>LR812529.1:22607237-23304737 GCA_903798195.1 Danio kyathit | reverse complement strand
CAATGAGTGCCCGCTGACCTCAGATCAGGCCTATTCAGCTAGTAGGGCTCTTAAGGCCATTTCTGGTGCATCCGTATACACTACACATTAGCTGTGAGAGGCACCTCTGCCCGACCGCTCACAGACAGAGAGCTCTTATCTGGGTTACGGTTGTCTCTAACACAATAGCCTTTCAGATTTTTGCCCTCCAAAGCACAAGACAGTGCACTGAACATCAGCAAGGGACTGGAAAAAAAAAATAGAATATCAATACGGTCCCTTTATCCTTACTCACTGCATCAAAAAAACGAAGAAGAAAAAAAAAAACAGGTGAATGCGATAAATATAGGTAATCCTATCCGCAAGTATTGATTTTTTGGTTGCCATTAATTGCTGTAGCTTTAATTTGTATGGTATTTATATGGTATTATCAAATACTGACCTAAGCTGCAAGGAGATTACTATGAAGGAGTAGATCAGTAGCTAAACACGACTGAGCTTGCCAAATCTAAACTGTAGAGAACTTGTTAATAATATTTGTAACAGTGTAGGTTGAATGAAATGTACCACTCACAGCTATGATGCGAACAGGCTGAAATCCCTCGATTTGCACACACACACAATAATCAACACACTTGTGTTTCTAAATTCAAAGTTGCAGATTAATAGTTGTGCATTTGTAACATGTCATTCACAAATACAAAATGACAGACACAGATGTGCACGTCAAATTTGATTGCTAGCTTCGCTGTTCAACCACAGGTCGGCACTCACAACCTCTCAGATTTGCCATATCAACTACAAATCTCTCGCACCTCTCACTTCTGCTACACGTCTTGCGCCGATTCTCTGTAGCAGAAACTCATTTGTGCACTCGTAGATGCAGAGGCACGAGCAGCGCAAGGTAGGAGAGGGGCGGGGAAGGGTATAAAGCTGTTTTATTGGCCGATGACTAACCAATGAACAATGCAGGTAGCCAACGGGACTCGGCTTGCAGAAGACTAATTTCTATGATTATTTTATTATTTCGTTTGTTTGTTTTTACTAATTTCTCAAAAGATGTTTGATCAATAACATTAACTCTACGGAAATGTATATACCAATAAAAGAGCAGCAAAGGCTAGTATTGGCTAGAGCCAGCCAATAAGATGGGACGTTTCTGTACATCAGCACTCAGCAATCAGAGGGTAAGTTAATGTTTTTTAATAATTATCTAGATGTTCAATACTGTTAGCTAAGCTAAGGACTGTGCTAGGTTAGATGGTCCTGTAGTTTTTACAAGTAACAGATATATATAACAGAGTTATATAAAGTGCTTTCAGTGCATCATTTATGGCTCCTAAACTCTGGAATAGCCTTCCTGATAATGTCTGAGGCTCAGACACAATCTCTCAGTTCAAAGTAGTGATCTTTTTAGTAAAACATATACACACAATGCATCACATAATTTTATGATGCATGCGTGTGCTCCATGCAGGTGAGTGGGCTGACAAACCACCTCTAGGACACACTCCTCCTGTCTTAATGCACCAGACGTTTTGTTAGAAATACTCATATGTTTTACATGTTTGTTTCTATGTTTGTTTATATAACAGACCCCCTAGTTTTTAATGATTTTCGTATGATTTTTTGCGATAAAAATGACTGATTTTGTGGTAGTAATTCCTACACACTTGCGAACAATTTTGCGATAAAAAATATATAAATCTAAATATATATATACATATACATCTATATATATATATATATATATATACTATATACTATATATATATATATATATATATATATACATATACATCACTAATACAACCCTCCCTACTCTCCAAGAACTGTACTTATCCAGAGCAAGCAGAAGGGCTGCCAAAATCACTCTGGACAATTCACACCCAGCACACTGCCTCTTTGAACTTTTACCTTCTGGTCGACGCTACAGAGCACTGCGCACCAGAACAGCCCAGACACAGAAACAGTTTCTTCCCTCAGGCAATCCATCTCATGAACACTTGATGATAATAATTGTGGAACCAACATCACTACCTGCTATTACACTTTTTTTATACACACATACACTATTTAACAACACACTTTACATGCAATTTGCACATAACAGCTGCACATATATGTTGTATATAGTAATATACCTGTACATACACTTGTCAATTTGTATTTTGCATTCACTTTTTAAAATATATTATTATCTGTTTTTAGTCCTGTCTGTAATTCTGTTGCACTGTAGAAGCTCTGTCACGAAAACAAATTCCTCGTATGTGTGAACATACCTGGCAATAAAGCTATTTCTGATTTCTGATTTCTATAGAATTCTAAGGCATTCTATTCTATTCTATTCCATTATGTTAGTTGTCTGACACAATGACAATGAGACAAATCATAAAAATGAAGCTTTATTTTAGTCTCTTGTCAAGACAAGATTTAAAACAGATCTAAAACCGTAGGCATGAAGCCAAAGGAAGATTGTATAAATCTTATTTTTATCCACGTTCTTACTTTCTCTCAGATTTCACTCTCCGGTGCATATCTGACATCATGTACCTTACTCAGGACATGCGTTATAGGGCCGTAAAACTCAATGGCAGGGAAGCAGTTTCTTTCGTTAACTGCAGGGAAAGCATTAAACGAAGTCATTTATCGATTTGACACGGATCATAATACCATACATGTAAAGCACAAATAATGTCCTTCAATTCGGTCACGTTCAGCGGCCGAAATATATTTCCTTTGATCCATACATGTACACATAAATATGTAAACTGTCTATAAAATCACTCTTTAGTAAGACATGTCATACTCTTTTTGTTTTTTTAACATGTGTTTAGATATTCAAGTAAAATAAACCTAATTCATACATTTAAACAGGAGTTTTTCTTTTTAAAAGCGTCCTGCCGTTATCAGCGCGCAGTGAATCTTGGGACGTTCGAGGCCGCGAAGAATCCACTGGTTGTGTCCTTCATTACCAGGGAAACGAAGAACGCATTTTGAGGCTGCGTTTGAAGGAGCCTTCAAATTTTTTTGAAATGAGACAGCCTCGTCAGGCCACGATGACGCAGCGCACTTCGGAGGATGCAGTTTTCAATTTAATAGAATTTCAATTTACTAGATTTTCCTAGGACTTCTAGGTTAAGCTGCTTCGACACAATCTATACATTGTAAAAGCGATATATATATAAAATGAATTGAATTAGGGGCTGCACGGTGGCACAGTGGGTAGCACGTTCGCCTCACAGCAAGAAGGTCACTGGTTCGAGCCTCGGCTGAGTCACTCCTGTGTGGAGTGTGTATGGATGTTTCCAGTGATGGGTTGCGCTGAAAGGGCATCCGCTGCGTTAAAGCATATGCTAAATAAGTTGGCGGTTCATTCCGCTGTGGCAGCCCCAGATTAATTAAGGGACTAAGCCGAAAAGAAAATGAATGAATGAATTGAATT
Organism: Danio kyathit; assembly: GCA_903798195.1. Taxonomy (NCBI): domain Eukaryota; kingdom Metazoa; phylum Chordata; class Actinopteri; order Cypriniformes; family Danionidae; genus Danio; species Danio kyathit. The sequence continues at coordinate 23,301,313 of LR812529.1, read as the reverse complement.
ACTTTAACAGGTATAATAACCACAAACAATACTTAGTGTATTGTTTTAATGTATATACATGTTTAGAATAAACATTAAATTGTAAAAGGATGATAAAGTACAATAGGTAACACTTAGTCTCATAAATAGTCTCATTAGTCTATTATTAAATATAGTTAATTAAAATCTACAGAGAGAAAAGGCAAGTTTATAGGTGTATGTTAAAAATACAAATACATTTTATTAGTTATTAACTCCATTTAATAAAATGATTATGACATCGCCTGACATTAATTAAATGCTTAGTAGTTGTCATAACATTGACTTCAGGTAAATTAACTGATGTTAACAAATAGAACCTTATACTGCACGAAGTAATGAACAAAAGCCTAAAAATAGTTGTGAAATGTGAAATGTTAAAAACAAATTGCTTTATTTAATATAATAAGTCTTCAAGCAACCACAGCCAACACAACAATTGGATAATACTAAAAGACATGGTAAAAGTTGAAATAATGAATCATTATTCACTATTATTTTGAAGTGCCCTTGATTTCACTATTGTGCATGTTCATTATCACGATATTTTGAATTATTGAACATCGGCATGTGTCTACTTGTGACTCAAAAAGCGGTGAACGATACTGCCATTGTTTTACATGAAGGCTGTAATTAGCTCCACATCTCAGGAATAAGTCCTGTAATTTAAATCAGGCCAATAAATGTATCTGAACATGTCGACAATACAGGCATAATTCGACACGTTTGCACCCACTGAAAATGCTGCTGAGTGGTACTGTGGTGCTATTACGCTCTCTGGAAAGAAGATTGTGGTAAATGATGTCATACAATAACTCAATCAACACTTGTACGGGCATCAAATTACACAGCTTGCAGCATATGTCTTGAAGCATTGTCTGAGGACATCTTTTCGTACACTGCTTGCCATTTGGATCATTGTCATTTTCTTGTGCAATGTTACAATATGCTTCTATAAAGAATGATCAGATCATGCTATGTAATACTAAAATCCCTTTAGGGCAATTCATCACACTCAGCGGTCATCTTAGTAATACTCTCAGGCAGCTATTTCTGGTCACACATGTATGAGGGGCTTTCTCAATGGAAAAAACATTTTTATAGTTCCTAGAACTATACTGATGGAGGTAACTGCCTTTTTTGCACTGAATAAATTGTTTAGATATACTGTAGTTGCACGGTGCTAAACATACATAAAACATATACCAGAGTAGTTGGCAATTCCTTTTGCTATGGTTATTCCTGTTAAATCATGGACTAAACTGAAGGAAAAATCAATGAATAGGAACTTGTTTAGAGAGACTAAAGGGGATACTGTAATGGCTAGTTAAAGAAAGTGTGGGAATATAAATTTGTATAAGCTAGTTTCAAATAAACAGGACTATATAAAACTGAAAAATTATATTCTTTGGATTTTACAATCCCAAAATAATGCAAATAGGGTATCAAGGACTGTGCCTTTTTGTTTGTGGATCCATTCAAGCCAAAGAAACTCTTTTGTTGATTAAATTTGGGTGTGGGTTAAACAGTGTCTGGACAGGTTGTTTCATCTACCTCATTTACATACTCTCCACCTCCACCTTAAAGGGCACCTATTTCACTCCTTTTTCAAGATTTAAGATAAGTCTTTTGTGTCTCCAAATGTGTCTGTAAAGTTTAAGCTCAAAACACCCATCAGATAATTAATTTTACCTTTCAGAATATTGGAATTTCTGCTCTGAACACAATGTAGCTGTTTTTGTGGCCTGTGCCTCTAATGCTAGTTCTCCCTGCCCACATGCCTGTCAGAGTGTGCCTCAATCTCTGGCTGTGTCAGATAAACAGCACAGTGACAGACATGAAGGAAGCAGATCTCACGTAACGTTTGTGAGAAATACTACAGTAAGAACTTTCCCAATGATTATTGATGTATTTGTTGTGGAGTTGCAACAATAAGTTACACACAATGTTGTTACAAAGTTAACACACGCACACACACAGACACACACATCGAACACAATCACACTGAGCACAACACACACAGTTTAACTTTGCACGTTAATATCCACTGCTGTAAGGATGGGCATTATGTTAATGTACAAAATAAACCTGATTTAACATCCACAAACTGGGATTGACGCGTCTTCTTTTATAATTGTACTGACACGTGGCTGTGGTGATGAATTACAGCGATTTTACCATCTTTAACTTACTGTATTACTTGTAAAACTTTTAAAACTTATTCTTAATCACATTTGATGATGACTGATGATCACAGAGAGCTGAACAGATCTTTTAATCCCAGTTGCTTTGAGCACGTTTTGTCTTGTTGATATGATTATATGCGTTACTTCGGAAGATATGTTAATACGCGTCTGTCAGTCTACTAATAGACTCTAAGAGACTCTTGCAGACATCTTGAGAATGACTGTTTGATTGCAGAACAATGAACACATTCTCAATAAAGAATTCTACTTGTAATGAGTCTCTTGGTTTGCATTCCGAAAATTCATAATAAAAGTTATAGGAACTAGCCTCCAGGCCCAGTTTTTAGAGAACTCCTGTCTGGGCCATTTTATTTGTTGTGATGAAGGACACCATGATCGAAGCTGTGTTTTCATTGTGAATTGGCTATACTGTATACCCCAGTATAATACAAAAGAAAACAAAGAATAAAGTGAAATTGTGTTATTTTAAACAAAAACTACTTTTTAGTTCTTTTCGACAGTTTGAAACGGCTCACCAAAGCAAACTTTTTAAAGGAGTTTGTTTTGGCTCCTAAATACTTTTGTGATATCATTGGTCCATGGAGATCATGCAATCAGTGGGTGTTCTGGAGCTCTGCCTTCTTTGACATGCAATTGATTTGTATCTCATATCCATGGAGGTCAGACAGGAGCAAACTAACAACAGCAGCTTATCATCATGAATACCCTGGAGAGTCAAGAAGCAGAGCTGGTACAGATGAATGCACACCTCATCGCTAACTGAGAGGTTTTAAAGACTCAGAGGGAGTCACACAGGGAACAACAGAGCCACTGTGTCACGCCACATCTTTTCAAGTTTCAACCAGTGTGAGGCAGGCTGATATCTCTGATATCTACACAGTATGCATATGGCTTCATTCATTCATTCATTTTCTTTTTGGCTTAGTCCCTTTATTAATCAGGGGTCATTACAGCGGAATGTACTGCCAACTTATTCAGCATTTGTTTTACGCAGCGGATGCCCTTCCAGCTGCAACTCAGTACTGGAAAACACCCATACACACTCATTCACACACATACACTACGCCCAATTTAAATTACCCAATTCACCTATAGCACCCGGAGGAAACCCACGCCAACACGGGGAGAACATGCAAACTCCACACAGAAATGCCAACCGACCCAACTGTGGCTCAAACCAGCAACCTTCTTGCTGTGAGGCAACAGCGCTACCGCACCGCCCTGTATATGGCTTATATAAGTTTAAAAAATATCCAGAAATAGTTTATAAACTCATTTATTACTTCACAAAATACCCCTAGAATCAGAAGGTCCATATTGACCATATTTGGATTGGTCGTTATATATGTTAATGATATATATATATATATATATATATATATATATAATGTAATATATGATATTAATGAGCTCCGCCCTGACATGCAGCTCTCACAGACAGACACACACACACAGCATGATGTACCCTAAACACGAACAATATATTCATACTTCGTGCTCTTTTTAACTTAATGAGCGGATGTTTATTTTACCTACACGGAGTGACTGAGCTATCTAATTTAAACCCATCTTAGTAGCGTTAACCTATTTTTCTCCCAAGATCAGTTGTGTATAAAGGCTAAATTATAATTAAACTCGACAAAAAAGACCAATAGAGGTGTATGATGACATGATTCAGCAGTCTACATGTGTTTGTTGAACCATACACATCAGATTTCACAATACACATGATAAATTAACAAATATACAATATTTCATGTGAAGGAGATGCTAGCAACGGAATTAATGATCCAAATGCAGGTCCATTAGGAGAATAGTCAGGCAAGTAATCGTCAACACGGGGGCAAACCGGAAATCGAAGAGTCGTGGTCAATAGACAGGTGGATGGTCAAAGGCAGGCAGCGGACAGAAATAAACAATAAAACATAGTAATGGTGTATTACTATAAGGCAAGGCAAGGAAAATGTGTCGCAATGCTCACAGTACAGTTAAACAAGACTCAAAGATGTGCATGTGTGCTTTGTATATAGTCCATGTAATCAGTTCACAACGATCCTCTGGCTTTGTGTGTGTAATCAATGGAACCTGGAGCAGGTGCGTGTGAGCGGTGCATGACTGGATATGTAGTTCTTTAGTGTGGTGTGTGTGTAGCTCTCCTGGTGATTGTGCAACACTAAACATGGAGCTGAAGAAATTTATAATCAGTATAATCCACATTTTGCATCCTGACATGCATATAAACCAATGTTAACAGATGACTCATGCATCTGTTGTTCAGTAACGCATAGAAACCAATCTGTATCTCCCGTTTTCAAAATAAAAATCTCACATACTGTACATAGTAAATTAAATATAAATGTAAATGATCATAAAAATAACTAAGGGAGGAAAATTATCATTGTTGTCTTACTAGGAAACCTTGTGGCTTATCAAACAAAGCCTGAGGTGTGCATTTTAATGATCTCATTTGCAACATATCTGTCTGTGTTTTGGCTAATGATCTCCTCATGACGTAGTTACATGTCACGTCTAGATGACCTAGAACAGGAATGTCAAACTCAGTTCCTGAAGGGCCGCAGCCCTACACTGTTTAGTTCGAAAACACTTGCCTGTAGGTTTCAAACAAGCCTGAAGGACTCAATTAGTACGATCAGGTGTATTTAATTAGAGTTGCAACTAAACTATGCAGAGCTGCGGCCCTCCAGTAACTGAGTTTGACACCCCTGGCCTAGAACATGACCTAAAGAACATGCAAATGATGAGAGCGTGCCCTGTGAGTCACGCAACAGTCTGTTTTGTGTTCTGATTGGCATTTTGTCCACTGGAGTTTTACACTTGCAGAATTTACATGAGAATGAGGAAACAATGGTGTTTGAGGCCATTTCCAGATATTAATCACTTATTATTCGACTATGCCCACCAAGGTTTTCTTTATAGAGTGCCTTTAAAACAACTCTAGTAATACAAAGAAGATTGACCACAACTAAACACAGACACCACCACACATATGTTTTGCTGGACATCATATCTGACACTAGGGTTAATAGAGCTCAAAACCTCTCCAGCTCATGTAGTTGCGCCCTACCATAATTAACGTCTCTGTTTGTGGCTTTCTGTTGTTTTATTTTATGCAAGAGTCATTAGTGGCGTAATTAACTGAGCTTCAGATGTGCATGTGCGCTCACTGTGACTACCTTCCCCGAACAGTCTTTCTGCGGTGGCTGCTTGTGTATTTGTGTTGCTCTGATCATCAGCGTGTGTGGAGAGAGCAAAACCGGGAACAGAAAGGAAGTGGACAGAGAGAGAAGAAATTGTAGGAGATATTGTTTAATAGCTTTCTTAATTAGGCTCTCCGTTCAGTGTGTGGGTGGGTGTGTGCTGGAGACGGCGAGCCACAGCAGCGTAAGACATCTGACATGGTCCTACTGATCATTAAATATGTGACAGTGTGTGCACCTTGTCGTCATGACTAATAAACTGACTGAACTACTGTTTCTGAAGCTGACAGCAACACACACCACGAGGAGTTTCCACATTTAGTTGGCACATGAGCAAGTCCGGCGAGAATAAAAACAGCAGAGTCGCTTATAACCGTGAGACGGGTGAATTAGCATGTCACTGCATCGTAATTAAAGCAAAGACAAGGGGGAGGGGGTAAACAAACACTAATGTTAATTTGATATTTCAACAGAACTTAATAACAACAACAACATAGGCACATTGTTTTATGCTACAAGGCTAGTATAAAAATGAGTGGATTTAAAGATGACAAGTGATAATGCTTATTAATATGCATAATCAAAGATGCAGAGGCATTAATAATAATAATTAATAAGGGTTTATAAACAGTGGCTCAGTGGTTAGCACTGTTACCTCACAGCAAAAAGGTCGCTGGTTCGAGTCCTGGCTGGGTCAGTTGGCATTTCTGTGTGGAGTTTGCATGTTCTCCTCGTGTTCGCGTGGGTTTCACAAGCCAAAGACATGTGCTATAGGTGAATTGAATAAACTAAATCGGCCGTAGTGTATGAGTATGAATAAGTGTGTATGTTTCCCAGTACTGGGTTGCAGCTGGAAGGGCATCCGCTTTGTAAAACATGTGCTGGATAAGTTGGTGGTTTATTCCACTGTGGCGACCCCTGATGAATAAAGGGACTAAGCTGAAAGAAAATGAATGAACAAAGGGTTTATTATTAAATAGGGTTGAGATCATAGCATGAGAAGACTTCTGACCATTTACCTTATTTGGTCACTGAAACATTAATAATAACAAATGTGAATCAGCACGGTTGCTTAGATAATATTGAACATATGCTGATATATTGATATATGTTGACATATTTACCATAAAAATACAGCATACGTTTATTCATTCAAAAAATGCTGGGTTGTTTCAACCCTAAATGGGGTTAAACATTTACAAGGTCAATATTACTAAGGTTACTAAATAATAGTATAACTAAGATTACTAAGGTTGTGTTAAAGTTATTTTTTGTCTATATTTTAGCTAATTTGGGATGAAAAAAAACAAATTTTTTAGACTGTTAGAAACCTCTTAAATGAACTACAGTCATATAGATTCATGTTTTTTTCTTAATTTTTGGTTTTGTTACACCTATCTTTTAGCGTTTAGCATTAGAATATTAGCACTATATTATTTGAAAACTGCTACAACTTGAAAAAAACATTAGAAAACTTGCTTTTCACTTTGAAAGTTTTACAAAATATATAAGAAGCAATATGGCTATTTACAGTGCTTAGCATAATTGAGTGCACCCCATTTTGAAAATCAATATTTTTATCCATTTCTCAGTGAATATAGGCAATGTATTGTGGTGCATTTAAACAAAACAGATTTATTAAACAGATATATTTATTAAAATAATATTTTAGTCACAAAACATATTTAGAAATTGAAAGATAAGACAATTAAATTCTAGCATAATATTGCAGAAAAAATTACAAACTACAAAATTTCAACTAAATTTTTCCTATTTTTTAAATTTGTATTTAATATTTTTCTATAACATATAAATTTGGGTGTACTAGTTTTTGGACCATTATCGTAAGTTTTTTTTTAGATTAGCTCCAGATGTGGCTTAGTCAGTACTGACTAATCTAATGTATATGTACAAACATAATATTCTATAGCTTCCTATGAAAAATATGAATTTAAAATATATATTTGTGAGGGGTGTACTTACAGTTGCAATCAGAATTATTAAACCCCCTGATTTATTAGCCTTCTTGTTTATTTCTTTCCCAATTTCTGTTTAATGCAGAGAATATTTTTTCAACACATTTCTAAACACAATAGTTTTAATAACTCATTTCTAATAACTGATTTGTTTTATCTTTGCCATGATGACAGTAATTAATATTTTACTATATATTTTTCAAGACACTTCTATACAGCTTAAAATGACATTTAAATGCTCAACTAGGTTAATTAGGCTAACTAGGCAGGTTAGAGTAATCAGGCAAGTTATTGTATAACAATGGTTTGTTCTGTAGACTATCAAATAAATATATAGCTTAAGGGGCTAATAATTTTGACCTTAAAATGGGTTTTAAAAAATTAAAAACTGCTTTTACTCTAGCCGAAATAAAACAAATAAGACTTTCATCAGAAGAAAAAAATATTATCAGACATACTGTGAAAATTTCCTTGCTCCGTTAAACATCATTTGGGAAATATTAAAAAAAGAAAAATAAATTCAAAGGGGGTTTAATAATTTTGATTGCAACTGTATATAGGCTGAGCACTGTATGTGGGGAGATTTTTAAGAGGCTATAGTAAACAATTCTCATTTGTTACTTTTTTTTTTTTTTTTTTTTACTTTATTTGAATGCAGTGTTCATCAGTCTGTCGTGAAACCTTTATAATCATGACACAACACATCACATTTTATGCATGCATATGACAACTGTCATTAAGTGTCATCAGCTCAGTTATGTCATTTTAAATGCAAAGGTAACATTGTTTGAGACATCAAACACAACAAACACATTGTTTGAGACATCAAACTCAAACAAACTCAATCATCTTTGTCATAAAAACTTGACATTATCAAGGCAACATAACTTGTCATAAATCTGTCATAAACATGATGGTCATGAGGCTATTATAATTGTGTCATGAAGTGTATAACAGTGCCCTTAACATTTTTCTTGACCTCAACTACAGTAGTACAAATTGAATTTGTTATTAAAATGTCATTAAATATTAACTGAGTGCAGCGATAGTTCAGTTAAGCCATGTGGCACAGTGCTGCCATAAGCTGACTATCTCTTCCAACCACTGTTGTTCTTCTATTAGAGCATGTACATCAGGGCTACTCAATTGGCGGCCCGCGGGCCGAACCTGGCCCCCGAGGCAATTTGTTCCGGCCCCCCAAATAGTGTGACCAAGGCATCAAAAATCAATATAGTTCAGTCGAAAAACGGCCGATATAATTATAAAGTGACCTGCGTCTGTCCAATACAGCACAAGCTGCAGTTAAAGGCTGCGTAGAGTGAGTCACCTGACAATAAGCGAGTGGTGCGAGCAGCCGAAAACATTTGGATATGTTTGTAGAAAATGCCTTTTGTACAATGCACTGATATCGTTAATAGGGATGCAATGATTAGCCGATTTCACTATTAACCCTGCTTTTATTCATTAAAGGCTTCTCAACGCCGCATTTCTGTTGCACGGAAAAAAGCTGCTGCAACTAGTTATGCCAATACGCACGCACATTGGATTAACTATAGCAGCAAGCCGTTGACATATTGCGTCTTTTCCGCGCGCCAGTACATTATTTCCAATTGAGACGCACACATATTGGAAGCGGTGTGTGCACGGCTCACAAGCGAACCGACGCACACGCGCCCTGCAGGCGCGGCACACAGTAGAAATTAGCTCAGGCTGTACTGGTGAGAGTTGTGCGTGGCTTTCAGTGCAATGTAAACAAAAGATATGTTAGATTAATTATTAAAAATTATTCAAATGATTATGTATCAGTGCAGATGATAACAACAGTTCATTTAAATTCTTAGCTAATGTATAGCTTAAATTAACATTAGACAAATACTATTTTTATTTATTCTTATTTTTATTTATTTATTCATTGTTCAGTCATTTATTTTCATTGTAAAATTATCACTCATGTTTAAATCAAAAACTTTTTCATTTATTGTTAAGTCCAAAGAGAGAAATGGACTGTTTGTTTTTTATTAATATTTTGTGTTGTATTTTGTTACTGAGCAGCAATAAACAACACTTTAAAATATAAGCAGTTTTCTTGTGATTTTCTAAACTAGTAGTGTTTTAAATTTAATAAATGCATAATAATCGTGATAACCATGAAACCATGATTATTCTTCAGACCATACTCGTGCAACCAAAATCTATAATCGTTGCATCCCTAATTGTTACACAGTTTAAAACATCACATATGAATGTGTCTGAATGTAGAAGAAGCCTACTTAAGCAATACACTGATTTTGTGCCTCAAAATACATTTGGATATGCTTGTAAAAAAAAGCCACATTGTACAATGTAGTGATGTTATGTAGTTTCAAAATACAACATATTAACGTTTTAATGTAGAAAAAGTCAACGTGGGTGTCTTAAGAAGCAAAAATACAGCATATGAGCTCTTATATTGCTTTTGTGTCATCACTTATATTGCAAGTCATATCACTCCGACCCCCCGTTTGGGATGCTATGGAGAACTGGCCCCCATGACAAACTAATTGAATAGCCCTGATGTACATATATACATGGCATACTTCTCAGTATGCTCAATCTGTTTGCAACCATCCCGTCATATTTTTTAAGTATTTTTTAAATATTCTTGTGCACCTTCTGTCTGTCATCTCCTCACAGTTCAGACTACCAAGCCCCCAAGTTACAGACCTCACTGCAGAAGGAAAGACCTTTTCCACAGCAAGTTACAGCAAAGACTTCCTAATATAAATCACCAAGACTTTAGAAGACAACCCAATTTATTCCTTATATGTACTTGCTCAGCTTGTGGTTGTGTTGTATGTTGCATACTGTTGTATGTGCTAATAACCATAAAGCGAGAACCCACATTAGGAAGCATACCAACAAATATACATTTGTCAATAAATGTGTCTTAACTTGCCAAACTAGTCCTGTCTGAAATTACGCTGTTTTAAATTATTTGACAGAGTATTGACCTTTTAGCAAAAAAATTTAATGACAAATTCAGTTCCGCTGAAAAAAGTGATCAGACAAATATTCATGAAAATTATAATGGCCTCATGACATATTGATGACAACTTATGTTGTCTTGGTAATGTCAAGTTGTCATGACAAAAACAAAGACAGGTTATAATATTATGTAACCTCAGCTAATGAGCTATTGACACTGAGCTAATGACACTTAATTACAGCTGGGACATACCATCTCCTTCATATTCATGACATGTGTCATGCCATGATTTCAAAGACATCATGACGGTCTTATGAACACTCTTTCAATCTTAAAAACAAAACCTTCCCTGACTTCCAGTTTTATGAAAGCCTGTTGACAGATCTTATGTGAAAGATTCACTCAGCAATGTGATGTTTCCAAACATTCTAGAGAGCCTCTCATCTGTTCTTTGACCCATAAAACATCCTTAAAATGTTTAGGATAAGGCAAAATAAAATATAATAGGTTGGCTATGGCAGATCTCAAGCTGAAGACATCTGAATAATGATTTTGCTATTATCTCAGTACACAAATTCTATTGAATTTCTACATACATTTACATAAAAAACCATCAAAACAAATATAGTGTATGTATACTGTATATAATATAAAAATATATATCATTTTCTTAAGATTGTTTTATGATTAATAAAAACCATTAATTCTGCAGAACTGTCTCCGCAGAACTGTTATAACTAAAGAAAATACAGTGTAACAAAAACACAATCGTATATCCAAGGAAACCTGCTGGTTCCTGATGTTTTGTCTCACATGAGTCTTATCTGTGAGGACACAACACCGGCTGGAGAATAACTTCCCATAGAGATTCTTTTTATTGTCCCAAGGCACCGGCTCCGAAGACAATAGCAGCAAGCAAACAAGCCCCTGGGGGCACAACCAAATAAGACAGACAGACTTGTTTTTGACCCCAGATTGGATGAAATGAAACTCACAGTGAGTCTCAAAATGAGGTGGAGCTGAAAATCAAACAATACATAATACATCTGCCCTCAAATATCCACAATTACTATAAATGATAAACGTTTCAGAATAATGCACTCAAGGTTATGATGATGAACACTTATAAATAATTCAAGATTCTGCATAAAAGACCTCTTCACTCTGCCACAGCTCTGCCTTTGATTCTGAGCCAGGAGAAAAGTCTCAAACACAAAGTCTCGATCTCAAACATTCTGCTAATGTGACGCGGCTGCTTCTTTGTTAGTTCAGGGATTAAAGAGCTTTGGAGCTTTCAGAAACTTGGTTTTGACTTGCATTTGATAAGCAACATGCCTTAAATGAACTAGTCTTTTACAGAAGCATATTTTGTATGCAACTCTGCACTGGCGTGAAGAGATAATAGCAACTAGTAAAGCGGATTTCATCACTCCTAAACAACAATCGTGTACCTTTTCCTCACAGGATCTGAGAGAATGCCTAGTCGTATTGCAATTTTCCCAAGGGATACATTCACCCTTGTTGATAGAGAGCAACGTTGCATCAAATAAAGGTTTCTCTACCATTTAAATGCTTTTGTGGGGAGTTTGAGAAATGTCATTTGCCAATTTACCATTTTTGTAGCATTTCTCATGTTCATAAAGCCCACTTGTCAGTGCCATTGAGCTTCCAAAACCATTTGGATTGATTTACGCATCTATGATATCATTATATCATGATGTAATGATATCATGATCACACTTTACAATAAGGTTCATTAGTTAATGCATTTGCTAACATGAACTATTTCTGAACAGTACTTGTACACCATTTATTAATCATAATTCAACATTTACTATTGCATTATTAACATTTAAATTCATTCTTGTTAACATTAGACAACTGTTATTCCATGAACTAATGTTAACTAACATGAAAAAATATTGTAGTAAATGTATTGTTCATTGTTTGTTCATATTAGTAAGTGCATTAACTAATACAACCTTATTGTAAAGTGTTACCAATATGAGCAACAAACACACAAAACAAACATTTAAAGTAAAATTAATTACTTTATAAATATTTTTATAAGTAAAAATTGTCATAATAAAAATTACTAATCACATAAACTACAATAACACACCATCAGGCACACTAAAGAGGTGGCAAGACTATTACAATGAACTATACAACTCTTTAAAAAGTTATTTATTATTAGAGGAGATGTATTTTAAACTTCTACTTTTCCCTTTAACAGATGTGTAGACTCAAAAGACGTGCGCTAAAGTAGAAGAACATGACAGTGGTTGGAAAAGTCTGACAATGTACAGTACTGGGAAACTTGTCATCCGTGAAAAACATGGTGGGCATCATGTTTCTGTTGGAAACTTTCACAGCGCTTTTTGTAAAAAAAAAAGATTTCTGCTTATTTTATAGCCTGCACACTCATACACAATCAATATTTTTAGTTTCTGATATTCAGATGCTTAGAGGAACTTGTTAATGAACAATTCATGTTGAAAAAATAAATGTAAAAAAAAATACTAAGAAAAAACTGTACATCACCCAGCCATTAGGGTGGTACGTTGTATAGCATATATACCATTTAGGAGTCTCTATCAATTTATTTTTGCAAAAGTGACAGAAAACATTTTCAATGCAAGCAAAGTTACTATTTAAATTCTTTCTGAAAATAAAATGACAAAATGTTAAATGTATTTATAGAAAAATTAAATAATATACAACAATATCTTATTACATTTTCATATATTAAAAGATTCTTGCTGACAAGTGGGTAAAACTTACTGGTTTGAAGTATGGTACCAGAATATAAAGATGTAAATATGCCTTGCACTACTTTTTTGCTCAGTGACGTTTTAGTGTGTATCTTCCATAAATCATTGTAAAATTGTATAAAAGTGATTATGATATTTTTCATTTAATTAAACAGGACAAATTCTAAATAATGTGGGGAATTGAAAGGTATATTAGACTTTTATTTTACTGATGCCTACCTGAAAACCTACTTTCATCTTTAACACAATCTAAAAGTACAAGAGAAAGCTACTAAAGCAAGGTAACACTGAGTTCTTCTTGCTTATGAAAAAAAAAAAATCAAGCATAATGTTGATTCCTTATATGCACTGGAAATTATGAATAAATGAATTTCCTGATGCATCTTGATGTTGCATTAGTTTGGGGCTGGATCAATCATCTCCAATACGCTACAACTGTGTTTTCCACAGCCAATTGCTGCTCACCCATTCTTCAATTCATTTCCACAGCAATCTGTTGCATGCGACTTTGCCCTCTTACCTTTTGCTGTCGCCTCGCCATGTCGGTCGGCTGTTTTGCATTAAAAGGATAGGCAATACACCGCATCACAAAGACGTAAAGCTGGAGTCTTTTCTTCCTCTCCTCTTCCTCCCTCTGCATCTTTTCCAAATCATCCTTTTCCTTCTCGACCGCCACTGAGGGACTGGGGCTCGTCGGCCGGGCATTGGTGCTTCGGCTCGGCTGCAGCCCACCAGAGCTTTCGCTGGTCCGGCTTGAAGACACCCGAGGACCACCAGCCTTGGGCGCCGCCACCACTTTGCGCTCTTCTTCCACAACCTCATCCGCCTCCTCCTCGCTGGATGACGGGTCCAACATTTCAACGCAAGTTCTCGCTTCCCTGTAGTCAAACGAGAGAAATGTTGTTTACTATCAAAAGCCCCTCAGTAACTAGGAAAAGTACCGAAGGCGCGTATTTCCATCCAAACGCGACATCAAAAGTGTCACTTACCCTCACAGCGAGTGAAAAAGCTGCTCCAACAGCCAGTAGTCTTCCACCGAATTAAATTGTTGCTGGTTACGTGTTTAACTCTAGGTTTACCATAGCGGTTTGAAGGGGAGATGGCACGGGGAGGGTCGTGAAACGATTGGCAGGTGATGTTTTCTGGTTTCCTCCGGCAGTCTTTTAAATTTAGCAGCGAACGGTACTGACAATGAGCGGCGCACGCGAGGAGAGAGAGCTGACCGTGGTTCTGAACTGAACTGAAGCTGGAGGGGGAGGGCGGTCATTGACGTGGTTTCCGCGACAGACACTATCGCTGTTTCTCTCTCGAGCACGATTTTCATCGCATTTAATTGACTGTTAACATCTGCTCTCCTCCTGAAATGTTAGACACATCCAGATTTTTCTTCTAATATGACGGTACATTGAAGTTGACGTATGTTTCCACTACTTGCTTTTTAATGGTTTTACTCAATCCAGCAGCGTAGTTGTTGATGTTGTTGTTTTATGTGGTTTTGAAACCAGTGGTTAAATTCAATCCAGTATATTCCATTTAAAGAATGGCTGTTGTATATAATGGTTTACACACACAGCATTGTTGGTTTACAAAACAAATTTAAACTAACATAATCCTGTTGCATTATTACACTTGATTTTGGTTTTATTGTAAAAAATAAACAAGAAAACCTGTTAAATGAGAATCTGAAATAATTTATGGCATACTTCAAAAAATAAAGATGATTTAGTATTCAAAAATGTTTTATTTTGAATATTTTTAAAAATAAATTGGTCTTACGCTTCATATTTTCATATTTTTCACAGTCTATGTATTAAGTCCGGTACTTTTACCATAAACCGACATATCAACCATTTAGCAGAGGCTGATATTTAGAAATTATGGGATGTGTTGAAAAAAAATGCATTGAGTGTGTTAACTAGCAACATTAGGAGTTCATTCATGTTCTTTTCGGCTTAGTCCTTTTATTAATCTGGGGTCTGGGGTCGCCACAGCGGAATGAACCGCCAACTTACCCAGCACCTGTTTAACGCAGCGGATGCCCTTCCAGCCGCAACCCATCTCTGGGAAACACACTCCATACACACTCATTCATACTCATACACTACGGACAATTTTAGCCTACCCAATTCACCTGTACCACATGTCTTTGGACTGTGGGGGAAACCGGAGCACCCGAAGGAAACCCACACAAACGCAGGGAGAACATGCAAACTCCACACAGAAACGCCAACTGACCCAGCCGAGGCTCAAACCAGCGACCTTCTTGCTGTGAGGCGACAGCACTACCTACTGCGCCACTGCATCGCCCAACATTAGGAGTTAAGAAATGCAATCCAATTTTTTTTTTTGGTGGGGTAGTTAACTGGTTATTTGTGCAACTTAGACTGCTAAAAAAAATTCTAGTAATATTTTTGTTTTCGAGAGACATTTGGCTTTTTGACCACTGTCTACTTATTTGCATTATGTTTGTCGTGCTCAAGTGGACAAGACTGCAAGAAAAAAATTTTAGCCTTCTTCTAAGTCATTTGAGCTTTATTAATAGGCAAAATATTACTTTTTGATACTTTTAATACTTTGTAATTTGATAAGATTGAAATATATATGCAAAGATGTAGTGATTTAAGTGACAGTTCCTCTAAATCAGGGGTCCCTAAACTTTTCAGCCTATGACCCCCAAAACAACAATGCCAGTGACTCATGACCCCCACATTCCTCGCAGATGGTTATAAATATAGAAATGTTGCACACATCAATAGGTCTATATAAATACAAACATATTGACAACACAAAAAGTGCAACAGTCTAACAACCATAGGCTATAATATATATAGTCATTTATTAATTTGTTTAATTTAATGTTAACCTCACCTAATGAGACTGGTGGGCACAATGTTTTCAGCACAAGTCTATTCTTGGTTTAATTTTGGAGACCAGCCCCTCAGAGATCATCCTCAGTGTTCAGTTGTGGCCCGTATTTATTTTTAATGTATTTGATTGCCATAAAGGTGTCAGAAAGTTTAACCTGGTGCTATAAAATCATTCTGCTAAATCTGACACTATTGCTGTGTTGTTAATGTAACATAAACACACCAATCCTATAAAAAAAGGCTGATGGCTTTTTATTAGCATGTTATTGCTTTTTTATGTAACTATTAACTACAGTTTTTTTCTTCTGTGGGTTATGGATAAAATATGGTAATTCTAATAGTTTAAGAAAATGTATCTGACTTTTGGAAATCACCAAGAGACTGCCTGTCACCGCACGTGACCCCCCAGGGGGTCCCAACCCCCACATTGGGAACCACTGCTCTAAATGAATATTTGCTTAAATGTTCTTCAGCTGTTCTTTGTTGTAGCTGAGGTGCTGTTTTGCACCTGGTTCCTTGGCTCATAATTATAGAGAAACCCATTTAAGTGCTATTTAGCACCAGTAATGGTTCTGCAGTTGTTGACGGTTACGATGCTACATACAGGCCCATATAGCCGGGGGGGGGTTCGGGTGGTTTGAAAGACCCACCCCTCACTGACAAAGATCCAGAATTCGTCCCATAAATGAGCTAATTTGTCTAATTATTACTGCTATTCCATCATAAATTGTGAAAATAACCCATTGAAGAAGGCTTTAAGACCAAGCGGAATGCTCTGTTGGCTGTCGTGACTTCAGCTAATCAGTTTTGGCCAATATCTGTCCAAGAAAACATACAATCTGATGAAGGTAGAGTCATCTTTCACTACTGACCTATGTACTGTTGTTGTTAAATGGAGAAAACATTTTACAAGAAACTTTTTGTTTTATATCTTGGACCATTCGTGAAACAAAAAATTATCAGTAAATAGGTGTGAAGCACCAAAGGCGACCCTTATTAACAGGGCCGGATTAACCAATGGGCATTATGGGCACAGGCCCAGGGGCCCGTGCGCACTTGGGGCCCCTGCGAGGGGGTAAAATGCAGATTTTGGAGTGACTATTTAGGCAAAGAGCCAATATCGCACCTCGTTGGAATAAACTAGTTGAGTGATTCACGCACATCACCGTTTGATTGACAGAGAGAACATAAGTAATGAGCGCAGCAGGTATCAGCGTGAGTGGCGTAGCTCAAAAAGCGCATGGCAACATGTTTTGACGCGATCGACCATGAACCCGGTTCGAATCCAGCGTCTGATGAACACGTTGTTCTTTTTTCCCCCCACTACATATCAGATTTTGCCTACTCTTCATCACGAGGAAGACAAGTAGGAATCATTAATAAGTGTGTGTATTATGGAGGACTCAGATTCATAGAACTGGATTGGAGAGGTGTTATATCCAAATCATATGCATTATAAGTTTGTAGAAGTTATACATTAAAAATATCATTAAATATAAGTTGTTAATATTGCTTCATTGAACTTGAACAAGTATATTAAAATCCAGTAATTTTCACTAGTTGTATTAGTATTTTTTTTTCAAAGTGTGCTTTAAATGCTTTGAAAATAAGTTAAATCTTTGTAGACTAGAAATATGCACTGTACATCATTTATTTAAAACATGCGAACAATACATTATAGATTCATTTTATTTTAAAAAAATATTATATTAATCTTCTTTTTTAATTCAACTTAAGAGTGCGGCCAGGTAGGGGGCCTACAAGACATTGTGCCCAGGGGCCTCTGAATTCTTAATCCGGGCCTGCTTATTAAAGTTAATTTTAATACTAATTAGGCTATTGTTCTCCATGAATTTTCATTGAACTTTTTTACAAGAGAAAAATCTATAAAAATTGTGATGCTTTACATTATTATTGCTTATTTATTTGTTTTTTCAAATGGCCAAATTCTAACTGAGGAAAATTGCTGAAAAAGTCATTAAACTGCAGTATTTAAACCTCATAATTAAATAGAAAATGAGGCAAATAACTGCAAAAAGGTCCACTTTTTGAGAAAAAAGAACCACCCGTTTCACATGGCTGGCTACGGGCCTGACATAGCACTATCTTTAAATATGTAGGTGTTATGTAGCTCTTAAAGTTTTCCCTGATCAAAAGTACAACTTTTACTACTATTTAGCAAATTTGTATGTGTCTTCATCAAAATTGTACAAATAGTTGTAAACAAACAAAATCTCACATGCAAATTTCTGCCCACATATGTCATAATGTGACAGGAAGCTCATGCTATACTGTCATGTATCTGTACGCACTCAGGATCATTTGCAGAGGCTGTGGATTAAAAGGAATAATGCTGTAAATGTTCAGATTTTTGCAATTGCTTCACTTCTTAAGCCCTTAATGTGTCTATGTGTAATTTAGATTTTCCTGTATGTATTTTTATTTTATTTTATTATTTGTTAAATCTTGAAGTGCCATCAGCTCTTGACTCGAAAATGATTAACAAGAAACATGGTCTCATTTAAATATCTATGTTTTATTGAAAGAAAAAAAATGCATCTTGAACTGTCCTGAGAAAATTAATAGAAATGTTTAATTTGGGGAAGAACTATTCCTTAACGAAAGTAATATAAAAAAAATGTTTGGTCTAGAACAAAACAATGTACAACATTTTGCATTTGACCAAATAATATGTAGCATCTAATTAGCGTAACTTGCACCATAAAGTTCTCACAATTTGAGGACACATGATTTCATAATCAGAACCATTTCAAAACCATAATCATACTAAAAATAAGGATAAAGGTATTGTGACAAGCACATGAAAAAAAGAATCTAAATGCAATTACATATAATATTACTGCAGGTCAAAACTTTTAATTTTACTTTTTGATTTACAGATATTTTTTTTCACAGTGAATAAGAAAAAAATCTCCAGTTTGTAGGCAGACAATTTGTAGGCACTATTTCCTATGAGCTTTTAAATACTAGTTTTGAATTTAAAAATGGTTTTGGTGTGGTTATGTTAGCATTTTTGTTTGACTGACTTCCATTCATATGCAGGCGAATGCAAAAGACCAGAAGCACAAGCTTGGGCAAAGTTTCACAATTGGCTGCATTCAACAATTCAAGTCTGGTGAACTCTGCCCTGTGACCATAGCTTGAGTCAGTGAATAACAGATTGCATATATACATGGTGTATTTTAAAGCTGCTGCCTATAAAGCAAGATGTTAGATAAAGGTTAAATGTAACAAAGATGTTCATTTACCTTCTCGATTAAGAATAACCAGAGCAGTCCTTTATGCCAACTTGTTTACACTTTACAGTAAGTTGCTAAAAATATAGCAGCTTAAAAATGTCCAGCAGTTATTAGATATGATATTAATTTTAATATAAAAATTTAATCTCAAAAATAAATTGTCAGAAAACTTCAACGCATTCAAAGATGGCCTAATTAAAAGCTGACATCAAGTCTGAGCTTTGGATAATCAAAATATTACAGTCTATATAATATTTTGTTTGATCAAGCGTTCTAAGTCTACTGAATATCAACAAATCCTCTTAGTAACTCTCGGCTTAATTACATCATTTTTAAACGTTAATCACCTGGTCTTTAAATGGTTTACTATAAAGGTAGGGCTGTTTTTAAAAGCCTTTTTGAAATGAAAGGAGATTATAAAGATATGTAGTGAGACTGACAGCCTAAAGCAGTCTTTCAGATGCAATTTATCTCATGTAGATATTCAGGAACGACGTTCACATGTTAGTTCTAACAATAATACATGTTGATTACATCAAAACATCTGATAATAATAAAAAAAAAAATAATGTTATAAAAAGTGAGATAAAACAAGCATATGGAAAAAAAATAAGAGACAGATTTCTCTGGATTTACGTGTTAGGTTTAAGTTTGTTTGACACATCAGGAACTTCTAGCTATTCCATGGCAAGATCAACATAGAAAGAAAAGATATTACATACTAATAATAAACATTGAATATGATTTTTCACTATATACTATATATATATAGATATAAGATTAATTATATCTTAAAATTAAAATTGTGTTTAAGATATTAAAGAAAAACTTACAAACTACTTTCAGTGTAATATCATTGACTTAAAAATTTGCATTCCTAAAAAAGAAATGTTGATAAGGGATACTTATGGGACTGTTGTTGATTTAAGTATGACTAAAACGTTTTTTTACATAATTCCACAAACTACTGAAATTTATTCCACTTTATAAAAATAATAATAACAATAATAATAATAAAAGAGTAATTTAGTATTGCTTTCCTACAAAATATGTTTCATAAAGGATGCTTATGGGACCGTTGTTGATTTAAGTTGAGTAAAACATATTTTTTTACATAATAAACTAATAAATTAATATTTATTGCAAATTTTAAATAATAATAATTGTAAAAAAATATTAATTTGCAGCTTTTTGTTGTTGTTACATTGGACAGGTTTACATTCATTCTTAGACAACACATTACCAACTTTTTAAACTTTAAATGACTTAGATAATTTTTTTCATCAGCTCACACCCATATGAAATCTTGCTTACACCCATACCTAATAAAGCAAGTGAAACCAAAAACTGAACATATTCAATTAGGTTTTTCTCTTAGCTGTATGTTAATGTGGGTTTAAACAATTTTTTCCAGCAAGAAAAGCAAAACTGAAAGCATCTCTAAACATTCAGGGTTTAATTATCTATTACAAGAAAACGAAACTTCAACCTTTGAACGCAACAGGCATCAGCATAACAGCTTTTACTGTTTGGATTTTTTTAGTCTCCGCCCACTTTCACATCACCGAACGTGCGCAGCGTATCGTTCATACGTCCAGCCTGACTCCGCCCCCTTTCCACCCCGTTGTCTGTCTGATACTAGACGATGCGACCTATCCGTGCGCGCCCTCACATATACAAGATACCGAGGTGATCATATTTCACTACATTTATCTGACCAAACACGCAAGGTGCCGTGAAGAAGCTTACTGAGACCGGTGTCACGCTGATCGGACCTCATACACACTACAGCAAAGCGACATCGTTTCGCTTTTACTTTGTCCTCGATGATGGCAGCTCAGGATTTCAATTTTTTACTCGCCACGGACTCTTATAAGGTAAGAATCACCTGCTTTGAGCCGTTCAACAACAGAAACCCAAGCGCGTGACAGGACTTTGCCGTATTTTGACAGAAGCCCTTTGTGCTTTAGCCGTCGCGTATACGTGCAGATTAAACCCACTTTGACCTTGTGAATCGATGGAATTTAAATGAAAATAGTATTTGGATTGACCTGCGAACGTGATAGGATCGTCATTATGGCGTTTTGGTCTTGTTTTGTTGATGGGTATTGCCGAAAGCTCAGCTTGATTTTAAATGCCCCACTCATTGAACGCTGAGCGCGGGGGCGGGGCTTATGCAGAATGACCTCGTGCGGCTTTTAGCTTCGCCAGAGGCCACAGCTTGTGACGTCACACAACACAGCACATCACAGCAGTCGAGGAATCGAAACTCGTTTTATAAAACTATTGTGGGATTACTTTGATTTCTTATTCCTAATGTTTTCTAAATTCAAGACTTGACATTTAACATTTTAATTAACATTTAAAAAAACGTTCTTATTCTATAGCTTTCTAATTGTATGTAGTTTCAAATGAAGTTGTTACTCTCCGGTCATTATTGCTTTTATTACTATCATTAATAATAATAATAATAATAATTAATATTAAAGTAATTTCTGAAGGATCATGTGACTGAAGACTAGAGTAATGAAGTTAAAAATTCATCATTAAAATCACTGTAATAAATTATTAAATTAAATGATAAACTACTTTTGAACAGTCATTTTTTAGTGCAGTAACATTTCAACTTGTACTGTATTTTTGATGTAATAAATGCAGCTTTGGTGAGCAGGAGAAGCTTATTTTAAAACATTTAAAAATCCTACTGACCCCAAAACTTTGACAGGTAGTGTAATAAAAAAGATATAATAGAAAATGGATCAGACAGTGATTGAGGACTAGGGCGTTTTTTTCTAGACAATCCTGATCAACAAAAGAACAATAATATATAAGGTCTTTTACTAGTTTCAGTTAGTCTGACATTACATTACACATATCGGGGGTTTTACAGTACCGATTACTGAGTACTGATTAAAAACAAATGTATCTTCAGCCGTTTCTTGAAAATGGTCCTTAACATCAAACACGGTCGTTGTTTCTTTTGTTATGTGACAAGTTTAACCTGATTCCTTATCTTGATCTTTCACACGGTCAGGACAAAATGAAAGAAAAGAGCATCTGGTCATGTGACTGATTACAGCAAACAATAAACTCAGCACTTTCATTTATAATTCATCAAACTATCAAAACTATCTTTAGTGCGTCAACAACTTTCCACAGAGGTAAATGTTTGACTGCCTATATTTAAAGTCAGATTAAATCAGTTAACGCACATTGTTAACATTTGATCACATTAGATATAGAATAAAATCTCATTTTTTGAAATATTGTCAATTTAAAATGACTGATTCCTGAGCGAATATGATTGCCTCTTAAGAAACATTTACTACAGTTAATTATCAGCATTGAAAACAGTGCGACATCATTGTGTGTGTGTGCGTGTGCGTGTGCGTGTGCGTGTGTGTGTGTGTGTGTGTTTTATGCACTTTTTTTTATCAAGAACACATGAAATTGATCATAAATCACACTAAATACTTTTATAAAACATGTTTTTGATATTATTTTAAATAAACATGGTTATGTTCAACTTTCTATTCCTCAAATAATCCTGGAAAGTAAAAATGTATCACACTTTTCACAAAAATATGAAGCAGGAAAAATATTTATCAAAAATAGGGCTGCACAATATATCGTTTGAGCATCGGTATCACAATGTGTGTATTCGCAATTCTCACATCACTGGATTAGATTATTTATTAAATATTAAAACAAAGATATCATTTTTATATTGTTGTAAAAAATTAATTAAACAATGATGACCATGTTATTTTATGCTTAATTGTTACATTTTTGTTTTTGAATGTTAGTTCAAAACTTGTAGTTAAACTCCACAGATAACCATAAAGCACTGTTTATTTCACTTTTAATTTGTTTTGTTCAGTCGTATGATGGTAAATTAGTATATTTTATAAAATACTTTTCAATTCAATTTTATTTATAATGCACTTTTAAACAACACAGTTGACCAAAGTGCTGACAACAGAGAGTAAACCAAGCGTACCAAATACTTTAAAATACAAATAAATAAACATAAAATGTCAACATCTCACGCTGTGCTAAAAGCCAAATTAAACAAGTAGGTTTTAAGAAGAGATTTTAAAACAGTAATGGAAGAGGCTTGTCTTATATACAACGGCAGCCCATTCCACAATTTAGGTGCAGCCACAGCAAAAGCCCAATCCCCTCTGAGCTTTCGCCTGGTCCTGGGTACACCCAGGAGGAGCTGGTCAGCTGTCCTGAGCAAAGACAGAGAAGCTGAGACAGGTAAAGAGGTGCAGCACCATTCAGACTCTTAAAAACAAATAAAATAAAATAAGTAAAAAGACTTGATCACCCTAGTTGATCTAAATGAACGAAATCTTGCCAAATAGAGCTGTTCAAAATCAAATCATCTGGTGAAATTAATTTCATATCGCAATATATATCGCAGCAACAAAAAAAAAATCGCAATGTCAGATTTTTCCAATATCGTGCAGACCTAATTGGAAACAATAACAATTATTAATATGGTTGATCACCAAAATTGATCAGCAAATCTGCATATTAGAATGATTTCTGAAAGATCATGTAACACAGAAAACTGCAGTAATTATGCAGATATATTTTAAAATATATTACAATTTTTTTATTGAAATTAGATTTCTTAAATAACTTTAAAAAAAAAAATAGATTTGTTCCCCTTAAAAACAATAGCTAATCTTAAATGTTTCCAAAAAAATTGAGTTTGAGCAGTACTGTATTAATATATTTGTTTTCTGTTTTAGAGATCTATACATGTTATATTATGTAATGATCAAAAACCCAGTAAAGGATTTGAGACAACTCTTAAGAAGCTTTGAAGATCTTTACAGTAGTTTAGCAAGTTCACCTCTGTAATTCTCAATCTTGGCTCAAAGCTGAGTTTGTGTAATAATCTCTGGCACACAACAGCAAGCTGTTGGATCCATGTTGACATCTCACCCAAAAATAATAAATAAAACCTTTTCGTTTTAATTGACTGTAGCAAAAACAATGGTTAAGTAAAAGTTTGATATCTGCCAGTGTTAAAGTGGTACAAATGAATCGCCAATACAGGTTCTTCCAGATATCACGGTTTAGTGAATGATGTTTGGTTCAGAAAAACTCAGTCCAAGAAAAAATACTGAAGATTTCATTTGAAGAGAAACACCCAGCATTCAGAAAGTATTTAGCATCCTACTCATTTAGCGTGTTTGATAAGCAAGTTTGTTGCTAATATTATCATCCATTTTCAGTGAGTATTGTACATCTCAGCTCAGTTTTAAGCCCTTTGCAAAGATTTTGTCAAAAAGTCTGAATAGTATTTGTGAAAACCATATTATGGCAGCAACTGTTCTTTGTTTTGAAAGATTGTCTGATTAAAAGATTGTCTTCCATTCTTTATGTACGCACACAGAAAAGAATTGTATTATGGGACCTTGATTTCTGCTTTGTCGACTTTATATGTTGAAAAATTAAACTGCAGTTTAACAAAGTAACTTTTATTGACATTTGAATCAACATATTGTGTGAGAAGTAATATATTAGAAAGAAAGAGAAGTCTGTAAAATAAGAGAAGTACTGGCAGTTTATTACCAGATGTTTTACTGTAATTTACAGCAATATTCCAGACAAAATGTCACTTAAAACTATTAAATATAAATAAAAGTCACTTTTTCAAACTTTTCAATGTCAAATGTTGTTGGGCCATATGTTTAATGTTATCAGACAACGCTTTTTTATCTGGAGAGACTTTAAATCAAATATTTTAAATGTGAATCCTTCAAAAATGCTACAATTATTATCAGAAGTAAACCTTAAAAGTCTGTTTTAGGTTTTTATCTTGTGTATTATTTATTGCTGTTGATAATTGTTAGAGTTTTTGATTATTATAAAAAAGTAATATTTATAAAATGTTTATAAAACATCCTATCTGGTTTTGCCATAAAATTGCCAGAGATGCTGATATGGCAATAAATTCAAAACACTCTCTCTCAAAAGATTGATATAGGATAGATCAAGCCCTGTTATAATGCAGGGTTCCACACAATCCCTTCATCTCGTATCAACACAGTCTCTGCACAGATTTGCTCCAACCCTAATCAAACACAGCTGATCTAGTAGTGTCTATAGTCTTGAATACCTTGATTAGTCGGATCAGCTGTGTTTGATTAGGGTTGGAGCAAATCTGTGCAGAGCTGCGGCCCTCCAGGAATTGAGTTTGAGACTTATGACTTAATGGTTTTTACAGTTTTAAGCTGACTGAACATAAACAATTTATGAAGTTGTTCCAATAAGAACTGAAGAACTGTGTTGTTTCAGCTCTATTTATATAAGTAGTCTGAACAAGCAACAAAGATATTGTGAGTGAGGTCCTATAATGCAATTCAAAAGCACAAAAAAAACATGAGTAAAAAAATATGGAAAACTGGTAATTTATGGTGTACTTTTTACAGTGTATCATTTGGAAATTCTTTGCCTTTACACAAGTGACATTAATAGATTTTCAGGGTTGATTTGAAAATTGGCCGGCTGAACCGATGGAACATCACATGGACTTATTTGTTTCTCAAGTAGCAGATGTAGATTTAATTTGTTTTGCTTTGAACAAAAGAGCGCAGAAAACTATAGGCCCTCTGTTATGGCGGATCAAGAAAAGATGCAGTGTGTTGTTTATGCAGATTATAACCCAGGGCGCTGTAGGTGGGGCTCTTTTTAATATTAAATTTGCTTCCAGAGTATAATGGCAGGCCTGTGCTTGTAAAGCAAGACTCCTTATCGAGGCGCCCCAGCTGTAGCTTGACAGTATCAGAGTACAGTAAACAGGATTTTGATAAAATGCCAAGAGATGCACGTGCACAGCTTGAAGTTGACAGATTCAGAAGACTGTGGAAGCAATGCAATTGTGTGTTTCAGCAACATGATTATTAAAACTGGTATTCAATGAAAGAGAGTGTATGTTTCATATTTTCTATGAAAATGAAAGCAGGCAGTAATGTTATAGGCTCCGTTTTGTTATAAATATGCATGAAGATGACGCTCATATTGTGCAGCTACACGACGCCTCAACATTTTTGATGTCTGTTAAGTTGCTAATATCAAAATGAAAATAGGCAGTTCCTTATATCATGTAGGCATGGGCCGGTATAAGATTCTGACGGTATGATAACCTTGGATAAAAATATCACGGTTTCACGGTATTGTGCTCACTGCTCTAAAATATATTCTTTTTAATTGTCTGGGTAAAAAACAAAAACTTTTTCCCCTTTGAAAACTATGTATTTTATTTTTTGAAAGATTTATAATAATTTAAAACACTAAACATGTCAGGCTGAATAATTCAAATGAATCTTTGACTTGAAATCTGCGTTTGAAACAAATGAAGACAGAAGTCTTTACAATTTAAAACAGCATCTTTAGATATTTGTTTTTCTGCTGGAGATACTGTTGACCTAAAAAAACAAAAATGTAAATAAAAAATGTTACACATACCTTAGGAACGGTATTACAGAAAATTTTGTCGGTTTTAATACCTTGACTTATCCAAACCGCGGTATACCTTCAAAAAGGTTATTGTCCCATATCTAATGTCATGTTTTCATTTTATTGTTAAGAAAGTGAAATAGCATAGCCAGGGTGATGTGAATGACTTTATAAAGTACACACTCAGGAGTTTGTTTTCCATATCAAACTTGCGAATTCTGAACTTACAAGGAGAGAATGCAGGACTGAACTGTGTGAAGGCTACTTAATATTGAGGAAAAGCCCCAATCAGATCGCCTCTGTTTTCAGATGTCTCCGTTTTCCCCCATCCACACTGAGATGGAGCAGCAGCGTTTTAGAATGAAAACGGTCTCTCCAGCGTTTCCAAAACGCTCCGTTTTTGGGGCTTAAAAACTCCGGCGTAGTGTGGACGGATGGCGTAACCTTAGCAAAACTTATGTGTTTTAAAACTCAAACGTATTAGTGTAAATGGGGCCTGAATTTGTACGGATTAGACACTGACAAAACGTAAAATAGTTATGTTTCTTGTTAGATCAGGCTGGTCTTAGATCTAATACGCATATGTAGTTCAATTTAATAATACACTATTGCTACTCTATCGTTCAAAAGTTTGGATCAGTGTTTTACATTATAAGGGTTACTTAAATATCAAATAAATGCTGTTTTTTAGGGCAGCACGGTGGCTCAGTGGTTAGCACTGTCACCTCACAACAAGAAGGTCACTGGTTCGAGTCCCAGCTGGGTATGCATGTTCTCCCCGTGTTCGCGTGTGTAAGAATGGGTTTTTAACTACAACGGTTCAAATTGTAGTTCTGCCAAATGACTAAAAAGTTATCAGTATGATGGTGAAAAACTAACAAACCATCCTACTGCAATCTTATACCAAAAATGGAAATAAGGCTAAAAATAAGGAAATTAATCGCTAAAAATGTGGGAGAGCGTTGCTATTATGGGATTGTATTGTATTGCATTATGGAGCAATTAAGGGTTAATGTTAAGTCAAAAGTAATTCACAAATATTTGAAAATGAATTTCATCACAATAACTTGCAGTGGTTACAACTGTATTAGTTACTAAATAACTGTATAAAAAGATTAAACATGAAATGATAAAAACGTATGATAATAATTTCACCCATCTTAAATGTAAAATAAGTTACCTGAGAGAGAGAGAGAGAGAGAGAGAGAGAGAGAGAGAGAGAGAGAGAGAGAGAGAGAGTCTCCGAAGAAAGCCTGATAGCAGTAGAATCAGAGAAGACAGAGTCCAGAGCCGGAAAAAAGGAAGAGCAAAGTTTACCAAAGATTTTGTATCTTTCTTGACCATGTGAGCAAAGCCCAAATACTGAGACATACAAACTGACCAATCAACATGCGACCACACCGTAAAATCCCCAAAGTCCACACACCAGTCCCTGATGTCATCAGTATCTGCCTTTGGAATCTGTATGAATCTTCTTGGGGAAAAATATATGTTTTGCCATATAAACAAATGCATATGATAATTTGCCTTCCAATTTGTGGGTTTCCTCCGGGTGCTCCGGTTTCCCCCACAATCCAAAGACATCTGCTATAGGTGAATGAATAAACTAAACTGTTCATAGTGTATGAGTGTGTGAATGAGTGGGTGTTTCTCAACAGTGTGTTGCAGCTGGAAGGGCATCCGCTGTGTTAAACATACGTTGGAATAGTTGGTGGTTCAACCCACTGTGGCGAGCTCTGAAATAGAGACTAAGCCGAAGGAAAATAATGAACTTTCTATTCAAAGAATCCAGAAGTAAATGTAGAATAATAATATTTATCAGCATAAAATGTTTTTATCATTTATAATGCTACACTTCTTGAGCATCTAAAAATGTTGAATGTTTAATGCTGATATTTAATGCTGATTTACTGTATTTTTGATCAAGTAAACGCAGTTTTGGTAATGAAAATAGTGATGTATTTGAGTGTGTATGCAATTCTAATTGTAAAACCTCTTTTCTTTGCAGATTACCCACTACAAGCAATACCCACCTAATATAAATAAAGTGTACTCCTATTTCGAGTGCCGGCATAAAAAGGGGGCGCAGTTCAGCGAGGTGGTGTTTTTTGGCCTGCAGTATCTCCTGAAGAAATACCTAACAGGTAATTCGAACTACAGATGCGAATAAAATTATCGATACCACTTTAAGACCATGTCCAAGTGTATTTAGTAAAATAGATTAATCCTCTGTTTAAAAAAACAATCTCATCCACAGTTAAAAAACATCCACATGAAAAACTCCCTATAATGAACTGCAAGAGCTGGCCAAAAGAAACAGGTGGTAGTATATCCCTAACCGTAAAGTCGTGTTGGCCAATCAGAAGTCTCTAAAAAGGGATATTGTCGGTTTGGTTGGCTGTCAACATGGTGCATCTTGTAAACAACAGAGATTGTGGTGCACAAAAGGAAATGCCAAAAAGATGCAGATTTGAAAATACCTGTGTTCGTGTGGACAGGGCCGATTCACTCTGTTAACTACTGGCTTATTACCTGCCTATTATAAAGCAATGAACTGTTTATTAGTACTTATAAAGTATGATCCTATTCTACATCCCTAAACTAACTATTAATAAGCAGCAGTAGTTTATTGAGCTAATAGTCTAAGTTAATGGTTTGTTAACAGTGTGAATTGTACAATAAAATAAAATGTGAGCAAATTATTCAACCCCTTGACCTGCAAGTCATTCTTCTGCTGTGAACCAATGCTATATGAAAACAGTTAAACCAAAGCAAATGTATATGATTATAGAAAGTTTAGTAAAGTACATTTGAATGATACTGAGGACATAAATGTTTAGAGATAATTTGAATAATTAACTTTTTGGTCAACTTTGTGTAAGAAAATTTTCAGCTCCCAAAGGTTGCATTTCATAGTTGGATATCTATAATTGTCTATCTTGGCCGATGCTGAATTTGTGTAATAATGCATGAGCTTCGCATTAGTCTTTAACTTCTCATATAACAGCAAGCCACAAATGCATTCTGGACCAATGTTTATATCTATCTTTAAAGAGATAGAGTATATACACTATTGTTTGATATGGCAGTATAGCATAAATATGAATTGTTAAGTGAGAGTTTGTTACACAAACAAAGTAAAATAGGTCATATTCCTCAAGTGTTACATAGTGAACCTTTATGGCAATACAGGTTCCTCCAGATATCACAGATTAGTGAGTCACATTGGGGCTGATGTTCAGAGGAACTCCTAATTACACAAGAACAACAGAGGATTTCTTGGAACAACCTGATCATACTTTTTACATAAGAGCATTGTACATTTCAGCTTAGTTTTACATGTTAAAATTATTTTGCACAGATTTAAAAAGTCAGAATAGTATTTGTAAAAAGTAAGCATGTTATCCCAGCAGATGTGTTTTTTTTTAAGATTGTCATGAGTTAAGTTAAAAATCTGAGTACATATTAAACAAATTATTAAAACTAGGCCTGTGTTTCTCAACCACGTTTCTGGGGGACCACCAGCTCTGCATTTTCCATGTCTTTTTAAGCAAACACACCTGGTTCAGATCATCAGCTGTAATGACATGTAATGAGTGTGACAGACAAAGGAGACATCCAAAACATGCAATGTTGGTGGTTCTCCAGGAACGTGGTTGAGATTGAGAAACACAGAACTAGATGAAGCAATAGTGACCAATTTGTCGGATTTAGTAAAGTCCACAGAGCATCGTCTTTTTGTTTCAGAATTTCTGAAAATCCAGCATTGACTTGAGCATTGTGTGTTAACAAATCTGTGGTAAAATGAAGTCAACAAAGATCTTACTGACACAGTTAAAGGGATAGTTCACCCAAAAATGTTAATTCCTACATAAAAGAAGATATTATGAAAAATGCTGAGACCTGTGACCATTGACATCCATAGTAGGAAAACCAAATGCTATAAAAGTCAATGGTTACAACATTCTTCTAAATATCTTCTATCTAAAGATATTTATATACACATATATATATATATATATATATATATATATATATATATATATATATATATATATATATATATATATATATATATATATATATATATATATATATATAAGATATTTATATACATATATATACATATGTAATTACCTACCTTATTGGAGAAGCAGCAGCAGGTTAATCTCCCGTTCACGAGTCTTTCATGCAGAGAAATCACCTCAGGTCTTTGGGTAATTATGCGTTCAGAAGTTAAAGTCCAAACACATCTTGATAGAAGTTCACATTGTTGTTGCAGATGACATATAACATGAAAAACGCAATTTAAATATTTTTCTGTTGGCTAGATATTAATTAATGGTCATTCAAACAATTTTACCAAAGCTTCTCTACTTGACAGTTGGTCCTGTTCGTCAGCCATGTTTGTAGTTTGTTTACACTTTTTACCCAAGTTTGTAGTTCTAATCAAATTCAAGTCCAATGTGCAATGCATTGTGGGCAATATTAGCGGTTAAGTATAGACTGTTGTACACTTCAAATTTTTACCGGAAATGGTAAACCCTCAGGGAACCTGTGGCATTCTCTTTTCAACATACTATGGTTTGAGACATACTAATTCTATTTTTGATACTATTTAGGATGGAAAGTACGCGAATTGGGACGCTGCATGTGTTTTTCCACAACTTGGCACCACACAGTGTCTGTTATAGCCATCTCTATCACTTGAGTTTGGGTTGATTTGCATCTTTCATTGTTTACCAACTGAAGTTTGATTCAGCTTAACAGTGATACAGAAGTAGGACTGTGTTTTTAACACCCTGATAAAGCATTGCAAAATGTTTTTTAAAACTGAAACGGTGCTGCATTGAACATTCTGTACTGATGACGCAAGAGTTGCAACTATGGCAGCTGAGAAGGCCATTCTTTGTTTTGTTTTTTTAGGAATTTTCATCTCTGATGAAATAGTCTAAATATGTGTTTAATACTGCTAAATACACTCAGTGTTACAGTCACTGCACTTGCCGTCCAGAATGAAAGAAACTTTACTTGAAGACATACATGATATAACTTGGTTTATATGCATGTTGCTGCTGATTGGCATGCTCACTAAACAAGATAACATGTAAAAGCTAAATCTGCTAAATGAATACATGTAAATATATCTCTGGACACTTGTTGTTCATCCTGGAAACCATAATAAAGCGTTGCACTCAGGTTTAAGCTTGACTGTGCCACAGGTGTTGATCATCTACTGTGGAGGCGGAGTTTAGACACACTATTACATAATAAAATGGCCCATTCACAACCTTTTGTTTTGGAAAATTGGCTTCTATATCACTTATTTTTATACTTAAAAGACATTTCTGGATTTCTAAAAATCACAGCATGTTTTTATAGTACAGTGACCACTAATATAACATAATATTGAGAGAATTTTGATTTCTCATTTCATGACCCCTTTAATAAGGATTCTGGAGACTGAACAGGCCATTCAAGAACATTCTATAGCAATCCATGAACCAAGCTTCTAAAATCTGGAAAGGTTTTCCTGCTGTTAAGTCTGCTGTTAAGGCTTCTGTCTATGCACTGAAAGTATCACAATCTTTGGCCTGATACAAAGAATAAATAATTGGCTTGGAAAGTTAATCGTTCCACTTCATGCAACAACAGCGAAGCAAAAGAATGGCTCACCTTCATGTTTGACTTTGCGTATGGTGTTCTTCAGCTTATATGCCTAGTCTTTTTTTAACACCAACGCTGATCCATGGGGCCCTTACCATAACAGTTTGGCCTCATCACTCCATAAAACATTCTTCCAGACCTCCACAGACATATCCAAATGAATTTAAGTCTGTTGAGGAAAAAGAAAATGGCAAAGTTGTTACAAAAGTCCAAAAATGCTGCTTTATTTAGTCACATTATCACCTTTACTATGCTACTAAACTGTTGAAATGTAGTTTTCTGGTAAATTACTTCAGTCTCTGGGGGGTTGTATAATTTTGATTGTGCTTCTACCTCCTACCATCATTGCCTAACTCTTACAGTGATCTCAAAACGTTCACTTGGATCACATGCATGTACTGTTTGTTTTTCAGCTTGTGTGCGTATTGGCACGGACCAAACATTTTTTTCACCTAATGTCATCCACCTGATTGGGTAATAAAAAACTAAACAGCTAATAGCTCACATTCAAGGACAGTTATAGAGGACAGTCATGCAGTCAAAACAAGTCTGCAAACCGAAGCTTTCAATTATTCAAGTGACAACATCACCTGGAGGTTTAACAAATAGTCTATTATTGACCATTTTAAATTTTTTATGAAAGTATTCATGAATCCAGGCCTTTTCTATTAGAGTAAGTACAAATAAGTAATCTACATCCCTTTCATATTTAATACCTTAATTTACATTCGATAGAGTTGTATTTTTGGCCATTTTGATGCTTTACAACATTTTTATTTTTGATAATAGTAGACATAAACAATCTACATTGTATAAGCGCTATACAAATAAAGATTAATTGAATTGAATAAACATCCAGCCAGCATTGTTATAGTAAATACAAATAAAGACTACTACTAATTAATCGCTAAATGTCATTTACATAAGGCTGATTCCACGTATGCTTCCTATTCCTAGGCCAGAAAGTGTTTATTTTGTGTTGTGTTTCAAACTAAAACCATTTTATTTTGTTTGTGTCCTCACTGATTTAAAGTTGCTTTCCAGCCACACCATTTGTACCCACTCTTTATACAATGAATATTTCATTGAATTTTAGGAGTTATTCTGGTAGTGCACCGTATTGCACTCTCCTTAAAAGCAGTCGTGTCAACTTTTATATTTATATTTATGTGTGTATATATATATATATATATATATATATATATATATATATATATATATATATATATATATATATATATATATATATATATATATATATATATATATATATATATATATATATTACCGAGAAAGTTTCACTCCATTCCAAATATTGGACATTGTGCATATACTTTATGTACATATATTCTGTACATTTTTTTTTATGTGTGCTCATTGCTTTTCTATAAATATTTTGCAGGTGCAGTCATCACGGAGGAAAAGATTCAGGAGGCAAAAGTGTTTTATCAGATGCACTTTAAACAGACGGTGTTCGATGAAGAGGGATGGAGGAAAGTTTTAGAGGTGCATATCAAAGTCAATGTTTCTTTTTTTAGACTTTTCACCATTACATGACTTTTAAATCTTTTACTTTGTTCCGGAGATGAATGCGCATGGAGATAACGACCACCTGCCTTTTCCTTTTCCTAATTGTGTTGTCAGAAATATGATGGCCGTCTTCCAATCCGTATCAAAGCAGTTCCAGAGGGGAAGATCATTCCCAGAGGGAACGTTCTTTTCACAGTGGAGAACACGGATCCAGATTTCTTCTGGCTCACCAATTACATTGAGGTATCATATGTGATCTTTCATTTTTATGTCTTGCAAAATGTTTTACTGAAAGGGAAGCCATTGTAGATGATGCAAACGATTGTAAAAGATGTAGTCATTCCCAACTTTAGTTAAGTTTTAATTTATTTAAATGTTCTATTTAATTTATTTTAGTTCAGTTTAAAAAGACAAATGCATCAATGCGTAGGAAATCATATTTACACTACTGTTCAAAAATGTGGTGTTGTTAAGATGTTTAAGATCTTTGTGCTCAATTTAGGAAATGTATACTTTCATTCAGTAACATTGCGTTGAGGCATTTCTAATGTTACAATATGATTTTTCCAATGCTGTTGTTGTTAGTTTTCCAGTCATAAGAGAACCCTATAAATGTGTCATGGCTTCTAAATTAGGATGCTTAAAATAACCGATTGACCTTTAACCGAAAGTGTGCGTTTTTACCCAAATAATAATATCAGTTAAACTATTAAAAAATATAATTTTTATTTTTTAATTAGCTGAATAAATGTGCAACACATATTTGTTAACTCGCGGGATGGTAACACGTGCAACCACATGTGCCTTCAGACATATTTTGCCAAAGAAGCAAAATGAAAGAAGGATATTACTGGTCACAGTTTGACACAGAGGCAATCAGGATCAGCGCTGGTTTGGCATCAACTCGTCTGTCCTGGAATCGCGTCATAAACACTTCTGTTTATTTGCACAATCGGAGAAAGAAGACGCAAAATTAAACTGAAATGTGCGCTGCTTTGGAAACACGCCGGCCACAAGTCAGAGCATCAGGATTTTCTCTCTCCGCACTCAAGCACCGCTCATAAACACAACAAATAGGCTATAGTTTTGATGGTTTAGTGTACAACCAACAAACCAACCTTTTTCCATTTGGGGAAATTACAATTATTAATAGTTCTTATAAAATATCAATTTTTAAAACAGCTTACATAATCTACGAATCAAACAAATCCAAAGATTTTCTTGATTTTTGCATAATGATGACTCCGCACCAAACTGAGGCTTTAATTTTATTGCTTATAAAACACGTATGCAAATTAATGCAATATCATATTTAAACAACTAAACTGCTATATGCTGTAGTAGCCTATACTTTACAAAAAGTCAACATATGAGCCTTGTCGTTGTCTTTCATCACACTCAACGCACGCAAATGAACCGCGAGTGAGAGAGGACATAAAAGCACACAAGCTCTAAGGTAAAACCAGACTCTCAAGACATAATAGTTAAAGTAATGACTTTTATTAAAAATGTTGACAGAGATTTGTGATATAAGAATAACAGCGGAGCATTAATTGAATGCATATTTTCTGTGGAGCGACTGATTTAAGGCTGCCTGCTATTTTTATTTAATGGAAGAAAAAAAACATATGCAGAGGAAAAAACAGCCTATGCCGGTTCTTAAAAAGGATTCAGTCAGTGTTTTCACTGGTTTCAATCTAAATTTGTAATTTAAGTGAAAAATATTTGGGGCAGGCCTATTTATTTTATTCTTTTTATTTAGTTTTTTTTTTTCTATGCTGTTGAAACACTGCAGATGCGTGAAGATGCTCTGTTGTTATGTTCTGTTGTTAATATGTTCACATGTTAAAATAAATCAGCATTTTAAAATGCAATATTTAATGTGTCAGACACAAAATAGACACATATTTTTTAATTAAATAAAAATTTAATGTTAATCTGACGATTTAGCAGTTAATATTCGGTTAACAAGTGGCAGTTGTCGGTTGGCAAAATTAACCTAAATGAGCATCCCTACTTCTAAATTACTTTGTTCCACCACAATGAATAACCAACTTGCTTTCTAGACCTTGAAAAATATCTAGTAAAATATTATTTACTGTCATCATGGCAAAGGTAAAATAAATCAGTTATTAGAGATGAGTTATTAAAACTATTATAAAAAAAAAATAAGAAAACTTCTCTGTTTAACAGAAATTGGGAAAAAAATAAACAGGGGGGCTAACAATTCTGACTTCAACTGTATATATAATCACAAGAAGATTTTAAAATATATAAAAATAGAACAGTGTTATTTTAAAAGACAAAAGTACTTCATAGTATTAATGTGTGTACTGTATTTTTGTGATCATAAATGCAATCTCATGAGAGACTTCTTTAAAAGACACTGGTTTCGGTTTTTTTAATACTAGCGCAGTCTAAGGGCAAATTCCAACCAGCATTTAATCAACCATGAAGGACCTTGTGTGAAGGAGATGTTACTTAAATAGTCAGTTTAAACCAAACTGAATGACTGATTCTCTTCACGGACGGCCTTTTCACAGGGCCATTGGTCCTTTTAAGGAAATAACCTTGCTGTTTATGATCACGCGATCCAAGCATATTTTACGTTTGTATGTTTGAGGCACTACACAAGTTCAAATAAGTTTGAATTATAGACTCTATTAGACCTAAACTTTTTTTTTTTGGCTCCAAACATCTTAACAGCAACACAAAGCCCCCATGAATGTCTCACTGTCAGCATAGCCGGTAAAGCTGACACTCTGGCATTTCATATTGGATGATTCTGCCGTCCTGTTGTTCAGGGCTTTGATTTCCAGCATGTTGATGTTGAACCGGATAACCGGGGGAGATTTGGACTGGCTGTTAGGGTCAGTGAGGACATGAGGTCATTAGGTCTGGCCTACAGCTCTACAAAATCACACAATGGCTGTTAATCATTTCGTTATTTTGCTCCCAGGTCTGAAGATGCATGCTTACAATCAGTGATGGACATTATTTTGCTCCGTTAATTATCATCATGTATAATTATTACGCTGCTCTTTAAAATTCTTGATTATGATTGGTCAGTCACAATATTCCAATGTTATTCTCAGATAATAACCGATTAAATTAATATCACATACTCATATTTTGTGTCTAATCGCTTCGCTTTGTGGCCTTTAGCTGTATGATAAGTGGGATAATGTACATACAACCAGTTGTTCTCAAAGAATGAAGCCCTTATACACAGCAGAGCTCCGCTTTGCATCATTATTCTGCAAGAACAGCAAGCTGTGTGTTCATTAACCATTACTTAAAGGGTTAGTTCATACAAAAAATTAAAAATCTGTTATTAATTACTCAGACCTGCATTCATCTTCAGAACAAACATTAAGATATTTTAGATTAAATCCAGGAGCTCTCTCATCCTCCATAAACAGCAATGGTCTCAAGATGTTCAAAGATGTCCAGAAAAAGAGCCTAAAACATTCTATGTGACCTCAAGGGTTCAACAGTAATCATAACAAATATAAATTCATCTTAATTTGTGTTCTGAAGATGAATGAAAGTCTCAGGAAACGGAAATTACATGAAGGTGATATATTTCCCCATGCATTTGACATTCTTTTATTCAAAACATTCACCTTTATTAGTTTGTGAATTCCCTGGAAATTCAGTTCTATGAGGTTAAAAAAACCATTCTCTGCTATTTGAACAACGGGAATAATGTTATACAGTATTTTTTTCATTATTGTGCATGATGTGACGTCACAATGAAATACAAAGTCTTTTTCCAGACCCTTTGCTGTCTCAACTCTACAGCGGTGGAATGAGCTTTCAGCACAAGCTATCACACTTCGTTGTTATCTTTCTGCATTGTACTTAGTATACATTTAAAACTTGATGTTATGGTACTGTACAGTATTATTACTTGTTGTATGTAGGGCTGTGCGATTTGGGGAAAATATCTAATTTTGACAGAAATTGCAATTTGATTTGCCATTTAATTTGTAGTCAAGCTTCAGCTCAATAATCTGTAAGTCGTGGCAACAATTCTGTGACGGCTCTTAAAAATGACCTGTTTTTGTTCCGTGTCTGTGACTTTAAAACCAAAATATTCCCATATTACCAATGCTGTTTTTCTTTGATATTAATTAGTCTATTAATGCTTCTAAAGCAGCAGATGCCGTGCTTTCCTGTTTGTTTTCTTGTTTTTTAATTTGGGCGTTCCGCATAGTTCAATTCGGATTGGGCAGAACAAAAGTGTGCTCAATTAATTGGCTAGTAAGACTGTCACACACAGACGGCAGTAACGCATTTTCTCTGGGCGGGGAACATTAAATAATACATATATATTTCATATCGCAGATATCAGGTAACTAATCGTAACGTTTCAAATTGCGATTCGATTTCTATTAATTGCACAGCCCTAGTTGTATGATACATTTCTGGCCCTCAGTGATGTCTTTTTTTTTTTGTAAGTTGTTTTATAAAAGCATCTTTTCAGGTAATTTCCTCACTAATACATTTTATTCTCTCTATTTTGGCCTTGCATCCACACAGCGTTTTTAGGAAACGAAAATGTATCTTTTTGAAAACACCAAATTAGACAAATGCCATTTTCATGTTGCATTGTGGACAGCAAATACTTGCTTTCTTCAAAGGACATGGAATGCTTACTCAGAACTGTTGTTTTGGCATGTTTTCTAGTCTATATTCTCGCTTGTATTTAAAACTTTATACTCATGTTTTACTCGCAGCAACAACTCCTCAAAGCCAAAAAAATATATCATGCTTTTCCAAGACATATAACTACTTTGTTCCAAAGTAAATTCACGCCTTAATGCATGCTTGGTATGAAAAGCATCTTTAACCAGTTTATGTATTTATTTTGGAAACTATTGAAAATGATAGAGTGGATGCAGAGAGTTTTAAGATGTTTTTAAGATTTTTTAGATGATTTTAGATGTTTTCAAGTTCTAGATTAGTGTGGACATATTCTAAGTCATAATAATATAGATGTCATTGAGTAAGTCACTTCATCACAGATTGTTCCTGTAATAAACTGTACGTTGCTTTGTATAAGAAGCTGCTAAATGACTATGTTTTTGCATGTACTGTCTGCCTATGTATGCAAGCAACATGTAAATGCCATCAAATTGAGTTTTAAGCCAAAACTGATGTGCATGCCTGGATCTTACATGCTGGTCTGACTTGTTTTAGTGTCATTCGTTTCATAACACACTTAATAGCAACATATTGTTTAATAATCATTATTGAAGATTACATTTTTAATCCCCCCCACCCCCTTAATAAAATTATATTTTTCTTACATTTTACATTTAGCAAACGCTTTTGTCCAAAGTCAGGTCAATATCTTCAATATTCTATATTTGGTCAACAATGCGGTCAGTATTCTCAATATGGTCAATATTCTTATCAACATCCCACACCCCAAATGGTGTAGAACTTGGGAAGGCACAGATCAGTGTGTCAGCTTCACAAATAAAACAGTCCTCTTCGCCTCTGACGTCTGGGTGATTTGTGTGTACACTCTGTGCCCGCAGACGATGCTAGTCCAAATGTGGTACCCCATCACCGTGGCAACAATCTCCAGGGAGTTCAAAAAGATTCTGGCCAAGCACCTGAAGGCCACGTCAGGGAACCTGGAGAGTCTGGACCTCAAACTGCACGATTTCGGCTACAGAGGAGTGTCTTCACAAGAGGTACAGTGGACATGCTCAATAAAATCACTTCCTGTTCAGGACAGTGGTGTTTATTGTTACCTTTATTCCTAATAAAATAATTTTCACAAAATGACATAAAGCTAATATAAAAAACAAAAATAAATATTGGATGCAAAACTTGCTAACTATTAATTACATTTAATTAGAAAAATAAGGATAATTAGTTAGGATAATCTATTAATAAAAATCTTTGTGCTTTTATTACTGTGTCTTTATCATGGTGAGGGATTGACACTTACAAAAACACAATCTTTTATGCATTTTATGACTCCATAGAAATCTAAAAAAATAAATAAATAAAACTTTTCCTGATAGCATGAAATTATTTTGTCCTGAAAGTCAAGTTTATCTGTATCCATTCACACTCTGAAAAAAACTCCTCCAAAGCTTTGAAATATGTTTTAAAAATATAATAATTAGTTCAATCTATTATTAACAAGAAACTAGCAATTAATAATAAATGGAGCAATTCCAATTTCAGGCCAAGCCATCAACTGACATTAGCATGTTTTGTTTAAATCTGACGCCACGATAGTAATTATTGATGTGCAAATCTTTGTGGTTTTATTACTGTGTGTGTGTATGTAATCATGATGAGGGATTGATACTTACAAAAACACAATCTTCTATGAGTTTAATGAGACTCCATAAAAAAAATATATATATAATAATAATTGTTTTTTCCTGATAACATGACATTATTTTGCCCAAAAGGTCAGGTTATATCCATTCACACTCTGAAAAAAAAACTCCTCCAAAGCTTTGAAATATGTTAAACTATAATAATTAGTTCAATTTATTATTAACAAGAAACTAACAATTAATAATAAATAGAGCAATTCCAAGTGTGTTCCTGTATTAATTACTTTTAAAGCATTAATCTTATTTAAAGTTAATTCCAATGTTAACTAACTACAGTCCATGTGAACTTCAGGCCAAGCCGTCAAACTGACATCATCAAAAAAGGACTGCCAATCCAGAGAGGAAGCAAGTGGTCAGATTTTGATTAAAGATTATCAGATTAAACTTTTATGATGTGAATTAATTTATAATGAAATTTTTTGGTTTTTAAATTTTGTGGTGCGTTAATCTAGTTAATAGTACTATTCAGAAGGTCATGATTCACACTCATTAAATAATTACTTTGTATAGCTTTATTTTACATTCTTAGGGGGTTCAGATTAATTGTTACCCTTAAGACTAACAATGTGTGCTAGCAAAATAAACATTGTACATTTTGGTTTCATTTGGACTTTAAAATTAGTGTCTGTTAATATTATTTAATGGACCTAAATTAACATGAACAGACAATGAACACTTGCTTTTTTTATTAACTAAGGTTAAAAGATTAAAAAATACGATAACCAAAGTAATGCCATTGTTAGGTAATATGCTATTATAGTATAATATTATAATAATATTATAAGTTAATATAGTCCAATTACTGAAACTGGAATAAAATATAAGGTTAAACCTTAATTTAAAGTGTTTGTGTTACTTCAAAACTTTGTTTAACTTCTGAGTAATGTTACTTAATTACATGAATTTGTGGTGAGAGTTAGCATGCAGATAAGGTTTAGGGTTAGTTATGTGTAAATATGAATAATTAACTGTAATTAATAACATGAATAACAATGACATCTTAAAATAAAGTGTTAACAAATATAATTACTAGTG
Organism: Danio kyathit; assembly: GCA_903798195.1. Lineage (NCBI taxonomy): Eukaryota > Metazoa > Chordata > Actinopteri > Cypriniformes > Danionidae > Danio > Danio kyathit. The sequence continues at coordinate 23,259,946 of LR812529.1, read as the reverse complement.
ATCCACCTAAATACATTTTCTGGCATGAAACAGAGTTGGCATATTAAATAGTTTTAACTTAAAATGTAACAAAGCCCAAAGTTTCTTGTGATTATTAATGGCAGACGTACCTCAGGTGTTATTAAAGTTTGTTTTTACAGAAACATGCATTATCATGCATTTACAGAAAATAGCATAGCCTAAATGATTGATCTTGACAAACAGGCAATGGTTTTATTTTATTAGCATTATTTTCTATGCATTATGTTGTTTCAAACTCCTAAAAATATATTTTAATAAATATAAGAGTTAAGTTTTCAACATTGAAAGTAGTCTGAGCAGAGATCAAGGTCCCATAATGCAAATAGAAAGCACCCATAAATCACACGCACATGTAAATTAATATACTTTTTTATTACCGTGTAGAGAATACAACCAGTAATTGTGTAAGAGATTCAAAACATTGCCCTAGTAGCATTAGCATTAGGGCTGGGCGATATGGCAAAAAAAAAAATCTCGATTTTTTTTTTTTTTTTTTTTTTTTTTTTTTTTTTTTTTTTTTTTTTTTTTTTTTTCATAAAGTTTGACCGATTCACGATTTCGATTTCGATTTTTTATTAATTTTTTTATTAATTTTTTTTTTTACTGTGTAACTACCTTACCAGCTTACCTTGTTCATTTAAATTTAAATAAATGCTGAAACTAGTTTTTTTCATGCTCACTTGTAAAAGAAAAGCAATAGTGTGACTAAACGCGGTTATGGCACTCTCTCATATAGGGATGCTAAACATAGCTACAATAGAAGTCACAGCAGGTCATACGTTGTGCAGCTTTGGGCAAATTTTATTTGGAGAGAAAATGACCAAAATGTAACTTGAAGATTAAAAAGGATTGGAGGGGAAATACATATTCAAATCTCTGTACATAACAGAAAAATAAACAATGATAATGCAACAATAGTTTATCTGTATTAGTGGCATGGCAGAAATATATATTTAGACAGGCCTTGTCAAAGTGAGCGGGCACTTTCACTAATAAAAAATATAGCACTTAAATTATTTCATAACAATCAATAAAATAACAGCGGTTTTATATCAAAAAATGGTAATGATATAAAATATACTACATTTTGATGGTAAAATATAACCATTTAAACGATTTTGTATTTAAATATTAAATAACGAATGCATCAAGTTAAATATAAAAAAACGAATGAAACAACACATAGCATATCAGGATATAAAGGACCATATTTAGCAGAATGCTGCTCTTTTATCTTTGTAATTTTATAGTTTTATTTTTGTTATTTTAATTATTTTTTGTCTTCATAAATAACTAACGAGCTATAGACAAATATCTGCTTGACGTTTTAGAAAATATTTGTGCGTAGCTACACCACCCAGTATATATTAAAGATCACCGTGAAAAAAAAAAAACCCCACAGAAACCTGTTACATATCTATATACATTTAAAGGTCTATCTTATATTTAACTGAATCGTATAATGGCCTATAGCCGAAATGTTGGAAATTGCTTAATTTATTTTTATAAAACATTTGTCGATACGTATTGATATTTTTTGGAGTAAAACCTGCCGACATTTAAGAATCCATATTTATTTTATTCATTCATTCATTTGACTTGTTTATTGGTGCATATATGGGTTATGATTTAATTCATACAGTACCTTGACAGCTACTGTGCCACTCCGTAATTCAAGCAAAAGTCCAAATTAAAGAAAGATTTGACTTTCTGCGGTGACCGACATTTACAACACACCGTCCTTCAGGTGGAGCGCGGGTCCCCGTCTCGCAGCTCGCGCGGGAGACACAGACGGCTGCGGGACGCGAACAACAGCACGACGCGCATGGAAACATTCGTGAAGCTGGCTGGCTGACTGCGGGGCGCTTGTTGGTCTAGCGGGAAAATGTCCCGGTGTTCCCAAAGGCCGGTCCGCCCTGGCGCGCTTCCGCTACCAGCTGTGGCAGCACATCAACAGAGCCGCGACGTCAACACACAGAATCAGCACAATTCAGCACGGTTGTCTAACAGTTTAGAACGGTTTGGCACGATAGTGGAAAAGCGGCTTTAATATTTTTATTAAAAACCGCGATTCCTCGATTTTGTAAAAAATAAAATCGTCTTAAAACGTAAATTCGAATTAATCGAAAAAATCGGAAAAACCGCCCAGCCCTAATTAGCATGTTTTGTTTATTTCTGACGCCACGATAGTAATTATTGATGTGCAAATATTTGTTGTTTGTTTTACCTAACCATTTTTATCACGTGAGTAGGGCTGCACAATATATCATTTCAGCATGGATATAGCGATGTGCAAATCTGCAATAGTCACATCACAGGATCGGCAATGTCGAGTTAGGATTATAATTAACCAGAATGCAGAATACATGCAAAGTATAACCCTAAATTTTTTTAAAGCCTGTGACTATGTAAAATTAAAAGCAAATTTAAACCGTTTGAGAACAAGAACATAATGTTAATTGTATTTACAATGAAGATACAGTAGCCAAAAATTGAAGTGCATTAAAAAAAGTTGATCAAAATAAGAATGGGAGTTGTTAAATAGTTTAAGCACAACTTTGACGAAAGGTTTTGATCCACTTCAAATGTTGACTACTGTATATAGTGTTACTTTACATTTGATTATTTTATTTCTGTGCCTTAATTCTGTTAGACTCTCCAGAAACACATAAAGCACTCTCTACTGTATTTCATTTGTATCTTTGTTCTCTTGTATTGAATTAAGCTTGTAATTTATTACATTTTATGCATATACACTCCTGATCGATGTAAAATTATGATTTTTTTTTCCCAAACACAGTTGTTTAAATCATCTCTTGTAATTATCTTCAAATAACAATATACAGTATATCACACAAATGCATAATATTGCAATGTCGGTTAGGGATGCTTCAATCAGGACTTTTGCAGCCAATACAGAGTACAGATTCCTTATCATGGTGATCGGCCGATACAGAGTACCGATTCTGATGCTTCAAGCTTTATAATGCAAAAAAGTTCATTTTCTCTACAAGTATGATACTTAAGTGGAGTTTTCTCCTTACCTAAGAAAATAAATTAAGGATGCAGCATATAATCCCTTAAACACATCTATTATAATCATTTAGTGTGGACATGTCATGGTCAGAAGGAGTTTTACAGAAAATAGTAGTAATTGATGCATAAGAATTTAACCTAACCAATGTAATGCTTAGAACATCACTGTGCCTCTCTCAATCTGTTCTCTTGCTCACCCTCGTCACCTCTTCCTCTGCTTGTAAACTTATAAACAAACACTTGCGATCGTTTCATGAGATCTGCCAGATTGGCGAGTACCAATTGAGTCATGAAATGTGATTATCAGCCGATACCGATCTCCGGCCGATCAATCCGAGCATTCCAAATGTCATTTTTTTCCAATATCGTGCAGCCCTAATGTTGTACAAAAACACAATATTTTATCCATTTTATGACCAAAAGAGACTCCATAGACGTCTGAAAACCTGATATGATTGAAATTAGTTTGCCCTTAAGGTCAAGTTTATCTGTATCCATTCACAGCATACTCTGAATAAAACTCCTCCAAAGCTTTGAAATATCTTCAAAATGAAATCAGAAGTGCCTCTGGTGTTAAAACGTCTACTTTTTATTCTTTACAACTCAAAGTCAAACATGGTCTTTCTCCTTTTAGTCAGTTTTTAAGGATGCTCCAATCTTCAGGGCCAAATGAAATCAGACCATACTCTGTGAAAGCAGAAAATCGATTCATTATGAGACGAGAGCGTTCGGGTTTAATCAAAAAGAGATCAGACCTGACCTTTCGACACGCACTCGATTTTTGCTGATTTCAAAGGCGGCGTTTGAGTGAGCGTGGTGGGTACCGGTGGGTTTTGGGTCATGGGATGGAGCTGTTTGAAGGGTTGTGTGAGTAAAGAGGCGTGTTTGGCTGTTGAATAGCTGCGTCTGCTGTGTAAAGGTCAGTTCTGCCAGGTTTCATCTATATCACACAGTGGCGGGTTCAGGGTGTTGGGTGACTAGTGATAAGCGGTGAGTCTGTTAGTGACTGGCTGGGGGCTGGAGACCTTTGTGTGTGAAAGTGAGAGCTCTGGATTGTGATGAGGTGTGACGTAACCCCTCTGTGGTGCCCTTTTGAGAGCAGTACGCCATCAGCTAAAACTGGAGATGGTGACGCAGTTGCCGTAGATCAGCACTCAGCATGATCCATTACAAAAGGTGTGCATATATATATATATATATATATATATATATATATACACACATACATTCATACATACATACATACATACATACATACATACATACATACATACATACATACATACACGCACACACACGCATACATACACATATATACATACACATACATACATACACATACATACATACATACATACATACATACATATATACATTTGAAGTCAGAATTATTAGCCCCTTTGTTTATTTTTCCCCCCAATTTCTGTTTAATGGAGTGATGATTTTTTTAACACATTTCTAAACATAATAGTTTTAATAACTCATTTCTAATAAGTGATTTATTTCATCTTTGCCATGATGACAGTAAATAATATTTTACGAGATATTTTTCAAGACACTTCTATACAGCTTAAAGTGACATTTAATGGCTTAACTAGGTTAATTAGGTTAACTAGGCAGGTTAGGGTAATTATGCAAGTCATTGTATAACGATGATTTGTTCTGTAGACTATCAAAAAATATATAGCTTAAAGGGGCTAATAATTTTGACCCTAAAATGGTGTTTAAAAAATTAAAAACTGCTTTTATTCTGGCCGAAATAAAATAAATAGGACTTTCTCCAGAAGAATAAATATTATCGGACATACTCTGAAAATTTCCTTGCTCTGTTAGACATAATTTGGGAAATATTTAAAAAAGAAAAAACAATTCAAAGGGGGGCCAATAATTCTGACTTCAACTGTATATATATGATAATATTTTTTTTTATGTAAAAACTCCTTTTAATCCAGCCAAACTAAAAGTAGTAAGACTTTCTCCAGATGAAATATATAATAGGATATCCTGTGAAAATAGCTTTTTTTAAATTTAGTTAAAGGTCCTGTGAAGTGCTTTGAAATGTGCATTGTTATTCGATATTTGACGTAATCTCAACCAAAACACGGAGAGTGTGGGACATAGTGTAGCAGCCAATAGCATTTTGATCACCGCTTTGCCAGTGCATCAAATGAAAAGCAAATGAGAAGGGTCTTGAAGGGGGCGGGGCATGTCAGATACTAGAGAGCATTTGATTGGTCAAGATTTTATGAGAAACCGAAGTATGGGTTGACGTGAATAAAACCATTAATCAGTTTAGGCAGAAGGGACAAACCACAAGTTTTACATGTTAATATCAGTTTTATATCTTCTAAACACGAATTTTGTCACTGTTTTGGAGCACTCTAGCTTATAGATATCTTAAAAACGAACAATACTGATACTAACATCTGAAAAACTTTATATTAATTTAATGGGACCTTTATGGCTCGTTTCCACTGACTGGTACAGTACGGTACGGTTCTGGTCGGTACGGGTCAGCTTTATCAGGCTTGCATTTCCACTGCTAAAACGGTACCAAAGGTACTCTTTTGGTGGGCATGGTGTACGACAGAGTTTCAGTCAACTCCTTTTCGCTCGAGAAAATGTCTACAGTAAAGCTGTACAGGTATCACATATCATATGAAAAGCACTTCTCACAAAACAGATGCTTTATACACATAAATACTTCTGTATAACAGTTTATTACTAACTTTTCTATGAACATGAGTTGATTATAACTGCAGATCAATGACAGTGCGCAATAGCCTACTGTAACGTCTGTAATTATATAAAATAAATAAATAAATGCAACATATATGAACACATACAGACCCTTACAGTCTCCGATATGTTACCAATTACAGAAAAACTACACAAAGCATACATTAAGTCCTTATTTAGGTTCAAAACAACACGAAATATAGTCCAGTCAGTGCAAACCTCTCATGATTAAATGTGTCTTTAATCTTAGTAATTCCATCATTCTGAGTTCATAATAGTCCAAAAGGTGATAATAATAGTTAAACATGGCAGTTTGTTCACGTTTGCTAAAAAATAATGTGCTCCTTTTTTCCGGCTTCTCCTTTGTTTTTTTGCATGTCACTCTCGCGTTTGTCAGTTTCTGACAGGATCGGGTTTCAAAAGCATGTCAATAATCAAGCACACGTTATTATCATCAGCTCAAGAGGTTTGTTATTTCAAATATAGACGCGCGGCGAGCGCAAGCAAGAAAGCGAAACAGCTCATGGTCAGACTGGCTCATAAAAAAACTACGGGGCACAGGGTAAAATCTGCTCTTCTTTTTGGCTTTGTGGCTGTTCATCAAGACGACGACAAGTTTTGTTTGATATATATAATTAGTAATTACGCCGTAATCTCTCGGCTGTGTATTAAAAACATAGTGGTGTCTTTGTTTTCATTCTGGCTTGTTGCGTGGGCGAATGACGTATCTCTGTAAACCAATAGCGTTCAGGTGTGCATCTAGCTCCGCCTTTTGGTACCCTTTCTCGTGTTTGGTACCCTTTCGAAAGGGTGCCAAAAAAGTGGTACGGTACAGTTCGGTATGCCTTTTGACAGTGGAAACGGCCATAAAATCGTACCATACCACTCAGTGGAAATGGGCCATTAAAAAGTAAAGTGCAGTTTTCACCTAAAGCACTGCAAAAAAGAAAAGCTTTTCTTACTTAGATTTTTTGTCTTGTTTGAAGTTTAGATATCTAACAATTCTTGAATCAAGAAGCATTTTCTAGACAAGCAAAAATATTGGCTTGTTTTAAGAAATAATATGAAAGTTTTTCCTCAAAGCAAGCAAAATAAACTGCCAGTTTATGTAATCCCAATGTACTCAAAGTTTTAGTTTATTATTGATAAGTTTATATACATTTAATTGCACTTGTTAAATGTGTTAATCATATTTTCAAAAAAGTAACCATAGTTTGAACCTTTCTAACCCTATAGTAAATGAATGTAGTTCCTAAAATATACTAAAAAAAAAGATTGATTTGACAGGTGGCTCAGTGGTTAGCACTGTCACCTCACAGCAAGGAGTTCGCTGCTTCGAGTCCCGGCTGGGCCAGTTGGCATTTCTGTGTGGAGTTTGCATGTTCTCCCAGTGTTGGCATGGGTTTCCTCCAGGCGCTCCAGTTTCCCTCACAGTCCAAAGACATGGGGTATAGGTGAATTGAATAAACTAAATTGGCCATAGTGTATGAGTGTGTGTATGGGTGTTTCCCAGTAGTGGGTTGCAGCTGGAAGGGCATCCGCTGTGTAAAACATATGCTGGATAAGTTGGCGGTTCATTCAGCTGTGGCGACCCCTGATGAATAAAGGGACTAAGCTGAAGGAAAATTAATGAATGAAGATTGATTTGATTTTTTTTAAAATCACTGATTTTGCGTTTTATGACTTTGTTAAAAATGAATCATGGTTTCTCAGAGATTTTTGTAGTTATCTCAGGAATATCCTGTAATGTCATGTGATTGGTAACATGAAATTAAAAACAGACATCTGGTTGTCCTAATTGAGAGTCATGTTATATCTGGGTTTATGGCATATTTCTCTGCCAACTGTCAGTGTATTTTTGCTATTGTGCATGTGTGTGTGTTTAAGCCTGCATGGTTGATCGCTGCCGATTATATGAAATTTCATGTTTTGGTGTGACACACGCAAGGCTCTGTAAAAAAAAAAAAAAACAGGCAGAATTTTCCAGAAAGGATGAATTGGATGTGAAGGAACATCAGTATGCGATCTTTGAAAGCCCGAAGCGCTTCTCCATCAAACTGAAGCCTGCTGTGTAAAACTATGGAGTCTTCATTAGGGACAGTAGGATATTGAACAGTGTATTTTGTAGGTTGTGGCTGACTGGATTAATGGGGGCTTCAAGAGGAGATTAATGATGCCAAGCAGAGTTTAATGCCTCTGATACTCAGGGTTTCTGTTCAATCTCCATCATCACTCTTTTCTGATCAGGAGTCAAGCTGTGATGCATTTGAATGCTTTTAAAGGAACAGTTCATCCATCGTACACACGCCTCAGATCTTTATGTGGCTTTCTTTCTTTCTTAGAGCCAAGAGTATTCTGTATGATTTCTACATTTAAATAATTACTTTTGCTGCTTCCTCAAACTACTCATTTAATATGAGTTGAACCAACACAATTCTTAGGTTTTTTTCTTTGCTTTTCACATCTGAAAAAGCACTTTGAGAGGTGTTTTGACCGTTCAGAGCCACCGTACAAGCAAAAAGCGAAATACAGAATGTCGTCACTTGAGCTACAGATGCATAAAATAAATACAGAATGTGGCGGATAGTCGAGAACCCTTATATGGTGGATTCAGTGACTGGCGCATCTCTGCCCTGCTGCTTAGTGTGTGTGTGTGTGTGTGTGTGTGTGTGTGTGTGTGTGTGTGTGTGTGTGTGTGTGTGTGTGTGTGTGTGTGTGTGTGTGTGTGTGTGTGTGTGTGTGTGTGTGTGTGTGTGTGTGTGTGTGTGTGTCCCTTGATTTGACGTACTGCTCATAGACATTATAATAGAAAGCATGGTCCGCTGGTCAGTTGCTTCGACACGTCAACACGGCAGCCATCCATTATAAATGTCTAGAGATACTGCCAGTCTCTGTTCGGGATTTGTTTACGTATGTGAATGTGTGAAATGTCACAAGCAATGTATCAAAATTCCACTGATTTCCTGAAATAAACTTTGCATTTCGGGAGTATCGTAGAACAGCTCTTTGATAATGAGCTAAACTCTCCTTCCTCTCTATGCACTATTGGATAAACATCATGCGCAGCCTCTTTCTTTTTCTACTTTGGAGTAAAGTGGAGAACAAAGTGTCACTGCATGAACTGACTCCGAAATGTTTTGCGTTTTTTGTAATGGATTAATGATACGCATCAGACTGCAAGTGTGCAAGGTTTGTTTACGTGATGAATTTTTCGCATATGAATACGAAAAAAAATGCATACAATTTTGAACTTCAGTGTGCAAAAAACTTTTAATCAAATTGTATTGAGACAACATGAAAGAATTGTGTGAAACACAGCATTTTTTACTTTGTGATATTCCTCTATGACTGTCAGACTGAATAACAAAATAATTTAGTACACTAAAAAGAATAGATAGTAAGTTAAACATAAATATGACCCTGGACTAGAGAAACATGACTGCAGCCAAAAATATTGTATGAGCCAAAATTATAGATTTTTCTTTTATTGCAAATCATATTTAAATCAATCAAATATTACCTAAAGATCATGTTCCATGAGATAGTTTGTCAATTTTCTACCGTAAATATCAAAACATATTTTATGATTAGTAATGTTCCATTACTAAGAGCTTTCTTTTCAACTTTAAAGACATTTTCTGTATTGTTTTTTGAACCCCCATTTCAACCAAATATTGTTCTATCCTATTATATGTTCTATCCACATATGTCAATGGAATGGTTGTTTATTCACAAATCTAAATTTAATTTTGACTTATGTTTTGTGGTCCAGGGTCACAAGTTAGAAGCTAAATCTAAAATTAACAAATAAAAGCGAAATAAAAATTAATTAAAAAAAAATTGTCAAAAGTATTTTAAAATGTCACTAAACCATAATTAAAATATAAAACTAATTCCATTTTTTAAAAATCCAGTTCAAAATTGCATTTAAATTAAATAATGCTGGTGAAATTCATCATATTGTGCATGCCGGTCTTTGCCACAATCACATCTACGGACAAAAGTCTTAGTGCAGAACTAATTTCACTTGTTTAATATCAAGCCCAGATCTCATTAGTTGTTTTTTTTAATGAAAAAAATAAATAACAAAACAAACTTCTGAAATTCTCATTTTATATATATATATATATATATATATATATATATATATATATATATATATATATATATATATATATATATATATATATATATATATATATATATATATATATGCGTGTGTGTTTATTATGTGCGTTTTTGCCTAACCTGGTTGTAGAGCAAAAAGCAAATATCGACACTCTCCTCAGGGGGCTAAAAAGATTTTGCTTGGAATGAAACGTGTTCACTTTCCAGAGCAGCAACCTTCCCTTGACTATCACTAAAGGGCAAATCCCATCTGATTATGGTGACCCTGCAATGAATGAACTGAGACACAGTCAATAACCTGAGCGTTAAATCAGCAGAATATAGAAAATCTCGTCTTGGCTTCAAACCACAACACAATTGACTTCAAAGGTCAACGTCAAAGTCTCTCTTATGATTTGTTTCCTAAAAGCCACTGTTTATAATTCAGCTACAAAAGTTAGAAAATATGCCCAAACATAAAAAAATTCAGATGAGACTGCAGAAAAGTTACTGCAGTGTTTTTGTTGTTTGAGAATTTGATAAGTGTTTTCTTTTCAGTCTAATATAAAGAATTTTATACCAAAATATGCTTTCTGCTTTCACACTTTATAACTTTCTGTTCTCGCTCTTTAGCAATTTATGCCTGTAGATTTGTAACTGTAATACAATTATTTTGTACTTTTTGTTGATATTTGTACATTTGCTGTTTTCTCCTGCACTGAGCCATAAATCTCTACTTCAACTGAACTTACACCAAACATCACAGTTTAATTCATATCTATATTAGGAAGGGTTTTACGGAGGGATTTGTCCATTCATAATTTGCCTGATTGCATATATTTTATTTTCTAAATTATGGAGTGATTACCAAAATCCTCTGTGTAAAAACCTTTTGACTCTAAAATAGCAAAAAAAAACAACAACATTTGAATCTGCTATAAATGTATGCACATGATAACAGTGGGGAAAATAAGTATCTAACAAGTTACCATTTTTCTCAGAAAACATATTTCTGAAAGTGCTGTTGACTTGAAATTTTCACCAGACGTTAGTTACAACCAAAGAAATCCATATATGCAAAGAAAACAAAATTAATTGGTTTAGAAATTAAGTTATGTGAAATAAAATAAAATGACACAAGAAAAAAGCATTGAACACATGAAGAAAGGGAGGTGTAGAAAGGCAGTGAAAGCCTAGACAGAAGTTGAAATCTCTCAGTAGTTATTCAGTAATTCTTCCCTTTGTTGTTGTAAATGAATATTAGCTGCTTCAGTCTAACATCTACATTATCAGGATGATGAAGATAAAACCAGGCTGGACATTTCAGCAAGACAATGGTCAAAACGCACCTCTCGAATGCTTTCAAAAAAAGGAAAATCAAGCTGTGGAATGGCCCAACCAATCACCTGACTTGAACCCAATATAAAATATAAAATATAAAATAAAGATCAGATTTGATAGACGAGACCCACAGAACCATCAAGATGTTTACACTCTGTTGACATCTATGAAAATATCCCACCTGAGCAATGCATGTGACTTTATTCTCCATATGAGAGTTGTCTTTAAGCTGCCATCACCAAAAAACGCCTTTTATATAAAGTATTAAATTAATTTTAGTAGGTCAGTACTTTCTCCTTGTGTCATTTCATTGTTATTACATATACCAGTTTTTTCAGATTTTCTTGTTTTGTTTTATTTTTATGTTTGTATTGTTTGGGTTTTTACCAAAATCTGGTTTAATTCTATGTCAACATTTTTAGAAATATTATTCACAGGAATAAAAGCATAACGTGTTGAATAGTTATTTCCCCTATTGTATATAAATATAATGAAGGTATGCCTCATTTACATTTTTTTAAAAAACATTTAGAGAACTATTAATACAAAAAAAGTTTGTCATTCTGAGTGTAATTGACCAACTGGGCAAGTGTGGTGATAAAGTTATTTTTTACCCTGTTTACCTGTAATGTCTTGCAGCATGAAGTTTCAGCAGTTCATTTCTGTTGTGTTTTTTTTTTGCTTTCTCTTTCTTCTGGTGAACTAGTCGGCAGCACTTGGTGGAGCTGCTCATTTGGTGAATTTCTGCAGCACAGACACAGTGGCAGGATTGCTGATGGCACAGCGATACTATGGATGTCCAATGGCCGGATTCTCCATCCCTGCAGCAGAGCACAGGTAAAGTACACACAGATTATTTCACAAAATCATGTTTGAATTTAGTGTTATGTGAAACATCCTGCTAAAATCCTGAGCAGTTGAAAGAAATCAACGTTCTACTATGATATAAGCTATTAGTTGGCATTCATTAATCTCAAAAGTTCATTGGACTTTTTTTAAGACCGTGTCATTTATGTTGACTAAAATTAAAAATAAATTGGCTTATGGTAAATTAAAAAAAATCAAAATATGGGCAAGATGCACCACTTTGGTGTCTGCATCAAATTACATTCCTAAAAGTGATTTTATAAACATGAAATACATTAAATTCAAGTAAAAGTTTCTTCTTTAAGATTCCAAATAATTTGGGGGAAATAAATGGGTGAAATTACGTATTCTATATTCTTTCAGCATAACAGATGTATTTATAAAGTCAATATGTCATTGAATAGTTTTTGTTTTCAATTTGACTAATGTGATTTTTTTGCTATATAAACACTATATAGCTATTGTATATACTATTGTTACACTAAATGAAATTATGATTGTGTAAAAATATGTGAAAGTCTTTAGTTTTTGTCTCAAAAGTCTGTCTGAAGACAAATTGAGTTTTAATTAATTAAAAGTAATTAATTAAAATTAAATTAATTAAAAGTCTTAGTTAAAATTAGCTGACATTTACATATTTAATAAATTAGGCAATTAGGCATATTTTAAAAAATTACGATGATAGAAGCATATTAGCACAGATAAAAAACAATCTCAACTACCATTATAAGATGACTTTTAGTTATTAGCATTTCATTTTGAAGGTGTTGCACATTTTAGCAGTAAACCCTAATTTGTTAGTAACATTAAAAACATTCTTACATTTTTTTCACTTGCAGTATATTTGCTTCAAGTGGGGAAGAAACGACTACTAATTCATGCTAGCTTAAAGTACTAGCCTATCAAATCATTTAAAGAAAGTCTGTCATACATTAAACATGCTTACAACATGTTAACAATAAGTAAAGTCATATTAAAACTATGCCAACAACATTGTAGCATTGTTAAAGCTTGCTATCAGTGTGTTAGATCATGTTAAAAACATGCTAACAACACGCTAGCACTGAATTAAATCATGTTAAAAGCTTGCTAAAAGTGTCGTAGCATAGTTAAAGCTTGCTATTAGCAAAGAGCATAGAATCACCAAGAGGCGACACTCTAGCGAGCATTGGGAAACTGCCACTAGATGGCACGGCGGCCATTTTGGAATGAAAATTCCAATAGAACAACAGCATATTGTAAGTCTGTCAAATAAACTATTAAAAGTGCTGATGATTGTGATAGTAAGTGTTGTATTGTTGTATCTCAGCTTTAATGCACTTTTTAAATAAATAAATAAAAAACAAAGCTGCTGCTTACTATCGCGACAGCAATAAGATCCAACGGACAGCCGACCGCTTTTACTCCAAAATGGCGGAATCCGGGGCTGTTGCTGGGCGCTGCTGTTGCAATGGAACGTTCTATTGAGTGTCCCCTCTTGGTCATTCTAAGCTCTTTGCTATCAGTGTGTTAAAGCATGTTAAAAACATGCTAACAACATGCTAGCACTGCATCAAATCATGTTAAAAGCATGCTAACAGCGTCGTAGCATAGTTAAAGCTTGCTATCAGTGTGTTAAATCATATTAAAAACATGCTAACAACATGCTAGCACTGCATCAAATCATGTTAAAAGCATGCTAACAGCGTCGTAGCATACTTAAAGCTTGCTATCAGTGTGTTAAATCATGTTAATAACATGCTAGCATTGCATCAAATCATGTTAAAAGCATGCTAACGGTGTCGTAGCATAGTTAAAGCTTGCTATCAGTGTGTTAAATCATGTTAAAAACATTCTAACAACATGCTAGCACTGCATCAAATCATGTTAAAAGCATGCTAACAGTGTCGTAGCATAGTTAACACTTGCTATAATTTGACCTCTGATATTTTTTCCTATATAAACACTATAGCTATTGTATATACTATTGTTACACTAAATTAAATTATGATTGTGTAAAAATATGTGAAAGTCTTTAGTTTTTGTCTTGAAAGTCTGTCTGAAGACAAATTTAGTTTTAAATAATTAAAATTAATCAATTAATTATAAGTCTTACTTAAAATTAGCTGACATTTACATATTTAATAAATTAGGCATATTTAAAGAATAGAATTTTAGGCAGATTCATTTATTTATTTATTTTGCAGCATTCATCACAAAGTATTAATATTCCACGTGTTATGATACTTTTGTGTGTGTGTTTAAGCTTAGATCCCCCTAAATTACGCTTTGATCCTTTTTTTTTAGTGATTGCATTAAACACTGTGTACTGCAATCAAAAGAAGTTCTGCTTTCGTGTTCCACAGAAACTTAAGTGTCCTCTCGTGATTAAATGATGACAATGTTAATTTTTTGCTGAACTGTTCCTTTAAGATTGACAGGGCAGTGACAGAGCCAGTGTCTTGAAATCAGCTGTTAAACACCTGCTTGTTAATTTGCATTTGTTCCGTTGATTCTAATTTGTTCTATTAGTAGCTCCACATTCATCCGTCTCGCAGCTGTAGGGCCCTTTGTCTATGAGCTTGAGTGCTGTTCCCAGTATAGCACGCTCTCAATCTTTATTTTAGTCAAACGATGGCTTCTGTGACGTCATTACAATTTTGGATTTAAGTTGTTCAATGATCACAGCATTAATTTATCAGTCAAGCAGAAGATTCAGTGAATCACTCTTGAGATTTTTATAGCTCTACATGTAAGGATCATTAAACACCAGTGACTCATTTGCTGAAAATGATTCTTTCTAATTCTTGTCTAGCAAAGCAAGACTCATTTGTTTTAATATCCTTTAAGCTATATGTAAATAGATTTTCTTCTCTTATTTTTTTTTCATTGCAATATTTATTATAAATAATTTAGCCACGCATGTAATAATATTGGCTTGACACTATTTAAGCTTCCTATTCTTCCAATTCTTCTTAGTTAGAATTTGTGAGCTTTCGTTCTATGACTACCAAACCTGACCTTCAAGTTGTTCTGTTGATCCAAATTAGGGAGATCTAAACAATAGCAAATTCCCAATGCCGCTTCAGTCGAGGGCATGAAAACTTATACAACAGAATCTCTAGAGTGTCCAAACTGTCCTTTCTTTAGCAAACCTCAACCTCTCTCCTAGAACTTGCAGATCTTGCAATTTGCTATCAACATGTTACACAGCAGTGGTAATTAATGCTAGAATGTGTGTATATTATGGTAGAAAAGTGAGTGGATATTATGTAGAAATGTTTATATTATGGTGGAAACATGCTACTACATGTTAAAATGTTTAGCACAGTGTTACTATCAATGTGTTAATCATAGTAGAAACATACTAACAATGTATCTAAAGCTATTTTCGGTGTTAAACTATAGTAAAAACATGTATCTAATCATATAATGGCATGTTAGCATTGTCAAGTGATGTTAGAAACATGTTAACAACAGGCAAAAACATGCTGTCTATATGTTAAAATGTTAGTATGATGCTAACAGCATGTTAAAGCAATAGTTTTAAATGACTTTAGAAGTTAACAAAACTCGACACACCACAGTTTATTTTTAGGAAGGGTTATAGGAACACCATGCTAAATTATAATAGACGTGTTACATCCTGTTAGCAAAAGTTAGCAGTACACAAAAACATGTTAGCATTGTTTTTAACCATGCTAACAACATTTAAATCCATGTTGAAAAAATGTGAAAAACATGCTAACAGTTTGATAAATGATGAGAGAGGCAAATTAGCACGGATTTAAAAAAAACAAACAAAAAAAAAAACAATCTCAACTACCGTTATAAGATGCTATTCTTCCTATTCTACTTCTGAGTTCAAATTTGTGAGCTTTCGTTCTATGACAACCAAACCTGACCTTCGAATTGTTTTGTTGATCCAACTTAGGGAGATCTAAACAATAGCAAATTCCCAATGCTGCTTCAGTCGAGGCCATGAAAACTTATACAACAGATACTCTAGAGTGTCCAAACTGTCCTTTCTTTAGCAAACATCAACCCCTTTCCTAGAACTTGCAGAATCATGCTAGAAGGATGATGTTAGCATTTTAAAATGTGCTAAATGTGTTAAATTATACTAGCAATTTACTATCAACATGTTACAAAGCAGTGGTAATTCATGCTAGAAAGTGTGTGTATATTATGGTAGAAAAGTGTGTGTATATTATGTAGAAATGTTTATATTATGGTAGTAGCATGCTACAGCATGTTAAAATGTTTAGCACAGTGTTGCTATCAATGTGTTAATCATAGTAGAAACATGCTAACAATGTAATTTTCAGTGTTAAACAATACTAAAAACATGCATATAATGGCATGTTAGCATTGTCGAGTGATGTTAAAAACATGCTGTCTAGATGTTAAAACATGTTAGTATGATGCTAACAGCATGTTAAAGCAATAGTTTTAAATGACTTAAGTTAACAAAACTCGACACACCACAGTTTATTTTAGGAAGGGTTATGAAAACACCATGATAAATTAAAACAGGCGTGTTACATCCTGTTAGCAAGAGTTAGCAGCACACAAAAACATGTTAGCATTGTTTTTAACCATGCTAACAACATTTAAATCCATGTTGAAAAATATGAACAAAATGCTAACAGTTTGATAAATGATGATAGAGGCATATTAGCACCGATTAATAAAAAAAAAAACTCAACTACTCAATCTCAACAATTCCACAACAATCTCTAGTGTTTTAAAGAACACTATACGCTACATTTGTTAGTAACATTAAAAACATTCTTACACTGTTAGTGTTAGTAAAGTCATGTTAAAACTACTATTAAAACACGACTTTTACTTATAACACCTTCAAAATGAAATGTTAATATGTTTTAGCAATGTTTTAAAGAACACTATACCCTAAATTTGTTAGTAACATTAAAACATTCTTACATTGTTTCACTTACAGTACATTTTCTTCAAGTGGGGAAGAAACGACTAATTCATGCTAAAAGTACTAGCCTATCAAATCATTTGAAGAAAGTCTGTTACAACATGTTAGCAATAAGTCATATTAAAACCATTTCAACAACATTGTAGCATTGTTAAAGTTTGTTATCATTGTGTTAAATAATGTTAGAAACATGCTAACACTGCATCAAATCATGTTAAAAGCATGCTAACAGCATTATAGCATTGTTAAAGTTTGCTGTCAGGGTGTTAAATCATATTAGAAAAATGCTAACAACATGCAATCACTGTATCAATTCATGCTAAAAGCATGCTAACAGCATTGTAGCATAGTTAAAGCTTACTATAAGTGTGTTAAATCATGTTAGAAACATGCTAACATGCCAACACTGCATCAAATCACGTTAAAAAGCATGCTAACAGTGTTGTAGCATTGCAAGTTTGCTGTCAGTGTGTTAAGTCATATTAGAAACATGCTAACAACATGCGAGCACTACGTTAAGTGATGCTAAAAACTTAATAGTGATGCTATTAAGTGATGCTAAAAGCATGCTAATAGCATCGTAGCATAGTTTAAGCTTACTCTCGGTGTGTTAAATCATGTTAGAAACATGTTAACATGTTAAATTGTGCTAACAGTGTTTTAAATCACATTTTTATAAGCTTATCACAAGTGATTAGCTTTTCAGGTGATTTGAAGAAAGTTTGTTTCTCTTTGTCTCTGTAGTACCATCATCTCGTGGGGACGGAGTCGAGAGAAAGACGCGTTTGAGTGTCTGCTGGACCAGTTTCCCTCTGGACCTGTAGCAGTGGTTAGCGACAGTTACGATATTTTTAAAGCTTGTAAGCACATCTGGGGGGACAAGCTGAAAGAGAGAGTGATGGAGAGGAGTGAAGATTCCGCCCTCATTATCCGCCCAGACTCCGGGGATCCAGCTGAAACCCTCTTAGAGGTCTGTGTATCATATACTAAGTTTGTGTCAAGTGTTCACTGCTGATCATAAGCTAGCAGTTTCAGTGGCTGATCTTTAGTTTTGGTGAAGTAAAGATTCAGACTTTTGAGTGACGTGGGCTTGTGGGATTAAGATTGCATCTGCTGCTATATTTAAAGCTGTGCCTGGGAACATTGATTTTCTTTCTCTCTTTCTTTTACTTTCAGATTGTCTTTAGATTAGTTTGTTTCTTGGGTTAAATTGATGAATGAAATGGTGCTGAAATTGACTACTTGCATTATTGAATTTTTCTGTGTCCTAAAATGTGTCTTTTCTGTCTCACATTTAGGTGATAAAGATTTTGGAGGAGTGTTTCGGATGTTCTCTGAACTCTGTTGGTTACAAAGTGCTTCCGTCATACCTGCGCATTATCCAGGGGGATGGAATTGATTTGAACTCGATTAATGAGGTAAACTAAAGCACGGAAAAAGACAGACTAGCCTTCAAAACTTTGGGATCAGTAGTTTTGGTTTATATATGCTGTATGCTTGACTTGAAATTTTCACCAGATGTTGATAACAAGAAATCCATATATGAAAAGAAAATCAATCTAATTAGTTTACAAATTAAGTTATGTGTAATAACATAAAATGACAGAGGAAAAAAGTATTGAACACATGAAGAAAGGGAGGTGTAGAAAGGCAGTAAAGCCCAGACAGCAGCAAATATCTCTCAGTGCCTTCGTCATTGTAAATTAATATTAGCTTCTTCAGTCCAACACCTACATTAGCAGGATGATGAAGATAAAACCAGGGTGGACATTTCAGTAAGACAATGATCCAAAACACAGCCAAGAAAACTCTTAAATGCTTTATGAAAAAGAAAATCAAGCTGTAGAATGGCCCAGCCAATCACCTGACACGAATCCAATAGAAGTCCTAAATTTGTTTTGCTTCTACAATATGCTCACACATCCTACAGTCTGGCATTATTATATGTAGATTTGTTGCAAAGTGAATTGGACTAATTTTTGCCATTCAAATCATATTTTATTTTTTTTATTATTTTTGTTTACATTATATTCACAAAAAGTTATGTTACACATTGCATGTAATGTAATTGGTACACTTTTAAAATGGGTAAGTATAGTACTATTTAACAATATTAGTATGTTGGCAGTATTTTTAATTAATTTTAATTATTTAAGTTTTACTGACCCCTGACTTTTGCAAAGTATAAATTAAAATTTGATCCAGTGTGATTTACAGTAGCAACTAAAAGTCTTAAAGAAGTGCTTTAAAATATGCATTTTTATTTGAAGTTTGATGTAATCTCAATTGAAAAATGAAAAGAGGGTTGGGAGTAGAAAAGTAGTAAAAAGGCTTGTAAAAAGTAGCCAATAGCGTTTTGTTTATATCACAGCTCTGCCAGTGAGAGTGGTTGAGCTCAAGCGCATTAAATGAAAAGCAAATAAGAACCGTCTTGAAGGGGCGGGACATGTCAGACACTAAAGAGCATTTGATTGGCCAGGCTTTGATTAGAAACTGAAGTATGAGGTGGCATAAAAAAACGTTCCATTTAGACGGAAGTGACAAACCGCAAGCTTTACATGTTTATTTCAGTTTTATATCTCCTAAATGAGAATTTTGTCACTGTTTTGGAGCACACCAACATAGAGATATCCTTAAAACTAACAGGCTGAAACTAACATCTAAAAAAATTAAATTTTAATTTCATGGGATCTTTAAATCGATTATTTATAAGCAGACATAATTTTAAAAAAATAAACTTTGCTATATAAAAAGAATAATAAATCTCTAGTGAAGTTTCTAAATCTCTGATCAATAATACGATATGTGACATTGATGGTGTGAGCTTACAGTCATTGTTTTTGGAAAACATCCCAGTTTTATGCCATAGCCATATCACCCTGCAGCCCAAGACCAGTTACTCACTGAAGCTAAGCAGGGCTGAGCCTGGTCAATACTTGGATGGGAGACCACATGGGAAAACTAGGTTACTGTTGGAAGTGGTGTTAGTAAGGCCAGCAGGGGGTGCTCAACCTGCGGTCTGTGTGAGTCCTAATGCCCCAGTAAAAGTGAAGGGAACACTACTGTATACTGTCTTTTAGATGAGACGTTAAACTGAGGTCCTGGCTCTCTGTAGTCATTAAAAATCCCATGGCACGTCTCGTAAAAGAGTAGGGGTGTAACCCCGGTGTTCTGGCCAAGTTCCCTCCATCAGCCCTTACCCATCATGGCCTCCCAATCATTCCCATTCACCGAATTGGCTCTATCACTGTCTCTCCACTCCACCAATAGCTGGTGTGTGGTGAGTGCACTGTGGCTGCTGTCGCATTATCCAAGTGGATGCTGCACACTGGTGGTGGTGTGGAGAGACCCCCCCCCTCAGGATTGTGAAGGTGTATAGCCATACACGATAAATACGCACATTACATTACATTTTACACAAAAAAAAAAACTGAGCACTCCTGCCATTAAACCAAAAGGACAAAACAAATAAGATGTGCTGAAATTCATGTAAATTTTTCAATTATCACAAGTTGCAAATTGTTGTGCAAATTAAATGCAAATCAGATTGCTATAATGAGTAATTAAGATACATGTGTTAATTTAGAGAAATGCAAAACAGAAGCGTTTTCACTCTGTTCTCAGACTTTTGGACCACACTCACTCAACTAGCAAGCTACTGCATATTAATTGTGCTGTCACAAGTTGTCAGACCATTTTTACTGTGCCTGAATGTTCATATATTCATTTATGACTGATTATAAACATTATTACTTTAAATGTTTGATAATATAGAGGTAAATTATGGAGTATATTCCGTATTGATTATGCTTTGTATTTTAATTGTCTTTTTTGGCTAGCGTAGATTCTGCAGAAACTGAGTGATGAGGGTTGGAGTGCTGAAAATGTGTTTTTCGGTTGCGGAAGCGCACTCCTGCAGAAAATCAACAGAGACACACTTAACTGCGCATTTAAGTGCAGCTACGTGGAGACCAGTGGCAAAGGCGTGAGTTGTTGTTTTTTTATTATTGACTTCTTATTTTATAGAGGTCAAAAATTGTTATGTAGCATGATGAATTTCTATTATGATTAAGTGACTTTTGTTTGTGTAGATGGATGTCTATAAGCAGCCAGTGACGGACCCATCTAAAGGATCTAAGCGTGGTCGTCTCTCTCTTAGAAGAAACTCTGATGGCTTCATTGAGACGGTGGAAAGAGGAGCTGGCAAACCAGAGGAGGTTAGATCAGCTGTGTACTTGTAAATTATTCACAGATTTTCCTACATTTATTTATATTATATTTATTTATTAAAAAAATAAATAAATGATAATAATATTATATATATATATATATATATATATATATATATATATATATATATATATATATATATATATATATATATATATATATATATATATATATATATGAGCAATTCCAGCATTATCGATGTGACATTTGCAGTAAAATCTCAAAACATAAATTGACACAGAAAGTATATGTTAACATCATATTGAAACATCGGTTTATATTTTCCAAAACAACTGACCACAGAGTTGTGGAAGCAGAAAAATATCAATCTGTAAACATTTTTTATACTTTAAATGAGGAAAATAAACATGCGTTATGGATGTGATGAAAAAAGTTAGCGAGTTTACAGTATACAACATACTTTTTAGAAATTCTGTGAATTAAACTGCGCAACCCAATAGAAACTATGGTAATCAACAGGATAAGAGTTGGCTCTCTATAGAGCAAACATGATTGATTTTATTTGATTTTACATTTATGAGGAAAAAGCTCCATTATGGATGTGACGTCTCTCTCCGTTATGGATGTGACGGATGTGAAATTGCCACTCATGTGACTTTGGTAAATCCAATATAATTGCTTAAAAACACTGACAGAGACATTTTTGAGTATTTTTAAAGCACTGTAAAATACAAGCCTACAAAAAAAACGCAGAAATAGCTTTGCTATTTTAGCGAAAACTAATTTTTTTTTATGGCAAGGTTGACATTTGCATGGAATTACTCATGTGTGTGTATATATATATTTCAAGAAATTTTTCAAATGAAAGTTTATATCACTCCAATATGACTGTGGACACACTGTTTCTGTTAAAACTGCTGCCAAACTTGATTTTGCATGACAGGTGCCCTTTAAGGCTTTAAATGACACTTTACGCTATATACTAGTCTATTGCATAATAACAAATAAAATTCTATGGCAAAGATGAATGAGTTGCTACAAATTATTTATTAAAATGGTTTAAAAATGTGTTGAAAAGTCTTTGTTAAACAGCAAATATTTAATAAAACCAGACAGTTAATTATTAAAATAAACTACACTTTTATTGTCGAAACGTGACAAACACTTCAACCAGATGTACAATTATTTATAAAGTTAAATTGAGAAAACTTCAAATGTAATCTAACTGGAGACCTTAACAAACCTGTATTAATGGTTTTCCTTTTATTGAGGGCTAATTGAGGGCTAAAAATACTGGCATAATGGTCATTGTTTTATCCGCCAGCCCTACATTCATTCAATGCTTCCAAAGCAGAAGCCATTTTCTCTGAGTGTATTGAATTTAAATGAAATCTGATTCATTATCCTTTATACTCTCACCAGCATCTTTATTAGGCACAATTTTTCAATTGCTTGTTGATGCAAATATACAGTTAGCCAATCACATGGCTTTATTTAATCATGTAGATGTGGTCAAGAAAATCTGCTTAAATTCAAACCAACCATGAGAATGAGGAAGAATGGTTATGCAAGTTACCTTTAAAGGTTGTTGGTGCCAGATTTGGGTGTGATTACACAAAATAAAAAATGACGTTTGCTGTTTCTTCAAACTACTTATTTAAAATGAGCTGAAACACATTTCTTAATTTTTTTTTTTAGTTAACCTAATTCCTTCAATTAGGGGTTGCCGCTGGCTGGTACGGGCCCAATGAAAGTTTTCATAGTATGAAAGTGAAGAGCGGTGGTGGGGGTGTTGCGAATGAAAGTGAACTGGTTTGTAAATGATGCACTACTTAATTTAATAATGCAAAAATATCGTCCTAACTTTTCCCCCCTAGCAGCATCCCTGGTCCCAACACATATCGATCGTGTGGAACCTAGCAGTTTTAAAGCATAGTTACAAAGTATCTAATCAGTTTAATTAAATAGTGTATTCAATAAAAAAAAAAGAAAGATGAAGGAATTTAATTTGGTCATTTAATTGCAATTAGTTAGTAATGAAAGTATGTAAGTAATGTACTTACCTCGCCACAAATCTGTTTGATCAAAACAGGTCAAAACAGGAACAAACAGATGTATATGGGCAATCCAGAGTCGTAGTCGTAATGGCAGGCAGAAGGCCACAAGGCAGACGGCATACAGGGAATAACAAAACAAAACAAAGCAAAGCAAAGGTCTAACACAGAAGGCAAGGCAAGGCAAGGCAAAGAGAAACGCGTCATAATGTTCACTTGTAACAGCTAGCAGGCTCAGCAACAACTGTGTGTTTGAGAGGTGTTCTTATAGTCCAAGTAATCCGTGACAAAAGCAGCTTCAGCTGTGAGTGTAATCAATGGTGACTTGGATCAGGTGTGTGCGTGTGGCATGACTGAATATGTAGTCCATGAACATGGTGGATTTGTAGTTCATGTGAATGTGTGTGTGTGTTTGTCAGCGATCTCTGGCTATGATCGCTGGTGATCGTGACAGTAATAAGTTATTAACTACACTTTTTAGCAAGAAGGCTAGTCAGAGATTTCAGAAAAATGCTGATCTACCATCTCAAAGCTTTCCAGAAAATAAAATAAGTAATACCCAGCAGTTTGTGATCCTCACTTAAATGATCATCTTCCTTTATAGGACATGCTGGTGACTGTGTTTGAAAACGGAACCATCCTGCAGGAGTACACTCTGGATGAGATCCGGAAAGCTGCTCAGCTTAGGGAAGAAGATTTGAGCCCTTCCCAGCACAACAGAGAGGACGGCACAACTCTGGACATCCACCAAAAGCACATAATGAATGGTGTGCACTAATATATACAGTATGCACAGACACGGTTCTCTATGAACACTGCCCTCTACAGACCAACCGCTCACACACGCTCTACAACACTCAGATGCCCATCTGCACTCGTGTATGGCAGTACTACCAGTAAACATTTACATATCACTTCTGACTTGCGAGGCAGCCCATACATTTTGGATCGGTTGCCATATATGCATATATTTTTTATTAGTTTACTTTCTCTACTTTTTAAGATGCCAAATATATTTGTCGGTGCTTCAGCAGGAGTATATTGACCACAGGGTGTGCAGTTGCATTTTCAGTCAGTTGTAATATTATTAAAGGAATAGTTCGCCCAAAAATACATCATATACATGTGTGTACTATGTATGTCTATGTACATAAGAATATACACATATACAAAAACTAGAGAAATGTACAAAACAAAAGCTATACAAGTATTTTTTCATACACTTATTTGATGTGTGTACATACAGATAAACATAATAAACGTATAAATTCCCCACAACAATATTATGTAAACACCACCTTTTCATAAATTATGACCGAGCCATGACTCTCAAGCCTTCCAAAAAAATATTCGTTCCTTTCTTCAGTAGAACAATAAAGACGATTTTGAGCTAAAATGGTGGTTCTTTGTGATTTATATAATGTGAGTCAGCAGATACCAGCACTTTAGGAGTCACAAAAGCACACATAGGCAAAACTAAATTATTATATATATTCAGGTTGAAGTACAATTATTGGGCATTAATTACAGTTTATTTTAATTTACAGTCCCCACAATTGCTCCTGAGAGCGAGTCAATTCATAAAACCTCAATATTTAATCAGGAACCATTTGAGTTTATTATGTTTTGCCTGTATGTTTTGTTTGTTTGTTTGTCTCTTAAAGTTCTGATAACCATTGGCTTGCATTTTACATTTCATAAATCATCAAAGACCATGGACCATGGCTTCTTTAATGTTCTACTGAAGGAAAAAAAATCACCTTAGATGACCTTAAGGTGAGTAAATTAATGGTCAGTTTCAAATTGATGGGGAACTATCCCTTTAAAGCAATGTCTGGCAGTATGTTGATAAAAATGATGTAATAATCTTCGTTTCTGTACCAGTGGTTTTTCACACAGTCTTGGTTTCTGACGTGGAGTACATACACTGAAAATGCAAAAATTTGATTAAGAAATCAGTATGCGTTTCACTTTTGGTGGATATTTTTAGGGTTTACTGTTAAATAGTTTTTAAATGTACCCATAATGCTAGATAGCAGGTACACATTGTTACGCTGTTCAATTCTCTTGTTGTTTTTTTCAAATGTAGAGATGTAGACTTGGAGATGATTAGCCACATGCGTTGTGTCTTTTCTTAATTAAATCTGCTTCCTGCACTGTAAAAAGTGATTAGATGACATAACATGTACCTAAAGTAAGTAAACCTGTTGCCTTCATTTTGAGAATATTCATTTTAAGTTGAATCAACTTAACAGATCCAAGTTGCAACAGCTTTATCCACTTTTACTTTAAGTACAGTAACTAATTGCTTTTTGCAGTGTGACCTTTCAGAGTAATATTTTTGTTGTACATATATCTTCTGGAGGTTTACCTATGACAACAAATAGATTCTAATGGTCTAAAATACTCTGGTAATAGAGTAAATGCTGCATGGACTGGTTTTCTTAATAACAGTTATTGTGTTATTTGGAGCTGGGTTAAGTCCTCCATCTGAGATTCACAGAATACATTAGACAAGGTTCTGTCTTCATACAGCTGCTGATGGTGCCTTAAAAACCACTCAGACCTCAGTGCCGGTTACCCTTGCTTACTTTCCCTTTGTCCCCCTGTCATGTTTAACACCTATTGTTGCCCATTACACTCTGTTTAATCCCTCCCATGATGTCATTCACATACAGTATGAGTGACTCACATATTAATGATTTTTGCCTCTATTGCCTTGTGTCTTCAAGTATCCGTCATATGTGCTAAATGAGACATGCAGTGGGTTTAATTCCAGTGTGCATTGATTATTGTGTCATCATCTTCGTGTTCAATCATGCAAATGATTCATTTTTGGGGGGGATGTTCCAGATGTCTGAAATGAAACAGTTAACCCTACCTCTTTTTTTTTTTTTTTTTTTACCAAGACTGTATATTAATTTGAAGTGATGACCATTACACTTAAATAGCACATATTCTATTGTGTAAATACTCTTTAGGTGTAGTTTGAATGATAGATTTTATTTAGAAGTTTTTGAGTTCCATTTTTTTAATTTTACAAAAGTGATATTTTGAATGATGAAAAGACCAGAAATATATAATAATAAATGCAGATTGAACTTCATTTTTAATGTGTGTGTCTCTTCTTTTGACTTTAGGGTGTGTTTGGTCAAATTTGGAAAGGAAAGAAAAAAGTAAAGCTTTTCTAAATTTGGGGAGGGGGAGCAGTTTTGCCATGACGGTGCCAGGATGTCTGGATTTTGTCCCAGTTTTTAATTGGATAAAAACACTGTGCCCTTTTGGACAGCAATCTTCCTTCATAGCTGTCATAGCAGAAACGGAATGGAATGCCAAATGAAAGAATGTGACTTCCAGAATGAAGACAGTTATGTGTTAATTTGCTCTGCATGTTGTTTTGAGTTGCTCAAACTAGACTAAAGAGGCAATTTTTTATTTGAAATTCTAGAAAACAGTTTGCTTGTTTAAATGTTGAAGGATTTTTCATTGAAGTAGAATCATCTTTTACCAAAATACTTAAATTTGAACAAGAAATACTTAAATTTGTAGAAAACTTTGAACAAAATTAGAGAACAGTAGAAAGATTGCAACTAAAATTTCAGACGGTTACAGCAGTCAAATTTTAGTATGAAGTGTAGAAGGCCGTTGCTTTGAATGTCTTTAGCACATACAAAGCCAGTAAAAAACTGGAAACTTGGGCTATTAAATAGGGTACATCAGATAATTAAGGAATCATCAGGTTCGAGATTAATACCATTAACAAAAATAGCTTCAATAAAAAGCTGCTTTGCCATCATCCTGAACATTATACACCAGAGATGCCGAACATCCAGGGGCCAAAGTTGGCCGATGGCAACCTTTGATTTGGCCCATCTTTCCATCTGAGAAGAAAGAGAGAATGATGGGGATGGGTTGCACAGATTGTCATTTCTAATTTAACATGACCTTTTATTTATTTTTCTGTTAAGCTACAAAAAGCTAACTCAAATTAAACGTTTCAATTAAATGTTCTGAATGTACACTACCTGACAAAAGTCTTGTCACCTATCCAAGTTTTAGGAACAATAAAAAATAACTTGACTTCTGGTTGAACGTTTGATATCAGAAGTGTCTTATATGAAAGGCAAAGGCCTCTAGATTACGCTTATTTTACCAAAATAAAATATGATCATACCTTGATTTTTAATTATTTAATTAGGACAGTAAGGTCTGACTTTGCTTAGACAAAAGTCTTGTCACTTAACAGAAATAAAGTCATAGTGCAGTGGAAAAAGAAATAATATTGTGAATGACTATGAGCATCCATACATCTCTGAAAACACTCAAATTACTTTTAATGAAGTTAATTTAATAAAGTCATCTGGAATGGCAAAGAAAGCGTTCTTGCAGGAATCCCAGATTTATCAAGATTCTTTGGATTCATCTTCAATGCCTCCTCCTTCATTTACCCCAGACATGGTCAATAATGTTCATGTCTGGTGACTGGGCTGGCCAATCCTGGAGCACCTTGAGCTTCTTTGCTTTTAGGAACTTTGATGTGGAGGCTGAAATATGAGGAGCGCTATCCTGCTGAAGAATTTGCCCTCTTCTGTGGTTTGTAATGTAATGGGCAGCACAAAAGTCTTCAGGACCTCAGGCTGTTGATGTTGCCATCCACTTTGCAGATCTCTCTCACGCCCCCATGCTGAATGTAACCACAAACCATGATTTTTCCTTCACCAAACTTGATTTCTGTGAGAATCCTGAGTCCATGCAGGTTCCAATAGGTCTTTTGCAGTATTTGTGATGATTGGATGCAGTTCATCAGATGATTCACCAGAAAAATTGACCTTCTGACACTTTTCCAAATGATCAACTAGAAGTCAAGATATTATTTGTTGCTCTTACAACTGGGATCGACGACAAAACTTTTGTCAGGTAGTGTTTAAGATTTTTTTAAATGAACATATTGTCACTCAATGGATAGAGCACAATGCAGAAGACAAGGAAATCAAGGCAAAGGCAGATGCAGATTCACTAGTGTTTTCAGCATTGAAATCCATTGTGTTATAAATGGAATTGTTTATGTTTTTATAGTAATTAGTTCGTTATAAAATGTAAAAAAAAAAAAATAATAATAATATTAATGCATTAGGTAATACAATTAAAGTAATGTTTTTATTATTTATTTTGAAATAAGTTAGGAAATTACCCATAGCAATTTTGTAATAAAGTGTAATTACCTTCGGCCCACAATCAAATCAAGTTTGATTCTTGCCCCATCATTAGAAAATGTTTAGGCACCCCGTTATACACATTCAAGAATGAAAACGGATGCTCTTGGGACTATGCAATGACATCCCTTTGGTATTCATAAAAATCAATCTACAGCTTTTCAAATAACCTTCAAAATCAGGGAATGTCTTGATTTTAAAGTTTCACAAGAAACACACTGGCGCACGCTGACAATAACATTGATAAACGCATGTAAATTCAAACATATAGCCCCTTTAAACAGGCTCTTTACTGTGTAAGTTGCGCACAGCAGAGTTCGAGCAGGTTTGTTCAGTTGACCTTGTGCAGCATATTTGTATAATGCAATTTTGTCCACAGACCAAAATAGTCACACACTTTCTATTTAGACATGGTTACATTCTTGTGTCAGTAAGCTTGTGCACGAGACGTTATTTCAAATATTATCTTAAATAACCATTTTAAAATTATATAGCATGGTACAAGTTTATTGTTTTAGGGGCTTTCAATGTGATCAACACTACACTAAAACTGTACTTTTCAGTAATGCATTTTAAATACATAAATGCATTTTAAAAGTTATTTACTTCAATGGTAAAGCTGGATTTTCAGCAACATTTCTCCTATCTTAAGTTTCAGAAATCATTATAATATGCTGATTTGATGCTCAAGAAGCATTTCTTATTATCAAAGTTCTAAACAGTATCTTTTCAGTGCAGTTTCAGTTATTTATGGAAACAAGTCAGTATACACAACCGGTCAAAAGTTTGGGGTAAGTATGATTTTTCAATGTTTTAAAATAAGCTCATCCTGCTCACCAAGGCTGCATTTATTTTCATCAAAGATATAGTACAAATTGTTAAATGTTATTGCACTATATAATAACTGTTCAAAAATATTTTATAATTTATTTTAATAATTTATTCCAGTAATTTTAAAGATGAATTTTCAGCTTCATTACTCCAGTCTTCAGAGTCACATGATCCTTCAGAAATCACTCTATTATTATTATTATTGTTATTATTATTAATATTATTATTATTATTAATGGTAATAGTAATAAAAGCAATAATGACTGGAGTAATAATTTTATTTGTAACCACATACAATAAGTAATAAATAAATATTTAATAAATAAGTAATTAACAATTTAAAACATTTTTTTTGACATTTAAAAAATGCTGCCTTTATGAACAGAATAATTTTATTTAAATTATTAAATAAAATGTATATATATATTTTTTAAAACTGACCGGTAGTGTATGTGCTCCAAAAGTAAATCCATAGGGAGAACAGTATTTGAATTACCAATACTATAAAGTTTTTAAATACAATTTGGTGCCAGTTTTTATAACTTTTTTAAATCGTTTTACAAAACAAAACAACAAAAAACTGAAGGTTTGACTCTAATAGACTAGATTATAAAAATAACCCTCACTGTACTTTCTGATGACAAAAAATAATGTTTTGCTTCAGTGTCTTTTTCTGTGTAAATGTGCTTAGTTAATAATAGAAATAACATTTTCTGTAAAATGTATTAAAATGAACGAAAACTAATATCTCTCAATGTGTTCGGGGGAAACAAAACGTATTTAAAACAAAATAAATATTAAAATATTTATTCATTCATTCATTTTCTTTTCAGCTTAGTCCCTTTATTAATCTGGGGTCGCCACAGTGGAATGAACCGCCAACTTATCCAGCACGATTTTACGCAGCGGATGCCCTTCCAGCCACAACCAATCTCTGGGAAGCATCCACACACACTCATACACAACGGACAATTTAGCCTACCCAATTCACCTGTACCGCATGTCTTTGGACTGTGGGGGAAACCGGAGCAGCCAAGGCTCGAACCAGCGACCTTCTTGCTGTAAGGCGACAGCACTACCTATTGCGCCACTGCGTCGCCCTACAATACTTATTAAAAAATAAATGACAAAATCTAATAACTACTGTTTAATGACTCAGAAAAAATAAGTTAATTTCATCATATATTTCAGATATATCGTAAAACAAAGTTATTAAATTGCTAGAATGTGCAGCATTTTAAAAGTTTAAGAATTTCTACTTTGATTTAAGATTTTAGGGCAGCAAATTGTAGAAGTGTGACTTTATCCTTTTTAAGACTTTGCAGAAGCCATATCAAAGTTTTAAAAACCATATCAAAGTCTTTTTAATGTTTTACTGACACTTTTAATTGATTTAATGCATCCTTGGTCAATGAAATTATCAATTACCTTTATTCCCCCTAAACTTTTCAACAATATTGCAATAAAAATATATTTCTACTGTTTGATTTTATTAATTCGTCTGATTAAAATGATTCAGTGTTGTTAGACTATACAGTAATAAAATGGGGCCCTCTATTGATCATCTTAAAAAGTGCACTTCTCAACAACATTTACATTCATTATCAAAAAATTATTCCCTCAACATCAAGAACCCATGTGCATTATTCTCATTATATTCTGTTATATATTATATTAAAACACAACAACTACCAACTAAGTACCTAGCTATAACCTAAAATGATCTTCTAGCTTTCCGTAATGTTGTTCTAATCATGTCTTTTTATTCTAAACATGCCATATAGAGTAACTTACATAAGCTTCATCATTCATAATAAACTCAATTATGCATTCCATCTATTTGCTGAATCCAGAAAATGCAAGCTAGCATGCAGGATTTAGTCGGTACGCGACTGATGTTTGTATAATAAAACAGCTTACTTTAGTCATTGAATATCAGTCAGACATATTTTAAATCACCATCGTTTGCGGGTCTCAGATCAGAGAGTGAATGGCGTGTAAAAGAGCGTCTTCAGACTAACTATCTGTTAATTGGCTAACACTGCCGCTGCTGATAGGCCGCTCGACGCTCATTGGATTAGTTGCTAAGCAACCTATTTGCCAAGCGTGTTGTCATGGATTCAGATGTTCCGGACGCCCTCCGAAATGCTCTGCTGACCACTGATAACAGGATGAGGAGGTGCAAAAGAGACACTCCAGCTCTATGGCAAGCCCACTTCACATTTATAACATAGACTAGTATTGATTTTCATGCAGCCATTGCTTGTTATAGTAGCTACATTTGTAATAGTATCTATTACATTTAAAGGGATAGTTCACCCAAAAATGCAAATTAGGTCACATTCACATTACCAGCTTACTTTAAAATATCGTATTTAGTGTTCAACAGAAGAAAGAAACTCATGAAGATTTAAAGATTTTTTTGACATC
Organism: Danio kyathit; assembly: GCA_903798195.1. Classification (NCBI taxonomy): domain Eukaryota; kingdom Metazoa; phylum Chordata; class Actinopteri; order Cypriniformes; family Danionidae; genus Danio; species Danio kyathit. The sequence goes on along the minus strand of LR812529.1, from coordinate 23,228,189 downwards.
ACCTCATACTTCAAGAAAACATGTTAGTTTCAGTCTTCTATGGATATCTATTAGCAAGTTTTAACAAAATTAACAAACAAAACATATAAACAAATAAAACTTGCAGTTTGTCACTTCTGCCTAAATCAATCAACGATTTTTACGTCAACTCATACTTCAGTTTCTCATCAAATCTTCTGACCAATCATGGGTGACCAACCCTGTTCCTGGCGATCGACCTTCCTGCAGATTTCAGCTCCCACCCTGGTCAAACACGCCTGAACCGATTTATTAGAACCTGAGGAGCACTTGATAATTACAGGCAGGTGTGTTTGATATGGGCTGCAACTGAAAACTGCAGGAAGGTCGATCTCCAGGAATAGGGTTGAGCACCCCTGTTCTACAGTATCTGACATGTCCCACCCCCTTCAAGAATTTTTAAAGGAAACAAGCTACTCTTTGTCACACTCTCTCTTCATGTTTAAGTTGAGGTTCTGTCAAACATCAATAAAAATGCACATTTCAAAGCATTTCACAGGATCTTTAAAACCACACATGGGAGAGTAAGGAGGCAGTCACTTTTAAAAGATACTAGCACTTATGCATAACATATAATTAGTACATTATTAAGTAATAGACTAGACCTCAGTCATTAGATACTGATATTTATAAGATAGGCTACTTCCTAAACATAAACATTTCAATAAACATTTATTGAAATGATAATCATTATTAATATTATTGCATAGTTACTAATTATTAGACACTACTGTCTTTTGTAATTAGTACTAGTAACAATGTTATGAGTTTTTCAATCTTATATATATATACACACACACACACACACACATATATATATATATATATATATATATATATATATATATATATATATATATATATATATATATATATATATATATATATATATATATATATATATATATATATATATATACAGGCAGTGCAGAATTATTAGGCAAATGAGTATTTTGACACACATCATCCTCTTTATGCATGTTGTCTTACTCCAAGCTGTATAGGCTCGAAAGCCTACTACCAATTAAGCATATTAGGTGATGTGCATCTCTGTAATGAGAAGGGGTGTGGTCTAATGACATCAACACCCTATATCAGGTGTGCATAATTATTAGGCAACTTCCTTTCCTTTGGCAAAATGGGTCAAAAGAAGGACTTGACAGGCTCCGAAAAGTCAAAAATATTGAGATATCTTGCAGAGGGATGCAGCACTCTTAAAATTGCCAAGCTTCATCGAACAATCAAGCGTTTCATTCAAAATAGTCAACAGGGTCGCAAAAAGCGTCTGGAAAAACCAAGGCGCAAAATAAACTGCCCATGAACTGAGAAAAGTCAAGCGTGCAGCTGCTAAGATGTTGTAATGATGAGCCAGACTGAGAGGGATCCATCTGCAGTATGTTTATTAAGCACAATGCAATTATAAACAAACACCAATATCTGGTAGGCCAACTCACATAGATGTCAGGCATAAAGAATCTCAGGGCAGGCAGCAAACACTCGTTGGTTGTTGAAACAGGCATGGATCAGGGGCAGGCGGCGTTGGTCGAGATCGGGTAGGAAAGCAAGGGGTCAAGGCAGGCAGCAAGATCGATATAGTCAGAGACAGTCCGGGTCGGTAACAGGAGATCAAACAGGATGCAGGAATAAACGCTCGGTAATGTTGACAGGGCAAACAAGACTTCGCAAAGAGGTGAGCGTGCAGGCTGCTTATATGTGTGTGTGTGTGATCAGAGTCAGGTGTATGGTAATCAGAGACAGGTACGGGGCTTCTGGGGGATGTAGTGCTAAAAGTCCGGTGAGAGAGACCTCTGCTGGCCAGTGAGGGGAATGACTGGGACCGAGCTGGTGACAGATGTCAAGATGCCACTTGCCACCAGTTTTGCCATATTTCAGAGCTGCAACATCGCTGGAGTGCCCAAAAGCACAAGGTGTGCAATACTCAGAGACATGGCCAAGGTAGGAAAGGCTGAAAAACGACCACCACTGAACAAGACACACAAGCTGAAACGTCAAGACTGGGCCAAGAAATATCTCAAGACTGATTTTTCAAAGGTTTTATGGACTGGATCGTGGCTGGATCGTTAAAGGGCAGAGAGCTCCATTCCGACTTAGATGCCAGCAAGGTGGAGGTGGAGTACTGGTTTGGGCTGGTATCATCAAAGATGAGCTTGTGGGGCCTTTTCGGGTTGAGAATAGAGTCAAGCTCAACTCCCAGTCCTACTGCCAGTTTCTGGAAGACACCTTCAAGCAGTGGTACAGGAAGACGTCTGCATCCTTTAAGAAAAACATGATTTTCATGCAGGACAATGCTCCATCACATGCGTCCAAGTACTCCACAGCTTGGCTGGCAAGAAAGGGTCTAAAAGAAGAAAAACAATTGACATGGCGTCCTTGTTCACCTGAGCTGAACCCCATAGAGAACCTGTGGTCCACCATCAAATGTGAGATTTACAAGGAGGGAAAACAGTACACCTCTCTGAACAGTGTCTGGGAGGCTGTGATTGCTGCTGCACGCAATGTTGATGGATTCTGTCAGTGTTTTGATCCGTTCACCATGGATGGCAGGCTTTTGAGTGTCCTTGCAAAGAAAGGTGGCTATATTGGTCACTGATTTGTTTTTGTTTTGTTTTTGAATGTCAGAAATGTATATTTGTGAATGTTGAGATGTTATATTGGTTTCACTGGTGAAAATATATAATTGAAATGGGTATATATTTGTTTTTTGTTAAGTTGCCTAATAATTATGCACAGTAATAGTCACCTGCACACACAGATATACTCCTAAAATAGCTAAAACTAAAAACAAACTAAAAACTACTTCCAAAAATATTCAGCTTTGATATTAATGAGTTTTTTGGGTTCATTGAGAACATGGTTGTTGTTCACTAATAAAATTAATCCTCAAAAATACAACTTGCCTAATAATTCTGCACTCCCTGTATATATATATATATATATATATATATATATATATATATATATATATATATATATATATTATAGGTGGGCATAGATTAATTTTTTTAATCTAGATTAAAATGGCTCATTTGAATTCTGCCGAAGGCATTCAGAATATGTGTGCTACCCAAATAATAAGTCTTTGAGAACGGGTTTCTCAAGCCAGGTGACGCATTAGACCAGGGGCTCATCTCCTGTTTCCGAAATGCATCACAAACTGCTTGAGAAACTGTTCTACTATGATAATTGGTGATGAAAATAAATGATGTTCAATAAGATGTACTTGTGTTTACTAACTGTTTATTCAGTTAAACATGAATGTTGAACTGTAGGCCTACATAAGCTCCAAACAGTGATTTCATACTTGCTTTTGATGTACATACATACAGAAAATGCTGCTTCGCAAAGGCAAGTTCACAGAGCCCTGACGGTGTCAAACATTGAGTATGTTTACATGGGCAACAATACTTTAATACGATTTTAATATGATTAAAACAATACTCTGATTAAGAGTCTACCATGTAAACAGCGATTTTTGATAACTTAATGCGACTAAAGTCATAACTGAAATAAACAGAAATGGAATTGAGACGTGGAGTATGCAGATATTAGTGGCAATACTGACAAACTATTCCCGTCATGTAGGACTTTTCGCCATATTTTCCGACAAGATCCACACAGGCGGCTGTCAGTAAAGGACCGCACAGACACACAGACGCACACACACAAACACACACAAACACACATACACACATACACACACACACACACACACACACACAACGCGAAATGCGGGAGTTTTTTTTTCTTCTCATTTGGTGTGCGTTATTAAATTCCATAACACTCTCACCTGTCCTTACTCATTTATTTGCGTCTAATACCCCAGTTTGTCACGAAGGCATGAATTAAATGTTCGTGAGTTAAAGTGAAACTGCTCAACTGCAGTTAGAGTTAGCCTTCCTGCTGATTTGATTCAGAAGTGCACTTCTTTCCCAGACGGCTCACCGGTCAGGTATACATCCGCGCTAAACTATCAAGGTGAAAGTCATCATAGCTTGCGTAGAAAAGACCCAGCTCTCACCCAACTTTGAGAATAGATTAACGGCAATATTTTTTTTATCGTGCGATAAGAGTCTCGCGTTAACGCAGCACGTTAATGCCGATAACGGCCCACCACTAATATATATATATATATATATATATATATATATATATATATATATATATATATATATATATATATATATATATATATATAATGTACCGCTGTATTTGAGCATCTGTATATTGAGAGTCTATATATTAGACCATGTGGGGCCCACCCGGTATTGCCTATGTGGGGCCCACCTGGGTTTGCCCATGTGGGAATTCACGACACCTACTTGACCCTCATAAGCAACCTATATGGGATTTTTGTTTGTAAATGTCTAAAATGTTTAATTTCGATGCTTTTATTGAATCCACTTGGGTTTGCCCATGAGGCATCTAAAATCATTGTAGAACCATGTTTTTTTTAACCATTTTGAATTATCACGTAATAATGTATAAAACTGTCTAAGTGCACATACTTAATTCAGATAAAACATATAATGGCTGGATTTGCCCATGTGGGGCCCACCTGCGTTTGCCCATGTGGGGCCCACCTGGGTTGGCCCATGTGGGGCCCACCTGGATTTGCCCATGTGGGACACACCTGAGATTGCCCATGTGGGACCCACCTAGGTTTGCCCATGTGGGGCCCAACAGGGAAAGCTCATGTGGGAATTCCAGACACCTACTTGTGACCCTCATAAGCAACCTATATGGGATTTTTGTTTGTCCATTTCTAACATGTTAAATTTACACCTGGGTTGGCTCATGTGGGGCCCATCTGGGATGGCCCATGTGGAGCCCACCTGGGATGGCCCATGTGGGGCCCACTGGGTTGGCCCATGTGGGGCCCACCTAGGTTGGCCCATGTGGGGCCCTCCTGGGATTGCCCATGTGGGCCCACCTGGGATGGCCCATGTAGGGCCCAACTGGGATGGCCCATGTGGGCCCCACCTGGCCCCACCTGAATCCACTTGGGTTTGCCCATAAGGCATCTAAAACCATGGTAGAACCATGTTTTTTTAAACCGTTTTGAATTAACACGTAATAATGTATAAAACTGTCTAAGTGCACTTACTTAATTCAGATAAAATATATAATGGCTGAACACTGTATATATGCTATATTTATATAGAAATAATATTCATTTATATATTTAGTGTTAAAGGATGTTGTATTGTCTTTGTTTAAAGTGTGTGTTACACAACACTGAGAATACTGAGCTGTTTACTAAATTAAAATCGCAAATGGAATCAAAATCACAATTTCAGAAAAATCACAATTAGTTTTTATCCTTCTTGGACAGCCCTATTATAAATGCATCTCAAGAAAGACAAGAGTCAAGAAAAATAATGTGTATGTGGCATAATGTACCGCTATATTTGAGCATCTATATAATGAAAGTCTATATATTAGACCAGGGGTTCTCAACCTTTTTCATTTCAGGGCACACCTCCTTCTTCGAAAGTCTTTTGAAGGCGCACGCCAGACAGTTTTTTTTTTAAACTGATTGTTTAGAGAAAATGCTTATTTTAAACCTTTATTTATTAGCAAAACATTTATTTTGCTTATACAATTATTATCTTATTTTTCTACAGCATTTTATGAAAAAAACTAAACATTATATATATATATATATAAAAAACTAAACATTATATATATATATGTATTTTCATTTTTTATTTTATTTTCATTTGCTCAAGTGGGGGCCCCTGCGTTTTCCCATGTGGGCCCCACCTGGCCCCCCCTGAATCCACTTGGGGTTGCCCATGAGGCATCTAAAACCATGTTTAGAGCCATGTTTTTTTTTAACCGTTTTGAATTAACACATAATAATGTATAAAACTGTCTAAGTTCACATACTTAATTCAGATAAAATATATAATGGCTGAACACTGTATATATGCTATATTTATATAGACAATATTTATTTATATATTTAGTGTTAAAGCATTGTATTGTCTTTGTTTAAAGTGTGGGGCCCACCTGGGATGGCCCATGTGGGGCCAACCTGGGTTTGCTCATGTGGGGCCCACCTGGTATTGCCCATGTGGGACCCACCTAGGTTTGCCCATGTGGGGCCCAACTCTGAAAGCCCAAGTGGGTATTCCAGACACCTACTTGAGACCCTCATAAGCAACCTATATGGGATTTTTGTTTGTCCATGTCTAACATGTTTAATTGCCACGCTTATACTAAACCCCCTTGGGTTTGCCCATGAGGCATCTAAAACCCTGTTAGAACCATGTTTTTTGTTAACAGTTTTAAAATACCACGTAATAATGTATAAAACTGTCTAAGTGCACATACTTAATTCAGATAAAATAAAGGCCTTAAAAAGTCGCGCAGCGAATGTGAAGTCATCGATGTGTTTACAGAGGTTCGCTTTCGGTGCGCGCGACATGATTTTGGCTGGCAGAGTGAACAGACTTCGGGTGAACAGTTCACGCGGCGCCGCGTTTGATGAGTTGAATATGAAACACTTTAAAGAGATTTTGTCTGAAACAGGTATGACTGTACAGACATGTTTATGATCCATCCATGCGTGATCATCATAGAGATAACCAGATGACCAATAATTCTTGGCTAGAAATTGCAACAGCCGTGGAAAAGGAGGAAAGTTTTTGTAAAAGTTTGGAAAAACCTGAGGGATAAGTTTGTTAAAACAAAACAAAAAAAAAGGTGCCATGGCAAAAGTGGAGACCCGGGTGGTTAATAGCTACAAATATAAAAAAAATTATAATCATTATAATAAATTATAAAAATAATAAAAAATAGTTAGTTTTAAAATCTTAAACGATATTAATGATGTGATGTAGTTCCGGAAACGTACTACATCTCTGTTTATCCGTCTGACTTTATGGTGGGTTTCTTTTGACCGGCCCCTGTCGTTTTAAAGAATATCACAACGGCGAACGCATCAAGTATAAACGCCTCGTCTGTTCGTGTGGTCCGCGCACAGTCAGCGAAGGTGCGTGATGCGGCGCCAGCGAAAGTATAAATCAGCCTTAAGATGTTTTATTTTTTGTAGTTCAGTGGTCCATCTAACCTGTCTTTAGTACAGTTCAATTTAAATACATTTATTTTACCACTAATTTTATGATTTTGCATTTTCTCTTGCGTGTTTTTGATATTGTGATATAGGTCTTAAATTTAATACTTAATGGTCTTAAAAAGTTTAAATTTGACATTATGATATCTACAGAAACCCTGTATAAAGGCTATATTTATATAGACATAATATTTATTCATATATTTAGTGTTAAAGCATGTTGTATTGTCTTCGTTTAAAGTGTGTGTTACACACCACTGAGATTATTGAGCTGTTTACTAAATTAAAATTGCAAATGGAATCAAAATCACAATTAGATTTTACCCTCCTTGGACAGCCCTATTATAAATGCATAATTTTTATTACAAAAAAAAAAAAACAAGAAAAATAATGTGTATGTGGCATAATGTACCGCTGTATTTGAGCATCTATATATTGAGTGTATATATATTAGACCAGGGGTTCTCAACCTTTTTCATTTCAGGGCACACTTCCTTCTTTTTTGAAGGCACATGCCAGACATTTTTTTAAAACTGATTGTTTAGAGAAAATGCTTATTTTAAACCTTTATTTATTAGCAAAACATTTCTTTTGCTCATACTATTATTATCTTATTTTTCTACAGCATTTTATATAAAAAAATCTAAACTAAACTAGTTTATATATATTATAAATAGTATTTGGGCCTTTTCTTTAATAAATGAACCTGTACAGGACAAAGATGACAAAAAAAGCTGCTGCTTTCAATTGGACTGACCACTATTCATCTATTGATCGTATCCAATAAAATAAACAAAATAAAATGTAAAATACAGTAAAAACACTCTATGTCTGTTGAAACACATCGATCTAACCACCAAGTCTTGCTAGATCTTCCTGTATGGGTGCGTGTCCATTATAAAACACTCGCACTCACGTTATAAAACACTAATTTGGACATTTATGCTGAAATTCTAAAAAGTTCACACAAAGAGATCACGCACAGTTTGTGAATCAATGGAGATGTGCGACTCTGATACAAGTTCATGTGCGAACTGGTTATAACTCTAATCACCGTTACCTTTACATTTGTGTGACAGTTTGTTTAATACATCTGAGCATGTAGTCCTAGTTGATGTGCAGTGGTTTAAAGTGCAGCCACGGTTAAATTTTAAATTAAAGTGAGGCTCTTTTTACTGAGTCCAAAGTAATCAATAACAGAAAATGGCAAATGTCATTACACCAATCATTTTTATATAAAACATACAGTATTTAATCATGAAATAAAATAAATATAGTACAATAATAAAGTTAAATTTAGCTTTCTCACGACCCACCTGTGCTATAAAGCTGCGGTCACACTAGAGTTTGAGCATGCGAAATTCTGTCGTACGGTGGTGCGAAAGGGGGCGGGGTTAAACAAGATGATTAGACATTTAAAAAAGCGAGCAATTGCTTCATACTTTAAATTTCTGTCCAGAGAGGTCATGTTTTGATCCTCAATAGGTCTCACGCAGTCAAGTGATGCAATTTCGCAGGTCAGAGTTCACCAAGCTTGAACTTTCCAACGCAGCGATCGGCGAAACTTGACGCAAGAGCTAGCGTTTTCGGTCTGACGCATTCGTGTGCGTGTGAATGGAAGTCTATGGGAGAAAAGTCCAGTGTGACCGCATCTTTACTCTGATAATTAATTCTTTACAGTCTGCTCTTACTGGTGGAATGTGAAATCAATGAAGATTGGTCACCAGGCTGGTCAAGTTTAACCATGAAACCTCCAACTCTAAATGGGCCAGTGTTTCAGTTTCAACTGCTGGCCACTATATCAGAGATGCCCAAAGTAGGGCCCGTGGGCCAAGGATGGCCCATGGTAACCTTTGATTTGGCCCACCATCCCATCTGAAAAAAGAGGAAGCATGATGGGAAGGTGGTTGAGGCGAATTGCTTTGACAGAGATTGTGATTTCGAATTTAACGTAACCTTTTGTTTATTTGTTTTATTGCTAAGCTACAAAAAGCCAACTGAAATGAAATGATTCAATTAAATGTTGTAATTTTCCACATTTTTTTGTTACAGCATTATTCCAAAATGAATTAAATTCATTTATTTCCTCAACATTCTACACTATACCCCATAATGACAATGTAAAAAAAGATTTTTTGAAATTTATTAAAAATAAAAAACCTGAAAAATCACATGTACATAAGTATTCACAGCCTTTGCTCAATAATTTGTTGATGCACCTTTGGCAGCAATTACAGCCTCAAGACTTTTTGAATATGATGCAACAAGCTTGGCACACCTGTCTTTGTGAATTTTTGCCCATTCCTCTTTGCAGTACCAGTGTACAGTCATTTTCAGATCTCTCCAGAGATGTTCTATAAGATTTAGGTCTGGGCTCTGGCTGGCCCACTCAAGGACATTCACCGAGTTGTTGTGAAGCCACTCCATTGATATTTGGCGGTGTGCTTTGGGTCATTGTCCTGCTGGAAGATGAACCGTCGCCCCAGTCTGAGGTCAAGAGCACTCTGAAGCAGGTTTTCATTCAGGTAATGTCTGTACATTGCTGCATTCATCTTTCCCTTTATCCTGACTAGTGTTCCAGTTCCTGCTGCTGAAAAACATCCCCACAGCATGATGCTGCCATCACCATGCTTCACTGTAGGGATGGTATTAGCCTGGTGATGAGCGGTGCCTGGTCTTTTCCAATTGTAACGCCTGGCATTCACTCCAAAGAGGTCAATTTTAGTCTCATCAGACCAGAGAATTTTGTTTGTTATGGTCTTAGAGTCCTTCAGATGCCTTTTAGCAAATTCCAGGCAGGAAGTGGCTTCCATCTGGCTACTCTACCATATAGGCCTGATTGGTGGATTGCTGCACAGATGGTTGTCCTTCTGTAAGGTTCTCCTCTCTCCACAGAAGAACACTGGAGCTCAGACAGAGTGACCATCAGGTTATTGATCACCTCCCTGACTAAGGCCCTTCTCCCCTGATCACTCAGCTTAGATGGCCGGCCAGCTCTAGGAAGACTCCTGGTGGTTCCAAACATCTTCCACTTACGTATGATGGAGGCCACTGTGCTCATTGGAACTTTCAGAGCAGCAGAAATTTTTCTGTAACCTTCCCCAGCCTTGTGCCTTGAGACAATCCTGTCTCGGAGGTCTACAAAAAATTCCTTTGTCTTCATGCTTGGTTTGTGCTTTGACATGCACTGTCAACCCTGGGACCTTATATAGACAGGTGTATGACTTTTCAAATCATGTTCAATCAACTGAATTTACCACAGGTGAACTCCAATTAAGCTGCTGAAAAATCTCAAAAATGATCAGTGGAAACAGAATGTACCGGAGCTCAATTTAGAGCTTCACGGCAAAGTTTGTGAATACTTACATACAAGTGATTTTTCGGGTTTTTTAATTTTAATAAATTTGCAACAATTTCAAAAAAATCTTTTTTCACATTGTCATTATAGGTGTAACGCCTTGGCTCACTCAGGAAGTCAAAAGGATCACAGGATTTATCAAACACGTAGATTTATTTACAAACACTCACTTGGAAGGACATCGATAATACAGGAACGACATGGGGTGACAACAAAGCACAACTAAGAATACCGGACCAGGGACTAACTAAAAACAGGGACTATAAATACACATGGCTTGATGAAAGTAATGATTAACAGGAGTGAGAAACAGGTGGAACTAATGAACATGAAGAAACGGCGGGAACTAGAACAAAGGGGTCACATGATGAAAACAAACACACATAGAGAATAGGTGCGTTCGACTTCATGCAGCGCTGCGCAGATCGATCGAAATCTGTCTTAAAGCGGTGCATGCTGGTTAGAAATGTTGTCCGGATTGATGCTGCGCTGACGTCATGTGACTGTCACACGTGGCATTAAAGTACCGCGTTAGCGCTCCGAGATCAGACGATTGAGTCAGCCCGCGCAGCGTCTGTAGAGCATCTGCACGAGCTCTGATGACGACACCGATATTACACGATTGGCCGAGTTCACCACATGACAACAACCACGTGTGTTTCGGGTTTATTATTGGACAACTTCCGTCTCACAAATTTCAAAACAAACAATTAATTGTTCATACCCTCTCCATCTTGTACACATCATGCTTATTAAAAGACTACAAATATTTTACTGCAGTATCATCTTTAGTTAAATAATCTGTTTATAAAGGCTAGATTGTTTGCACAGGTTTATTTTCGACCTTTTTTTATACATTACAGACTATTTACTGTATTCAGCTCCATAAACGATTTAAATGATATATTTTAGTAAATAACCTAAATATTAACTCAAAAGAGTCTTACAGACTTGTAATAAAATAATTATCATCATTGATCCTGACACCCTAAAGGTTTCTTAACAAATAAAGAACTATTTTATTAAATAATTATAAAATAATTTTTAGGATTATAAAATATATGTTTTATTTCCTGTCTAGCTGTTTATTCAGTTTTAAAAGTGACACTGATGTACCCGCTCTTTCTTACTTCTACTTAAAGTGTAGCTCACTTATTTTAGGAATTTCCTTTTGTTCAATCTTCTTGGATTAAAATGCTTCTTTGAAAATGCTTTTATTATCCAAAATAATCTTAATCATTGTATAAATTAATCAAAACACCTTGTTTTGGGTTTTACACAATTATCTATTGGAAAGTTTTATATCTATAAATGTAAATAAATGTAAACCTCTTTTAGCATATTAAACAAGCACTATTAGCCTAGAGTGATGTTTAAACTCCTAGAGTTTGTGCTTTTGCTTTGTATTTAATAGGCCTGTTCGTTTTTGTGTTTATATTACCCTCTCGTTTCCCCTTATTTCTCTCATGCTTTGTAATATATTTAATTCATAAATCACTTATTGTTTAAAAATGAACTATAGTTTGTAGAGACTGTATTGTGTTTTATTTGTAAATATTTTGTTGTTATAAATAAAAAATAAAAAATTATGATGACGCCATGTGATCGGTCATCATGACTGCCGCAACTTTGAACCCCGAAGCGTCCGGCTTGACGGCTCCGTTTTCAACTCCGCCCCCGCCTGCGCTCGGCTAATCTCGTTGATCACCGGCTGCAGCTGTGCTTAATGTCGAACGCACCTATAGAAACCATGGAGGAAGATCACATGACGGAAACATGGAACACAGGACCTAACAATGTGGTATTGTGTGTACAATTTTGAGGAAATAAATGAATTTAATACATTTTGGAATAGCCTAATGCTGTAACATAAACGCATGTGGAAAAGGTGAAGCGTTCTGAATACTTTCCGGATGCACTGTATACGGGTTTGGTATATATTTTTGGTCCACAACCCTCAATCAAGTTTGCTTTTTGGTCCTTAGGCTAATATGAAAAGGTTTGGGCACCCCTGCACTATATAAACAAAAAAGTTCATGTATTTCAAAACAACATATTCACTGCGCTAAAAAAAATAAAATCACCTTTGAGCAAATCTCTTTTAATAAGACATTAAAGTAAGAATCAACTATCTTAAAAAAGTTGTTGTTTTAAAGTACATACAGGTTAAATATTAAAACAGCTTGCCATACTCTCCAGCTCAGGGTGCACATGCATGTCTGTGTCGCACCTGTCTGACATTTGCGATTGTTAAAATGTCACCGGTGAGGGCGCGCGTCTTCTCTTGTGATGCTGCATCATGATAGACAGTGTGCATTGTGTAGACACGAACGTGAACAACACTTCATCACTTCAACACTATCATCTGTTCAAATTTGCGTCGGCAGTTCACAAAGAGGTGCAAATCGTAACATTAATTGTGTCTGCGCGTCTGCTCATTATTTGGTTTCTCTCATTTGTGCTCATTTCACCCCCGGAATGCAAATTTTAATCCTGATTATTTCCGCCAGATTAGTGATGCAGAATAAGGGGAGGGATAATGCATTTACACACAGCACAATTCCACAATCCTTTATGTTTAAGCATATTTCACTTGCTTTGTGTTTTTGGCGTGAGTGTGGTGATTGGTTTAGCGGGCTGGTGTGAAAATGGAGCTGAAATCAAACTGAACATTGAATGCACCATCTCCATTCATATACAGAGAGAGAGATGGTTGTCAAAAATAATCTGAAATTCAAAGGAGGAAGTGCTCATTCAGAAACAGCCAGAGGGTTCAACACTGCAGCACCACACCAAAGGTTTCACTTCAGTCCAAGAAAATGGTTCCCTTTCTGTTAAACAGCAATAACTCAATTCAATTTATTTCATGTTTATTTATATAGGGCTTTTTTACAACGTAGATTGTGTCAAAGCAGCTAAATACAATACAACACAATACAATAGCAAACTATGCTGTTGTTCTTGTTGTTTTAATAACATAGTTTTTCATAATTGATCATTTCAATAGTTAAAACCCCTTCAGACCCTGTGTCCATTACAATAGACATCACATCTCAGCCCATGTTTTTGTGGTTCCTGAGTATTTCATCTAATTTAAAGCCTGCAGTCCATGAGAGTGGGCGATTGTCATCCAATCAAATGGCGGTAAGGCTCAGCATGTTGTAATTTGAAAAAAAACTACTACATTGAAAAGCAGCATTTTTTTTATATATATATATATATATATAATTTTTTTTTTTTTACTATATCGATGTACTAATTCATTGCTGAAACATTCATTTGCAAAATACAGATCTTGAAGTTCTTGAGCATATAACAGATGGAAATATCTCAGATGTGGACATTATGTGGAGTGATGAGCAAGATGAAGATAAAGTTTGTTATAAAAAGGGGCAATCTATACAACAAAAGCTTTAAAATTAAGTAAAAATGTAACAATGTTAATGTTTGTGATTTTGAAAATAAATTTCGCAATCGTGTATGTTTTTTTGATATTTTCTGTGGGTATACAGTAATGTGCGGGAAGTACAACTGTTCTGACCTGATGTCCATTAAAATGGACTAAAAAATATTTATACTTAAAGGGTGTTGAATTTTTATTATTATAATTTGGTCTCAGGCAGCACGGTGGCGTAGTGAGCAGCACAATCACCTCACAGCAGACTCTGTGTGGAGTTTGCATGTTCTCCCCATGTTTGATTGGGATTTCTCTGGGTGCTCCGGTTTCCTCCACAAGTCCAAAGACATGTGCTATAGGTGAATTGGGTAAGCTTAATTTTCCGTAGTGTATGTGTGTGAATGGGTGTGTAATGTATGGATGTTTCCCAGTGATGGGTTGCAGCTGGAAGGGCATCTGCTGTGTAAAACATATACTAAGCCGAAAAGAAAATGAATGAATGAATGAATAAATTTGGTCTCATCTATAGGAGCCTAAAGAACTGTAAATCATACTTTAAAATGTTTAAACATAATTCGGGTCTGAATTCGCGTTAACTCTAAAATCTAAATTTTCATTATTTACTCATTTATTTACTCATTATATAACTATAATACCTTGACCTTTTCTAAATGTGTGTTTATTTCTTTCTAACATTGTTATTTCATTAAAATTACAAAACACAAAGAGTTCTGAGTATTTCTAGCTTGAATGGGATATATGGACAGGGACATTTTTGATTTTCAGTAAGCCAGCCCAAGCGATTCCTGTAAACCGTTACACCATTACAAAATCACCACGTTTAATCTGATTTAAAAAAAAAACAATGATCTTCACTGCATGATCGATGTGGAATATAAAGGGGGTATACTAGACACAAAAAGCACTGCATTAAATTCTATTTTTCTGCGCCATGTCTTTAAAATATGGAAATTTATTTTACCCCAGTATTTTCAATGGAGTTTTAGTGCTAGCCTGCTGTTGCTGACGGTGCTTGCAGTTAAACGGTTGTCTCGTTTTTTACTTGAACAAATAAATGAATGCTTAAGTCTATTTAACTGATTCTATATTAATTACGTTACAACATTGATGCTGTAAAAGGAACCTTATAAAATTGAAAATAGTCACATGAAGCTTTCACCAGACATTCATCGTTGGCTGAATGACATAATTTTTCACAATTTATAATTTCAGTAGTTAACTCTAAAAACAAAATAGTCATTATTTACTCATCTTTTGTGCATGTACATGTGTAAAATGAAAATAAACTATGAATAAAGCATAATAATATGACTTAACTCAAGATATAAAAATAGAAAATAGAACTACTGCCTTAGCAACTAACTCTAAGTTTTAGTAAAATGACAAGCTGAAATAAAAATAAATTCAATGTATACCAAAAAAATTATTAAATCTTTCCTAAAAATGTAAAACCTTAAAAAATATTTTAAAAACTGTCTGTCAAAAAAGATAATCAATAATGTATATAAAAAATATCAATAATGATGTTTTACAGGTTTTTCATACTAATCATGCATTGTATTGTATTGTATTGTATTGTATTGTATTGTATTGTATTGTATTGTATTGTATTGTATTGTATTAAAGGGAAATGTGTTGGTAATTTTCTGACATGACAGTGTCTTTTTTCCATAGACTGACCAACTAATTAATTGATATTAGTGTAGTTTATAATACATAATACTAAAACAATGTTGGTGACTTGATTGCGTAAGTTTAAGTTTTAGATGATTTTTTTTAAGAACACAACAAAAAATAAAGAGAGAAATAAGAAATGCCAACGCAATGAACATGGAAGAAACTTTTTTTTAACTATCCTCTTTTTCCATTGCCACATGATGCTTTGCATGAATCAGGGAATAACTTCAATTAAACTGTAAACAATAAGTAAAATGTTTAAATAGCTGTGTACAACGACGACATGCCATTTTTCTCCTCACAGTTCACTGAAAATTAAAAATAAACATAAATTATAAATAACAAATGACTTTCTGCAGACTAAGTTTACCCCAAAACACAAGTATAATTAATATTATTGTACTGTAAATAATAAGAAAATTATCTGGAGGCTATTGAATGGGGGTAAGGCAAGGCAAAGTTTACACTGTTAGACTTTTTATCATATTTTTGTGGTAACTTTGCGGTAATTTTACAGTAACCTCTCTTTACATTAGCAGTACTGCTTTTACTTACAGTAGAATACCGCAAATTACCAGTATACAGTAAGTTGCTGTAAAAGTAGTAAAAATACCCATAATGCAGTGTACATTACAGTAGTGTACTGTACAGAATGTAAGCGTTATTTTACTTGGCATTTTTGCAGTAAGTTACTGTAAAATTGCGACAAAGTCTATGCTGTATGCTGTAGTTATACAGCATATTTTAATGGTACAAGAATCAAATATACTAGTATTTAAGAACATGATGAATAACTAAGTCAGATTAAAACTGAATAGTTCATATCTAAATGATAGATATCGACAGATGTCAATAACATAACATTTTTTCTACTAATAGTAGCAATAGAATTTAGAATTGCTATGAAATAGAACTATGAAATAATAAGTGTCTAATAATAGTACTGATATATAACGAATAACTACATTGAAAAACAATATTCAATGGATTTACAGATTATTTTTTTAAAGTAAGTGGTTGTAAACAATTTATATGGGCTGAATTTAAACTAATTATGTTGAACACTATTAAACTTAATTAAATTGAATGTTTAAATTCAGCCCATATACGTTGTTTGCAAACACTTACCTTAAAATTTGTAAATCCAATGAATGATTTTTTTTCAGTGTATTATCCCACATCAATATTACAGATGTATATTTAATGCTACTGTACTGTAAATAATAGGAAAATAACCTGGAGGAACAAAACACAGTGAACTGTGTATGTGGATGTCATGTCGAAACACCAAAAGCGTAATGAAATGTTCACAATGATAATGAGAAAGCACACAGCCAAATGTACCTCTCATCAGTTTTCAGTGTGCAAATGGATTATTTGTGGCAAAACCTTATTTATTTTTAGATGATTTGTTTCAAATCAATTGTATGGAAATTCCCCAAACCAAAAGCACAACCCATCATTTCAAACAGATGCAGAAAAAAGTGGACATCCTCAGTTTACATGGATTCTCTTCCTCCTGTTTTCCTAATGCTTCATCGAGCTGCTCTGAACCCCTCGGTGCGCTGCGTCTGGATGCAGCCTGAACCAGTTTTACTGTGGGAGTTGCAGGCTTATTCAGTGTGGCAACTGTTGGCACAACTGGAGGAAGAGATCCAGTCATGTGGTAATTGTTATGTGCCGCTCAGACTCTCAGTGCAGGTTAAGCGACTGCCATCTTTCCTTGGTGTGAGACAGAATGATGTTGATTGTTCCCCAGGTTGCTCCATCATGCGTATAGATTCCCGAGGCTTATGTCTGTGCTATTGTGCCAAGCTTTACTCCAGATGCCAGTCATGCCACATCCAGGCTCTTCGCAGGCAGAAAAATTAGGAGTGACGAGTGGCACCGTGCCACCACACATTCAGATAATACTGCTGTACCTCAGGCGATCTCACAGCATAGTAAAAGAGTGTTACATAACTTAATTTACGTATTATATAGTACACTAGCAAGTCCGGGTTGGAAAATAATTAGGGCTTTTGGCAAAAATATACCACCAAAAAAAAAAAAAAGTTCTAATGATTTAAGATAAGAGGGCAAATGTGCACTATTAAGCTATTATTAATATTTTGCCATTAAAGCAATGCCATGTTTTCAACCTTAAAGGTGCCATAAAATGAAAATCCGGATCTTCCATGCCATAACTGAATAATAAGAGTTAAGTATGAATAAATTACATACCATAAGCCTCAAACACCAGACACAAAACCTAGTTTTTAATGTAGATCTTGTGAGTGTAAATTATGTTAAAAAATACTGAGACAAAATTAGGGCTGGGGGATTAATCGAAAAGTAATCGAAATCGACATTCAGAACTTATAATCGACCTAATTTTTCCAGGACAATTTTTCCATTACTTTCCCTACCGCATGTGGAGTCACTTGACCCCACTCTGTTAAAGGCTGAGGCAGATTTCTATTTCTTTGCAGCCACAGACAATAGAACTATTCTTGAGCCGTACTTTGCACTACATTGACGAAGATTAGATGATTGAGATGACTTGAGATGGCATATATTACATTACATTAAAATGATTATTTACATTAAAATATTTGTTTACAGAATAACACTGTTTAATATATTGTTTACAGGATATACAAGAGTTATGTTATTTTATTCAGAAGCGATACTGCTTATTTTCTACTTTTAATATGAAAAACAATAAATTTTTGTCTCCAAAAGTGCAAGTTATTTATTTTCACTTTTTTATAAGTTTTAGTCAGTGTGTTTTTTTTTTCAGTTGTTTAACATTGATGTTTAATAAATAATCATAGATAGTAGATAGTGTGTGTTTCCTTCAACTATTTTAAAATCTAGTAATGCACCCTTAATTCAGAAATCTCTCACTTGTAATTTGTGAGCATATTTACTATACAAAAATTGTCAGTGAACTATGAGGGCAAAAACGTAATAAATAAATTAAATAGTAGTTCATTAATCATAATCGAGTTAAAATGTACAATTAATCGAGATTTTGATTTTGGGCCAAATCGCCCAGTCTTAGACAGAATCATGCAACATAGGCTCATTGGAAATACATGAGCAGGGCTACATTTTTTTGCAAAACAGCAACAGTTCCTCCTTTTCGCACTACTGATGTTTACAGGGATATATTATCAATGAATAAAGGGTTGTTTCTGTGCGGTTCTTCACACAGAACTGAATAAATACTACAAACAACTTAAATGTGTCTGTGATATATTATCAAACATGTGCGCCTCACCCGTTTATCTCTGCATAAACTACTTTACAGCCATGGTCAGTTTGCTTGGTAGCTCACCTTGTATGTTGTCGTACTTGGAATCCAGAGCAGACAGTGTTTGACTCCGGCAAACAGTGTTAATTTTGACAGCAAATTTTGATTGTTTTTTGACTAAAATTCCATTTTAGTCTTAGTCATATTTTAGTCTTCTGTTCTGAATCATTTTAGTTTTAGTCTAGTTTTAGTCGACTAAATTTCCTAAGATTTTAGTCAACTAAATCTACTCTAGATTTAATGGACTAAAATATATTTGGTTTAATTTAAGTGTAATGTAATTATATGTTGTATATATTTATTTATACAAATAAAAAGTCTAATTTAAATACGGAATATAGCTTTTGCTTTGAAGACAAAAAATTTAATATGCATTGTTTATTTGTATCATGAGTAATATGTAAAATTATGTGTCGGCAATCATTCCAAATGTAAGAACAGTAGCCTACTGAAATTGCAGGATTGTGCAATTATTTAGCAAACCCTTTATTTTAACGTGGTAAACTACTAGTCTTTTTAACCATTCTGTTAAAAAATTTCAAGCCATTAAATCTTTGAAAGGGCTTAAAATATTTTAAGTCCACTTTGTAATGTCAGTCTATACAAAGCTTTATTGTTGTAGATGGTGTTACAGTAAATGGTGCTCAGCTGTGCACTGATTAAATAAGTAGAGTAATGACATATGACTGGCAAATGATAATGTGTTACCTTGAAAAATGAGCACTCAGTCCCATGGCTCTGTTAACTCACATAATGGAGTTATAAAGCGAAGATGTACTTAAAAAATAAAAGTGCGCTTCACTTCAAGGCAGTTTCGCTATCTTGCATGTTGCATGCAACTCCGTGATGGCGGAGATTATAGCACTACAGTATCATCACAGCCTTACAGACAAATAAATGATCACATCTGAGTTTCAATAGTCATGTCAAAAGCAGTTAGTAAATCAGCATACTATCATCTCAAAAACATTGCAAGAATCAGATGCTTTGTTTCCAGTGAAGACTTAGAGAAACTTGTTCATGCTTTTATCAGCAGCAGGGTGGATTACTGTAACGGCCTCCTCACAGGCCTTCCCAAAAAGACAGTCAGACAGTTGCAGCTCATCCAGAACGCTGCGGCCAGGATTCTGACCAGAACCAGGAAATCAGAGCACATCACACCTGTCCTCAGGTCTCTACACTGGCTCCCAGTTACATTCAGAATAGATTTTAAAGTATTATTACTTGTCTAAAAATCACTAAATGGCCTAGGACCTCAATACATTACAGATATGCTTACTGAATACAAGCCTAACAGATCACTCAGATCTTTAGGATCATATAAACTAGAAATTCCAAGAGTTCAGTCAAAGCAGGGTGAATCGGCTTTCAGCTACCACGCCCCTCGCTGCTGGAATCAGCTTCCAGAAATGATCAGATGTGCTCCAACATTAGGCACATTCAAATCCAGACTGAAAACACATCTGTTTAGCTGTGCCTTTACTGAATGAGCACTGTGCTACGTCCGACAAATTGCTTACGTTTTTCCCTTCTTTTTCATTTTTTTACAACCTGTTTTCTGTTTTTATCTGTTTTTTATTATCTGTTTTTATTTTTATTTTTTCTTATACTTGTCTTTTTTATTCCTGTTTATGTAAAGCACTTTGAATTGCCACTGTGTATGAAATGTGCTATATAAATAAACTTGCCTTGCCTTGCCTTGCCACATCGCTGAATGATGTCCTGAATAAAGCAGTTTTCGTGTTGTGGTAGAGGTACACTGTAAATGACTGTTGTCATGACGATCGGGGCAGACGGCAAGAACCTAGTACGAGTTAGTGGGTTAGCTAAACTGTAGCCGCAGCTAAAATGAAACACGCGAGGAAACAGCTCCTCACAAAAATGAATGCCATGATCATATGAATTTAAGACTTACCTTAATAATATTAATGTCATAAAGTACATTAATATACAATCTAAAGGAGTAAATTCTCTAAAGGTCAGCGAGAGGCTACACAGTTTCAGTTAAGCAAAAGCACACACTCAGGTAAATAAAAAAGATTGAGTTTACCTTTGTGTGAATTTCGGGATGATTTCCTGGCATGCTGATGTCGCTTTAGATTTGTTGTTTTTATCAGTTATTCCCTCCCCATGCGGTTTACGGTCTTTTGTCTTGACATCAAATGTGAATCTTCTTTTTCTCTCAGCGTGTGTGTGTGTGTGTGTGCATTCTGCATAACACACCAAGATTAATTCAGATTGGATACGTATTTGCCAAAAAACGTCCCCCGATAATATTCTCATCGCGTTTTTATTAGTCAACAAAAATGTCAGTATGTTATTATTATAGTTGTCGTCATCATCTCCTAATTTTTTTGTTTTTATCTAGTTTTCGTCGGTAGATACAGGTTTGTCACAAAAATTATGAAGAACATTTTGTCAATGAAATTAACACTGCTGGCAAAGGACAGCTCAGGAAACAATAAAAGGTCAAAAAACAACCTGAAAATGTGGTAGAAATATGCAGCCGTGATGCAGTATTCTCTTCTCGTTTGCTTTTGAAAACACTATCGGTTCAGTTAAGGGAAGAGTATTGGTCAGTCAATCGTGAGGTGATACATCCACAACAAGCCCCAGCTTCTCACAGATGCGTACGAGAAGGATGCGTAAATGGCATGTATGACAAAATGTAGCCCAGTAATGTAATCAAAACATGTAGAAAGCGACCTCTGGGGGATTTGTCAACACAAGCTGCATGGAAAAGTCACCGGACCGACCAACATATTTTATGGTTTGCAAAAACGTAGTCCTGGGTATGTATTTCCAATGAGGCTGGGTTGGAGTCGTGACATGCTTATCAACCACATGGGGGAGCTGTGAGAGAAAAAAAAACTTATACAGTGGTGCTTCAAAGTTTAAACAATTATATATGTTGTGCTTAAAATAAAAAAAAAATGACTGAAAAGTGTCTATTCATGACATTGCATCTAGATCTGCACAAATTGTGTCCGATTTCTTTTTGATTTCAGATTTGTTTTTTGCACAGTTAAAAATTGCAATACATCCTCACTCGTGTTTCTGTTGAGCTTTTTATTGCAGTGGCCAATCAGATTAGATGCTGCTGAAAAGGCTAGGGTTTTGCTGAGTGTTTAATATTTCTTAAATATCACTTGTCAAACTAGTTTTGAGATTTCAGGGTTTCCCTATATAGGACACATGAAATGGCAGCCCTGAAGGCATTGCAAATTTGAGTGAACAGACTTTGCTTGAAAGGGACTCACTGTATGTGCCAGAATTGTTTTCTCAAACACAAAAATATTTTATATCTATTCAATTCATCAACATTAAGAATCAACAAATTGCTGGCAAAGCCCCTGAGAATAAATATGACAATATCAACAACCCTAATGGACAATAAAGATTAACCCTAACCTATAATAGCACCTTTCATGGATAAGGTAACCATTTATCGTATTTTGATTTAAGTATGTTTAAGCTGATTTAAGTTGGTTGAATGTAAGTATTTACCATTAATGCCAACACAGACAGATTAGAACATAATTATAAAAGTTGCAAAAAAATTATGAGTGTGTTCTGATGAGTTCCTGCTCTTCACAGAAATTAATGCAAGCAATAAAGTCTCATGTGTTTATTTGATGCAAACTTAAATACCTGAAAGACCTGTCAGCTGCTAAACTGTGCTCATAGCATGCTTATGTTTCTCATGATGAATAGAAAGTTCAAAACTCTCTTCAAAAAATCTAAATTTAATACAGATGTAGACGGGAAAGATTAACAGTTAGTATATAAATACAAAAAAAGGTTTTTAATTCCTGAAAGATAATAAACATTTAAGACACTTAGCACCATGTGGAACTGCTGGCATTCTAAAAAAAACTTGATGCTCCCATTGAAAATATTGAGGAATTTATGATGATCGCATTACTTTCAGTTGCTTATTTGGATGACTTCATTATTATTCTTTGTTTTCTCTGTTTTATTTTATGCCATACCCTTATTATCATCCTATATATGTTGCATTTATTATTATCATCCTTTGTATGTTTGACCTTTATACTTTTATAAAGAAGCCATGTTCAAACATCAGATTGTAGATGTAAAAATGCCAAGATAATGTGCGAACACAGCCAGAAAGAGGAAAATAATTAAAAGAGCAGGATGTGTAAGTAACATAATGGGAACAGATGTATGGAAGTAAGGTCATAAGGGCACTTGCATTCTGTTTTATGTGCGACTCATGCTCATGCACACCTGCACACTCAGACTCAATTGCAATGACTTCCAAAATACTTTGACCGTAAAACTAGCTATGTGAACTTCAGCTAAACTTACAGTTGACAGCTCAATGTACAGTGAACAAGATGTTGTTGAGCATTGTTTTTGCTGAATTGCCACATTTGAAGTAGGAAGGAAAGACCTTGAATGGTCATGGGTAGGATCCCTAAAAAACCTCAGATTCTTTCATTCATTCACTCATTTTCTTTTCGGCTTAGTCCCTTTATTAATCTGGGGTCGCCACAGCAGAATGAACCGCCAACTTATCCAGCATATGTTTTACGCAGTGGATGCCCTTCCAGCTGCCACCCATCACTGGGAAACATCCATACACACTCATTCACACAAATACACTACAGACAATTTCAGCTTACCCAATTCACCTATACCACGTCTTTGGACTTGTGAGGGAAACCAGAGCACCCGGAGGAAACCCACGCAAAACCACACTCCACACAGAAACCACACTCCACACAGAAACGCCAACTAACCCAGTCAAGGCTCAAACCAGCGACCTTCTTTCTGTAAAACGACAGCGCTACCCACTGTGTCACCCCAATCTGAGATTCTATTGGTGGTAAAGAAATTACTCAACTTGCCATGGGTAGGGAGCACCTGGGAGAGTTGAGATCCTATTAGTGGAGAAGCTAATGGAGTTGTGTTAAAGTGTAAATTTGGGTGGAGTGTTAAGACAAAGAAGTAAACCGTGTGCTGGACTATACTCATCAGACCTTCGGCCAATTGTCTCTATTGTTACTGTTTGCTGTGACAAAAAATGCTTCTGCCTAGCAACTTTTGAAGACTTCAGACTTCTTCATTTTTTGAAAACTCCAGAACAATTTTCCACAACAAAAGCAACAAAAAATATATGTTTGCCTTGGGCAAAAACGCTTTGGTGCTCATGCACACTTACTGTAAATAAAATATATTAATAGGAAAAGCCATAAACTTATTTTCTCAAATTCCCAATGAAACTAGATTTACTAAAACTTAAATGTGTATTAAAAAAATTAGGACTTTTTTAGTCCTTTTTATATTCATAAATTGTGTATTAATTGTGTGTTTATTGTGCACCCTTAATTAAAGTAACTGAACTTGCATGTACATACAGTATACTATTCGGTAGTTACAATATAGCCAAGATTCAGAGAGACTGGCACACTGAGTGTGCCATTGTCATCTGTTCGTCCCTAAAGCTTTCTGAACCCAGGTGTTCCTCTGTCTGAAGGTGTGATCAGTGTCGACACCTGTCTGTATGTGTTACAAACCTTTAAACAATACGGTTTGTGCTTCTTCAGCATCACCAAATACGTCTGCATGCAAACAACATTACCGCACTTCTGTGACATTTGCTGTTTTCTTCATTTGTGCTGGTGAAGACAAAGGGCAACAGCTGAGATGGCATCAGGTGTGTTTGTGTGTGCATGTTTGGGCTCTTTCTCATAATAACAGAAAGAACAGTGATCAGGCTAGATCTGACCTTGGGCTTGCAGGCAAATGCAGATCTAAATGCAAGTACACACAAACACACAGTGAACTTTAAGTGAACAGTGCCTAAAAAGCTCTTCGAGGCTCATGTCCCTGCAGGCTTCATTCTGACACTTACACTTCCTCAAGTCTTTTTTCTCTCATTCTCAGTGACTGCGCGAGTCCCTTAGGGAGTGTATGATCTAAGTGAAATTAGGTGCATGTGCGTTGTTTGTGTGTGTTGTATACAAAAATTATAAATCAATTGTCTGCGTGGTTTTAAATAAACTAGTATTATATGGCAAGTATTAATGCACACATTTATAAGAGGTATACTACATCTCTTATTTCTATCAATCTTTATTTTCCCTGTTTTTTTCCCCCAAATTTTTTTCAATGAATGCTTCTGCACACTTAAGACATGCAAATATATGCACAATGACTTGCATACTATGCATACTTACATATTATTATCTTGATTCATTCTCTGGCCCTCTTGGTTGAGTTAAAGAAGATCATGATTATGTAACGTAGCTGAGTTGGAATCTGTACTGTGTTTCTACACACTTCAGTGAGCTTTACGAAAATGTCACTGGGCACAGAGCTACCCCTACAAAATACTGAATGGGAAACTGAATAAGCCACAATGTAGTAGCCTAATCGTGCTACGGTTTTATTTTGCTACTAGCTAGAAAATAGCTTCTCTAAGCAATGAGTTTGAGTAATAATTGCCTAATTCCTACTGGACAAGTGAGCTGTTAATTCACTCACCCTCAGGCTGTTCAAGATGTAGGGGACTTTCTTTCTTCAGCAGAACATTAAAGAATTTTTTGTTGCTGAAACTGTGGTAAATCCTGTCATTCATGAAGTACAAGTGGCTAAAAAGGGGGAAAAGCATACAAGACAGGGCAAAACAAAATTAGTACCTGTACATTGAAGTCTTATGAAGCAAAACAATTAGTTTTTGAAACAAACAGAACAATATTTACCTTTAATCCATTTAGGTGAACCTCTTTAACTTCAAAAATAGGCTACTCAGTCAAAATTTGATTGCTACTCGATGAATGTTGAACTGACACAGCGGTGTTTTATAGCCCAAACTAATTGTAATTTGATAGCAATATCGTCCTATAACGAAAAACATCATGGCTACGGTTCATTTGATCAAATCCAATCACTGTCTGTCTCCAAGGAACTCCAAAGCGTCTCCCAAATCCAAACAAGCTCGGTTCTTTCCGTAAAAAAACAACGGTTTTTGCCGAACACATTCGGTTTTTTCGCGAGAGTGGAGCGATTTTTGGCGAGGCTGGAGGGCTGATTGAAAACGTCTCGGCTCTTTTCGTACTGAGAAACGATTTCTGCCGAACACACTCGGCTCTTTCCGGAGGCGCGAATAAAGCCGATTCCCTGCTCTGCGCTCTCGACTCTGGCACATCACTCATTTAGCGTTGTTTTGGTCTTGACCTATCCTACTTACAAGCGCATTTTCCTCAAACAGCAAAATGGAAACAGCTAACCAGGTAATACAAATAGAGTGTTGTTTTACATTTGACAGTATAATGGAGATTGGGGATAAATGTTTAAAACGTGTGTCTAATTGAACTACATTAGATAGCGTTATCATGTTCGTTTGGTGTTACAGATTGTGTCACTTGGGACATTTCAAGTGCTTAAATTACCTTTGGGATTTATTCGTCTTCTGGAATGGGTAAGTGTGCCTAAAGCACGCGTTTTTCCTCTCACCTTTTCTGTAACTCTTTCCTCTACTTTTCTCGATAAACTTGGTCCAGGCATGTGCAGAAGAGAGTGATTTTTTACTAGGCTATCCTTTCGTTTTTACCATCACATGCTGTTTGAATAAGTAAATGTACTACAGCCATGTTTACCATAGGACCCTTAATCCATTTGCGCATTTCTATTAGCCTGTAAGAAGAATTTGAATTGGGCATGTTTACCGAATATCGTGCATTTTTAAGTTTTGCATAACTGTAAACATGTAAATTACTCCTTATAAGTGTAAGTGAGATATTTTTATGTCATGATTAATCCCATATAAATGAACAGAGGAACATGGGTTTATATAATGCACCAGCAGTCTGTTCAGTTCATTGGTTTTGCTCTGTATCACTTTAAAGACGCAATCGATACATTTAAATGAACCACATTTTAATATGCCCTCCAAACCTGATTTCTGAGCAAACTGTAAATGCATAATTAATATAATGACATTATAGTAAAAGCATTGCAGTTGACCTTTTTATGTTTTCCACATGTGTGGTCTGTCTATGCATAAGAGCTCATGTGTAAACAGATGTGTAAATACATCATTTGCTTTGAAATGTATTCTGTGTTAGCTTAATCTGGTGCGCTGAAGCCAATATAATGAAGTATGTACAGAGAGAGAGACATGTTTGTTTGCATAACGTGTCACTTGTTTTATACTTGATGTAGCCTATAAACACTGGTTAAGTAATTATGAACATCTTGCTTGATACATTACAATGATTCAAACTCATTTCTTCAGTGGTGGCTTTAAGTCAGTAAAATATGTTTGAACGTATGATTTTCAAATGTAACCCATTGGTCTGTTTTCACCAGAAATTACAATCCTGCCACTAATTGTAGCCTCTAGTGTAAAGAAGAAAAAATAGAAGCTAAAATGTGTTTTCCTAAGGCCATCTGATGAGTGTGGGTTAGCGAAGTGTGTGTTGGACTTGCCATAGTGTCACACTCTGGTGCGCTGACATAATCTGGTTGATGAGACTCAGAAAGTAACTGATCTCTGAGGACATTTCCAGCTTCTGTGCATGTGCGTCCATCTGTAAGTCACTATGGAATGTTAGTGCTGATATGTGGCTAACATCAGACCCTTTGCACGACATTTCAGGATTCCCAGAAAGTAAAACAATTAGAATGTTGTCTTGTAATATAGGATGCTATAATTTCCACATGACAGGACATATGTAAAATTCTGGTTTATAAAGTCTGATTTATCTTGCATTGAAAACCTACTTGGATTTTCAAATGTGTGCAGCCTGGTTCTTTTATTAACATTATTACTTGTTTCCCAGATTATAGAGCAGAAAAGAACTGATAAAAATGTAAATTAGTAACTTGAATGCAATGTTAAACCCTTGGAATGAACACTTTGCAAAAGGCATAAATGTAATTGTGGAATAGAATAGAATAGAATAGAATAGAATAGAATAGAATAGAATAGAATAGAATAGAATAGAATAGAATAGAATAGAAAACTTAACTTAATGTAATGTAACATAAGTCACTTTGGCTATAAGTCTTTGCCAAATGGATAGATGAAAATATACATTTATGTAAATAGAATAGAATTAAATAGGATAGAATATGAGTAAACTGAACTGAACTTTAAAAAAGTAAATGTCTATGTAGACTGCAATAAAAGTAACTCTGCCAAATGCACAAATGTAAATACATTATAGAATGCAATAGAACTGAACATAAAGGAACAGGACTTCAATAGAGTTGAAATTAACTAATACAAATGTAAAAGTTTACCTTGAATGCAGTGTTATTTTAAATAGAAACATCTTTTAAAATCATAGAATAGAATAGAACTGCTAAACATATAACATGTAAATATGTAACTTCAATAGTGTGCAAGTCACTTTGTATTAAAACTTCTGTCAAATGCATAAGAATAGAACAAAATAGAATACAAATTATTAAAATGTAAATGTGTACACTGACTGCACTGTTAGCATCTGCATATATATATATATACTGTATATGTAAATTCAGAAAACAATAGAATTTTGTTAAAAAATATAGAATTTGTCTGAACAAAACTGATAAAACATTAAGGGTGTACCTTGAATCCAAAGACAAAAAGATAAAAGCATAGGCAAATGTAGAATAGAATAGAATAGAATAGAATAGAATAGAATAGAATAGAATAGAATAGAATAGAATAGAATAGAATAGAAATGGTAATGTGTACCTTGAAAGCTTAACCCAAATGCATAAATGTAAAAACAGAATTTAAATAATAGAAAAGAAAATGTAAACATCCTCAGAATGCATTGTCAATGCATTGCTTTGGACAGTAGCATCTGCTGTAAACATAGAATATAGTAGTAAAATAGAAGTTAAAAAAAAATTGTATGCAATAAATGGCACTTTGGAAAAAATAGAATAGAATAGAAATGTACATTTATGTGCACATACATTAATGCAATGCAAGTCACATTGAATAAAATCAAAATGGCAATATGTGTAGATAAGTAATTAAGAGTTTCGGGTGTAATTTTGTCCCATTCTTCCTGCAAACAAGTTGTAAGATGGGCAACAGTATAGGGCCTTCGTTATCGCATGTTGCGCTTCAAAATGTGCCACACATTCTCTATTGGAGACAGGTCGGGACTGCAGGCAGGCCAGTCAAGTACCTGTATTCTCTTCCTCCGCAGACAGTAATTTGTAATGTGTGCAGAATGTGGTTTAGCATTGTCTTGTCGTAATGTGCATATGCATATAATACAGGTCGTAAAACAATAGAATGCTGGTCAAATGAATAATGTGTTACTTTGCATATATATATTTTTATCAGAAAAAGTATTTGTATCTTCAGCTGTTCTCAGGAAACTAACTGGTCAAAGTCAAAAGGTCAAGTGCTCTTCCAGACCCTTTTCCATCCTCCAAATGTATGGAGAGGAGGAAATTAATACATTTATTTCACCATCCATAAACTACTCTGAGCTATGCAAATGTGAGGCTGCCATAAGTGGCAACGCCATTTTGGATAATTATTGCAATTGAATGCTAGGGGATTGGAGGATGCGATGCATCTTCTCCTGAGGAAATTAATCTCCCCGCTCTCCATTTGAAGTGTCCTCTGAAAAAAAAGCTTATCACCGGGGAAACATGCAGTCTTAATCACTTTTGGTCACACAGTGGCTTTTCTCACTGTCTTTTTGTGTGTATCTCTCTCTCGGCAGGTCTTTGGTTTTTGTCTCCTCCTCTGTAGTTTCCACTCTGCCATTTTTTTAAACACAGTGATTCCTACACAGCCTTCCTCTTGAAATTTGCTCTCTCCCACATCTCTCTCTCTCTCTCTCTCTCTCTCTCTCTCTCTCTCTCTCTCTCTCTCTCTCTCTCTCTCTCTCTCTCTCTCTCTCTCTCTCTCTCTCTCTCTCTCTCTCTCTCTCTCTCTCTCTCTCTCTCGCTCTCTCATTCTCTCAAAAGCTATTATTTGTGATAATTAACCAATTTTTAAGCTGTTGAAATGAGATGACTCGGTGAGACCAATGACCCATATAAAATATGCAAAATAATATATCTGGTACTCTTGTATGACAGGATATAACAGAATAATAATAATAAAAATATGCTATATGTTTCCATATATTTAGTTTAGCATATGATGTATACTCATAATCAAAATTTTCTTTAATATTCTTTACTTTGCATTTGCATTTTAAAACATGAGATTAATCAAATGTTCTTAAGGACAGGGGAAACTGAGTGTCTGAGCTACAATAAACTTTATAACCTGGAAGTTGCCGGAAACATATTTATGACTAATTATTTTATACGATTTTTCAAATTTACAAGAAGCAGGTTTGGGTGTACAATTCAGTATTTCTATTAGACAGTGATGAAATTATATAGAATAATATGTACCAAGAATTCAGAATATGTTACGTTGGATAAAAGCACCCATCAAATACATAAATGCAGAATAGAATAAAGCAGATCTGACAAAAAAATAAATTAGTTTAATTTTAAATGCACTATAAGTCACTTTGAATAAAATCATCTGTAAAATATAGAATCGTCAAGTTTTGGAAGTTAGGACATATACAGATGAGTTTTTTTGACAGACAGTGAAAAAAGTAAAAGTCCAACAGCAGGCCCCTGGAGTTTGCCAAAAGGCATCTGAAGGAGTCTCAGACCATAAAAAATTATCTGGTATGATGAGACTAAAATTGAACTCTTTGGAGGCGTTACATTTGGAGAAAACCAGGCACCACTCATCACCAGGCTAGGGCTTGACAATAATTCGATATCAATATATATTGCGATAGATTTCTTTTCAATACCGGTGATATGATTTTTGAACCCATTTCCGGTATTTCGATGTAAATTTGCATATATATATTTTATTATATACATAAGATCTTATACATTTTATCACTTGTCACTGAATGACTTTCAGTGCTCAGCCGTCAGAAAGAGCGTGATGTCACCTGCTTGATGACGTTCATCACAGACACCCTGCCAGCACTCAGCAGCACACAGTCTTTTACAGACTATTGCAGCACAGCAGTTGGTTAACCTCCGTGACCGTCGCAGAAAGTTTTAGCTACAAAATGAGTGCCCTGAATGCAGATGTGAATGAACAAGCTTCCACAAGTAAGAATGCAGATGAAATACAGTAGTTGATATAAGAGAAGAAAGACTAATGCAGTGGGGTGGAAGTGGTTCGGCTTTTTAAGTTCCGATAAACTTATAGTTTCGGTGCTCTGCAAATTGTGCAAATTTATCGCGCGATAAAAAAATAAAAAAAAGCCGTTAATCTATTCTCAAAGTTGGGTTGGGAGCTGGGTCTATTCTACGCAAGCTAATGAAAGCTATGATGACTTTCCCCTTGGTATTTTAGTGCGGATGTATACTTGGCCGGTGAGCCGTCTAAAGAGTGCCCTTCTGAATCAGATCAGCAGGATGCCTAACTCT
This sequence comes from Danio kyathit, assembly GCA_903798195.1. Lineage (NCBI taxonomy): Eukaryota > Metazoa > Chordata > Actinopteri > Cypriniformes > Danionidae > Danio > Danio kyathit. Next base: position 23,196,871 of record LR812529.1, on the reverse strand, counting down.
AACTGCAGTTCGGCAGTTTCACTTTAACTCATGAACATTTCCTTCATGCGCCGTGACAAAATAGGGTATTAGACTCAAATAATGAGTAAGGACTGGTGAGAGTGTTATGGAATTTAATGACGCACGCCAACTGGAAAGAAAAAAAACTTCCGCATTTCGCGGTGTGTGTGTGTGTGTGCGCGCCTGTGTGTGTGTGTGTGCGGCCCTTAGTGACAGCCGCCTGTGTGGATCTTGTCGGGAAATATGGCGAAAAGTCCTACATGACGTTAATGCCACTAATATCTGCATACTCCACGTCTTAATTCCTTTTCTGTTTAGTTCAGTTATGACTTTAGTCGCATTAAGGTAATCAAAAATCGCTGTTTACATGGTAGACTCTTAATCAGAGTATTGTTTTAATCATATTAAAATCGTATTAAAGTATCGTTGCCCATGTAAACATACTCAATGCTTGACACACTGTCAGGCCTCTGTGAACTTGCCTTTGCGAAGCAGCATTTTCTGTATGTACGTACATCAAAAGCAGGTATGAAATCGCTGTTTGGAGTTTATGTAGGCCTACAGTTCAACATTCATGTTTAACTGAATAAACAGTTAGTAAACACAAGTACATCTTATTGAACATTTATTTTCATCACCAATTATCATAGTAGAACAGTTTCTCAAGCAGTTTGTGATGCATTTTGGAAACAGGAGATGAGCCCCTGGTCTAATGCGCCACCTGGCTTGAGAAACCCGTTCTCAAAGCCTTATTATTTTAGTAGCACACAGCAGAATTCAAATGAGCCATTTAATCTAGATTAATTTCGAGATTAATCTAGATAAAAAAAAATAATAATTTATGCCCAATCTATATATATAAATAAGCTAAGTCTGAGAGTTTTATTTATTTGATAGTTTATTTCACATTTATTGTTTGTAAAGGCTAAATACAAATAAAAAGTAAACATTAATTAAATTTTTTTGTACTGTTTTTATTTAAAAAAAAAAGTTATAAGAGCCTGGAGGTATATACAAATCCAGATGTAGTCATTTGTAGGTACAGACATCCATTGTGTGTGCTCTTGGCAGTTTTTTTCTGTCTTTTTAATATTGTCCATATCGATATTGGAATTATATCGTATCGACCGAAATTAAGAAATATATCGTGATATACATTTTTGCCATATCGTCCAGCCCTACACCAGGCTAATACCATCACTACAGTGAAGCATGGTGGTGACAGCATCATGCTGTGAGGATGTTTTTTTAGCAGCAGGAACTGGAAATCTAGTCAGGATAGAGGGAAAGATGAATGCAGCAATGTACAGAAATTACCTGAATGAAAACCTGCTTCAGAGTGCTCTTGACCTCAGACTGGAGCGACGGTTCCTCTTCTAGCAGGACAATGACCCAAAGCACACCACCAAAATATCAATGGCTTCACAACAACTCGGTGAATGTCCTTGAGTGGGCCAGCCAGAGACCAGACCTAAATCCTATTAAACATCTCCGGAGAGATCTGAAAATGGCTGTACACCGTCGCTTCCCATCCAACCTGATAGAGCTTGAGAGGTACTGCAAAGAGGAATGAGCAAAAATTCCCAAAGACAGGTGTGCCAAGCTTGTGGTATCATATTTAAAAAGACTTGAGGCTGTAATTGCTGCCAAAGGTGCATCAACAAAGTATTAGGCAAAGACTGTGAATACTTATGTACAGGTTTTTTTTGTATATATATATATATATATATATATATATATATATATATATATATATATATATATATATATATATATATATATATATATATATATATATATATATATATATATATATATATATAAATTTGCAACAATTTCAAAAAATCTTTTTTCACATTGTCATTATGGGGTATTATGTGTAGAATAGAATATAAATTGGGAAAAAGGCAAGCGCTATAAATACTTTCTGGATGCACTGTATATTTCCCAACACATGCCCTTTCAGCGCATGTGTGAGTGCGCTCACTAGTTTGATTGGAGAAGAATTCCAACACATGCGATATACAGAGAGAAGATAAATGAAAACAAGTAGAGACATAAATAACTTACTCCCAGGGTCATTTTTATATCGAAGTTGATATTTAGCCGCACCATGTTGGTGTTTCGTAACATATAATTTTTACAAGGTGGGTCATTAGCCTAACACTCAACCCCCAACCTGGAGGTCCAGGACATACACTACGGACAATTTAGCTTACTTAGCGCATGTCTTTGGACTTGTGGGGGAAACCGGAGCACCTGAAGGAAACCCTTGCAAACACAGGGAAAACATGCAAACTTCACACAGAAATACTAACTGACCAGCCGGGGCTTGAACCAGCTACCTTCTAGTTGTGAGGCGACAGTGCTACCCACTGCGCCACCTATGTTGCTTGCTACCCACCAGTGTATATTTTGTTTGTTAACTAAAAGAGCGTAGACCTGTTCTGTAAAAAAGGAACTTCAAATGACTTCTGTTAATTAAATAACTTGACTTTAACTGGGGGTTGTCTGTTCCACTGGGGGGCGTAATTTAATAGTAGTGGAAACACTAGTAGTGGAGGACACTACAAACTAAAAAAGGAAAAACTTGACTGGAAAAGTTCAGGAAAAAGCAGACTCTTGCATGTGTTCACACAAAAACACAAAAAACTAACAAAGACATGAAGGCAGAGAGCACAATTTAAAGGGAGGAAAACAAACAAGGACCAGGTGAACACTATTAGATGCGTGGTATTGGCAAAGAAGGAGGTGGGAACATAAGAGGACATGGCACAATACAAACAAAGACTAAGCCATGTGTATAGACAACACAGAAACAGAAAGGGCTACCAGGGTAGAATACTGACTAGAATAGAATAGAATAGAATAGAATAGAATAGAATAGAATAGAATAGAATAGAATAGAATAGAATGGACCCTTTTCACATTTCCGGTGTTACGGTTTAACTGGTGACCGTGTTAACTGGTGTCCCTTTCCAGATGTAAGCTATCCACGTTTGCAGATTGGCAGATTCGTCACTTCTTCACAGCAACAAAACATGCCCCTACCAAATAAAGATTCTTATTACTTGGTGTCAGTGTCATTGTAAGTCTTATTGATTTTAATATCTGTGTAGCAGAACAGTATATAACCAAAATTAATCAAAAAAATATATTATAATTTTCATGTCATCAACGGGATTCGAACTCGTGTAGTTAAAAGATTCAGCTTATGTATCAAGCAACCTATCTAACTGAGCTATTTGGAACCGCACATGAACTGGGTGTTTTAATAACTTTATCAGTCAAAATATGGTTTGCTGTGGTTGTGAATTCGTGTCAACCTGTTTCCTTCGACTCATGTTAACATGTTTACATGTTGTTTACATGTACTAGCGTTAACATGTTTCTACAAACTCTCCCGCTGATAGAATATAGCTCTGAATGACAAAACGATGTTTCATCAGTTGGTCAAACCGTGTTTTTTCATAGTTGTAGACTCATGTGTACCTGTGCCTTTGCATCGTGTTAACTCGTGACCCATGCTCACACATGTACATAACGATTTTACAAAAAATGAATACAATGACGATATTATTATGCAACATATTATGTCTAATATATCTAATATATATTAATTATATATATAATATTATCCAACAGAATATTACTTGAAAATCGCAACATTTCAATGTATTATCTTGGTCACATCTGTACCAAGGCACAAATATGAACATGATTTGGCCAATTGCGATAAAATATCAAAGAGCTGCCTTTCACTAAATAGTCTCTGGTAGCTCAGATAGATAGGTGTTCGGTAGTCACATAATGTGCCTTTTTTCTTTGCGAGTTCGAATCCCATGTATGAGTTTTGTTTATCTAGTCTGATTTTTTTTAATTCTGTTTAAAATAAAATGGGGAAAGACTGCGATTTATAACGTAGGCTATTTAGCGGAACATCGTTGTCATTTAGAGTTATTCTGAGAAAATATCAGCTTGTGTGACTTTGTAGACACAGGTTAACACGAGTCAATGGGACTCTATTATATTCTGATATTCTAATATTCTGTTGCATAATATTATATATATATTAAATATATATTAGATATATTAGACATAATATGTTGCATAATAATATCGTCATTGTATTCATTTTTTGAAAAATCATTATGTACATGTGTGAGCATGGGGCACGAGTTAACACGATGCAAAGGCACATGATAACACGAGTCTACAACTATGAAAAAACACGGTTTGACCAACTGATGAAACATCGTTTTGTCATTCAGAGCTATATTTTATCAGCGGGAGAGTTTGTAGAAAACATGTTAACGCTAGTACATGTAAACAACATGTAAACATGAGTCAAAGGAAACAGGTTGACACGAATTCACAACCACAGCAAACCATATTTTGACTGATAAAGTTATTAAAACAGACCCAGTTCATGTGTGGTTCCAAATAGCTCAGTTAGATAGGTTGCTTGCTATGTGAGCTGAATCTTTTAACTACACGAGTTCGAATCCCGTTGATGACATGAAAAGTATAATATATTTTTTTGATTAATTTTGGTTATATACTGTTCTGCTACACAGATATTAAAATCAATAAGACTTACAATGACACTGACACCAAGTAATAAGAATCTTTATTTGGTATGGGCATGTTTTGTTGCTGTGAAGAAGTGACGAATCTGCCAATCTGCAAACGTGGATAGCTTACATCTGGAAAGGGACACCAGTTAACACGGTCACCAGTTAAACCGTAACACCGGGTCATAGTTTGGTAAACGTAGATCGCAGTGAATGGGAAAGTACAACAAATAATTTTTTTACAATTCTATTTGCTGAAATAATAAAAGAAAAACTTCTCAATGGTGTTATGAAGACTTTCAGAAAAAGGAAAAGAATTGTGTGAGACTGATGATGGCAGCCAGAGGAGGGAATAACATCAAATTTACACTCAGCCCCATAGACGCAAATTTGACCCAAAGGTGATATAATTCATTCATAAATGTATATAAATGTTCATACGTTATTTTAAAAATCTAAATATTAAAACATTTCAAGGATTTAACATAATGATGACCATCGAACGTGTCATAACAGTCTTGTGAAAAGAGTTCATAGAATAGAATAGAATAGAATAGAATAGAATAGAATAGAATAGAATAGAATAGAATAGAATAGAATAGAATAGAATAAAAATGTGTACATTGAATGCAATATAAATTACTTAGGATTTAACCACATATATGTAGAATAATAGAAATAACAGAATAGATCAGATAAAAATCATGTAAACGTGTACCTTGATATCTACCCAATACATAAACTTGTAAAACAGAATAGAAGATCACTTTTTTCTGTCAAATAGAACAGAATACAATTTTAAAAAATAAATAATAATAAAATAGAATAGAATTAAAAAATAATAATAATAAAATAGAATAGAATAGAATAGAATAGAATAGAATAGAATAGAATAGAATAGAAAAATTAAATGTGTACCTTAAGTGGAACGTAAGTCAATTTGGAAAATTAAAAAGGCAAATTTATGTGGCTAAGAAACCTTGACCAAGTTATCAAAGTGAGTTTCTGAAGTCAATGTATGAAGTCGTTTCATTTGAAAAGTGCTTTGACAGTAAGAATTTCAGCAGAGATGACAGAGCACTGAGAGCCGGCCAGTGTGATTCTTTGAAGTAAAGTTGACTGGCGAGAGGAATAGAGTTGTACACACTCACAGAGCAGTGTTTGGTTGTCCACATGGAGATGTCTTGAAAGCTTGACAGACTGTGGGCAGATGTGCTTTGGCTGCTTGTGCGCAGATATGCAGAAATTTATCTGTGAAAGGTTGGCTGTCTCTCCGTTTTTCTGTCTCTAGCACTAGGCGGCAGTTCCATGACCCACCTTTTTTGTCACATGGATTAGAAGCAACAGAGGAAAGACTGAAAAGCTAAGCTGAAGAATCACATCATATCTTGTTCAGCAAAATATAGACTTTACAGCTGTAAAACTATTGAATAACCGTTTATTTTACTGTAGTTGTGGATTTGTGTTTATGGCAAACCCCAGAGGTGCATCCGTGCATAAGCTTCAACCTACATGCATGCATATAAACAAAAACATACATGCTCAGATATACAGTCAGATCGTATCCTGGTCGGGTGGTCGAGTCTGACTAACCGTTGTGACAGTCACCTCAGGGCAGAGGGAGGGGCTTTGTTAGATCATGTGACCAAGTAGCCATGGAAACTCCATAGGGAGACAGCAACTGAGGAAAAGAAGGGGGACAGTGTTTTAAAAATAAAATGAGATTTTATGCCTACTTATGATCAGTGAAGCATACAAAGAGTGTATGGCAAGCCATTTTACCATTTAATCTATAACGTACTACACTCAAAAAAAATGTTGCTGCTTGTTCAAGCTACTTATTTAAATGAGCTAAAACAAAACAATTCTTGAGATTGGGACAACTTAATTCTATATTTAATCCACTTAAATTTGCTAAGTTATCGGAATTAATTTGTGTTGGGACAAAATTAATGAATTGTGTGGAACCCTGGATTTTTTACAATGGACTATGCTAGAAGTTATGTCTTAAATGCTGCTATGTTGTCTATGAAGAACAAGTACTTATTCATTAGCTACAACAGCTTTTATTCCCTCTAAAACTAGAACATACCAAGACTTACAGTTGAAAGCAAAAGTTTCCATATAATGTATAAAAAGGCACATAACCATTTTTTAAAAAAGTCAGATGTTAATGTGACTAAACTTTTTCTCTTTTAGGTAAGTTAGGATTATCAAATTTGTTTCTGTTATGCTTAATAGCAGAATAATGACAGATATTTTTTGAGAAATTGCTATAACTTTTCTTGAAAGTCAAGTTTACATACAATAAGATTATTATGCCTCTGAAAAAGCACAACTGTAGAATAGTATTTAAGGAAAACCTCAAACACACCTCAAACACACTGCTTCCTTGTGTGACAACATGGGAAAATCAACAAGCCAGAATCAACAAAAAAGCCAGATTACAATTTGCTAAATTACACTGGGAAAAAGACAGATTTTTGGAGACATGTCCTGTGGTCTGATTGAACTAAGATTGAACTGTTTGGCCATAATGACCAGTGATACATTTGGAGGACAAAGGGGAAAGCTTACAAGCTCAGGAACACCATCCTAACTTTGAAGTATAGGGGCAGCAGCATTATGTTTTGGGGCTGTTTTGCTGCAGGAGGGACTGGTCCACTTCAGAGCATAGATGGCTTCATGAAGAAGGAAATTAAAACTTCCACAAATGGGTCTTCCAAACAGACCATGCCCCTAAGCATACTGCCAAATTAGTTAAAATGTGCTTTAAGGACAACAGAGTGAATGTTTTGGAGTGGCCATCACAAAGCCCTGTGCTCAATCCTATAGAAAATTTGTGGTGCATAGTTGAAAAAGCTTGTGCAAGCAAGACAACCTACAAATCTGACTCAGTTATACCAATTCTGTCAGAAGGAATGGGCCAGAATTCCTTCAAACTATTGTGAGAAGCTTGTGGAAGGATACCAAGAACATTTGACCAAAGTTAAACAGTTTAAAAGCAAAGCTAAAAAAAATACCAAGGAAATGTATGTAAACTTTTGACTGTCTAGAAATTAATAAAAATTCTCAAAAAAAATTCTCTCATTATTCTGGCATTTAGCAAATGTAAATGATTTAGGTAATCCTAACGGACCTAAAATAGTAAACGTTTAGTATTATTTACCATCAGACATTTTTTTAAAAATGGTTATGTTCCTTTTTTTAGAGTGTATATAAACTTCTGGTTTCAAATGTATTCATATGAAATTAGGATAAAACATAATTTTAAGGTGTCCCTGTTAGATGTTTACTGTACTTACTGTAGTGATAGTGACAATTAATTATGTATAAATATAAGTGATACTAATCATCATTCTAATTCTAACCATAAGTACTTGTAAATAATATGATTCAAGGAGATTAATGAATATTTATACTGTAACAAGGACACCCTAAAATACAGTGTACTTACCTATTCATTACATACTAGCACTTATGTAATGCTAATACTATTTGTTTCATACTAGTACCTAATAAATAGATGCTACTTATTCTTTAAATGTGAATACTTATCTCAATATCGCCTTGTAACTATTTTGCTGTTACTAGTAACAAATATCAAACTTTTGTCATTGATTTCTCTGGGAATCTGTCATTAGCTATGTTTCCATCCAAAAACACAAATTAAATGTATGCACAAAATATTGCATAAAAGATGTGCTAATAAAGCAGCGTTTCCATCCACCTAGTCAAAAGAACAAAATTGTCACTTGCTGATTAACTGGTGCCAAATATCAACAGTAAAAATGGAATTTACTATGGTAGGACATGCTGCATTAATCTTTTCTTTATTTAATAAAAGACTTGACATGCAATGAACGTGTGGTGGCGTTTGAAGGCGTGAGACGCGGAGCACTTACTATTGTGTAGGTAATTAATAATAATACTAATACTGAACCAGTTAAGGCGTTTTAAAATGACCAAAACAACATTTCAGATGTTTTACAATGTGCTCAGCCTGCTGGTTTGTCCTTTAACACACATTTTTATCATCACATGATCTATTAGAACAAAATCACATGACCTTTTTAATGCACATACTGGAATTTGTTCGGTAAGTGTTTCCATAGTAGTTTATACACATCTTTTCTTTTCATCTTCCCCCCCCCCCCCCACCCCCCAAAAAAAACTTGATGAGCACTAGAAATTTTTGGAAATACATTATGAGCACAATTGGTACATTGTATTTATATTTTAAGATGAAGTACATAGTAGTTAAAGACACTTAATATAAAGTGGAACCTATTTTTTGGGGGGGACCAATTCACTCTATTAACTTGTTATTAACTATGACTAGTTAATAGTGTAATTAGTTATTAACTTTGACCATAACAAACATCTAATTTACTGCTTATTAAGAGTTTAGGAGTTAGTAAAGTGTTGTTAAGTTGAGATATAGGTAGAGGGTAGGTTAAGAGCATTAATAAGAGCATAATGTATGAATCACTACTATACTATTAAACAGCCAATATTCTAGTAATTATCTCCTAATATGCAAGCAGAATGGATTCCAAAGATGATGTGTTACCATATGATTTTCATTTAACTTCACTGTGAACATTCTGACTAGTCATATTAAATGTAAACAACAGTTATGACTAGTAATTTAAGGGTGCACTCACACTATGCTATCCGAACCATGCCCAGGCCCGTTTCCCGGATCGTTTGAGAAGTATGAGTGCAGTTCAGTTGGCCGGCCCTGGCCCGGTTGAAGCACGGTTCACTTGGGCTCAGGTACAACTGTACATAGTGTAAGTACGCCTTAAGAGTAGTTTAAGTTTTAAAAGTCATGTTACACATATACACACTACGTAATAATCACTGTCATTACATAAAATGGGTAATAACTAGGCATCCCTAAACCTACTCCTGAAACTAACCTTAACCCATGTAGTTAACTTTTATTACCTAGTACTTCCTTTGGTACATAGACTATAAGTACACGTTAAGTGCACATACTGTAATATAAAATGGAACCTAAATGATACAACAGCTTGCCATAAGAGTGCCAAGATGCACATGGCCTGAGTGTATTGTACAGATGATTAATGAGCTTTGGGATCATCCAATCTCGGTCTTCTTCACGTTTTAACTCAGATTATCTTATAAAACACTACTTGAGGTTTCCATGAATCAAAATGTATTTCCAGCAGTGTCGTGAACCTGCAAATAGCATTTATTTTAAACTTTAAAATTTAGATCATTTTAACTCTAACTGAGCCAAGTAGACACTGACATTGTGCAAGAACATGGGATATTTTTACTCCTGCCTCACACTGGGAATCATTGGAATGAAGCGTGGCATGAATGCAGCGGTTGGGGGATGGAAAGGTTGCGGGCACTGGTTGTGTGCATCTGTGTGTGTGTGGATTTCCATTCAGCAGTATTTAGTCACCTATCAGAGATATTCAGGAAGTCTGAGAGATGCTGAAGTGTTCAATGCAGACTGAAGGAGAGGCAGACAGACGCAGCGCTCTTGAGTGTTTGTGTGTCTGTGTGTGGGATTAGCGGATGCTTTAATATGACACAGGTGCATTCGGATCTATAACTGCTGACAAGAGCTACAAAATCAGCATAAGATGACGTTTGCTCTTCACAGCTATTTTGCAGTTCAACATCAGCGACTGTAACTCTTCCGGTTCTTTTATTTTTTAGTGATCAGATGTTATCCAGTTTGGTTGTCAGAACAAGAAGTCAGCAAGTCGAACCTTATAATTATATGGGTTATGGGTAGTGTGGGATACATACAGTTGATGTCAGAATCATTAGCCCCCTGAATTAATTAGCCCCCCTGCTTATTTTTTCCCCCAATTTCTGTTTAATAGAGAGAAGATTTTTTCAGCACATTTTTAAACATAATAGTTTTAATAACTCATTTCTAATAACTGATTTATTTTATCTTTGCCATGATGACAGTAAATAAAATTTTACTAGATATTTTTCAAGACTCTTCTATACAGCTTAAAGTGACATTTAAAGGCTTAACTAGGTTAATTAGGTTAACTAGGCAGGTTAGGGTAATTAGGCAAGTATTTGTTTAACGATGGTTTGTTCTGTAGACTTTCGGAAAAAAATATAGCATGAAGGGGCTAATAATTTTGACCTTAAAATGTTTTTTTAAAAATTCAAAACTGCTTTTATTCTAGCCGAAATAAAACAAATAAGACTTTCTCCAGAAGAAAAAATATTATCAGACATACTGTGAAAATTTTCTTGCTCTGCTAAACATCATTTGGGAAATATTTAAAAAAGAAAAAAAAATTCAAAGGGGGCTAATAATTCTGACTTCAACTGTATATCAATAAATATTTTTTTCTGTCTGAAATATTGGTTGCACTTGTTTAAGATGAAGTATAGTTACAGTCTGACTATTTATTTAACTACTGACTTATATTAGTCTTACAATATGGTTGGGGTTAGAATATGGGTTAGTTACATGTAAATACTAAAGCAAGTGCATGGAACATGTTTAAGAACTGTCAATAGTTACTAAAATATTTTATTTAAAATATTTACGTAAAATATACACTGTACAGTGTTGTTATGGCAAACAAAAACTATACAAAAAGTTACAATTTGTTGAACTAAAATATAACTATAACCAGGGCTTGACATTAATACCAGCTAACCAGCCAAATGTGGGTAGATTTCAGTTGTGGCGGGTTAAGCAGTCACACCCACTAGCCACTTTGGCTGGTTGAAAATAATTCTTAAACTGCCAGTGCTGGCTAGTCACTAAAGATTAGAATTATAGTTTATGACCGTTTGTCAATATGCGTGCAAATACGATTTTAGAATCGAGAAGCAGCACGACTAACTGTTAAAATGCCTGTTCCGAATAAGAGATGATCACACACATAGTGAGACACAGGCATGCTCCCGTTACGTTGCACGTAGCAACCGGGCATGGAAATGCAACTGGTGCGATTGGTTCTCTTTGAAATAGACAGGACAAAAAGCAATGTTTATGCACCCACTGTCCTGCTGCTTTCAAGAGTTCAAGAGTTCAAGATTTCTTGTAAGCAGTAGCGGTTGCCGCTTTCATTTTAACCGTTCCTTGAACAAGTTATTAAAGGGCCTAACGTTAACTGTGATCATCCTTTCATTATCACAAATGGTATGTTTTTCACCTGCTTTCTTACTTAGTTATTTTTAATATGGTTTAATTATCATCCTTTACTATAACAATGCTTCAATAGGAGATTAACTCTCTATTTATTTAACTGATGATTTGGGACCTTTAACCTGGACAATACTGTGCATAGTTTTAAATACATGACAATATTTTTTTTTTATATGTCAATTTTTAAGAACATTTTTGTTGAATAAAAAGTGTATACAGATATATTTAGCTTGTTTTGACACATTATTTAAAACTTCTGGCAAGGAAATAATTAGTTTGGTGTGGCCAGAAGTAAATTTGTTAAATCCTTAGTGTTGAGTCTTGAAAAGTCATGTGAAATAAAACTAAATGCAATGCGACACTATGAAACCACAGTCCATTTGCTCATGCTCATTGAGCAAGGTCACAACACACAAAAAGTTAAATGAACGAGGAGGCATATGGACTTTTAAAAAAAAATAATTTTAGCATGCCAAAGTCAAATTGATGCATATAAAATATATTTTCACAATAACAAAATTGTGGCTAGTGAAAATGGCAAGTGACTAGTAATGTTAAAAAACTTCTAGCCACAGTGGCGGGTGATCAAAAAAGTTAATGTCAAGCCCTGCCTATAACTATAAATACTGGCCAATTTGTTGTAGTGTTTCATGGCTAAATTTGGCCAGTCTTCATTGATTGCACATTCCAAACATAAGAGCAGAGTGTGAAGGTTTAATTAGCAGTTTAATAACACAGTTTTGTTTAAAAAATTGCTATGCACAGATCATATCAGAGTTCAAAAGAAAACAAATTTTTGGTGCGTATCTTTCTAGTGCATCTGTGACAAAGACAGCAAATCTTTGTGATGTATCAAGAGCCTCAGTGTCCAGGATAATGTCAGCATACCCCCAAGAAGGACAAACCACATTCAACAAGAGTAACTGTGGACACAAAAGAAAAAATGTTTGAAAGGGATGTCTGGGTGCTAATCCAGATTGTATTCAAAAAAACTTAAAACCCCCGCTGCCCAACTCACTGCAGAATTAAATGTGCACCTCAACTCTCCTGTTTCCACCAAAACTGTTGACTCCGCAGGGTCAATACACATGGGTGCTATAGCCAAACTTTTGATCACTCATGCCACATTCGGGTAAATTACATTTTTCCCACATCCTGGAGAGTTCGGGTGTGGAGAAGCCCCAAAGAATCTTACAATCCAGACTGTTGCATGCCCAGAGTGAGGCATGGGGTGGATCAATGATGATTTGCGCTGCAATATCAATACTTGTTATATCAATACTAGGGCCAATTCTTGTGCTAAATAGGCCATCATTGCCAAGGACTACTGAGCCATTCTGGAGGACCATGTGCACCCAATGGTTCAAACATTGTATTCTGAAGGCAATGTCGTGTATCAGACTGGTGACAGAGTGGTTTGATGAACATGAAAGTGAAGCTAAACATCTCCCATGGTCTGCACAGTCACCAGATTAAATATTATTGAGCCACTTTAGGATGTTTTGAAGCAGCAAAACATTTTCCTTCACCAGCATCACTTAAGCTGGATTTATACTTTCGCCTGGCGCCGCATCGCGCGCCTCCGCTGACTGCGTGCGCACCTCGCGACACGGACGAGGCTTTTATACTTGCCCCGTTCGCCGTTGTGATATTCTTTAAAATGACAGGGGGCGGTCAAAAGAAACTGACCGTAAAATCAGACAGATAAGCAGAGAAGTAGGAAGTTTCCGGAACTACATCATGTCATTAATATCATTCACGATTTTTTAACTAATTATTTGTATTGTTTTTATAAATTATTTTAATGATCATAAGGATCTTTATAACCATTCAAGATTTTTTTAATCAAATTTGATGCATCACTAGCTTTTGTTCATATCTTCTCGGACAGTTTTACCTATTAAAGTTTATTAAAATATTAAGGACAACAGAACATGGGTTGCTCTACAAATATATTCTTTATATCTTTATATCTTATCATCATCGGTCTGTTTGAAGAAGGTGTGTACACATGGAACATGCCTCAATAAAGATGCCTCCTCTCTCTCTCGCGTTTGTTAAATCCACTTGTCCGCTCATTTTGATCTACGACAGCTACAACACAGCTCATTTTAGCGCGGGTTATTTCTAAACTGACGTTTCCGCGCTTGACCAATTACAGCATTCTGTTTGGTTAAAAAAGGAGAAAGCACAAATCTGCGTGCTTTTTATACATGGTGTCATTTTTTTGTCAATTTTTTGCATTATTTTCATTTTTTTAAAAATGTTACCTTACTATTAAAAGTAAATGTATTTCCAATCTGATATGTATTGAGGAGAGAAAAAGAAGCACGAGTTCAGCAGACGGTGCATTCGAACCGGGTTGACGATGGATCGCATCAAAAGATGTTACCGAGCGCTCTACCAGCTACGCCACTCGCGCTCGTATTGAACGCGCTTTTTAGTTATGTTGTCTCTGTCAATCAGACGCCGGTGGGCGGAATTCGCATACATAGCTTATTCCAACGAGGTGCGCTATTTGCACTTAAATAGATGCTCCAAAATTGGCTTTCATTTTCCCCTCGCAGGGGCCCCAAGTGCGCACGGGCCCCTGGGCCCATGCCCATAAGGTCCATTGGTTAATCCGGCCCTGCTTCAGTGTTTCATTTCAACTCAAACCAGATGCAGCGCCGCGCGCACTGTTCGCTCGGGTCTCAAAAAATGCCGTGCCAGCCGAAATGATGTCGCGCGCACCCAAGGCGAACTTTCGCTAACACCGCAATGGCGTCACATTCGCCGCGCACACTCAAGCAAAATAGCGGACGTGTCAAGTATAAACCTGGGCTGTGTCCGAAACCGCCTACTACTCGGTAGGTACTGCATTTGAATTTAAATGTACTACTCCGCCGTTAGAAAAGTACGTTCTATACAGTATGAATGGGAGAATTATGAATGGAATTCGGTCATATTACATCCACCATTTTGTCATGGTCACGTGACCTACCTGCGTCAGTTACGTCGCTTCACTCCCATTCATGAATTATCTCGTGGGGCTTCATGGGATAGCGCAGCGTGCATGGGATGCACACTTCAGAATCTCGCCGGAAGTAGTAGGGGAGAGCGGGGCACAAAGTAACACTTTTTGGTTTTGGTCAAATAATGAACAAAGTAATGGGGTTAGACAAACCATTTTTTTTTTATCAACAACACACAAGCCTCTCCTACAAATGAGCACTGGAATTATGATCGCCGGACCTATGGTTTCTGTGCAGTATTGCCAAAAGTGCCAGGAGTATAAATGTTACTATTTACCCCACCTGCGGGGCAAGTTGTAACAGACAGGGGGTTAGTTGTAACATGCTTATAAAGGGAGATTTTACACAGTTAATTTAAAATTAGTTTACTTTAAATAGTAGCTATATTTCCTCAGTAATTGGCTCATTTCTTTTTTATTCTACATAGCACAATATGTTTATTTATTTATTTTGTTTATTGGATAAACACATTTAAATCTATTTGCATTATTATCCATTTATCTATTATTATACAATGCATTTATTTGCATTTTTAGCAATAAAATATTTTTTTTCTATTAAAACAATATTTTCTAATAAAAAACATTTTTATTTAAAAAGTTCTCAACATTACACTCTAAATTCAAAAAAATATTGTGTTGATTTAATTGGTGTCCAACAGTGTTTGGCTTAATTCTAACACCCTGTTACAACTAACCCCGCTGTGTCATGTTTTACTCAAAACTGGCTAGCAGTCACTGTGTGTTTTATACATCTTTCAAAATGGTTTCATCTTTTAGCCTAGAACACGGTGATCATAGCAATATAAAATTTTACGTTCATACTTTCACCAATTTTAAAAAAAAATATCGACTGTAATAAAAATACTTGTATGTATCTCCTGTGTTTCTCATACAAATTTCGCCAAAAATTTTCAATAATTGTCAGGAAGACGTCTGCTGACACTGTGGTGAAAACCTCGGAAGCATGCCATGATTAACCCTAAGCAAATACCTTAAAACTCCGTGTTACATTTAACCCCGCGTTACTTTGTGCCCCGCGCTCCCCTAAGTCATCCAGGTACTTCTCGTATACTGATTTTTGAATTCTATGAATTCGGACATACTACTCGGCTCGCATACTGATTTTAGCGTACTGTATAGTATGGAAGTATGCGGTTTCGGATGCAGCCCAGGCTTTAGTGATCTGGCTACTATCTTGCAAGAAGAATGGCTCAAAATCCTACTGGCCATTGTGCCGGACTATCATTCCCAAGATGAACTGATGCCATATTGACCCCAAAAGGAGGCCCTACACCATACATCATGGTCTAAAACCAGGTCATTCTTTGTACAACCCCTATATATATATATATAGGTAGTGCTGTCGCCTCACAGCAAGAAGGTCCCTGGTACGAGCCTCGGCTGGGTCAGTTGGCGTTTCTGTGTGGAGTTTGCATGTTTTCCCTGCGTTCGCGTGGGTTTTCATCTGGGTGCTCTGGTTTCCCCCACAGTCCAAAGACATGAGGTACAGGTAAGTTGGGTAGGCTAAATTGTCTGTAATGTATGAGTGTGAATGAGTGAAAGGGCATCCGCTGCATTAAACAAATGCTGGATAAGTTAGCAGTTCATTCCACTGTGGCGAGCCCAGATTAATAAAGGGACTAAGCCGAAAAGAAAATGAATGAATATATATATATATATATATATATATATATATATATATATATATATATATATATATATATATATATATATATTGAGAGAGAGGGAGGGAGAGAGAAATAGAGAGAGAGAGAGAGAGAGAGAGAGAGAGAGAGAGAGAGAGGAAACATTATGAACAGTAATAATAATAAATATTTCAGTAAAATTACCACATTATCAATCCCCACATTAAACACTGATAGTTGTTTTCTCGGTCACACTTTATTTTGATGGTCCGTTAGTTGAATTTAAGATACATTGCAACTAATTCTCAGTAGATCATAAGTAGGTTGTTAGGTTGGGGTTAGGGTTGGGGTTAGGGTTAGGGTTAGGGTTAGGGTTAGTGTAAGTTGACGTGTACTTGCAAAGTTTCTTATAGTCAGTTAAATGTCTGTTGAAGGACTGTTAAATGTCAGTATCAACAGATAGTAAGCTGAGAGTCTACTAATACTCAAATGGACCATCAAAATAAAGTGTTACCGTTTTCTCTCTTTCTCTTTCTCTCTGTCTCTCATTCAGAATAGAGTTGCACTGTGTCTGTGTGCATGTGTGTGTAGGCTGTGTGTTGTTGTAATCTTCTCCACTCTCCACGCTCTTCATCTTGCCCTGCAGAACACAGCTGTGAAAGCTTGATAAACAAGCCTCGGCATGGAAACACTCACCTGCTCACAGTCACACCAGTGTGAAAGAGCGAGACAGAGGCGAACACAGCTGTAATGCAGGACAGCAAAGAATGGGTAATGGGTGAAGTGTGTGTGTGTGTGTGTGTGTGTGTGTGTGTGTGTGTGTGTGTGTGTGTGTGTGTGTGTGTGTGTGTGTGTGTGTGTGTGTGTGTGTGTGTGTGTGTGTGTGTGTGTGTGTGTGTGTGTGTGTGTGTGCGTGCGTGTGTGTGTGTGTTTGTTTGTTTGTTTATTTGGGCAAGCATGTGCTCATTCATGTGAGAGTGTGTGTTTAGTGCATTGTTGTGGGTTCCTCTGCCTCTCACTATCAAGACACATGTGATCACACAAACACACTAGACACTTTAAATGCTGTTGTTTTATACACTCACAGAAATAAAGGTTCAAAATCTCACTTTTATGCTTCATATTACTAAACTTTTTGTTTTTCCTTTTTTCCTCTTCAGTTATTTACATTATTATACACTCGGCGCAATAAGGCACAAGACGTGTTTGTTGTGACTTGTTGCTATTTTCAGAACAGCGAAATTTTCATTTTCATTTTCATGTTTTGCACCACTTTGTTTAAATAGCAAAATCTATTTGTGCCACTTTGTGGACTCATAGGTGTTCTGGTCTATAAAGGAGGTGTGTTAAGGCGCATTGTTGGTGCGTTGCTATTTTGAGAAACTGAAATAGACTGTGACATTGACCAACTGAAAGTTGGTCTAAAGTCCAGTGCAGAGCCTGTTAGTTATGCGCCTATGCGGGTACAAACGCTTACACATTGCTTAATACACACAGGATGTACAGCAATACACAAATATCTTTATGTATGAAAAAAATAAAGGATTAAAAGGTTACAAAAATTATTATTTTCTACATAAATATAAAAACCACTGCCTCCACACCTTCTTTACCTCAGGGCTTTTTTCTGTTTATTCATGATAATTAGCATTTTTATTATAATGTTATTATTAGTAGCAGTATTATTTATTATATGCATATTTATATTTGTTTTTTTAAAAACAAGTTTAGATTTTTTTCACCTGTCGGGTTTTGAAGATGTATGCATCACCATATGGGGCATAAGAATATAGGACGTGTGTTTAAATATAACTCAGTTTTTTGACCACACTTCGTTATTATTGTTCATTTATTCATTTGCTGGAAATTAGAACTGAAGTTGTAGGCTAATGGATGTCTTCAGTGGAGTGAGTACAACACTGTTTCCTTGTCCACAAAAGTAAAGGAGTAAAGTAAAGAGTAAAAGTAAAGAGAAAGTAAAGAGGCTCATTCTTTATTCTCGTGCTGCAGATGGTCTGTTTAACTGTTTTCTTGCAAACTGCCATTTTTTTTTTACCGTAAAGTTTACAGAATGTTTATTTTTAAAGAGTAAATATTTGTGCCTAAAGTGTCAATATTGGTACCTAAAGTGAAGGTATCAGTAAAAATGGTATCGCCCAAATGACTGTGTTTGTTACTTTGTAACTTTTGTTCCTCTTTGAGAAAAGCACAAATCTGGCTTGTTAGTTGTGTTTCCATTATCCTACAAATTGATAATATGGCTAATGGAAATGTAGAAAATTTCACACAAACTTCCATATGTGGCAAAAGTTTTTATGCTAACATGAGGTGATTTTATAGAGGATATAGATAAGGAATATTTAGCATAACTTGGAAATGACGAAAGACTTTTTTTTAATATTAAAAGTCCCCTGACATACATAAAAGTGACATGATCATTTTTTAAAGATATAGTTTTGCATTTATTTGTAGGAAGTTCATTTGGCCTTTATCCAGCAGATATGGGGAGGATTGACCCCCCCCTATTAACACTTGATCCCCCCAAGATGTAAGGGGGGGGGGGTCAGCCCTTTAATAGTAACTTTTATCAATATTAGCTTTCTTAAATATTAATAATTAAAAATGTATAATATAAATATACACCCCCCCCCCCAATCAATGGTAGGAAAAATATCATTCAACAGTCTGAAACTGGCAGTTCTAGAGCACCAATTAACATCCGATTGACGTAAGTATTCACAAAACACGTTTCTTGTAAAATAGGTGTTAGATCTGCATGTAGACCAAAAAAAAGAAAAATTAGACACATAATTTGTATAGTCTGACCTACAGTAATATCTAAAATAGTCACTAAATATCCATCAAAACACTGAAAACATATAGTACATTTTATTAATAAATTAGATGTAATTTAAATACATTCATAAATTGATTCACTGAAGCATGTACTACCAAACTACTACCAAAAAAGTTGACCCCCCTCGTCGATGTATAATTCGCACACTGACTACAAGATCATCTATTACACTGCACAACAACAACAACAACAACAAAAAAGCTTCATCTGTTTATCTGGAAATTCTAAATTTACTTTCTCTTTGAAATAGTTTTAAATTCTTCCCAGAATTAAAAAGAAAACTTCAAACCCAAGTTTTTGGCCGATAAAACTATCTGGCCGATAAAACAAAAAAAAACTATTTTTTTGCCCATAAACTATCTTTATAAAGACTTCACTTAGACATAATGTTTTTACATTGTACACACTGTATATTCTATCACTCTACCCAAAACCTAAACCCAAATTTCACAGTAAACAATCTGCATTTTTACATTTTCTAAATAATTAATTCTCTGTTATATATGAGCCATTTTCCTCATGGGGGACCAAAAATGTAACACACACACACACACACTGAAACATGTGAAGCAAGCTACATTAGGATGATTGCTCTGCTGTAAGTACGGCAGATGAGCGAAGTGAGTAAGTGACAGTAGCTTAAACTGAAACATATTAAATCATCATCATCATCATGACGCACCTTTTCCTTCTGGCTATACACTCCCAGAAGTCCACATTATTCTGATTCAGTGCCGTTTTCTCCATCAGACCACACTATCTGACTTTGTATCTTGTGTGCAAAATATATGGTAAGTTACTTTTAAACTAAGAATTCATTTTAGTGAAAACAATCTTAGTTTCTTTTTTGAGGCTCATCTTGAAGCTGCCACCAGATGGCGCTAATTGCATCCCTTTCAGATATCGACGATATCCATAATCATCAACATCACCATGTTACACATTAATATACAGTCCAGTCTAAATGAACCGAAAGGCCAAATACTGGTTATGAACTAAATAACAGACTTGTTTAGAGAGAAATGTTAAAGGGCCAATGGTATGTTAATTATTTACATGGTGTGAACTCCATGTGAATTTTCTTATGCTAGTAATGCTAGCTACAGTTTGTTGCTTTGGGTGTAAATGTTTAAATATTTAGCTACATGGTGTGATTTCAGAAGCACCCAAATGCATTTATACTCTTATATTTTGTTTTATTTTGTAGACCTGTTTAGACATTTACTCAATATATCATTTCCTGTCTAAAACAGACGAGGGCAGCAAAGGGGCTAGTTTCAAATGTTGATCACACAGCCTACTGGACTGCATAAAAGGTAATATTTGAACAGCATCTGACAAAAAAAACAAACAAATTGGTCCAAAGAAAACTCCAAAGCTACTGTTATTTTAGCATTTTTTATAGAAATTTCATATTTTTGTGTAAATAAATAAAATACAACTGTAAACAGAATATAGCAAATTACATATAGAATATTTTAAGTACGTATAATATATATAATGCTTATCTTCAAACATTTAAGATGGAATTTGTAGTTAAAAGATGTGGGAATTTAGTAAATTTTAAAATATAAGACACTATATTTATATTTATAGCCTAGGCGACACAGTGGTTACCACTGTCGCCTTACAGCAAGAAGGTCTCTGGATTGAGTCGGGCCAGTTGGCATTTCTGTATGTAGTTTGCAAGTTCTCCCTGTGTTCGCGTGGGTTTCCTCCGGGTTCTCCCCCCACAGTCCAGACATGCGCTATAGGTGAATTGAATACTAAATTGAAACTAAATTGGCTGTAGTGTATTGGTGTTTCCCAGTACTGGGTTGCAGCTGGAAGGGCATCCGCTGTGTAAAACGTATGCTAGATAAATTGGTGGTTCATTACGCTGAGGCGACCCCTGATGAATATAGGGACTAAGCCGAAGGAAAATAAATGAATGAATGTATAGCCTATTTTAAATAGGCTACATTTGTAAATAACTGATTTTCTAAGGGGTGATTTTTTTTTTTCTTGTTTGCTTTATGTTTTTTTTATTGTTTTAGCTTTATGTAAGGATAATAAAAACCTCTTTTGAACAGGGCAAAAATACAAATTTGACTCAATCTCCAAAAATAAGCAAAAAAACCATAACAGTGTGCTATGCAGATCTGCTCAGCCCGTGTTTCAGGACTGAGACATGGATCTGCAGCCCCTTCTGCTGACCTCCATTACACCGCCCTCAATGCTGGATCCACATTCAAAACAAATTAGCAGTGGTCGGATGAGCGTCAGCGCTCTGTCGATACACGGCCACTTCTTCTGCTGCTCCAACGATCCACATAAATGAGAAATTGGATTCCCTCAGTCTCTCAGGCCCGAGACCAGTGGCTCTGAATAAATACTTCCCTCTGTAACTCAATAGGAGCCACAGGAGAAATTAATTTCAGGCACGCTTTCAGAGGGCTTTTCCTCTGTCTGATACTCTCAGCTGTGAAATATGAGGACAGTATGATCTCACGCTCTTCACCTGCCATTACAATGAACTACCAGTCAAGCAGCAACCAAAGAAAAAGAAAGATAAAATCCTGCAGGCACTTATTTAAATCATGACAGATTAAACTCCCTTAAATTATTTTAAATACATAAAACATCTTGCATTACATGTGATGATAAGCATGACATGATGAGCATGCTTTTTGATATGTGTATAAAGATTTTTACTATTGTGTATGTTTGAGGTGCCGTGATTAAAAAAAAAAATTCAGTATTTGAATTTATATTATATTTAACACAATATATCATATTAAATTACTCTTAAAAAGTAGAATCGTTTTCTCTTCAGCTTTCTCCATTACTTCTTTCGGTTTTTGAAGAATCTTTTAATAAAGGTAGCTTACCCTTATCCATGCGTCAAGCATTAATTTCATTGATCTTGAAACCCAATAAAAACCACTTGACTGTGGGTCTTATCGTCCAATATCCCTCCTGAATGTTGACGTTAAAATTTTGGCCAAGGTCCTTTCTATAAGATTAGAAACTATCATGCAAAGCATCATACACCCTGACCAGACAGGTTTTATAAAAAACAGGCAGGGTTTCTTCAATCTTAGAAGATTGATGAACATAATTTATACCTCGTCAGACTCATCAATACCGGAGGTCTTAGTCTCTCTCGATGCGGAAAAGGCTTTTGACCGCATCAAGTGGGACTATCTTTTTCTTACATTAAAACAGTTTGGGTTTGGAGATAAATTTGTGGGTTGGGCGAAACTCTTATATTCTTCCCCTTTGGCATCTGTGAAAACAAATGGTATAAATTCTAAATATTTTTCACTTTATCGTGGAACAAGACAGGGTTGTCCCCTGTCCCTGCTTTTATTCGCTATAGCTATAGGACCCCTTGCGATAGCTTTTCATTCCAACCACAACATAACTGGTATTTTTAGAGCAAATAAAGAGCAAAAAATCTCTCTCTACGCTGACGATATAGTTCTGTATATCACAAACCCAGAAACCAGTTTCGCCTATATTTTGGATATTTTGTAACAGTTCAGTAGCATCTCGGGCTATAAATTAAATTTAAATAAGAGCGAGCTCTTCCCAATTAATTCAGCTGCAAGGGCTCTTCCATTATTAGCGTTCCCATTTAAGCTAGCCTCAGATCAGGTTCGTTACTTGGGAGTAACAGTAACGAGGAAATATGTAGATCTTTTCAAGCATAATTTTATTCCAATTCTGGATCAAACGAAGCAAGATCTAGCTAGGTGGACGACTCTTCCATTATCGCTTGTAGGCAGAATTAATGCCATAAAAATGAATATTTTGCCTAAATTTCTTTTCTTATTTCAAAACATTCCAGTGTTTATACCAAAATCTTTTTTTAAGACTTTAGATCGAATATTTTCAGAATTTATTTGGAATGGAGGCCCAGCAAGGATTCAGAAGTTATTTCTCCAGCAACCCAAAAGATTAGGCGGATTTGCTTTTCCCAATATTTTATTCTATTACTGGGCAGCAAACATTCATAGCATCTTATATTGTAGCCAGTCCCATTACGGTCTTTGCCAATGGGTTCCAGCATGGGTTGTAATGGAATGTGACGCTTTTTTTTTCTTGTTTTTCTTCTAACCCCCTAGTCTTACATAGTCTAAGAATTTGGAAACAATTTAGAAAGCATTTCGGTTTTCAGGCAATGTCGTGTTTGTCTCCTGTATATAAAAATCCATCTTTTTTGCCTTCTATATCAGATGGAGCATTTGCATTATGGTTTAGAAGAGGTATTGTAAATATTAATGATCTATTTTACGGGAACACTTTTGTAACCTTTTCATATCTTTTAGAAAAATTCAAGCTCCCAAAAACTCACTTCTTTAGGTATTTGCAGACTCGTGAATTTATCAGAAATACATTTTCTCACTTCCCCCATACACCTCTTAAACAAGAGATTGATTAAATCTTGGAAATAAAAAATTCCAAGGGTGCTGTCTCCAACATATATAAAACAATCTTCCCATTCAATATAATGTCAGATTCTTCATCTTTGTCTAAAATAAAATTAGACTGGCAATCAGATGTTAACCATGTTTTTTCAGATGATGAATGGTCAAAAGGTCTTCGTCGCGTACATACTACATCTATCTGTGCTCGCCATTCACTGATACAGTTAAACTATTACACAAAATGTATTGGACAAAAGTTAAACTATCTAAAATAAACCCAGAAATTGATCCTATTTGTGACAGGTGCCGACAAGCTCCAGCTACCCTCTACCATACCTTTTGGCTTTGTCCAGAGTTTTTCTTCTAAAAATTGAACCATGTCCTTTAGTGGCACTGTTTGGACTCAATCCTACAAATGTATCGCTGTCATCTTTGCAGTCAAATGTATTAGCCTTTTCCTTAATAATTGCTAAAAGAATTATACTGTTGAATTGGAAAAATCCTTCTCTGCCTAACTACTTTCATTGGATGTATGACCTGTTGCAGTTCATTCAAATAGAGAAGATTAGATTTACAATTAATGGCAAAACAGAGGATTTCTATACAGCTTGGCAACCTTTTCTGTTGTATTTTAAAAAATAGCTTTATACAGTATATATCCTGGCTTGCATATCCAACCCTGTCTGTATCGGTCTTTTTTCTTCTTCTTTTTTCTCTCGCTTTTGAATGATACAAACTCGTCTAAGAGTGTATAGGAAAAGAAATTGTGTGATATCTTACATTTAACGGTAATGGCTTACTTGGGTGTCATTTGTCAATTTATTATTATTATTATTATTATTATTATTATATGTATGTATGTTTTTTATTTATTTTTTTACTTATTTATTTATTTTTTTATTGTTTGGTTTGTTTGTTTCCTTTTTTGTTGTTGTTGTTGTTGTTGTTTACTTCATTTTCATCTTAATATAGTTCAGAGAGTAAGGAATGTGTTACCACCCAGTATTTCTTCCCTCAACATTGTGAAAAATAATGTATTATGGTTTTTCTTTCCCTCATTTGTAATACCCCTCTGATTGAGAATTGTCAATAAAAAGACTTAAACTAAAAAAGTAGAATCCAACTGATTAAAAATTGAATAATTTTAATGGTAATGATGTGCCACAATATTTTTTTAGTATATGAAAGTTTTGGTTCAAAAATGTTAAATTACTTAAAAAACAGAGGTTTGCTAATTTCAAATAATAATAATAATAATAATAATACTTTTGATAATAACCATAAGTATGTTTTATGAATGAAAATATATTTTTATTATCAACTATAACAATCTGGTAAAGTCTAAATTCCTGAAAGAAGACTATATATATATATATATATATATATATATATATATATATATATATATATATATATATATATATATATATATATATATATATATATATATATATATATATATATATATATTGTCGCAGGTGTAGGGGTGTTTATTTAGGGAGTGGAGCAAGGAAAAGGTGCGTGGGGATGTGCAGGGCGGTGAGTTCTGTGTCCAAAAATGGGTCCGGTGAGCTCGTGCAGTGAAGTGCCGGTCAGGGTGCCCAGTGGAAGAGGGAGAAGTCAGCGTAGGTCCTGCTGTCATCCTAGTTGTGCTCTGCCGTCGACATCGCCGGTGTGGTTTAAATACCCCTCTTCCAATGGGCCGCAGCTGTCTCTGATCAGCACGTGATGAGTTGTGATTACGGTGAGGGAGACGTTTCCATGGCGACGCTGAAGCCACAATATATATATATATACACTTCCTGACAAAAGTCTTGTAGTCGATCCCAAGAGCAACAAATAACTCTAGTTAACTCTAGAAATAACTTCTAGTTGATCTGTTGAAAAAGTGGCAGAAGGTAGATTTTTCCAATGAATCATCTATTGAACTGCATCCCAATCATCACAAATACTTCAGAAAACCTATTAGAACCCCCATGAACCCAAGATTCTCACAGAGAAGTTAAGTTTGGTAAAGGAAAAATCATGGTTTAGGGTTACATTCAGTATGGGGGGGTGTGAGAGATCTGCAGAGTGGATGGTAACATCAACAACCTGAGGTATCAAGACATTTGTGCTACCCATTAAATTACAAACCACAGGAGAGGACAAATTCTTCAGCAGCATAGCGCTACTTCTCATACTTCAGCCTCCACATCAAAGTTCCTGAAAGCAAAGAAGATCAAGGTGCTCCAGGATAGGCCAGCCCAGTCCCCAGACATGAACATTATTGAGCATGTCTGAGGTAAGATGAAGGAGGAGGCATTGAAGATGAATCCAAAGAATCTTGATGAACTCTGCCTTTGCCTTTCATATAAGCCACTTCTTTTATCAAATGATCAACTAGAAGTCAAGTTATTATTTGTTGTTCCTTGAATAGGTGACAAGACTTTTGTCAGGTAGTGTAAATACATATACATATAACATTTAAATCTACATATAGAATTCTCTAAATAATTCACATTCACATCCATATGAACAGCTTAAATCATCATAGTTTAAAAAAGAGAAAGGCCGTTTGATGGAGTCGCAGAATGATTTACTATACTCTGAATAACAGTGGTTTTCTACTGTTTGCTCCAGTATATACATCATGTCTCCTGCTGAAGGAGATTCAGCGTCTCTGCCATAAATCTCAGTGACATGAACCATTGTCACTGTACAGTCAGTGCAGTTATAGTGTCTTTGTGTGTGCTCTCACTCCTCACTCATAATGTGTGTGTGCATTTGGATAGGTCAAGTATTCTTGAAATCCTACTTCTGTTAAACATAAAAGAAGATATTTTGAAGAATGTTGGAAACTAGTAGCCATTGAGTTCCACAGTATGAAAGACACACATGACATACATTTAATTACTATTATTATTATTAACAATAATAATAAATAATAATAATACACCAATTTACATGACACAACTTCCTTTTTTTCAGAACTATATATGTATAATCTTAAAAACAAATTGCCATTGAAATGACTTGAAAAGGAGCGATTTATCTTACAAAACACTGTGCTATAGTTTTACGGATAGCCTCCAGAACTTCTTCATGTGTTTTCTATTGAATTTAAATGCAGCAGAGAATCAGAGTCTCTCTGGGGGATTTCTAGACCCATATAGTGAGCCTTAAGCATTTAGACACCTCCATCTTTCAGGTCTCCTAATTCTGTGTCAGCTCTGTCAGCGAGGCTTTCCCCAAACCCCAGGTCACCCTCACCCTCACTAAAGATAGAAACATGACACACTTTCTGTCTGACACAGTTTTGAGTGGTCTCAGTGCTGAAAAGTGTGAAGACCGAGAGTTTTTCTGGTGGAGAAAAGCACCAGCAGCTCCACAGGTGTTCAGCACATCTGCAGGTCTCTGAAAGACACTGTCATTCTTCCACTCACCTGTCATGCCATTGGTTTCTCACACCTGTCCATTAGATTCAGCTAAAGTCCAGTGCGATTCTAGCACTGTTAGACACACTTTCAGCTGATTGCGTCAGCAAAGGTTCACTGTATTGAATGGATAAATCCATCACAGCAGGATCTCAACTGATGGACTGGAGGATGAAGGACACACTGGGGAATCCTTACACTTCAGCCTGAACTCTTAAAGGGCAAATATATCCCGATTAAAAGTTTGTCTTGTAAGATTTAAACATTCTTCTGGGGGCATATTTTAATTGCATCTCCTTCAATGGAGGTTATGACCGCCAGAATCAGGTCAGACACTCAGGATAGGTCTGAGTATTGATTCAGATTCGCAATATCAGTTCAATCTGATTATTGCTTCAACACTCGACATATTGATGCTTCTAAAAATAACAAACGTCAGTTTAGAAATGGGGATTTAGTGAAAACAGATACAAGTATGGACTTTTAATACACAAGTTTGTGGCTCGTATTTGTTTTTGAACACTCCAACACCCACATGCTGCAGGGGGCCAAAGTTATAAATGTGTGACGTTGCTTGTGTGTACCCCTAAACACAAAAATAACAGCGATAGAGAGATAAAAACAGTTTAGTAAACAACTCCAAGTCTTTAAATTCTCTCTGTGAGCAATCATACAAGTGCGGATACATCTGCAACAGCTCTTCTACTTCACTCTCCATTGTTTTTATTTTCTTAATGTTGTTGTATTTGATGTTGTTCTCATGTCTGAAATGAATTGCATGTTAAATAATGCAGAGTTCCAGAACACACTCACTGATTGCGTAAAAGCAATTGACCAATGATAGTTTAAAGGTGTTTATATGGCAAAGTTCGCTTTGGTGAACAGTTTCGAGCTACCAAAACAACATCAAAACGAACATTATTTGGCAGAAATGTATTCAAAACAACATAATTTCAATTTGTTCTTTTGATTAACCTTTCAGATCGCTGATATACATGTGGATCACTTGAGAACTACACACACCACACTAAAGAACTACATATCCAGTCATGCACCACTCACACGCACCTGTTCTGGGTTCCATTGATTACACACACACAGCCAGAGGATCGTTATGAACTGATTACAAGGACTATTTAAACAGCACACACACACACACACATTTCAGAGCTGACTCTTGTTTATCTGTGAGCAATATGACGCGTTTTTCCTTGTTTAGCCTAGCTGTGTTTTGACCCTTTGCTTTGTATGTTTGTTTTGATTTGTTGCTTGCCTGACCATTAAAGGGTGAAAAATGGTGAAAAATCTTTTTAAGCTGTTTGGACAGACATGTGTGTGGGTATAGTGTATAGACTGTCATATTGGGGTGATATAAACACACAGTCCTTTTTTTTTTCAATTTAACAACAAAAAAACGGTGAACCAGTTAGAGCGGTTTTGAGACCGACCGCAACTTGACGTAGAAGTGCGGTCCCCCCGCCCACCAATATTGACTGACAGGCGTGCATTACCATATCCTCAGTTTGTTGTTTCATGTCCGCCATTTTCAGCGTGTAAGTCAAAGCGATGTCACCAAAGAAACACCCTTGATCTATTTTTGGATGTTAAACTTCAGCCGTTTGCATTTCCCGCGGTCACAGAAGCTCCCTGTCATCTCAACTAGGTGCGGCTGGAAAGTGTGAGCGGGTTGCCTAACATGCGCGTCCTTCCATTGGATATAACGAACTTGCCTTAGTTATAGCCTCAGTCAAAGTTAATCCAGTGTGTGTGGTTATTAGTCTCGGTGAACAAGCTCGGAACTTTAATCTAACACACAGTTGGCATAACTTTGTTTAGCTGCCGCAGTTTTGAATGAACCACGAACTTATCCAGCATATGTTTTACGCAGCGGATGCCCCTCCAGCTGCAACCCATCACTGGGAAACATCCACACACACCCATTCACATACATACACTAGGGACAATTTTAGTTCACCCAATTCACCTATACCACATTTCTTTAGACTTATGGAGAAAACCGGAGCACCTGGAGGAAATCCACGCGAACATGGGAAGATCATGCAGACTCCACACAGAAATGCCAACCGGCCCAGCCGAGGCTCGAACCTGCGACCTTCTTGCTGTGAGGCGATTGTACTACCCACAGCACCACCGTGATGCCCGCTTGCCTGACCATTCTTTTAATAAACACCTGCATTTGGATCCTCAACTCAGTTGTCAACGTCCCATCACATTACAACTTCAATCAAAGTTTACTAAACCACACCCCCTTTACCATTAGTTTGCTACGAAGGAATTGTGTGCAAAATGAAATACTCGCCCACTAATCAATATTCCGTTTCAGTAAGAAGTACATCAACATACTTAAATAAAAGTCTCAGAAACTTCCTGTTCACACTGACTTTAACAATAAATATTTAGAAACAAATATTCAAAATTAGGGCGATGCAGTGGCGCAGTAGGTAGGGCTGTCGCCACACAGCAAGAAGGTCGCTGGTTCGAGCCTCAGCTGGGTCAGTTGGCGTTTCTGTGTGGAGTTTGCATGTTCTCCCTACATTTAAGCGGGTTTCCTCCGGGTGCTCCGGTTTCCCCCACAGTCCAAAGACATGCAGTACAGGTTAATTGGGTAGGCTAAATTGTCCATAGTGTATGAGTGTGGGTAAGTGTGTATGGATGTTTCCCAGAGATGGGTTGCGGCTGGAAGGGCATCCGCTGTGTAAAACATA
The DNA here is from genome assembly GCA_903798195.1 of Danio kyathit. Lineage (NCBI taxonomy): Eukaryota > Metazoa > Chordata > Actinopteri > Cypriniformes > Danionidae > Danio > Danio kyathit. Next base: position 23,167,056 of record LR812529.1, on the reverse strand, counting down.
TGCTGGATAAGTTGGCAGTTCATTCTGCTGTGGCGACCCCAGATTAATAAAGGGACTAAGCCGAAAAGAAAATTAATGAATGAATGTATTCAAAATTAAACTCAATTTCCAACAGTACATCAATGATATTAAGATACCACCGACTTAAAGCTTGCTCAACATCATCTCATAGAAACAGGCAGTTTTGTTTGGTCTGTGACGAAGCATCTTGAATGTGAGAAATCAAGCACCATTTGTGGCATATTGAGTTTTTCTAATGCACATCATGAGACTGAATTTTATTTTCATTACGCAGACATACGCTTCACTGTTAAGGGTTGTGACTTTGGCATGATATGTGAGCAGACATTTTGTGCTTAGTCTTGAGAAGCATCATTGTTTTTGCTATAATGACAGGCCGGTGCTGTCTTATATAAAGAGCTGTTGCCTGTGGTTATTATTAATCATGTTGTTTATTGACATAAATCTGAAATAGGCATCTATTTGACATGTAGAACAAACTCAAACTCTTATCTGCATGTCATTTAACAGTTTCATGACATTATTGTAGTGTTGCCTTAATAATATTTGCTTTACATACAAGTGGTAACTGTCACATCCCAATAACATTTAATACAGAATTTACAGACAATATTGTTATTGTATGTGTATTTCTCAATACATTTTGATATCAACTTTCCCTCCTCAGCAATAGATTTATTTTTTTATATCACAAAGGACACACAGTTATGCACAATTATACACAATTTACAACACAATTTTTCATAAAGGTTGAAATAACCTTGGGCAACGCAGTGACGCAGTAGGTAATGCTGCCGCCTCACAGCAAGAAGGTCGCTGGTTCAAGCCTCGGCAGGGTCAGTTGGCGTTTCTGTGTGGAGTTTGCATGTTCTCCCTGTGTTCGCATGGGTTTCCTCCGGGTGCTCTGGGTTCCCCCACAGTCCAAAGACATGCGGTACAGGTGAATTGGGTAGGCTAAATTGTCCGTAGTGTATGAGTGTGAATGGATGTTTCCCAGAGATGGGTTGCGGCTGGAAGGGCATCCGTTGCGTAAAAACGTTGGTGGTTCATTGCGCTGTGGCGACCCCTGATTGATAAAGGGACTAAGCCAAAAAGAAAATGAATGAATGAAATAACCTTGGATAACATGGTGAACATCAATTAACAGCAACTCAACATTTGTTTACATCATTTTAAATAACTTTCAACACTATTTTCCATAAGAACATTTTAGGGAAGTAAACCAAAGAGCATCAATGTAGCTGACAACGTGTTGATAATTATTATACATGATCAATTATATTATTTAACACTGTTATCTTTTATCATTTAAATAATCACACAAAAAAGCAATTGTGACAATATTGAGGACATTTTAAGTTAAAGTGTCTTAATTTGCTTAATATAATAACTTTTTTGAGTGACACACTTAACTCTCCCAAATGAACTAATTTAAAAGTGTCTACTGAATGACTAAAATGTATTACCACCATTTGTTATCCTCTTGTTATGTGTCCCGAACTCATTTTCCCCCATTACTGGTAAAATCACTGTGCCACACAATCTCTCTAAATGGACATGTTGCTTAATCTGAAAAATTTGGGAAGTCAGTCAGTTTTCTTCAGTGTGTGTTTGAGGCTATTGAGCAAAAGAGGCAGTGCAGTGTTATATTAAGACAGGCAGTCCTTCTTTTCTGAGCTCATATTCAACATCTACACCACTGGACCAGCACACAGACTGCTCTCATCTGACTCGCAGCAGCAGCATCTGATATGTTCTGAAGCTGGATTTCTGTTTTTGGCTTTTAAATGTGTATGGTCATATTTGCCCCGGTAAGTCCTGGCTTCAAGCTCTCTGTTTGTCTGGTTGCAGATAAGTCATTTGATTCAATGAGTTACAATAAGTCGATGCTACTAATATTCTGTGGTGTTTTGTGTTGGAAGATGTTAGTTTTTTGGTGCAGTTAATTCCAAGACTCTAGGTCTCCAAAACGTCCCATTTGTCAGTCCTTTTAGGTGTTAAATTTTCTCTCACATTGTATTGAATCAGTTGTAATTCAGAATGAGTTAGATGTCTATTTTTGGTTGATTATGAATGACTTGTTATTCAGAATCAATGAACAAAAGATATCTTTTGGCTTGACAGAAAAGGTTTAGATTTTCTTCTGTTTGTATAATTGTGTTTTTGGGCTGCACTCTGAAAAATTCTGGGTTGTTGTAAATCAATGTTGGGTCAAAAATGTCATGTCTGAAATAAACTGAACTTAAACTCTGAAAACTGATTTGACACAGTTTCAAATTACTAGAACTTCTATGTTAAGTAATCTACATTGTAAAAGTGCTATAAAAAATAAACATGAATTAAATTGAACTGAAAACAAAAATGTCATAACAATTTAATAAAAAAAAATTACTCAAGGTTGGAATGTTTTCATATTTGACCAAACATTGGGTTACAACATCCCAGCATGTTTTAGAGTGTATAAAACAAGTGTTTCTGTAGTGATCAGCTTTGAGGAGTTTCACTGCATATATCTGTCTGTGTGTGTGTGTTACCATGGTGATATGAAATATTGAAGAAGAGATCATCCGAATAGACTTAAAGTTATGTCATACTTTAAAACTATTACAAATAGTCTACACTGTGAAAAAAGTAAAAATAAATAAATAAAAATAAAAACTTATTCTTAGTTAGTATTAAATAGATAGATAGATGGTCTGAAGGACAGACGGACTGAGGGACAGATAGATATTTCTCTACAGTTGAAATCAGAATTATTAAACCGCCTTTGAATTTTTTCTTTTTTTAATATTTCCCAAATTATGTTTAACAGAGCAAGGAAATTTCCACAGTATGTCTGATAATATTTTTTCTTCTGGAGAAAGTCTTATTTGTTTAATTTCGGCTAGAATAAAAGTAGTTTTTAATTTCTTTAAAACATTTTAAGGTCAAAATTATTAGCCCCTTTAAGCTATATATTGTTTTGATAGTCTACAGAACAAACCATCATTATACAATAACTTGCCTAATTCCCCTAACCTGCCTAGTTAACCTAATTAACCTAGTTAAGTCTTAAAATGTCACTTTAAGCTGTATAGAAGTGTCTTGAATATTTAGTAAAATATTATTTACTGTCATCATGGCAAAGATAAAATAAATCAGTTATTAGAAATTAGTTATTAAAACTATTATTTTTAGAAATGTGTTGAAAAAAAATTCTCTCCGTTTTACAGAAATTGGGGAAATAAAATAAAAAGGGGGCTAATAATTCAGACTTCAACTGTATCTGTCTATCTGTATCTGTCTATCTTAAAACTTAAATTACATAGATTATAGATAATAAGAGTTCAGTACATGCAAATGAAATACCATGACCCTCAAACACCATTGTCTCCTCATGTAAATCTTGTTTGAGCAAAAGATTTAAAAATAAATAAATAAATAAATAAAAAAACCAGATGATTCAGCATATAACACAGACAGTGACAGCACACTCAAGATCATTCTTATGTAGTAAGGGTATAACTACAACATACTGTGAATGCATCTATGTCAGTCCCTTTTGTCAGGTTTAAAATTATAAGTTTATATAATTTATATAAGTTAAATAATTTATATGTTATAAGTATATAGTAGGGTGACACGGTGGCTCAGTGGGTAGCACTGTCGCCTCACGGCAAGAAGATCACTGGTTCGATTCCCAGCTGGGTCAGTTGGCATCAGTGTGTGTGTGTGTGTGTGAATGTGAGAGTGTATATGGTGTTTCCCATGCAGTGTTGGGTTGCGGCTGGAAAGGCATCAGCTGCGTAAAACATATGCTGGATAAGTTAGCAGTTCATTCCGCTGTGGCGACTCCAGATTGATAAAGGGACTAAGCCAAAAAGAAAATAAATAAATGAAAGTATATAGTAATTTAGCCTATATTTCAATGCATAACTCAATTGTTCAATAGCTTTTCCGCTAATGGGCTGAACAGTTCTTTTTGTTTTCCATTCCATGCCGATGCAGGCCAGTCACCAAGGGTATGGCTTCATTTTTCACGATGGTGCTGATAACAGAGCTCTTTGGAATGTAATGTAAATGTGGCAGTCATTGTTTTGTTGAAGTGGCACGAATAAATGAAATAATGAACAATATATTTTTATTAACCATTTTAAATGTTCATTATTAAAACTGTTAATGTTTATATACACGGCATGGTGTCTCAGTGGTGACTCTGTGTGGAGTTTCCATGTTCTCCTCATGTTCAGTTGGGTTTCCCCCACAGTCCAAAGGTGAATTGAATAAACCAAATTGACCTTAGTGTATGAGTGTGTGTGTGTGTGTGAATGAGAGTGTATGGGTGTTTCCCAGACAGTACTGGGTTGCGACTGGAAGGGCATTCGCTTTGTAAAACATATGCTGGAAGAGTTGGCAGTTCATTCTGTGGTGACCTCTGAAATAGAGATTGAGCCACAGGAAAATGAATGTTTAAACACCTTCATTACATTTCACTAGAAAATAACAGTATTTTTTGTTTAGTATTAAACTATTGAGGTTGCAGCCTAACATGAAATGTTTTCTTTGTCAGGTCATTCTAAAAAAGTTTATTCTTCTTTAATTAACAGAATTCAGTGCCAGATGATCCTTCAGCAATGAATATAACAGGCTGATCTGCTGCTCAGGGAATATTCCTTATCATAGTCAATCACTGCTAAAAACTGTTGCGATGCTCATTGTTTTTGTAGAAACTGCTACATTTTGTTTCAGGATTCTTTGATTAGAATAAAAAATGGCATTTTTGGAAATGGGAATCTTTGTTTTATAACCTAAGTATTTAATTTAATTAATTAGAAAATTGTATAACATTTGAAACACAGTATATGTATAATTTGTTGGTTGTTTTCCCTATAGAAAATAATAAATGGTGAGAGGATTTCTTGTTTGGTGGACCACAAAAAAGTATTTCTAGGAAAACCTAAATGTTTAGGCTTGCCATATTATTACATCATTAATGCCTTTTTACTACAGAATTCTTCAAATTTTGTTGCCTATTTCCAAAAAATAAATGTAGAGCACTGTAGTGATTACTCAGTTTATGTTCCATCACATTATGCACTCTCCCTTGAATGATGAGTATATTCTTGCCGAACGACTTGTGTCTGGCATCATTGAGATGTATTACCTCTTACAGAAAGCCCATTCTTATATCAAAAATGAGTTTAGGCATGTCAGTTTAGCTCAGAGGGCTTGTCTTATGGGCTTAATAAAACTAGCCTTCACAACAGAATCATGGCCTAAATAAAAAAGGGTAATGACAAATAAAAAGGGGAAATAGTGGGAAAGAATGGGTGCTATAGAGATATCTGCAGAGACGTTTAAAAGGAAAATGCTTAAGTCAAGATAATTAGAGAGAGGCATGTGGTTGGTGTGATCACTGTTATGAAAGCTGTTCAGGCATCATAGTTTCGCTCAATGTTTGCAAATACCCTTTGCAAATGTGTTTGACACCTCCGGATGAGAATTAATCACCTGTTTACAATAGCTCCCACTTAATTGAAATTGATCACAGACTCACATTGCTGGAGCTAATCTAGTATCTAAATAAAACAATAATGATTAGGCCAATTAACTCGGCTAGAAACTGTCCTTTCTAGCTGGTGTGGAAACATTTCTCATGTCAGCGTAGTGTTTTTGTAACATACTCGCTGAACACCTTGGACCTCCTTTTGCTTTCTTTGGTAGACTGACTATGTTTACATGGACATCACTAATCTAATTATTTGCCTTAATCTGAATAAGACAATAATATGATTAAGGTGTTTACATGAGTTGCTTTTTGAATGTTCCTTTCATGATCCCGTTTTACATGTTATAGTACAAAAGGTGCGTCCCAAATCGCATACTTATGCACTATTCTACGCCATTTTGTAGTATAAATAGTGTAAATAATGCATTTACACTGAAAACTCTAAAAAGAATAAGTGCACTTTAAATGCCTGAATGATGCACTCATTCACTCAGTAAAATTAAGTGTGGAATGTTGGACACTTCACGCACTCAATGGCCGCTGCTTTGCTCACATGGCAGAAGGAGCGGAACTTTCGGGCACTGATGTTGGATTATTTGTTTTGGATTGTGAGAGCAAAATTCTCCTAGAGAGTAATTATACCACCTCCCAATGGTTAGTTTAGTTTGATTTGGGTTAGTAATGTTTAGTTGGGAGTGTCATGGGAGGGAAAGAGGGAAGGATTTGCAAATATGGGAGTTTCCATTTGGGCCCGCGCTGATTTACACAGAGGCAAAACAAACACACAGACGCAGGGGAGAAAGACAGTGACTGTGTTTACATGGAAATCAGTAATCGAATTATTTGCCAAATTATTAATTTGTCGACTTTAACTGCAGTTTGGCACTTTCACTTTTTATTCAGGAACATTTCCTGTATGTCGCTCATGACAAACAACATATTGTATGCGAGGAACCAACACAATCCAGTGTTTCCTCTAAGATTTTTTCCAGCTGTGGCGGCAGGACTTTTTTTTACACAGATCTGCCAACTATTTCAAAGACAAATATTACACGCAGTATTACAAGTCGAGATAGCATTCATGTAATATGAGCATGCGAATCTCTTTGCTTGCACGCCGATTTCCTCTGTTCGAGCACAGAACTTCTTGCACGCACTCAGATTTACACGTTCAAGTGCAGATCTGCTTGTGCGCTCTCCAGTAAGCGCTGCTGAAGCGCGATTTAGTGCGTTTTTGTGCGTTTTCCGACATTAACGCGTCCTGAAGTAAAGTGAAACGGCAATAAACTCCAGCAAGATAAAGTCATTGTATGCAAAGCCATTGACTTTTATCAATAAAGTATACTTATGGAAACTGTGTTCATCTTAACTGAAAGCTACGCGGTGTTTGCTAGACTCACGCACCTGTCAGTCAGTCTGTCAGAGAGTCAGTCAGCATGTCACCTTGAACAAATAGCGCACAGCACTACTACGGTTACAGAAAAGTTTGCGCGGTTTACCTCTAATATGTTTTTGTGCGATTATAATCCGCTATAAAAAACACGATAATGTTTTAAAAAATACTAAATGTTTTAAATAAGAAGCTGTAATGTAGCCGTGGCGGGATGAATTTTGGCGTGGCGGCCCGCCACGGATGAATGAATGTAGCGGAAACCTTGCAATCTCATGGCAATTTGTAACTTTTTGATTTAGTGGCTAATTTGTATGAATTCGTACGATCTAATTCATACAAATTAGTACGATTTGCTCATCACTAGGCCCACACGGAATCTGCGCACGCAGAATTCCGCAGATTTTCTGCAGATTTTCCACAGATTTCCGCAGATTTTTAGCCCATCATTAATTCTGTTTATTTACTTAAAGTTAACTATTTACAGTTAATCTAATTGGATTTGCATTTTAAACATTAAATACAAGTTAAAAAGATATTATTTTTCATTTAACATATTAAGGTTTTAGTTATTATACTCCCAAAATAATTCCACAGAAATCCGCAGATTTTTACCAAAATTCTCCGCAGAAATAGCAAAAAACGTCCGCAGATTCCGTCTGGCCCTGCTCATCACCCAATGATGGTTGGGGTTAGGGGTGGGGTTAGGTGCCACGCCTCCTTTTTAAAATCGTACATTTTCATATGACTGAACTTGTACGAATTCGTACGAATTAGCCACTAAACTGACAAAACGTAAAATACTTACGTTTCCTCGTGAGATCAGGCTGGAGGAACTGCTGGAGAGTGTAGTTTTAATGGAATGTTTGATACCGCACAGCGAATGGGAGAAAAAACCCTCCACATTTCTCTGTAACTTAGATGCACTCGGTAGGTAGCGTCAGAAAGCCATGTGTATATAAACTATCCTGTCACAAAATGCGGTGAAAATTCTACATGACAGTAATAGTTTGATTGTGGTGTTTACATGTTTACATTCGGAGAGCAGCATTTACAGCGGATCTTTCAGTCTATAATAATGTACTAGAATATTGCAGTGATATTAACATACTGTAAACTTAGTAACTAATCATTTTGACTATGGTAAGTTATTAAAAACTGAAAGAGCACTGCTGACGATACAAACTAACTTTGCCATCTGAATGAATGAACAAACAAAGGGCACTGCTCTCACACACACTTACCAAATCTGTAGACACAGGACAATCAATACAAACTGGAGCCGTGTCTTTTTTTAAAAGGAGACGAGCGGCAAATCCGGATTTCATCATTTCCAGATGCGAAAAGCTCTCGGGTAAAAATGTTTCTTACAAACACATTCTGTCACGTGTCGCGTGCACAGTATTCCACACGTGAGTTCAGCTACGCTCTCATAGCGGGAAAATGCAAACAAAACCTTCGTTGCAGCACAATAATAAACGCAGCACAATATTAAATGCAACATTGACGACCCATGTCTCCAAATTCTCGTTCTTTCACTTGTTTTGGCAACACAACGTGGCGTCTCTCTGTCGTCTGAACACTGTAACAGGTAAAACCGTCTTCGAAGTTTTCATGCATATTAATGAAGTTGCACCGCATACACAATAGAGCGTGCTGATTGGTTTGAACAAAGTCTTTCTCATGAATTAATGCCGCACACTCAGAGATGTCACAATGCACTCGCAGGTACAGACATCCACTCTCCACGCTGGATTACACGCAAGTATCTAATCGCCGTGACGCAGCTTCAAAAATTCCATTTTTTCAAATTTCAAATTTCAAACCGGAAGAATAAATTTGCTCAAAATAATGCAAAAACAACCAATTTTCACTTTTTGGTGAAATATATGTGTCCTAATAGTGTTTATAGCAGCGTGGGACACAGATATGACTGTCAACAGCTCAAAAAAAGTGTTTTGGTGTTTCGTGACCCTTTAAAATGAGCTGAAACAACACAATTCTTGAGATTTCATTGGGACAGCTTAATTTTTTTATGTTCAATCCACATAAATTTGTTAAAAGTGTTAACTTAATTTGTGTTGGGACAACATGAATGAATTGTGTGGAACCCTGCATTTTTTACAGTGTATGCTGTTGAGTGTGTAAGTGCATAAGTACATTGTGCATAAGTGCATAGTGCATTGTGTGCCATTTGGGATGCAGCTATAGTTCGAATAACATCATTACGTCACCATTCGACGCTAGTTTCCTCTGACGTTTTACACAACAGTTTGTGTTCGTCATGGCACCATATGGGATTTTGGACATTTCATTTTCATTTTTTGTTTTTCGACAAGTTCAACTGCAGTTAATTTCTCACACTATGCATGCAAAACAGATGACGGCTGATACACCTCTGCCATTTCAACTGTTATTCATGCCCTCGCGACAAAGTCACTTCAAAGTCAAAGCACATCATAATGTCCATTTCTTCCAGAATTCTCAGCATAGTCATCACACCAAAAATGTGCTCTCTTGCTTAAATCCATTCTCATTTGTTTGTCGTCAAATTCCTGAAAATTGTCATCAGACAGTTCCTGCAGATTTATCATGATATGAATCCACTGTTCCAACACATCCCAAAGGTGCTTTACCAAATTAAGATCTGGCGACTCTGGAGGTCATTTGAGTCTAATGAGCTCACTACAAAGTTCAGAAAACTAGGTTGTAGTAATGTGAATTGGAAGTAGACAAGTTGACAAGTTGGACACACTGTGGTCATAAAGGGATGGACATGGTCAGCAGCAATACTTTAGGAAGGCTGTGGTGTTCAAATGATGCTGAACTGGCACTAAGGAGACCAAAGTATGCCAATAAAACATCCACTACACTGTTATCAACACCAGCAGCCTGGACCGTTGTACAGTGCAAGATGGATCTACTCTTTTCATGCTGTTTTTGCCAAATTCTAATCCCACTATACTAATGTCAGAACAAGAATTGGGACTTGGATCAGACAACCTTCCTAGAACTGTTCATTTTTTATCAGCTCACATGTATTGTATCATCAGTTTGTTGATGCTTATTCTGCTGCTGTAACTCAACTGCTATCTGAAATCACCCCTATACCCTTAAATTGAGCACTATTTGAGGGAGGAGCCGTTTGTGGTGTTGTCCAACACCACAGTGGACATTCTGAAGTGCACTCAATCGATCCCACAATGCACTGCAATAAATGAGCGTATAACTGATGTACACTTATGCGCTAGACCCTGGTCCAACTCAAAATACTTTGTTTCACCATATAGACAGCGCACCATGTCAAATAACTTTAATGCTTAATGTTTTCATTCACTCCTTTAAGTGGACTATATTAGTGACTAATGTAGAGAATTGTGAATGAGGGTAAGAGGGTCATTTTGGATAAAACCAAAGTGTTTACTGTTCAAAACTACTTCCTATGCTCTAACACCACCAGTAACCCTTTTGTCCAACTGCAGGATCTAAACTGAATGGCCTATTTGCTTGTGGGGTGATGGTGAAAAATAACTTGATTGATCCCATTTGGTGAAAATAATTCCATGGGGATCTATAGATTAGATTAGATTAGATTAGATTAGATTCAACTTTATTGTCATTACACATGTACAAGTACAAGGCAACGAAATGCAGTTTAGGTCTAACCAGTGCAATAGCAGCAAGTGCAGGATACAGGTATAAGTTATAAAGTGCAATTATAGAAAAACTATGGGTAATACTTACAGATGGATGTACTATGAACATTATATACAGGTTGTATTAACTATGAACAGAGATTAACAATAGATGAATATATGTACAGTTTGGTATTAATAATCAGAAGTATGCAGATAGATGTTAACATAATTACATTTGAAGTCAGAATTATTAGCCCTCCTGAATTATTAGCCCCCTTGTTTATTTTTTTCCCTGTTTTCTGTTTAACAGAGAGAAGATTTTTTTTAACACATTTCTAAACATAATAGTTTTAATAACTCATTTCTAATAACTGATTTATTTTATCTTTGCCATGATGACAATAAATAATATTTTACTAGATATTTTTCAAGACACTTCTATACAGCTTAAAGTGACATTTAAAGGCTTGACTAGGTTAATTAGGTTAACTAGGCAGGTTAGGGTAATTAGGCAAGTTATTGTATAACGATGGTTTGTTCTGTAGACTATCGAAAAATAAAAAAAGCTTAAAGGGGCTAATAATTTTGTCCTTAAAATGGTTTTTAAAAAAATTAAAACTGCTTTTATTCTAGTCGAAATAAAACAAATAGGACTTTCTCCAGAAGAAAAAATATTATCAGACATACTGTGAAAATTTATTTGCTCTGATTTCAACTGTATATGTACAGAGGGTATGTACAATTCAAATGAATTAGTGCAATGTAGTGAAATGAATATGTGCAATTTTAACTGTGCAAATATTAAATAGTGCAGTGATTATGGGGAGTGTGAGGAGAGTGTGGGGGTGTATGAGGGGGTAAAAGAGTCAGTGGCGGGCAGAGTTCATAAGGGAGACAGTTCTGGGGAAAAAGCTGTTCCTCAGTCGACTGGTTTTTGTCCAGGAGAGCCTGAAGCACGAACAGGAAACGAAGCACGAGAAGAGCACGATCTCACGATGAAACGTAACTTTTTAAAATATTGTCATAAAAGTGGCAAATTTGTACAATGCCAAATTGTTTACATTTACATTTACAAAACATGTGATTTTTAACATTTTAAAGTCAGGCATGCTACCTACCGACCCCTAAACCTACCCTATGATGAGGACGAGCAAATCCTACAAAAATGTACAAATGAATAGGAATTAGCCATTAAATCAAAAGATTATGTATTGCTGTGAGATTGCACTTGCATTTGCATTATCATATCATTCATTTGTACATTCACTTCTTCCTAACTGGATATTTTTTCTATTTGTGAGCCCTTGTTTGCAGAGATGGTTGTGTGTGAAATTCCCAGTAGATGAGCAATTTCTGAAATCTTCAGACCAGCTTGTCAGGCACCAACAAACAGGCCACATTTAAAGTCACATTAATTACCTGTCGTCCCTATTCTGATCAGAAGACTGTATTTACAACGTCTACATGCCTAACTGCATTGAGTTGCTCACATGTGATTGGCTGATTAGAGATTTGCAATAATGAGCAGATAAACAGGTCTGTCTAATACAGTAGAGTGGATGTATGATTAAATGATCAGACACTATAATGTCATAATTGTAAAACTGTTTTGCATCATGTTATGTTCCCTCAGCTTTTTGCCATCTTTGCTTTTGCAACATGTGGAGGTTACTCTGGACAACTGCGGGTTAGTGTGGACTGCATCAACAAGTCTGACAGCAACCTCAGTATTGCCATCAACTTCGCTTACCCGTTCAGGTAAGGCTAATTTAAAGCACCACTGAATATTCTCGGCAGATAAGTATTTGATTATGTGCAGATAATTGTATCTTTATATTCTCTGTGTGTGCTGACATTTACAAGTGCAAAAACATTATTAGTTCATCTAATAAATCTGTGAATCTAAGGGGAACTGCTTTTTTGTAAATTTCTCTGATGTCCTCTTATAATGTTATCAAAAGTTATACATTAAACTAACTAATTTAGAAGTGATAGGGTACTTTCTGTCCTGTTTTAACCCAAACTGTTTGGATAGGACTGGCCAATTAAACTCTGAAGAAAACCTTATTTGCTCCATATATCAAAAATTGGAAAGGGACGGCACTGTGGCTAAATAGTTAGCACTTTCACCTCACAACAAGTAGGTCACTGGTTCAAGTCCCAGCTGGGACAGTTGGCCTTTCTGTATGGAGTTTACATGTTCTCCCCATGTTGACGTAGGTTTCCCTCACAGTCCAAAGACATGTGCTATAGGTGAATTGGATGAACTAAATTGAACATAGTGTGTGATTGTGTGTATGATTGTGAGAGTGTATGGGTGTTTCCCAGTACTGGGTTGCTGCTGGAAGGGCATTCGCTGCGTAAAACATATGTCGGAATAGTTGGTGGTTCATTGCGCTGTGGCGACCTCTGAAAAATCAGAGACTAAGCCGAAGGAATATGAATGAATGAATGAATGAATGAATGAAGTTGGAAAGGACAGCTGTGTTCACTGATGTCAACGTTTGCATGTATGTTTCATATCATAGATGGACAATGTGATTTAGTTTAAAAATGCATATACGGAGTACATGTAAAATGGAAGGTTCAGTCTTCAAAAATCCTGCAATGAATTGTGTTTTGTTTGTCAATTAATTCAGGGTAAAATGAAGTGAACAAAGCTCTTAAATTACAAATAACATTCATCCTCTTTCCTAATGTTGAGGTCAGAAAGAAGGTAATGCAATTTTTTTTTTCAAAACTTGGCACGACAAAGTGCCTTGTTGCCTTCTGAGCATATTTATAATTTGGTTTCTGCATAAACTAGCATTGGCATCTTTCGTTATTTGTATACCTACTCCAGTGTGAATCAGTGGATGGAGCTAAACAGGCAATGATGTAAAAGCAGGCACTGGATCTTCTATGGAGGCAGAGTTTAGACACACTATTACAAGATAAAGTGGCTAATTCACAACGTATGATTTCAATATAATTCTATTTTAGGCAGTTTTCTTTCTTACAAGGTAACATACAAAGTAATTTTAAAGTACAATGACATCTTATATGTAAAAAGATCAAGGGAATTTAGATTTTTTTTTTTTTTATCATGACCCCATTAAGTGTTTAATCACATTTCCAGCTGACAGATTACCAGTTAGTTTTCAAATGTCCTATTGATCAGTGAAACCTAAGCAACCTAAAAACATATCTTCAGTTTCTCATAGCCAGCAAGACATTCTTCCTGAGAGACAGAAGCACATTCAGTCATTTGTACTCAAGAAATAAACCAGAAAGCTGACACATATGCTGGAAAACACACATTGGTATCCATTGCCGCAATAAAGTTAAATAAAGTCATCCAATATCAATTTAAAAAACAAAAGCAACAGATTGCTGTAATGAAGCGCCACCATAATTTAGTGTAGATTAATAATATTTTTGATAGGCTGGAATTCTTTTGCACTCACAAACATTAACTTCAAAACATGCTGGAATCCACATAATCCCTTCATCTCATCCTACTCAAATTAACTAAGTTAACTTAATGGTTTTTATCATTTTAAGTTGATTCATTCATTTCATTTTCCTTCAGCTTAGTCCCTTTATTCATCAGGGGTCCCCACAGTGGAATGAACCACCAACTTATCCAGCATTTGTTTTACACAGCGGATGCTCTTCCAGCCGTAACCCAGTATCCATACACACTCATTCACACACATACACTACGGCCAAGTTAGTTTATTCAGTTTACCTATAGTGCATGTCTTTGAACTGTGGGGGAAACCGGAGCACCCGAAGGAAACCAACATGAACATGGGAAGAATATGCAAACTCCACACAGAAATGCCAACTGTCCCAGCTGGAACTCAAACCAGCAACCTTCTAGCTTTGAGGCGTCAGTATTAACCACTGAGCCACCATATCGCCCACTAATTTTAAGTTGATTGAATATAAAACAACTAAGTTGTCCCTAAAAAAACTCAAGAGCTGTGTTGTTTCAGTTCATTTTGAATAAGTAGTTTGAGCAAGGAGCAAAAATATTTTTTGAGTGTTGTGTCCAAGTTGTTGCCCTGAAAGGTCAACCACGCACACAAAATGTCCAGAGCAATATGAAGAAGCCCTCAGGTTACGCTGTATGCTTGAGCTTCAAGTTCATAGTTATCAAAGAAGGACAAGAGAGAAACAGACAGGAACTAAAGTAACCTCATGACAGGAATGTTATGCTAGTCTGATGCTGACAAAAAAGCATGTTGTTTTTGCCCCTTATATGAAACAGGTTGAACCAAGTGGAATTTGATGTGCCGATGTGTGAGGGAAGGAGACAAGAGCGGCTTTACCTGATTGGAGACTTTTCCTCCTCGGCCGAGTTCTTCGTCACCATTGCTGTGTTTTCCTTTTTGTACTCTCTGCTGGCCACTGTGGTGTATATCTTCTTCCAGAACAAGTATCGCGAAAACAACCGCGGACCTCTCATTGTAAGCACTGGTTTCATTTTAGACATCCCTATATCCTCAAAGCTTTGTAAACTATCAAATATTTGCTATTAGAGATAATTGATAAGACATGAGCTGGGGTCTACTCATTTACAGTATAAATCTTTTGCATATAAACCTTTCTAAAAATGAATGTACAAGCCAGAATTAATGTAAATGTATTTGTTAATGGTTATAGTATATACTGTATATGTTGATTTAAAGTGGCTCAATTAGTTCACTTATGGCTTTACTTATGGCTCTTCTTTCTATTCTTTCATCAAGTTTGTTTTTTATAGATCGTAGCCTTTGCGTGAAATGGGGTGGATGCACATTTCTACTCCCATTTTTTTGCCTACACCATGTTTTTAAATGAGACCCCTGGTGTGTTCACACTTGATACATTTGGTACTGGTTCGCTTAGTGTGCATTCTGTCATTAAGACTGAACTTGTATAAACTAATGCTTTTATGGTGTATAATTTGTGACTGGGCATAATAAACATCCAAAATAATGCTTTACTCTTGCAGCTTTCACAATGGTACTATAAAACAACCACAAAATAACATTTCAGACAACTGTTCTTAAATAAGTGCAAAGATCATTTTAAGGATTTCAGTCCACTGTAAAGAGCATTGTGTGTAATGTAAAGGTTCTGTGAACATTAGTTTCTTAAGAACTTATAAAATGTGTAAAAAGAAGGAATTCAACATTCTGCCCTTTTTATGTTTAAATCTAGTGACATCTTTTTGGTCTGTGTAGATGTGTATGGTCCATGTTGTGTTCACATTTCAGATTATTTGGTTTAGATGTTCACACTATATTAAAATAAGGCAAACTAACAGGGGTTTACACTTGACAAATGTGAAAACATCCTACAAGACCCATGTTTTATGTACATCTGCTTGGCATTCAGTAATTAATTCTGAGTAATTAACGAGTAACGATTCATGCTTGCAAGTAAACCAGATTAATATAGTTCAAAGAAACAGTACACCTAAAAAAATCCACTTCATCTAAAATTGATTTTATCTTACTGTAAGTTGTAAATTACTTTCATGTCCATTTATACTCACCGGTCACTTTATTAGGTACACCTGTTCGACTGCTCTTTAACGTAAATTTCTAATCAGCCAATCACATGGCAGCAACTCAATGCATTTAGGCATGTAGACATAATCAAGACGATCTGCTGCAGTTCAAACCAAGCATCCGAATGGGAAAGAAATGTGTTTTAAGTGACTTTGAACATGACATGATTGTTGGCACCAGATGGGCTGATCTGAGCATTTCAGAAACTGCTGATCTACTGGGATTTTCACACACAACAATCTCTAGGGTTTACAGAGAATGGTCAGAAAAAGAGAAAATATCCAGTGAGCAGCAGTTCTGTGGACGCAAATGCCTTGTTGATGTCAGAGGTTAGAGGAGAATGGCCAGACTGGTTATATCAATATGGACCAAAATCTCTAAGGAATATATTCACCCTTGCTAAATCTATGCCATGAAGGATTAAGGCAGTTCTGAAGGCAAAAGAGGGTCCAACCTGGTACTAGTAAGGTGTACCTGATAAAGTGTATTTTCACGTTAATGTGCTTTCTATATGGTCTTCATGAACTGCAGGTAAATTCCATATAGATATGTAATAGAATGATCATTTTGTTCTTCAAAATAGTGCAGATTGGCTACCATTGATTAGACTTTTACTTTTCATTCATTTGTTTATTAATTTAATTGATTAATTCATTTTTGCATGAAAGAATACTACTGTAGTGCTTGGCATAATAGCTTTAAAGAAAGATGAAATACTGGACATGATTATAATAAAAAGGAGCCATTATTACCTTTTTTAAGTGCTGGCAACCATTTACACTTGTTTTATGAATTACTAAGAATCACAATTTATCTAAAAATCTTCTTTACATGTTCTCCTGAAGACAAATATCTGTAACAGCTTGGATGAATAAATTACATTTACATTTTGGGGTAAACTGTCCCTTTAAATCTGAAGGTTTTTTGCTGTGTTTGTGTTTTTAAAGTTGTTCTTCTTCAAAGTAGCATTGCAATGTGTATAAAAATACCTGTAACATGTTTTCTTGATGTTCCCCAGGACTTCATAGTGACGGTGGTCTTCTCCTTTATGTGGCTAGTGAGTTCCTCTGCTTGGGCTAAAGGTCTTTCAGATGTGAAGGCAGCCACTGATCCGGATGAGGTGGTTCTGCTCGTGTCTGCTTGTAAAGTTCAAACCAACAAGTGCAGCTCATTGTATGGACCACGATGGTCTGGCCTCAACACATCTGTGGTAAGAAATGAAATATCAAGATTTCACCATTTTAGCCACATATATCAGCTGTATTTGTGCTTTTGAGTCCAAATGTCAGAATCATTTTCAAGTCTGAATACAAGTCCACCACAGGTTCAAGTACATTGTTGCATTTAAGTCATTGAAAATCCTGTAATATTTGATTACAGTTTTTCTCAGTCGCTTTGGTGCATTTCTCAAAACACTATTTACATTTGCACAACAGTTAATGCATTTCTCAAAACAATTAGTCATTTGTGCACATCATAGTAGCAGTTTCTTATTCTTTTCAACAAATTGCAAATGCTTTTGGACGTGCATCAATTGCTTTCATACAACTCTCTGCTGTTTGTAACATTATCATTTGCTTATGTCATGTCAGTCAAAATGAACTAAACTTGTGAATGCTGAATAGTCATTCCATATAAAACTAATAGTCCTTATTTCATTACTTTAGTCATTACACACTAAAATGTTGAACTAGTTGTCAAAATCTGTCAAGCAAATTTGATTTTATTATTATTTTTCTGAAAATGTCTTATAAATTTACAGTTTTTCTCAGTCGCTTTGGTGCATTTCTCACAACACTATTTACATTTGCACAACAGTTAATGCAGTTCTCGAAACAATTAGTACAAACTGCAAAACCTAGTGGAGAACCTGCAAAAGCGTGTCACTTGCTCAAAATGGAAAGCTCATTGCTCAAAAGCAAGTATTCATGTCAATGAAAGTGTCAGTGTCATCAAAATGAAAAGTCCTGACACCATTGTTTATGAACAAGATAGTCAAATGGCTTTGTCATGTTTTCATTATGACACTTTGCTCTGATCATGTAAAAAAGTCAGATTTTGGTGACACTTCCTGAAAATGCTCAAGACAGCACTATATACTGTTTGCACAGCCCTTTGAAAGCT
The DNA here is from genome assembly GCA_903798195.1 of Danio kyathit. NCBI lineage: Eukaryota > Metazoa > Chordata > Actinopteri > Cypriniformes > Danionidae > Danio > Danio kyathit. Next base: position 23,148,852 of record LR812529.1, on the reverse strand, counting down.
ACAGTAAAGTTAGACATCACTGCATTTAGTGAAGTATCTGAGTACAAGACACTGAATATGTATGTTTCACATTTTTCTGCATTTGCTCTTTACAATTCTAATTTATTCACAGCATTGTGCAAAAGAAGAAACACACCCTTATTTACAGCAAACATAAACTCCCTTTGGGTAGAGCTGTGCACAACTGTGAACAATATTGCAGTACATATTGGAACTAAACCTACAACATACACAGGTCTGTAAATCATTCATCAAATTGTTCAATTTAGAAGACATTTTCAGAAAAAAAAAAGATTTAAATTTTTTTAATAAAATGAGCTTGACAGATTTTAACAACTAGTTCAACATTTTTGTATGTAATGACTCAAGTAATGAAATGAGGACTATTAGTTTTATATGGAATGACTATTCAGCATCCACAAGTTTAGTTAATTTTGACTGACATGACATAAGCAAATGATAATGTTATAAAACAGCAGAGAGTTGTATGAAAGCCATTGATGCATGTCCAAAAGCATTTGCAATTTGTTGAAAGGAATGAGAAACTGCTACTATGATGTGCACAAATGACTAATTGTTTTGAGAAATGCATTAACTGTTGTGCAAATGTAAATAGTGTTGTGAGAAATGCACCAAAGTGACTGAGAAAAACTGTAAGTCATTTAAAATCCTGTAATATTTGGTTAAGTTAAGCTATAAAACTAAAAACATTTTGGTGCTTGAAATATAATAAACATTAACTTAAATAAGTTATCATCTTAGTTTAAACCTTGTGCACTGTTCAAATTTATTACCTTTTGTTATGTATAGGGATGAAAACATCCACTAAATTAAACTGCTGTAAAAATGCATCAGATATAGATAGATAGATAGATAGATAGATAGATAGATAGATAGATAGATAGATAGATAGATAGATAGATAGATAGATAGATAGATAGATAGATAGATAGATAGATAGATAGATAGATAGATAGATAGATAGATAGATAGATAGATAGATAGATAGATAGATAGATAGATAGATAGATAAAAAGTAATTGTGGAATGTGTTTTTTCAAACCTTTGATCACAGTCAACATGTGAAAGATTAATAACAACAGTGCCTTTTTTGTTAGTTTTTGTGCAGCATAAGGTTTTAATTTTTTCTCCCTAATTTACTGTTGGTGGCTGTTTTTCCAAAGCCACGACATCATATATATTTATTACAAACATGCACTGTTTTAAAAATGTGTTAAATTTGTAAAACTTATTTGTGAGGTGCAGATGATCACAGAGTGTTGAACAGATCTTTTAACCCCAGTTGCTTTATGCAAGTCCTGTCTTGTGGATAAGATTATACCCGTTACTACAGAGACATGTTAATACGCATTTGTCAATCAATTCGGTGGGTAGCGAAACCACCTGCCCACGTCACGTTGCGGTCGGCCTCAAAATGGGAGGGATTTGGATCCTATTTTAACGTCAGGAAATTTTAAAAAAGAGACTTATTGTGTTTTTATTATTCCAATATGACTGTGGACACACTATTCTTACACACAGTTCTGTCCAAACTGTTACAAAAGTTGATTTTCATCAGGTGCCCTTTAAATGCCTTTAGCATAGAGCTACACTCATCTCTTGAATTGATCAAGGAATGTTATTTTCCTCCACAGGTATTCGGCTATCTGAACTTCGTGCTATGGGCTGGAAACATCTGGTTTGTGTTTAAAGAGACCGGATGGCACAAGGGAGGCGCAGCAAGATATCCAGCCTCGTCCTCGGAAAAACAAACCACGGCCTTTAACCAGCAGGTCTACAATCAGGGCAGCTTTGATCAATCCGGAGCCGCTTTCACTGGAACAGGGGACTTCGCCCAGTCAGAGTACAGTCAGGTGGGCAATTATTCCTCAAGTGGGCCCATTTCCTACACCAACCAGTAACCCCATCGGCCTCATCACAATCCCCAAAACAGGGGACCAGAGTCAAAGGGCAAATTCAACATTGAGCACAAGTGAAGGTGGAAGAGTTTAGTTAACAGATTTCTGATTCTATAGATAAACCCAGGTTTGTTTGTCCAGGATACTAATATGTTTTTAAAAATGGATGACAGGGATCTTCTGATGTATTGTATGTTTTTTGACTTTACCTGTCTGTAAATGTTATGGAAATATCACTGTTTACTCTGCAAATGTCATTACATTCATATTTGAGACTCGCTCACAGGGAAATCCATTGATTTAAATGGGTATCTTAACGTTTGTGTTGTGTCACTATGACCATGTATTTTTTTAGAGCCCATTTGTGATCGAAGTAGTATTTCTGCTTCATTTCGAATTTAATCGACTCTTTTGCACAACCTTATAATATTACATATCATCAAATGCTTCGTAGATGCTTTTAAAGTAACATGAATAAATTTGACATCCTTCATTTTTGACATAAGCAAGCCATAACTGATATGAAGTTTGCTGAAATGATTTATCCATTGATGAACAACACCACGCATCGATATGGGAAAGAGCAAGGCAATTTATTACATTTTTATCAAAAGGTCACAAAGACTTTTTTTTTTTTGGGGGGGGGGGGGGGGGGGGGGGGGGGGTAATATTCACAGTTGAATAGTCCACAATAAGAGCAGGAACATTAAAGGGTTAGATTGCATCAAAATTAAAATATCAACATAATTATTACAAAACCATAAGACTTTTGTTCATCTTCAGAATAGAAATGAAAAGGCTTTGGTCTCTCCATTAATGCTCCTTAAAAAGTTCAAAAATAAATCCAGATGAATTAAGTAGTCAAAAACCTATGTAAAAATTAAGGACTCATTTGCATGACTGAATTTTTTTCTTTTTTTTTATCATTTTACACACCAATGCTGTGTTGGGGGACTGCAAAAAAAACATTTGAAAATGGATTACAAAATGTTGCAAAGGATTGCATTACTGTCTTCAAGTGAACTCTTTTCAAAAACACAAAGAAAAATCCTTTTTAGTTTTTACTACTTCTCTGTCATGTAAAGTTTGTTTTGAAGGTCAGCTAGTCTTATGGGTTTGATATGACATGAGGTGCATTAATGATAACAAAATGTTCTGGGGTGAACTAACCCTTTCAGGAAGTATATGGGATCTGTTATGATATCATGTTGACTTTTAAGTGTACTTGTCTTAATGGTGACCACCTACACGCTAAAAAGTGCTAGGTTGTATTATACCAAATTTGTGGAAAACATGTGACCCTGGATGTTTTGCATGGGTAAATATGTGGGAATAACCAAAAATACATTAGATGGGTGAAAAATGTTGCTTTTTATGCCAAAAATCTTTAGAATATTAAGTAAAGATCATGTTCAACGAAGACACTTTGTGAATTTCCTACTGTAAATATAAACTCAACTTGATCAGTGATATGCATTGCTAAGCACTTCATTAGAGAAGTTTAAAGGCAATTTCTTCGATATTTAAATTTGTTTTTTCACTATCACATTTCAGATTTTCAAAAAATTTTATCTCGGGTGAACATTGTCAAATCTCAGCAAAACCTTACAAAGAACAAATATAGTTTCAGATGATGTATACAAAAATTGACACATATGACTAGTTTTGTGGTCCAGGGTCACATAAGGTACACAAAAAATGTATTAAATATTTAAGTTAAAAATGTTATCTATATTTTATAGTTAATCTATGTTTACCCAGATTTGAGATAAAAAAAAAATAACCCAGCGCTTTTTTTAGAGTGTAGAGCAGGTGATGGAGGTATTTGTAATTTACAGTATTTGACAGATTTCAGTTTTCATTTGTCAGTATAGATGTTAGATTACTGTTAATCTGCTTATTTTTGCATTTCTTCTCCACCTGAATAATGTCATGCCAGTGGTTGTTGGTTTGGTGTTTGCACTTTTGTGTTTCTGCATTTATATGGCTCTTAAATGTTTGCACTGTATTGACTGCATGAAGTCGTGCCATATTATTAACCCAGTTTGAGTTTGTACATAAATTCTCTCCTCACTATATCAGGGTCATATGCAACGCAGGCTCATACTGAAAACGTACCACTGTATACATTTTTGGAGAGCACCAAATACATCCCAGGAGGTATGTTTTTCAGTTTTTGAGGCTGCTGTGTATGCTTTTTCAGATCTCAAATTTCTCCTGAGTGCCATTTGCGCCTGCTGTTCTCACGTAAATCCACTAGAGGCCGCTGTCGACTGACTGATTGACTGACCGATCGACTGACCCACCCTCCTCCTTCCCTAAACCCAGGGCTTAATTTGTGCCAGAACAAGCACCTCTGAAATCTGATTCGGCACCTCATTTTACCAATCCCCCTCCTCACACGCACCCCCACCCCACCCCGCTTTACTTTCTTCCGCGACTCCCCAACCCTCTTCACTTTCGTCCGCAACTCCCACCAAAGGTCTACAGTTTCATTCGCAACACCCCGCTCCCCCCACTCTTCACTTTTGTCCACGACACCTCTGCCTCCTGTGGTAACATTACCCCGATCTGTTCCCGGACTTCACAATTTACAAATTAAGCACTGCCTAAACCCAACCAATAGTCTTTTCAAGAGCACAGATTGACCTGCCCACCGACTTCCCTAAACCCAACCGACAGTTTTAAAAAGCTATTCAGAAAAAGAAAAGCCCTCGCCTGATTTTTACCACGTTTTCAGATTTTACCACATTCTCACCTTGTTATTTACTTGTTTATTTTTGGCTTTGGTTTTTGTCTTACCCGCTTTCTAGAACCGTTCTTCACCAGATTTAATTCCCGTCATCACAGTCAACTCCTCTCTGCATCTCAAGTCCCCCGACGTGCATGGCGAGCTACTGGACAAACTGGTAACAGCCGGAAAGCCATTCATAAGGAGGCAAGCGGTCAGCTGGTAATCGCGAAAAGGAACGGTGTCATACCGCCCCGTATCGTTCGTTTTAACGAGGAAATGCAGCCGTACGTACTTCTGGCTACATATTTCGCAATCTCCAGAAATGTATGTAGGGGGACGTTTTCAGAATGAGCCTGTGTTGGTCATATTGTCTATTCTGTGACCCTTATTATGATCACAAAGTGATTGAAATACAATCAACACATCATTTCTTTGCTTGTGTTCTCTTGCTCCTTGTCTGATCCTTTTTAAACGCATGAGGCTTTATTAACTACAAAGACTATAAAATAAGACAAAAAAAATGGTAATGTTCTTGTTCTGATTGCTGTTGCATTTCAATGTGAATGGGTTTCTGTCTTGATATATAAAGTATATGCATTTTCGATCAGTGGGTGTGAATGCTTTGATGCATTTTGTGCAAAGCCAATAAAGATATTGTACATTCCTCTAGGCTGAACTCATTGTGTAGATGAATCTTCAGTCCACTACAATCAATCAGCGGTTTCAGCAAACAATGCCGGAGTTGTGCAGAGGAATCTGATGACTGTCTGACTGCCATTAAGGTAAATAAGGCAGTAATCAGATCTGTTAATCAGGAGCAGAAGGTGCAGTATACAAGACCTTGCTTATGTAACATTTGTTATGACAGTTCATGTCTTTATTCAAGCCAAATGTTTGGGTCTATGCAGAAACTGACATTCAAAAGTAAACCTATATTGAGAAATATTCACATATTTACTAAAACTGTAGATATCTTGCTCATGTAAAAATATTCAATTCATATACAAATCTCTTGGTAAATATAAATCTCACGTGTATGTCTGGATATTATTAAAATTTAAATTATTTTAAAGTACATTAAATATATAATTCTTATATACAGTGACTTTATCATTTAAATGTTTTAACTTCTGAATATAAGCCCTCACAGGTCTTTTGTCTTACCCCTTCTGTCGTGTTCCCCTCCCACGCCTTACTTTAGTGTTACTGACCGGTTTCTGCTCTTAAATTGCTCAAAAAGCATTCTTTAGCTGTGAACAATGTCTCAAACTAATGTTTAACATGAATTTATAGAATTAGACATAAAATAGCTGCAGTGCAAATACAAATAGGCACTGAAAATGTATTACAAAATAAACATCTAATGTCATGGAGGTAACACAACAGGAAAGTTAAATAATATTTTAATAAGATGCTTTAAAATAATATATTTGTGCATATACATTAGGTTAGTCAGTACCAAAGCTAAAATTAGAACTAATCTAACAAAAAACTTAAGATCACAGTCCAAAAATGCGTACACCCAACTTAATGTTTATAAAAATTATAGATTTCTACACTGTAAAAACAAATCATTGAACAATTAGTCATGACAGTATATGTTTTTAATTCATTATACTAAACTAATTACATTAAACCAAGTTAATCATCATTTTCTAAGTTACGGAAGCTGTTTTAAGTCAGTTTTGCATAATATAAGTTCAATAGACTCATAAGGTTAATTTGATTCAGCTTAAAAATTTAAGGCAACCAGGATTTTTTTTACACTAAATATTTGAGGTGACCAAACTCTTATTTTAGTGGATAGAACTAGTGATGCAAAGATACCGATACCAGTATTGGGTCGATACTTGGTGAAAATACTTGTATCGTACATGAAATGCTGATACCACACACTGATACCACTCAATAGTGTTTCATTATGTGGATGTGATTTGTTGTCCTACCTGACTTCAATGTCTTAATGTATTAATTAATCTATTGTATAATAATAGCTTGGTCGTTTTAAACAATCCTTTTCTAAAATACATTATTAACAAATCTGTAGACTACTGAAGAATAAACCAAATATGCAATATGATTCTTGCATAATGATCACAGCGAAACAAGCCAGCGCTCATTATAGATATAAACTATAAATATAAAAAAATGAAAGAAATTTTAAGTAATTAAAACAATTATATAGTAGACTACAGGCTAAATAAAAGTCTGTTGTCACATAAGAGATGCTGACAACAGAGGTGCGGATCCAAACGCAGGTTTATTAGAAAGGTGAGGCAAGAAACAGTCACAGTCAGGAGCAAACAGATGTATGCAGGCAAAGTCACGGTCATTAAACAGGCAAACGGTCAGTACAGGCCGCAAGGTATCAAAACGAGAAAACAAAGCAGAGATCAAACACGGAAGGACAATACCAGGAAAACACGTTGTAGTGTTCACAAAGACAGATAAGCAAGACTCAGCACTCAGGTGTGTGTGTGCTGTGTTTAATGTCCATCTAATCAGTCTTTGAGCAGCTCCCAGTTGTGTGAGTGTAATCAATTGTGATCTTGAACAGGTGTGTGTGTGTGTGTGGTGCATGACTGGAACTTGTAGTCCATATATCAGCAGATTTTTAGTCTGTTAGCGATCTGCACAGGCTGGATCACTGGTGACCATGACATCTCTTTACAGCTTCTGTAAAGATCAGATAATAGGGGTGTCAAAATTAATCGTTTCTTCGGTGCACCGCGATGCAGACGCGGACAATTCAGTATCGGTTCAGTAATAATCATAACCGGTTATTATGTACTGACGTCATTTATCTCACATGCGCTATGTCGCCGTAGCTTACTATGGCGAGGGAGGCGAGCCACGAGCGCGAGTATTTACATTGCTCTAACTACGTAAAAACTCTGAAACTGTGCACAATTTCACTGCGTGTGTGTTTGCAGGACAGTGTTTCACTGACACTTCCAGCAAAAGCCCCTATTTCACGGCGCTTAAGAGAATGAAAGTAAACTCCATTTCTCTCTCTCTCACTGTGGCCCGTGAGTGCATCTGTGAAGAGCGCCAGCGTGGAAGAGCCAATCGCAGCCCTTTCTGTTGAGCGTGTGACCAATCAAAGGGGTGCAAGAAATAATTTGGTAGACAAGGCTCAGAAAGCGAGCGGGATATTTATATTTGTTTATTTGCTATAGACCATTTCAATGTGGTCATGTCATTGGCCCATGAACATTTCCTGCTTGACGTTAAACTATTTCCTAACTGTAACAAGAGGCAATTCAATCATAACTTGATTTTAAATCAGCCGTCATAACACTATTTATCAATATGTGGACCTTTTTGGATTCTCAGAAGCAATGGAAATTAAAAATGTAAAACAGGAAGTACGTTAGGACCATTTTTTTTGTTTACATCCCTCAAAATGATCTATAAATTCTGGTGTTGTTTTAAAGGTACCGTTTATATATCTGACTGCACCGTGATGCACCGAGATATCGAATTGAACCGAATTGATGGCATGATAATCGTTACCGAACCGAATCGTGAGACCAGTGTAGGTTCACACCTCTATCAGATAACCTGATAAACGACACAATCTCAATAAACACTTGATGATTGCTGTCAACTAGGCTACATTTAAGGGCATTCGTTACAACAAACTTGTGTTTCCTTTTTATTATTTAGTCTATATTTTCTTTGAAATCTGTAATACCACTATCATCCCTTTCATTGAAACCAAATCTAAGAAGTATCAAAATCGGTACTCTGTACTGGCAAGTACACAAATGAAAATACTCGTACTCGTAACGGTTTTTAAAAAAGTGGTCTTAGTTCATGCCTAGATAGAACTGTTTAATACAACAGTTTTGTTCAAATGGATCAACATAAATTGGCTATATTTACTGAAAAATGGATAGAAATGTACTCATTTATGCTGAGCACTGTATTTGCCAGTGTATTTTTAGGTGTTCAAATGCTCATAGTGAACCAAACGCCATTCAAAATGTTTGCCATAATATACTAATTAATAGTATAGTGCTTACAGTATAGTTATGAACAAAGCTTTCAAGATTATTTTACCTTTTTTTATAACAAGGTAAGTGTTAAGGTACAATTTCATGTGGTGTATTTCTTCTAGAAGCCTAATTTATTCACAAACTATTAATTCATTAAACTGGTTGAAGTACTTTTTTTAATCTTAAAAAAAAACCGAAATAAAAATTTATCAAATGCTAAAAACATTTTCAGAAACTAAAAAGCACATTTCTAAGACCTCTCCACAGATTTTTAAAAAGCCTTTTCCTCCTCCGTATATGGTGGACACTCTTTATGTCAGTGACCCTTCTATCAACCAGTACAAAAACTGAATTGATAGGTTTACTTGCCAAAGATGCAAGCTGCAACATTTGTGACTTTTTCAAAGATACATCTAGCAAAGCTCAGGTACTTCACGCAGTGTAATGTGAGCGTCATTGTTCATCTTGGGTGAATGGATTGCCAATAGCAGGCCATTCTGACCCAGTCCTGATCTAATGTTCCAGTGTTACAGCGAACTGGTTTGACTTCTTTTCATGCACAACTCAGTACAGATGGAAAAGATGTGTCATGGAGCGTTACTCTGTTTCAGAGAAGAGGAAGAGGAAAACCTTGAGTCGCATTTGCTGCTGGAAAAGCAGAGTGAGTGAGCAGAAACAGGCAAAGGATTGATTAGATTTGTGACCTCTGGGCATTTAACCTGCTTTAAAATAACTGACTTGTGCAGATTTCTTTCATCATGATGTTGAAGATGTCAGGATTCATATGCATATTTTTAAGGTTAAATGGGTCAGAAAGTGCTTTTTTATTTTATTTGTAGTGTCCTCTGACATCTACTTATAATATTATCAAAATTTTTTACATTAAAAATGCATCATTTAGAAGTGATGGGCTATTATCTGTTCTGTTTTGACCATCCTCATCTCAACACACGGTTTGTTAACTAGTTAAATTGGCTAACAGAGTACCATATTTGACCATATCAAACGTCCAATAAAGTTGATTTTGCTGATGTAACCTCTTTGATGTAACCAAAAGAATTTGACAGTGATGCCATTTTATTGGTTTCTGATCCATTACTTTTAAAGTTTGTTTGTAAAGTGACCTTCATAGACACTGCAGTGATTTAGATTAAAAACATCTTAAATACTAAATACATGCAGTAGCAAATAATCTGTAATAGCAGACAAAGCATAAGTGACCATGTGATAAAATCAGTTACTCACATTTGTGTGGTGCAACATTTCTGTTGTGTGTAATATGATGTAGTGTTTGGCTCAGTTTGATCAGTTACCCGTATGTGTGGCCATTATACTTGGGTGTAAACACCAGCATTGGAATGCACAGTAATTACACAGTTTTATGCTGTCTAAACCACAGAAAAATGTGTGGAAGCTGCTCAGTCATATAAATAACAACTTAGTATGCAGGAAAAGGTTGTGAGTGTATATATACACTCACTGGCTACTTTATTAGGTCCAACAATACCGGGTTGGACCCCTTTTGCCTTTAGAACTGCCTTAATCCTTCTTGGCAGAGATTCAACAAGATACTGGAAGTATTGCTCAGAGATTTTGGTCCATATTGACATGATAGCATCACGCAGTTGCTGCAGATTTGTCGGCTGCACATCCATGATGCGAATCTCCCATTCCACCACATCCCAAAGGTGCTCTATTGGAGTGAGCTCTGGTGACTGTGGAGGCCATTTGACTACAGTGAACTCATTATCATGTTCAAGAAACCAGTCTGAGATGATTCTCGCTTTATGACATGGCGCGTTATCCTGCTGGAAGTAGCCATCAGAAGATGGGTACACTGTGGTCATAAAGGGATGGACATGGTCAGCAACAATACTCAGGTAGGCTGTGGCGTTGGTGCTCAATTGGTACTAATGGGCCCAAAGTGTGCCAAGAAAATATCCCCCACACCATTACACCACCAGCAGCAGCCTAAACCGTTGATACAAGGCAGGATTGATCCATGCTTTCATGTTGTTGAGGCCAAATTTTGACCCTACCATCTGAATGTCGCAGCAGAAATTGCAACAAGGTGTTTGCGCAGAGAACTGCCATTAACTGAATATTTTCTCTTTTTCTGACCATTCTCTTTAAACCCTAGAAATGGTTGTGCGTGAAAATCACAGTAGATCAGCAGTTTCTGAAATACTCAGACCAGCTCGTCTGGCGCCAACAACCATCCCACTTTCAAAGTCACTTAAATCGCCTTTCTTCCCATTCTGATACTCAGTTTGAACTGCAGCAGATCGTCTTGACCATGTCTACATGCCTAAATGCATTGAGTTGCTGCCATGTGATTGGCTCATTAGAAATTTGCGTTAACGAGTAGTTGGACAGGTGTACCTAATATAGTGGCCGGTGAGTGTGTATATACAGTTTACATATATAGCAGGTGCCAAGTATGCACACTAGACCAAAACATAATTTGTCACAGTGAAACCCAAAAAATCCATAAACAAATAAGCATTATTGTTAAATGAAATGTAAGGACAAGGTCCTGTAGAAATAAAGGACCATGAAGAGGACGTGGAGGAGGATGACATGGAGAAGATGAAGAAGAGAAGGAGGAGGACAAGGAAAAATTACAAGAGGAAAGAGGAGGAGAGGATAAAGAAAGAGTGGGAGGAGAAAGAGGAAATAAAGCACAATAAAAAGGAGGAGAATAAGGAAAAGGTGAAAAAGAAGAGAATGGTCGGTGCCAATAGCCTAGTGGTTAAGTGCGCCGACTTATAGCACCATAGTGTTCACGGCGACCCGAGTTCGATTCCTGGCTCGAAGTCCTATGCTGGCACTTCCCCTCTCTCTTTGCTCCCAATACTTTCCTGTCTGTCCTCCACTATCCTATCCCAATAAAAGGTGAAAGAACCCTAAAAAATAATAAAAAAAGAAGAGATTGAGGAGGCCAAGGGGAAATTCAAGAATGGAAAAGACTAATGATAAGAAAGAGGAGGTGAAGGTTAAGTCCCTCAATTCAGATCACCAATTGGCCAAAACCAGAACTGCATCCAGGGCTGAAGCTGCTTTAAGGCCAGAAAAGATTACAATCTTTAATTCTGGTAGTAGGGGGAAGTTTAAAGTGGTGGAGATGGAAAGGTTATAAAAAGACATTTGGGGGATATAAAAGAATGCAAAACTTGTGTTGTACAAAAAAATGTTTGTTAGTTTTTCTGTGATGAGTTTATGCAACATAGGCTCGTTTTGAAAACGTAGCCCTATACGTTTCTGGAGATCGCAAATTATGTAGCGAGAAGTACGTATGGCTGCATTTCATTTTTAAAACGAACGCTACAGGGCGGTTTGACACCGTCCTTTTCATGCTTACAAGCTGATAACTTACCTCTGTATGGACGCCTTTCCCACTGTGACCAGTTTGTCCAGTTAGCTCGACATGTACGTTGGCGGACTTGAGAAGCAGACAGTAGTTGACCGCGAATCTGGGGAGGAACGGTTCCAGAACATGGGTAAGACAAAAACAGAATGCAAAAAATAAAACAAACAAGTAAATAACAGGGTGAGAATGTGGTAAAATCTGAAAACGTGGTAAAAATCAAACGAGAGCTTTTCTTTTCAGGATTGCTTTTTAAAACTGTCGGTTGGGTTTAGGGAAGGGGGTGGGCGGGTTCATCTATGCTTTTGAAAACACTATTGGTTGGGTTTAGGGAAGGAGGAGGGTGGGTCAGTTGCTCTGTCAATCAGTCAGTCCACAGCGCCCTCTGGTAGATTTACGTGTGAACAGCAGGTGCGAATGGCACTCACGAGAGAAATTTGAGATCTCTAAAAGCATACACAGCGGCCTCTGGTGCATTCGCGAAAACAAAAGCAGCAAAAAAACATAGCTCCTGGGACGTATTTGTCTCCAGAAATGTATATAGAGTAGTGCTGGGCCGTTAACGGCGTTAACGTGCTGCGTTAACGCGAGACTCTTATCGCGCGATAAAAAAAATATCGCCGTTAATCTATTCTCAAAGTTGGGTTGGGAGCTGGGTCCTATTTACGCAAGCTATGATGACTTTCACCTTGATATATTACCGCGGATGTATACCTGACCGGTGAGCCGTCTGCTCTATTGAATCAAATCAGCAGTATGCCTGACTCTAACTGCAGTTTCACTTTTCATTTATTCCTTCGTGACAAACTGGGGTAATAAAGACGCAAATACGGAGTAAGGACAGGTGAGAGAGTTATGGAGTTTAATAACGCATGCCAAATGGTAAGAAAAAAAAACTTCCGCATTTCGCGATGTGTGTGTGTGTGTGTTTGTGTATGTGTGTGTGCAGTCCTTTCTGACAGCCGCGTGTGGACCTTGTCGGAAAATATGGCGAAAGGTCCTAAAGCCCGCGGTGTTTACTTCAATAATGCCACTAAAATCTGCATACTCCACGTCTTAATTCCATTTCTGTTTAGTTCAGTGCTGACTTTAGTCTGGTTAAGCTCATCAGAATTCGCTGTTTGGAGCTTATGTAGGCCTACAGTTCAACATTCATGTTTAACTGAATAAACAGTTAGTAAACACAAGTAAGTAAACACATCTTATTGAACATCATTTATTTTCATCACCAATTATAATAGTAGAACAGTTTCTCAAGCAGTTTGTGATGCATTTTGGAAACATTTTGGAGATGAGACACTGGTCTAATGCGACACCCTGGCTTGAGAAACCCGTTCTCAAAGACTTATTATTTGGGTAGCACACATATTCTGAATACCTTCGGCAGAATTTAAATGAGCCATTTTAATCTATAATCTAGATTAATTTTGAAATTAATCTAGATTAATCTAGATTAAAAAAATTAATCTATGCCCACCTATAATATAGAGGTACGTTTTCAGAATAAGCCTGGGTCAAAGTGTTGATTTTTGTGTCGTGTTGCCAGTTATTTCCTCATTTTTAAAAAACAAACATGTTGGAAAACTTAAATATTATCATCATCCCTCCACTTATTTTAGTTACATGCTTTCTCCCCTTTTTATCCTGTTAGAGGTGATATGGCACTGCGTCTAATATTCAGCTACTTTACAAATCCTTGTTTTGTAACAGATACAGTTAATAAACATTTAATTATATTGGTGGCGTCTGTAGGTATTTTATATTGAGTGTATTTGATCAGATATGTTTGGTTGACAGTTGAAACTGTGTGTAAATTGTATGGTGCTACATTGGAGTGGGGGTAAACAGGGGTGCTTATAATTCAGGAGGTCTAATATTTCTGACTTCAGATGTATATTTAATCTAAAGGATATTTTATCAGTTGATTAATCAGTATGGTGATAACAATACAATCAGACACACTGTACAACCTGCAGATGCTAACAGACTCATTTTCATTCCTGTCAAAAATTAATATATAAATGGCATTATCCTAATGGCTACTGTGTTGTCTAGGAGTGGATTTTTGGATGCTTGTCTCTACGTTCATTAAGTGGAAATAATGGTCTCTATTGACTGAGAATGACTCATAGTCAAATCTCCATGTTTCCATGGTTTTTCTGATTGGCCCATTATCACAGAAGCCCTCAGCCAAACAACGTCAAGCTAAGGCGTCCCTCATGACGACAATGAGAGCATGCTAGAATTTGGGAAAGTTTTGTTTACTATGAAAAGACTAAATTCTTCATGTTTATCAATCCATCTAGCTCCCACATGTCTTCGAGTCTGAGCTGATCTTCGTTTTCTTGGGGCAAGGGTATTTTGGCTGCCGTAGACATTTTAAATCAGGAGGCCAATTAGAATGAGTGCAGCCGACTGCTGGGACTCCACTGGATTATTCAGGATGTGGCAGAATGCATAATACTCCACTGTTATTCACATCTCGCCGTGTGCATTCAGAGCAACGCGGCTCAGCTGTAATTAGCCAGTAGAGATAATAAGATATCATGCACACGGGGAAGCGCTGACCTGTGTTCAGTAAACCAGATGATAGAGATTTTGGCTTGCACGGCGACGTTGCAGATGAGGAGCCAAAATACAATACGTGAAAACACAGAAACAAAACAGATTTTTGTGGTAATTTGGGAATAAAAGGAAGCATTACTGTCACAAAGCAGAAAGAAAAATAGTGAATTCATTTGTTCATTTCATATTTGAAATATTCATATTTTTAATATTAAGTTATATGCAGTTAATCGGTTGTTAAAACATAATTAGACACATATAATTACACACACTTTTATTATTTTAAAAAATATTGACAAGTACTGACTAAAAATACTCCAGCACATTATTAAGAGTGCATACTGTTAATCCTCCATTCATTTTAATGTTTAAAAAAATAACATTCACTTTTATTAATTATTTTATTTGATAATTATACTTAAAATAACAATTATATAATTTTTATTTACTTAATATATACTTCATTTACTTTTATAATATATATATATACACACACAGGGCCGTAGCGAACATTTTAAAAGTGAGGGGGACAGCTGAATGACATCCAAAAGTTCCTATATGTTCATATACATACGTTCATATAATTATTAATCACCTGTTTCTTAATGGTCTGGCTCTAAAAGTGAGGGGGACATATCCCCCCCGTCCCCCTGCTTGCTACGCCCCTGTATACACACTCACGAGTCACTTTATTAGGTACACCTTACTATTACTGAGTTGGACCCACTTTTGCCTTCTGAGCTGACTTAATCCTTCGTGGTGTGCCCTACTGGATTGAGTTCTGGTGACTGTGGAGGCCATTTGAGTACAGTGAACTCATTGTCATGTTCAAAAAAACAGTCTTCGATGTGTTGTGCGTTCAGAGGTTTGACGTGTTGTGGCCATTCTCTTCTGACCTCTGGCATCAAGGCATTCGCGCCCACAGAACTGCCACTTACTGGATATATTCTCTTCTCTTTAAACCCCCTAGAGATGGTTGTGTGTGAAAATCCCAGCAGAACAGCAGTTTCTGAAATACTCAGACCAGCCCGTCTGGCACCAACAACCATGCCACGTTCAAAGTCACTTTCTTCCCCATTCTGATGCTCGGTTTGAACTGCAGCAGATCGTCTTGACCATGTCTACATGCCTAAATGCATTGAGTTGCTGCCATGTGATTGGCTGATTAGAAATTTGTGTTAACGAGCAGTTGGACAGGTGTACCTAATAAAGTGGCCGGTAAGTCTAATGTATGATTATTATTTATATTTTAATTTTAAATCACATTTATTTATGTTTAGGCCACACTTCAGAACAATTATTCTGCTGTTTATGTCAATAAGGCCACACAATTTTAAATGACTAATTAATTAAATCATGTTCAGTATATAATGCCTGCATTCTCAGTAGTTGTATCCTTTAAACATGTAAGTAAAGGATAAATAAATAAATAACAGACAAATAATTACAAATTATTAAAATTATTAAAAGAATAGCACTGATTTTAAAGGGTTATAGCCATTGTGAACAGTAAACAGCTCCAAAGTGTTAAATTGGCCATATAAGATGTAAGCTTATTTTGAATAATCTTGTTTATAACTATTAATAATCTTATACATTTTTCCAATGACTGCTTAATTTTGTTATACTTGAAAGGACATTTGTTAAACAGTTATTTCTCCATACAGTTTTCATTCACACGTAAATGCACATGTAACTCTGAGCATTAGTCTTGCTTCATGTCAGAGAAGCTGATCTGAGGGCATAACACAAATAACTATTGCGTGAGTTGTCTTTAAATGTGCATCACTACACTGCTGATTAAACCAACCCTAAACTGTCTGTAAAGAAAACACCAAGCTTTTCCTTAACATGTCGTTTGAAAACTTTTAAATGCAAAATGTGTCAAAGATACAAAACAAAAAAAACTTGTAAAAACATGACTTTAAAGTTAAAGAGCTATAATTGAGTCCCTAATGCATCTACCAACTCAGAAAATGAAAAAAAAAAAAAAAATCAAATGTTTTGTTGTTGGAAGTACCAACAAACATAATATTCTCCATAAACACAGAGTCACTGAGGACATTCATTCATTCATTTTCTTTTCGGCTTAATCCCTTTATTAATCCAGGGTCGCCACAGCGGAATGAACCGCCAACTTGTCCAGCATATGTTTTTACGCAGCAGATGCCCTTCCAGCCGCAACCCATCTCTGGGAAAAATTCACACACACACTCATTCACACTTATACGCTACGGACAATTTAGCCTACCCAATTCACCTGTACCGCATGTCTTTGGACTGTGGGGGAAACCAGAGCACCCGGAGGAAAACCACGCAAACGCAGGGAGAGCATGCAAACTCCACACAGAAACACCAGCTGAGGCTCGAACCAGCAAACTTCTTGTTGTGAGGCGACAGCACTACCTACTGCGCCACTGCGTTGCCTCACCGAGGACATTGCGATTGAATTTTATTTTGAAGTAGGCCTAAATGTGCATAAGAATGCTGATAAAATGTTACATATTTGCACAAACTATATTTTACACTAGACTACCAACAAGTGTCAGTTCAATGCTGTTTCTTAAGAACAGGTCAATATCAATGCTTCATGTTCTAACTACATATTTAGAATGTGTATTTTCATTCATATTTTTAAATTGTTTCCAGATTTCTAAATGTGTTTGTTTACATGTGGTGCAGCTAATGTGGCTAAAGTTACCATTATCTATGGCTATATTCAGAGACCAGAGTTAAGCGCACATTTAAAATGTCATGTATAGTCATGTGACTGACTTTTTACATTTCTATAAAGATGTGAAAATTGTTCGAATAGTGTTGTGTTTATTTGCAAAAGCCAGCACATTAGAACAGAGCATTAGCAATGAGCTGAATCAAGTTTACTCCACAACAACATAATGTATCCACTAACCATTCAAAAATGCAGTCCTTGTTCAGTATAGAAGCTGTAACCACTTCCTCTCCTTTCATAATCCAACTCCGGTATCAAAATGTAAGCCTTTAATCAGCTACTGATCATTTTCGATATTTTGGCTACATGAGATTTGCTTGTTTTGTTGTTTCTGGACTGTCAAGGTGGCATATAAGGCTCCGCCTTCTTCTGGAAAGCAGCAGCTCATTTGCATTTAAAGAGACGTGCACACAAATGGTATGTTTTGCGAACTATCAAACAGGCAAATTTGACAAGTTAAGATTAACAATCTGTGGAGCGATTTGAGCTCAAACTTTAGACACATTCTGGAGACAGCAAAGATATATTTTCTTCTTTAAAACATCCAGAAAGCTCGTATATTTTTGCAATTGCTTACTGTTGATAACCCTTCTGTTTTGAGTGTGATCTTGCAGCTTACTCCTCTTCATTTGTGGCCTGCACGTCACTTCTGATCTGCTGTCAGACACACAGAGTACATCTGCACAGCACAAAAACCGCCTCAGTGTCCACACTGCACGTCTGAAGGCGTCAGACTCACTCACATACTGCGAGAACTGCTCACAATAACCTTCAGTTTATGAACAATATTATTCACTTCTGAGCATTTAACCCACGTCACCAATACTTAACACTGATTTAGGAACATTAATATTTTTGATAGTCAGTACCGGTCAGTACCTGGATGGGAGACCACATGGGAAAGCTAGGTTGCTGCCGGAAGTGGTGTTAGTGAGGCCAGCAGGGGGCGTCTGTGTGGGTCCTAATGCCCCAGTATAGTGATGGGGACTCTATACTGCTCGGTGAGCACCGTCTTTCGGATGAGACGTTAAACCGAGGTCCTGACTCTCTGTGGTCATTAAAAATCCCAGGATGTCCTTCGAAAAAGAGAAGGGGTTTAACCCCGGCATCCTGGCCAAATCTGCCTACTGGCCTCTGTCCATCATGGCCTCCTAACCATCCACATATCATAATTGACTTAATCACTCTGTCTCCTCTCCACCAATCAGCTGGTGTGTGGTGTGCGGTCTGGCGCAAAATGGCTGCCGTCGCGTCGTCTAGGTGGATGCTGCACACTGGTGGTGGATGAGGAGATTCCCCCCTATGTGTAAAGCGATTTGAGTGCCCAGAAAAGCACTATATAAATGTAAGGAACTATTATTATTATTATTAGCTCAGGGCTTTCTGATGGCCACTCCAAAATCTTCACACTGTTGTCCTTAAAGCACATTTTAACTAATTTGGCAGTATGCTTAAGGTCATAGTCTTTTTGGAAGACCCATTTGTGGCCAAGTTTTAATTTCCTGGCTGATGTCTTGAGATGTTGCTTCAGTATTTCTACATAAATGTTCTTTCTTCATGATGTCATCTATGTTGTGAAGTGGACCAGTCCCTCCTGCAGCAAAACAGCCCCACAACATAATGCTGCCGCCTCCATACTTCAAAGTTGGGATGGTGTTCCTAGGGTTGTAAGCTTTCCCCTTTGTCCTCCAAATATACCACTGGTCATTATGGCCAAACAGTTCAATCTTAGCTCCATCAGACCACAGGACATGTCTCCAAAAATTGCCTTTTTCCCAGTGTAACTTTGCAAATTGTAATCTGGCTTTTTTTGTTGATTCTGGCTTGTTGATTTTCCCATGTTGTCGCACAAGGAAGCAGTGTGTTTGAGGTTTTCCTTAAATATTATTCTACAGTTGTGCCTCCAATTACCTCAAATGTTGTCAATCAGCCAATCAGAAACTTCCAAAACCTTGACACCATCATCTGAGCTTTATCAGAGGCATAAAATAATAATCGTATTGTATGTAAACTTGACTTTCAAGAAAAGTTATAACAATTTCTCAAAAAATATCTCTCTCATTATTCTGCTATTAAGCATAACAGAAACAAATTTGATAATCCTAACTTACTTAAAAGAGAAAAAGTTTAGTCATTAACATCTGACTTTTTTTAAATGGTTATGTGCCTTTTTATACAGTATATGGAAACTTCTGCTTTCAACTGTAGACAGACAGATAGCTAGATAGCTAGATAAAGATATCTGTTAAACTGAAAACAGTTGGATGAATGAATAGATATGAGAAACTCTAAATACCAAGAATCAATAAAAGAATAATAGATAGTATGACGAAACAGATTATCTCTACAGGACTTTTAACTCCTGTAACATGGTAACATAAACATCCTGCTAAACATTGTGCCAACAGCGACATCTGCTGGTTCAGAGACACTTAACATATACATCGCTCCAGTAAATGGCTATTATTTACTATAAATATTTGGTTAAATGTGCCTGGCCAATCTTTGTTCGGAAAAAAAAAAACACTTCTTGTTTTATACTTCTATTTTTATTTAAATTTTAATCCAGTTTTATTGGTCCAAAAGTCTATTACTTCAGACATGATTATGAGTATCGTCTAGCTCTCCCCAATGTTTGAAGTAAAATGGTTATAAATGTGCGTCAGCTTGCTAGGTTTTAAGTTTACTTTGTGTCCATCAAACATCTTCATACAAAGTCATTTTGATATTAACATACCTCAACATACCCTCAATAAACCTTTTTCAGTTTATATTATAGTCTCTGTGCTTTGACAGTTATGCAGTTGAAATAAATTATGAAGGCTCTGGATTGAAATACACAACAGAAAACTAATGTGCACATTACTGTTTTTAATTAACGACAAAAAGAGTTTTATGTGGTGCTCAAAAGTCCAAATATTCCCCTAGCAGAGGCCATTTACTCTGAAACCAAATAAACCCAACTTACACAGATTCAGTTTATCAAGAAATCGCTTTAATTCTGTACATGGCCAACATCAAAAAACAGACTAAAATGAAAAAAATTATATGAGCTCATGAAAAATAATAGTACATCTTAAGAAAACTGTACAAATGCAAATGTCTAGTCTCCGTTTTCCATCGGGCTGTCCTGCGTATCGTCGCTTTCCATCTTCTCATCGTCTAAAAATTGTACAAAACACAACAGACAGTATAGCATTAACAGAACATTCACAGACCATCTGATGCCTGTTGCAGAAAGCCAGTTTGGGGTTTTACCCAGATAAGTTTGCATTTAATTTATATTAAACTCTGAGTTTTCTGGCTCAAGAAAGTGAGTTGGTTTTGATCAGTTCTCATCACCAAGGTAATTTGCATATGGCTAATCTGCACCGAAGTATGGTTTTATTGTGGCTTCTCCAACCTTTGCTGGATTGTTTATTTCTGCCTTATAAAAAATATTAAAACTTATATTTCTGATATCTCTTATGCTGTGGTCACACTAGAGTTTGAGCATGCAAAATTCTGTCGTACAGCACTGCGAAAAGGGGCGGGATTAAACAAGATGATTAGACATTTAAAAAAAAGAGCGAGATTGGTTCATATTTTACATTTCTGTCCTGAGAGGTCATGTTTGGATCTTCGATTGGTCTCATGCAGTCACGTGACAGGGTTTCACCAAGTCAAATTTAAGACCATTATGAAGCAAATTTCAGACTTGTATAGGGCTAAACGCTAAGGAGTTTTTCTAATGGCATGGCTGGGCCAATGAAAAAGGTTTTAACTTGCCTCATGGAAACAACTTTAATTTAGTTATTTCTAAACCACATATTTTAAATGTGTAAAAACAAGCAAAATCTAGTAAATAATAGTTCCAAAAAATATAATAAACAAAGTTTATGCAAAACAGTATATGGAAAACTTGTAAACAAATGTTTTTATATGGAAGATAATTACAGTTTTATTGAAAAGAATCATTGGTGATTGGTCGGCCCAATAGGCACAGGAAAATTAAGACCTGTTTAAAATAATTTAAGACCTACAACACTAAATTACAGTAAATTTAAAACCTTTTAAGGCTTAAAACATAGTTTTTGAAATTTAAAGCATTTTAAGACCTTTTAAGACCCCGCGTGATGTGATTTCGCAGGACAGGATTCACCAAGCTTGAACTTCGCAATGCAGCGAACTGCGCGAGCTTGCGTTTCCGATCTGTTCAATTCAATTCAAGTTTATTTCTATATCGCTTTTACACTGTAGATTGTGTCAAAGCAGCTTACCATAGAAGTTCTAGTAAATCAAAACTGTGTCAGTCCAGTTTTCTTTAACATACAGTCGGTTAATAATAATATATAGTCTATAAGCATTTGCATGCATATGAATGGAAGTCTATGGGGCGAAAAGTGCAGTGTGACCGTGGCTTTAATCTTCAACAGAGTAAACTGCACTGACCCCATCAGGAAAAAACAAATCAACCTGATGCTCTCATGTCTCGTGTGATTGGCTCTTGTGTGATTGGCGCATCACACATTCAGGTGCATGTGGTCCAGAGTAAAGCTGTGCTCACACTGCACTTTTTGCCGCATAGACTTCCATTCATACCCATGCAACTTCGTCAGACCGGAAATGCAAGCTCGTGCCACAAGTTTTGCAGTTCGCTGCATAAAGTTCAAGCTTGGTGAACTCTGACCTGCAAAATCACATCACGTAACTGCATGAAACCAATCGAAGATCAAAACATGACCTCTCAGGACAGAAATGTAAAAAATTTACCAATCCCTCACTTTTTTTAATTGCTTAATCATCTTGTTTAATCCCGCCCCTTTTCCCAGAGCCATACGTCAGAAATTTGCATGCACAAACTCTAGTGACTGCTGCATGAGCTTGCGTTTTCGGTTTGCCGCATTCACTTGAGTATGAATTGAAGTCAATGGAACAAAAAGTGGCAGCTTAAATCACAAACACTGGATTAAACCCAGAGAGCAATCATATCAAGTGCTGCGAAACCACTTAACCTGATCTTAATCAGTCAGGATTTGTTTGGTTTGTCAACCCGAATCTTACTCTGAGTCTGCACCCCGAGTTTGTTCAAATTGTTTTGTACAATAGGCCACAGGCAAAAATCTGATCTGAATAAAAACTAATTGTTGACACTGCAAAACAGTTCACAAGCAAAATGTGTGCCCATTAGCCATAAAACTACTCACTCTCCAAAGTTTGCTGAAGTTCCTGAATGGTGGTGAGGAGGACGTGGAACTGTTTCTTACGAAGTTCCAACTGAAGATTGGTTAAACAAAAATAAGATCAGGTTAAATATTTTAGTGTATGAGGGTGTATTATTTAATTTTTGGAAAAAGCACAGTGCCTCACCTTGTCCTCCACATTCTCTTTGATGTGTGAAAGCTGCTGAAGCTCTTTGTCTAAAGCCTCAAGCTGCCTGCAGAAAAAAAAGAGATCACAAAATAACTGGTGGGTCAATATATATCTGCCACTGGACGTCCTGTTTGTCATTTTAAATAAAGAACACACAGACTATTGATTTAATACACTGAATATACTTTTCATACTAATCCTAGCAGTAAAAAATTCAAACTTTGAGAGATAAGTATATAAATAATATATTCTAGCTCTCAAGAAAATACAAATGCGTTTCGAGTGAAACAAGAACGTCTTCACCAAACTTACTTTAAGGTCTCATGTCTGTCTGGATGTTGCTTGATAACTCTGGCCAAAGCATCGTACTCTACAAATGAAACAGGTAAGTTAGAGACAGGGAAAAACATCAGTCATAAAATTAAATGGTAAAATAAAATTTAAATATCCAAATGTAGTGAACCTTGTCGGTTTTTTCGTATCCTTTTCGCTCTCTGGATTTCCTTTTTGCACTCTGCAATTTTTTCATGTGCTGACGCAATACTTTTCTCTGATTTGGATGAAACAAAAACATGATGCTAAGTAACTGAATAAGTTTTAATGTTTTGTACACTTGGTATTAACATGTTTTTGTCAATATTACCCACTTTCTTATAAGTTTAGGCAAAGAAAAAAGTAAATAAGCACAATGTTCTCTTACCAGTTCTGAACTAGGGCTGTCGCTTTGGGGAAAATATCTAATTGCTATTTATTTTTTGACAGATATTGCAATTACGATTTGACTTGCGATTTAATTTTGTAGTCAAGCTTCAGCTCAATAGTCTGTATCATAGCTTTTTACTCCTAAAATGCAGTGAGTGTTAGTTAAAAAAAAAAAACTGAAAAGATATTAACTTCAACATTTATTCAAATCTAAATCAGAAATTAAACAATTTTTTCTCTAGAGCAAACAGTAAGCCCAAATAAAATGACCTTATCATTCTGTAAATAAATTCAACTCAAATTAGGGAGATAAAATGTAGCGTATTATAAAAACAAAAAAATAATAATAATTATAAAAATAAAGAGCACTCTAAAAAGACTAATAAGAGGCAGATTGAAAAGTCCTGTTTGAGCAGAATGAAAGTGTGCTCACTCAATTGTCTATTAAGACTGTCACGCATTTGTTCTGGGTTGGGGAAATTAAATAATATATATATATATAGCTAAAGCTAATCGCAATGTTTCAAATCGTGATTGCGATTTGATTTCGAATAATCACACAGCCCTACTGTGAACTAAGTATTTTTACGTCACTGACATTCTTAAGAACGTATTATAAAAGTCTGCACTTTATCAGAGTATTTTTATTTTAGGTTTTTACTTTACTTTGATACAGCCCAAAACAAAATAATACACTTTTGAATTCAAAATTGAATTGAATTCACTGATTCAAATTATTTGATCAAAGGGAGTCTATGGTAAACGATTCACAAATTTAACAAACTGATCTGAATTTGGTGTAGTTTTTTAGCTATCAGAGCAGAAATGAAGGCTGCAGCACTCTGTATCATTTTCTATTATGCAAGGTTATTTTGCAATATTAGAAATAACTGAAAAAGCTCATACAAACACCCAAAAAAAAAAAAAAAAAAAAAGTCAAGCCCAAATTTTCTGCTATACTGTTCCTACGGTATATGTAAGATTTGTTTAGTTTTTTATGACAACAGTATCTCCAGCAGAAAAGATCTCAAAAGATAAATTATAAAGAAATCAATGATTCATTGACATATTTACTGCTCCAAAATATTTTAAATGTTTCGCAAAATAAAAAAAAATTGTGTTCAAAGGGGAAAAAAGTTTTTGTTTTTTACCCAGACATTTCAAAAGAACATATTTTAGAGCAGTAAACACAATACCATGAATCTGTGATATTTTTATCCAAGGTTATCATACCGTCAGAAACATATACCGGGCCATGCCTAATATCCTGCCCTCAAAGTAATATTTAATGTGGTCAAAAGATGTTAATTAAAACAATGAGTGTAAACAGAAATGTGTCTCCCTTGTCAGCATATATTCCAATCGACCCAAAAGAAAAAAGCAGGAAAATCAACAAGAAGTCCTACCAATATCTGTATAGATTCCTTCATAATTCTCCATTTCTTTCAGGTTCATGTTGTACACAAGCAAGGTTTTCCCCATGGAGAATTCACACTGAGCCAAGGACATCATCATCCTTTGATACTGAGACATCCTGGAGACACATATGAACGATAAAGTAATTACACCCAAAGTCATGGTCAGTAATCAGTGGAATATTTTAAATGATAAGAAAAAAAATGTATCTTCTCAAGTGAGGTCTGTAAAGTTAAACCAGAATCTAAATTACCCCTCCTCTGGTGAGAAACTGGAGTGGCACCATTTGGTGAAGCTCTTCATGAGCACATTAATGCGTCTGTCATCTCCAGCTCCATCTCCATCGATCAGAAGACGCTTCCGAATAACCTCATCTGTGAGGAAGGAGACATAGATATTATTTAGCCTAAATATAGGTTTAAATAACACAGCACGGATATTATACTGTAAATTGCATTCTGTGACAAATATATATATATATATATATATATATATATATATATATATATATATATATATATATATAAATATATATATATATATATATATATATATATATATATATATATATATATATACACACTGTTACATCATGCTCAATAATATTACTGCTTGATTATTTGAACCAAATTAAATCTCTAAATTCAGCAAAAATCTTGATTTATTTTCCAACATTGATACTGTACAGCAAAGTGTCATCATATGTTCATTATATCGTATTTTCATATTATACTTACAAATATATTTTATATAATTTTTATGCTTATCCAAAACCAAAGTCGGTTTATTAAATTATCCGTAAATACATCTTGTTAGTTGTTTTAGTTAATCAGTTTTAGCATGTGGCTAACTAGCTATGACTCCGCATGTTGACATTTCAAAGGAGTTAATTTAGTTTCCAAGAAATAAAAACATGGACGTACGCTGCTGTAATAAGTCATTCTGGTTTGCTACATAAATTACAATTACATGATGAGTAAGACAAATAAAACAAAGAAAGTTCTTACCATCAGTGATGCTACCCATTCTCCAGCAGGCTAACTGGACTGTTCGAAAAAACTTTATTGTCAGGCGCGCGCGGACA
Organism: Danio kyathit; assembly: GCA_903798195.1. NCBI lineage: Eukaryota > Metazoa > Chordata > Actinopteri > Cypriniformes > Danionidae > Danio > Danio kyathit. The sequence continues at coordinate 23,122,981 of LR812529.1, read as the reverse complement.
CGCAAGGCATCAGCGCCCCGCCTCTGTTGCGAAGCAAACCCGCCGAGCTCACGGCAGTTCTTTGAACGGCTAGCTTTTACTTTATTATTACAAAGTCATTTAAAAGTTTTGCGGAAAACTCGTTTTAAACTAGTCGACTGATAGCGTGTTATCCAGAAATATTGTATCAGTAGGTAGTTTAGTTTAGTTTAGTTTTTGACTGTATTGAGAAATGAGATTCATTTTCGCGAATCGGTTCATTTGAACAGTTCGTTTTAAAGTGTGGTTCCACAAGACTCGTCAATTTGTTTGAGCAATATTGTCACTTCAGTTATGGATCATGATTTAGCTTTTTTTTTTTTAAACAATAAGAATTTGTTAAAGTTTTAAGTTAAAAACTGTAGTCTGTTGTCATTTATTAGGCAAATAACAAACTGGCCAGCACATTCAATTTCCTCAGTCAGAATTTTGCCATTTCAATAAAAAAAATAATTAAAACATATTAATAATACTAATAATAACGCAGAGCTTCACAATTTTCTAGCCTCACATGTAAAAAAGTACATTTGAAAATTCATGGATAACAACAAAAGCTTAATTAGTATTCAAATCAATTTTAATATAGGCCACGCTTTTTATTGCTCATTTCTTGTTTCAAGAATAAGTTCCAAGATTTAGAATAAAAGTTACTTGTAAAATGTTTTCCCTGTTTAAAAACAGTAGGAAAAGATGACGTCACATATGTCAGATTGTGTGTTTTCTTACACAGCTAGATGTTGGACTCATCAAAAATATTTGCTAGCATTGACCAAAACTGATTAGTTGAAGTCACACCGAAGTGACAGCCAACAGAGGATTATGCTTGGTCTTAAAGCCTTTTTCGATGGGTTATTTTTTATATTTATGATGGCATATCAGTCAAAATAAGACAAATGAGCTCATGTACGGGACAAATTCTGGATCTTTGTCTGTGAGTGGTGGGTATTTCGAACTCCCCTGGCTACAGGCCTGATATAGGCTACATATAACATAGTATATTATGAAATAATAAGAATTTTAATTTTAAAATCCATCTTTCTTTTGTGTCGTAATGTCAGTTCAGTTTGTGCCATCATGATTCAGTTTATGAAAACAAATCCATTTATATATGAAAATAATTCAGCATGAATTAAAATGTGAATTTAAATATTTTGACTATGCTTGACTGAGATTGAGGTAAAGTTGGTTTTAGGACCTTTGGACATTCTCCTTAATAATTTAATTTTAGAAAATAATTATTTGCAAAAAAATTCTAAATAATCATACAAGGTATACCTGTAGTTCAGGGGTTCCCAAACTTTTCAACCCGTGACCCCCAAAATAACAATGCCAGTGACAGGCGACCCACAACATCCTCTGAGGTGATTATACACACATACCAATAGGCCCAAGTCTATTCATTGTTTAATTTGGAGACCACCTCTCGGAGACTATCCTCCATGTTTAGTTGTGGCCTGAATATATTTTTAATATATGTGAGTGCCATAAAGGTGTCAGAAAGTTTAACCTGGTGCCATAAAATCAATCTGCTGCGTCTGACGCTATTGCTGTGTCTTTAATATAATCACTCCATGAATGGCATACTGAAGACTTGTTCCAAACCGAAAAGGTCAAAACTGTCCACTTTAAAAGAATGAAGGGTCTCAAAGTGTACAATGATAGACTCTTTTCATGTTTTTTTTTGTGCCCAACACTTTTTATCCCTCCGAAACACTCACTTCTTCAAAGGTTTTATAGGGGATAGGGATGAGCCCTTCAGAATGGAACAAAGTCTTACTGTTTCTGCCACAACAGTAAGAGCAGCGGGCTAATATATGCTGTTTTCATTTCAGCAGTAGTTCTCAGTTCAGTGTGGTGGTTGCATCATGACTTGAATCAGTTTTTTGATCTTCTTTAACTTATTCACAGAAAATATCCGACTTAAGAATACCACATATCTACAACCCAATCTGCCAGTTCTCATCATTTATTGTCAAGGTTATTGACCAAATGCATTTTATGTTTCCAGCCATTCCTGCATGGCTTCCAGAGATAATAATCAAGTTGTTTTTGACATGTATGTCAGTAGAAAACTGTTTATCAAGACTATTTAAAGAGTGTTTCTTTAAAATATAGGAAAATACTAATGATAATAAAAATAATAATGATTCAGTCTTTCATTTAAGTTGCTATTAACATTTGTTGTAGCCATTATTCAGCTCTTAAAAATGTCAATTTTAATAAAGAAACACCACAATTTCTGTAATTATATCATGTCAACTGACTCACTTATTTGTTACTGAGTCATTACAAATTAGGTTTCAGTTAAAAAACTCCTGTTATATTGAAATAAATAAATAACAATCATAATATATTTGCATACAGTTTTCACATTTTTTAAGTATGTAATGATGAAAGAAAAGACAAATCTGGTTCCCAATATAAATTTGATGTGCTGTGTGAAACCAGACATTTGTTTATCGTTATATACTTCAAAAAATTGAAAACTGTATGCAAATTCATAAGGATTTATTTATTTTTTATTTTTTAACATAACAGGAGTTTTCAAACTGGAACTGCAGGGGTGCCAAAAGGGAATGTGTTAAAATAATCAAATAAGTATAAACTTATACAAAATAATGAAAATAATATAGAAATAAACTATAAAATACATTTAAACAAATTCTAAAAAAAAATACAAATTATATTATAATTAAGGGCAACCCAGTGGCGCAGTAGGTAGTGCTGTTGCCTCACAGCAAGAACGTCGCTGGGTCGCAGGTTCGAACCTCGGCTGGGCTGGGTCAGTTGGCGTTTCTGTGTGGAGTTTGCATGTTCTCCCTGGGTTCGCGTGGGTTTCCTCCGGGTGCTCCGGTTTCCCCCACAGTCCAAAGACATGCAGTACAGGTGAATTGGGTAAGCTAAATTGTCCATAGTGTATGAGTGTGAATGTGTGTGTGGAAGTTCCCAGAGATGGGTTGCAGCTGGAAGGGCAACCGCTGCGTAAAATCGTGCTGGATAAGTTGGCGGTTCATTCCGCTGTGGCGACCCCGCAAGGGACAAAGCCGACAAGAAAATGAATGAATGAATATTATAATTAAAGATTCAACCATTAACAGAAATAAATAAACCTGTGTTTAACTATTAGTTTAACTTTACTTTTTATTTACAGGGTTTTTACTTCATTCAACTCATAGAACATCAAACAACATAGAACATGAATAAAATTAACGATTACATTACGAAATACCACAATTTACTAGTCAACTCTCGTTCCCTCATCATGACTCATTACATAACCAGACACAACCAACAGAGACGCTTCATTCTTATTTTTCTTGTTATTTTTCTCATGACAAACATAACATAGAATTTTTAGGCAATTTATTTATGTTATTGGGTAAATATTATATTCACAAATGTAAATTTTCTTCATCATTACCCAAGTTACAGGATTTTCTTTGTGACTTAAATTGTTTAATTACTACTTTACAAAATGTTTACAGCAAAAAAAGTGTTAAAATTGTGAAAACTTATAAGGACTTTGTAAATATTATTTAATTTGATAATTTGCCTCTGTACTTTTTATTTCTTTTTTTTTTTTTTTTTTTTCTTTTTTTTTTTTAATCTTATCTTATTATTTTTTATTACTACTATTAATTTCACTTGTCATTATTGTACTGGATGTCATCCATTGTTATGGTTAATATGTTTGTATTGCTAAAACACAATAAAAAAAAAAAAAAAAAAAAAAAAAAAAAAAAGAGAGACGCTTCATTCTTCTTGGTTCATTTGGATGGCGAGTCGAATCAGTTTTGTGAATCGGTTCAACTGAAAAAGATCTGCTCCCAAAGATTCACTTATCGCTACAGCAAATATGTTTTCCATTATTATATCGTCAAAGTCATTTAAAAGTTGACTCGCCCGCATGTGACCCCAATTAGTGGTTTTAATCCTCAATATGTCTGCAGTTTGACATTGATCTAACGTTATAACGAAGTGAACTCGCGGGCTGTGTGTCAAAAACAACCGAGCGTCCTATCCAGACAGCATATTTAAGCATCAGGGGCGCATCGAAAATGTATCGTGAACGCGTTCAAATACTCCGAACTACAAAAACACCACCCTGAACAGCACTTGAACGTTATAAACCCAAATACGATTCTCGTGAATGCTATCTACGAAGTGAGCGCGCTAGTTATTGACACACCGCCAGCCCGTCCAGTGACAGGCGGACTCTGTGCATGCGTGCTGCTGGAGTCAGTCAGTGACGTTCTTGTCCCAGAATGCTGCCTGGTAAACAGACATGGAAGCACCTGGTGAAGACCTCCACAGTCACTGAGCACTGCACTCGCTCTTTGAACTGATCTTCATTGTCGATACACACTAAAGCCTGCGCCTTTGTTCTCCCTGGAGCTCCACCGGGATCCCTGAAGTCCAGGGCACTGGTAAGAGAACAATGATGACATCGAGATCAGCTGCTAATGTCTGTTCTGCCAGTTAGCCAGTTGCATGCTACAGCAGTGCCACCACCATAGGCTGTTTTCTGTTAGCAAAGAAGCTAAACCTGCTGCCGTCCCCCCTCCCCCTCTTATATGTGTGTGTAACATTTTATTTTGGTGACGTAATATTCAAGTTTACTTTGTTCGTCTCGCTCCGTGACAAAGCCGCTGTTTTTAGTTCTGACTGAAAAGTTGTTGTAGGAGGCTTTCTGATGACTGCTGGATCTTGACATTATTTGCTTTCACTTTCCCAAGTGCACTTGCCTAATGGAAGTTAACTGGTGGGTGCAAACAAGTGGACGGGAGTTGAAATGAATGGAGCCTGAAGAGTGTTTTTAATTAGTAAGCACTTTTTATAACTTCAAGGGTATTTTACAGAAGGGTTCATGGATTTTAAAGTTGTTAATTGAACTTTTTACAAAAAGGCGTACTATTGTTTAGAGAAAGATTGGCAGTTTTACAGAACTTGACAGTACACTTTTTCTATAATTATGTTTACTTCAGTTCATATTTGTATTTTTGGTTGAGATCTTAAATATTTCAAATGAACTCGTACACATATATGATCACAGTATCAGTGTTTATTTTTATAAAGGTTGTATTAGATGTATTTTGCAATTTCTAAACTTGTTCAGTTTCGACAACTCATCGTTTTTGCAGATTTGTAGCATCACATGAGTGATGTTCATTAGGGGTTATGATAGGCATGGGACGATAACCGTTTTTAAGGTATACAGCAATTTGGAAAAGTCAAGGTTTTAAAATCGCCAACATTTTCTGCTATACCGTTCCTAAGGTATACTGTATGTAAGATTTTTATTTTTTTATGTTTTTTTGTTTTTTAGGACAACACTTTCTCCAGCAGAAAAGATATCTAAAGATGCCGTTTTAAATTGTACAGAAATCTGTGTTTTTGACACTAATGAAGACAGCAGAAGTCAATGATTCATTTTAATTATTTAGCCTGACATGTTTACTGTTCCAAAATACTTTAAATGTTTCTTAAAATAAAATATTTTGTGTTCAAAGGGTAAAAAGTTTTGACCAGACATTTAAAAAGAATATATTTTAAAGCAGTAATCACAATACTGTGATATTTTTATCCAGGATTATCAAAGCGTCAGAATCTTATACCATCCCATGCCTAGGTTATGGTAGTAAATTATTCAGATTATAAAATTATTCATATAAAAAAAAATACAGTAAGCACTACTTCATGTTTACACAAAAGACACAATTTTTTCACAATTGCAGCCTTTCAATAGTCTTAGGGAGGAAAAAACTATTTTTTCTTTTTCATTTTTTAAATTAGTAATTTTCAGTAATATATGTAAATATACTTATGCACTTGTGGGAAAAAATCAGAGACCACTTTAAAGATATCAGTTATCTTGATTTGTTATTTATAGATATGTGCTTGAGTGAAATGCTCATTTGTGCTTTATTTTAAAATATATCTAAGCTCTGAAAAAGTGTAATATTTTCATGTCATTTTCTGCAATTATGTAATTAATTCATTCATTATCTTGTCGGCTTAGTCCCTTTACAATTATATAATATAAATGATAATATTTAGAATTTAGAAGACACATTATCAGCAGTTTATCAATCAAATAAAAGACAAATCAACATTTTTGTCAACATGTACCGGTCCAGGGCAAATCCAGAAAAACTTGGCTCATTTTTTCCAGAGCTGCATTCGCTGCTGGATTCTTCCAAATTTCTATGTGGATTAAAACTAAATAACAACCAAACTAAATGTACTAGAGATTGCTGTAGTTTATCATAATATATTGAATTAATTTAACTTTCTTTCAGTTTGAATGAATGATTCAGTAGCTACGTTTCCATCCACCTATTTTTATGCCCATTTTGGATATGCGCATAAAAAATCGGTTGATGGAAACGCCAAGATGCGCATACATTTTGAAAATGCGCATAAAAAACATATGCGCATAAAAAACATATGCGCATAACTGAGTAGGATAAACTTTTTTTTCGATAAAAAAAGATGCACATAAACTACGATGAAAACACTTTTACTGAACAAATTCCAGTATGCACAAAAAAAAAGGTCATGTGATTTTGTTATAAGAGATCATGTGATGATAAAAATGTGTGTGAATAGACAAACCAGCAGGCTGAGCACATTGTAAAACATCTGAAATGTTGTTTTGGTCATTCTAAAATGCCTTAACCGGTTCAGTATTAGTGTTATTATATTATTAATTACCTCCAGAATCAAGAGCGTCTGTGCTCCGCTTCTCACGCCTTCAAACGACACCACATGTTCATTGCATGTAGGCATTGTCTTCTGAGGCGCAAGTTATTTATTAAATGAAGAAAAGTTTCACGCAGCTTCTATTATCGCAGAAATTCCGTTTTTACTGTTGATATTTGGCGCCAGCTAATCAGGAAGTGACGATTTTGTTCGCTTTGACTCATTGGATGGAAACGCTGCTTTATTAGCACATCTTATATGTGATGTACAAGTTTTGTGCATAAAGTTATTTTGCGTTTTTGGATAGAAAAATAGCTAATGACTCTCATAAAGACTTTTCTTGTTCATTACTGAATAAATCACCACTTTTGAATAGAATCACTTGAATATATGACACAACAGCTATATTCTCAAAATTCCAAATATGCCAAATCGCATAAAACATTTGGGAACAAAACAAAGTTTTTTATCCATTTAGTAGAAGGGAAGTTTACTAAACCCCAGGATACACCAAGCTAACTTCAGAAGAACTAGTGACGACTAGTATTTTCACCTCATTCCAGCTGCATCTTGTCCCATCTGGACCAAAACATCAACACACCAATTGGACGACACCTGACTGAAACAAGAGCATCTTTCCATACCCACAGGTGGCAGTAGTCTCTATTGTCATTTCACAAAGGGAAACTGAAACTAACAAATTGTAAACAAGGCAGCGTTTGTGTATAATTTTCACAGTGCTTCTCACTCACCACAAATATATGTCTGGTAATCTGACAGTCAATATAGTTTGCAAATATATATATTTTTTAAATGTGATGAAATGACACCTGGCTTCATTGTGTTCTCTTTTGACTTGCATCTAGATTGACCTAAAGTTTCGACCTCGAAACCAATAAGTACTGAAATGAAAACTTTGAAATTTCCTTCTAGCATTTCTGAAGTGGGTTCTGAAACACCTCTGTTTGGCCATTGTGTTCAAGTGTTTGACAGATATGACTGTGATTGGCCATAAACGTTATCGGTTTACCTCTCTTCACCAGTGTTCACTGTTTGTTCACACTGAAAATACCTTTCAAAGCCGCGTCGGTCAGTCAGTCTATTAGCAGATCACTCATAGATGGATCAGCTGAATAATGGTGCTTTGAAATGCTCGTGTCTGTGTGGTCTGTGTTTGCCTTTGATCAATAGCGGCCAAGAGTGGTTAAATTAACGTTTTTAAAATATCAGTAGCGAAAGGTACCGAAATGTATACTTTTGACAACCCTACTTGTGTCAGTTACTTAGTTTCGTCATTTCAGTTTTCGTTCTCGCTCTCTGATTTGTATCTGAACAGCTGATCACAGTTCTCTCTTTCACTGATGGCCAATGCTAATTTATCATGCAGAATTGGGCAATTTCCACTGATGTGAGCCTTATAAGAGCCGATGTGTTGAATACCACAAACAAACCTGACAGATGCTCACCAATAGCCTCACTCTGCTCAAACAAACAAACAATTTCCGAAAATGCGCTGCATTCTCACAACGCAAACAATTTACAAAACGCGCTGCATTTTCTCACAAAGCACACAATTTACGAAACGCACTGCATTTTCTCACAACGCAAACAATTGACGAAAACACGCTGCATTTTCTCACAATGCAAACAAATTAATAAAACGAGTTGCATTTTCTCACAACACAAACAATTTACGAAAACATGCTGCATTTTCTGACAAGAGCAAACGATTTACGAAAACACGCTTCATTTTCTCACAATGCAAATAAATTAATAAAACGCGTTGCATTTTCTCACAACTCAAACAAATTACAAAAACATGCTGCTTTTTCTCACAACACAAACAAATTACGAAAACACGCTGCAATTTCTCACAACGCAAACAATTTCCGAAAACATGCTGCATTTTCTCACAACACAAACAATTTCCGAAAACATGCTGCATTTTCTCACAACACAAACAAATTAATAAAACGAATTGCATTTTCTCACAGCGCAAACAATTTACGAAAACATGCTGCATTTTCTCACAACACAAACAAATTACGAAAACATGCTGCATTTTCTGACAAGAGCAAACGATTTACGAAAACACGCTTCATTTTCTCACAATGCAAATAAATTAATAAAACGCGTTGCATTTTCTCACAACGCAAACAATTTACGAAAACATGCTGCATTTTCTCACAACACAAACAAATTACGAAAACACGCTGCAATTTCTCACAACGCAAACATTTTATGAAAACATGCTGCATTTTCTCACAACGCAAACATTTTATGAAAACATGCTGCATTTTCTCACAACACAAACAAATTACGAAAACACGCTGCATTTTCTCACAACACAAACAATTTACGAAAACATGCTGCATTTTCTCACAACACAAACAATTTCCGGAAACATGCTGCATTTTCTCACAACGCAAACAAATTAATAAAATGTGTTGCATTTTCTCACAACGCAAACAATTTGCGAAAACATGCTGCATTTTCTCACAACGCAAAAAATTTACAAAAACGCGCTGCATTTTCTCATAATGCAAACAAATGACTAAAACACGCTGCATTTTTTCACAAAGCAAACAATTTACGAAAACATGCTGCATTTTCTCACAACGCAAACAAATTAAGAAAACACGGTGCATTTTCTCACAACGCAAACAATTTACGAAAACATGCTGCATTTTCTCACAACGCAAACAAATTAAGAAAACACGGTGCATTTTCTCACAACGCAAACAATTTACGAAAACAAGCTGCATTTTCTCACAACGCAAACAAATTACAAAAATACGGTGCATTTTCTCACATCGCAAACAATTTACGAAAACATGCTGCATTTTCTCACAACGCAAAAAATGTACAAATATGCTCTGCATTTTTTCATAATGCAAACAAATGACTAAAACGCGCTGCATTTTCTCACAAAGCAAACAATTTACGAAAACATGCTGCATTTTCTCACAACACAAGCTATTTACGAAAACATGCCGCATTTTCTCACAACTCAAACAATTTACGAAAACACGTTGCATTTTCTCACAACGCAAACAATTTACGAAAACACGATGCATTTTCTCACACTTTCAAATAACATGAAATACAAGGTTATGGTTGTTTTGGCTAATAAAATACAAAAGACAAGGAAATCAGGATGTTAAAATAAACAAACAAAAAACACACATCGGCGTCCGTCATGTTTTTGGGTCCACTTCTGTTGTTTTTAAAAATGTTGTGAGAAAATGCAACTCGTTTTCATAAATTTTTTGCGTTGTGTGAAAATGCAGCATTAATTAATTTGTTTGCGTTGTGTGAAAATGCAGCGTGTTTTATTAAATTGTTTGCGTTTTTAAAAAATGTAGTGCGTTTTAATGTGTTTGCGTTGTGAGGATTTGCAGCATGTGTGCTGTCGAATAGATGAAGATCTTTTCTCAATTTGCTGGTGTTTTTGTAATTGCACATGTTTTTTTACATTTCAGCACGCTTAACTCTCTCGGCCACCGTACTTTTCACTACCTGCTTCCATAACAAAGTTATTAGAACAAAAATCTTAATTTGAAGCATCAAAGTGTTTTCAATAGTCGTTTTTTTCTATTCTGACACAACCAGAAATTGGTATTAATATCTGTAGTCTAAATGTTTATCCCAACATTAACTAATGATTCTTTGATAATTTAGAAACACAAATAAATGTACTGTGTGGAATAGCAGAAAGACTGAAACTGAAATAAACTATAAATGACAATTGCTCTCAAGGTCTAATGTAGATTTGAAGTTCTGCTGTAATCATACTTGTCAATAGGCATAGCTGAATCAATGTCATTTCGGTGTAGGAATTACATAATAATATGTAGACGATATACATCAATTTCTGAAGGAGTCTTTTATCTCCCTGAAGGGGTTTATTCTGTGATAACGATAGGGTGTACACCATCCTGCTTATTACATGGCTACTTCCCGCATAAGTAAATAATTAGATACAAAATATTGATTTGAGTTGACATATTTATTAGCTCACTGACTGAACACAAAGCTTCCACAAAGGCAATTTCAAACATTTTACATACAAAATGGTGACCAATCAGAACCAATTATTCCAGAAAGCGGTGTAATAAATGTAAATAAACACTTAAATGCATTATTTCTTGAAATCAAAATCTCTGATGTCTCCCACTGTTTCCCACTAGTTCAGATATATTACAGTAAACAAACTTTCCATGTCACAGCTTCAGATGTGCATTCAAATTTGGAATATTAATTGTTAGTGTATCTTTACGCACCACTTGTGAGGTGTTGACAAAGAGTGGGTGTCTGTACTAAACACAGAAGGTTGTTTTATAGCTATGCAGAATTATAGACACACTGAAGGGGAAATCTTTGATGCCTCAAACAATTTCTCATCATCAGTCATAAATCAGCCTCCGTTTCCCCTCATACCAACACTCGAGTCCGGTTAATGCATTCATCACTTTCCACTGAGACACATAACAGGCTAATAGTCATCCAGTTAACATCAGAATAATTCTGTTAGTGCATATCTGTTATCTTGGAAATCAGTTTTTATTCATTCAGATATACACCCAACGGCCACTTTATTAGGTACACCTGTCCCAACTGTTCGTTAACGCAAAGTTTTAATAAGCCAATCACACGGCAGCAACTCAGTGCATTTAGGCATGTAAACATGGTCAAGACGATCTGCTGCAGTTCAAACCGAGCATCAGAATGGGGAAGAAAGGCGATTTAAGTGACTTTGAACGTGGCATGGTTGTTGGTGCCAGACGGACTGGTCTGAGTATTTTAGAAATCAACTGGGATGTTCAAGCACAACCATCTCTAGGGTTTACAGAGAATGATCCAAAAAAGAGACAATATCCAGTGATTCAGCGGCAGTTCTGTGGGTGCAAATGCCTTCAGAGGTCAGAGGAGAATGGCCAGACTGGTTCGAGCTGATAGAAAGGCAACAGTAACTTAAATAACCACTCATTACAACCGAGGTATGCAGAAGAGCATCTCTGAACGCACAGCACGTCCAACCTTGAGGCAGACGGGCTACAGCAGCAGAAGACCACACTGAGTGCCACTCTTGTCAGCTAAGAAGAGGAAACACGCTCCATTCACACAGGCTCACCAAAATTGGACAATAAAAGATTGGAAAAACGTTGCCTGGTCTGATGAGTCTCCATTTCTGCTGTGACATTCATATGGTGGGATCAGTATTTGGCGTCAACAACATGAAAGCATGGATCAATCCGGCCTTGTATCCACGGTTCAGGCTGTTGGTGGTGGTGTAATAGTGTGGGGGATATTTTCATACTTTGGGCCCAGTAGTACCAATTGAGCATCATGCCACAACCTACCTGAGTATTGTTGCTGACCATGTCCATCCCTTTATGATCACAGTGTACTCATCTTCTGATGGCTACTTTAAGCAGGATAACGCACCATGTCATAAAGCGCAAATCATCTCAGACTGGTTTCTTGATCATGACAATGAGTTCACTGATGTACTCAAATGGCCTCCACAGTCACCAGATGTCAATCCAGTAGAGCACATTTGGGATGTGGTGGAACTGGAGATTCGCATTATGGATTTGCAGCCAGCAAATCTGTAGCAACTTCGTGATGCTATCATGTCAATATAGACCAAAAATCTCTGAGGAATATTTTCAGTACCTTGTTGAATCTAGGCCACAAAGGATTAAAGCAGTTCTGAAGTAATGTGTACCTAATAAGGTGGCTGGTGAGTGTATACTTTTATGATAAAACATAATGAACAGATATGCACTGGATAATGGACAATGAAAAGTCTGCTTATTGAGTTTACAGTAAGTTAATTGGGTCATGAGTTTAATTCATTGATTAGGGCAGTACATTATATCAAAAAGTAATGATCATGATATATATGATATAAGATATAACAACATAATATTGGTATTGCAGAGAGGAGTGATACATTAAACTTATTTTATGTGCCAAACATTTGTGTGTAGCGTGCATGGGTTGTTTATTCAAATTTGACCAATCTTTATACCCAATTACCCAGGAGTGGTGTAAAGTAATTAATTACAAATACTCAAGTTACTGTAATTAATTAGTGTTTCCCTCAAGAATTGTACTTTACTAAGTAGTTTGTGTAAAAATGTGTACTTTTACTTGAGTACATTTTAGTTCTGTATCGGTGCTTTAACTGTGCTATTTACCTTAAAACTGCAGTCATTTGATTCTTATTTATTTTATTTCATCTGTTCACTTACAAATAAGCCAACAGTTGTTGTGCACTGTGCTGTACAAAAAGACAGAGGGTAGAAAGATAAATATAAAATAATGCATTTAAATATGAATTAATAAAAAAAGACCAAGTATTATAATGAGTTAAACACAGGAGTAAAAAGATGAGACCGTAACTATGATTTAAATACATATATAGAGAAAATGCAGAACTCACAAATAAGGAAAAATTGTTCCATATCCTAGGACCAGCCACTGAAAATGCACAGTCACCTCTCAGCTTCAGTCTTGTATGTGGGTATGACAGAATAATGCTGTCTGCGTAACGCAAACATCTGGCTGCCCTATTCACATTTACAAGATCTGACATGTAAGCAGGAGCCATACCGTTTACTTATGACTTCCAGACAAACAACAACATTTTACATTCAATCCCATAACGCTCTAGCAATAATGTATTTTCTACGAACTCCACTCCAAAATCTGACAGTGGTATTTTGAACTATTTGATGCAGTGGCTTTGAAGATTGAGCTGGACCAATATACAAGGAGTTACAGTAGTCCAAGCTAGGCATGGGCCGGTATAAGTTTATAACGGTATGATAACCTTGGATAAAAGTACCATGGTTTCACGGTATCACAGTATTGTGATTACTGCTCTAAAATAAGTTCTTTTTAAATGGCTGGGTAAAAAATAAATACAAATTTTTCCTATTTAACTATTTATTTTATTTTAAGAAACATTTATAATATTTTATAACAGTAAACATATCAGGCTAAATAGTTCAAATAAATCATTGAGTTCTGCTCTCTTCATTAGTTTCAAAAACACAGATTTCTTTACAACACATAAAAATATGTTTAAAAAACCCTTACATATACCTTGGGAATGGTATAACAGAATAATTTAGCGGTATTAAAAACTTGACTTTTCCAAACCGCAGTAAACCTTGAAACCGGCGGTTATCGTCCCATGCCTTGTCCAAGCGTGATAAAACAAAGGCATGCAAAATTTTCAAGATCTATAAAAGATGGAAAGTATTTAACACTGTACAGAAGTTGGAAAAACAGATTGGAAAGATTGGAAAAACAAGAGTTCATATTTTGGTCAAATTTAAACCTTGACTTTTCCAAACCGCGGTATACCTTGAAAACGGTGTTCGTCCCATACCTAATTTACATTGTCAGAGGCAAAGTAGTGCGGGTGTTAACATACAAGCATATGCAAATGCACAGTCAGTTGTACACACCAACTACCAGCAGTCAGAACGATGGCAAATTCAACAAGTTCAAAGGTAGCTTTTGCAAACTGGAAATATACTGAGCACTACTTTTCCCTCGTTAAGGTGAAAGTCAAGAATGTTTATGTTAATATTTATAATCATATGTTGAATGATGGTTGTCTCTCACATTGTTCCACACCTCATTAAAATAGTGTAGATTAGTGTACAATGTTTTATATTTATTTTATAGTCATTTGACAAATAGATATTTTTTTTTGCGTTTTTAAGTAACGCAATAGTCAATTTTCCTGGTAATATATATATATATATTTTTAATAATCTGGGGTCGCCACAGCGGAATGAACCGCCGACTTATCCAACACGTTTCACGCAGTGGATGCCCTTCCAGCTGCAACCCATCACTGGGAAACATCCACACACACTCATTCACACACATACACTACGGACAATTTTAGCTTACCCAATTCACCTGTACCGCATGTCTTTGGACTTGTGGGGGAAACCGGAGCACCCATAGGAAACCCACGCAAACACAGGAAGAACATGCAAACTCCACACAGAAATGCCAACTGACCCACCCGAGGCTCGAACCAGCTACCTTCTTGCTGTGAGGCGACAGCACTATTTGTGAGATGTAACTATCACTAATAACTATTTAAACGTACCCTGTTCGCTTTATATAAGTGTTTAAAGGACCATAGTTACAATTTGGATTTATGTTCCCCCCGGTGAGTTCAAAGATAATAGCTTTCATCTCTCCCTCATTTAAATGCAAAAAAATCATTGATATCCAGGATTTTACATCAGCTTGGCATGCAAACGTGTGTTTCTAGACCATTTTTGTCAGTGTGTTTTTTATAAGAAAGTAGATTTGGGTGTTATCAGCACACAAATGAAAGGACACTCCATGTTTTCTAAAAATTTAAACAAGAGGAATCATGTAAAGAGAAAACAGGATAGGCACCAGAACAGAACCTTGAAAAAACACCAGAGGTAAGAGGAGCTACAGAAGAGAGAACATGACTGGTACCACAAAAAAAGTTCACTAAGATATGATCTGAACCAGCAAGGGCACTTCCTTTGACGCCCCCTCAATTTTCAAGCCATGATAAAAGAATGCCATTATTAACTGTATCGAATGCTGCACTAGGATCTAAAAGCACTAAGATGTCACTGATGAAGGACGACTACTGCATGATGATTGAAATTGCCAAATGGCCTTAAACAACAAACAAATGCACTGCAGAAAGTTATGTTTTCGAATACATGCACAAATTGCATGTATTCTATCAGTGCTGCACAAGCTTCATTTGCAATGCCAACTAATGGACACTTGTAGCCTTTTAGTCATAATGCAATATAGTGTAAACATATAATAAATCAACTTTCTGTCTGTTTATTATAGGCACATAAATTAATAAAATGCGTTCTCACATTAAATTAATCTAATTCATTAATTAATCTTAAATACGATTTATCTTGGGAAATGTTATTTTGCAAGGAATATTTGTATTACAGTATTGCATATTTTCCCAGTATCATGCAGCCCTATCACCGAGCATATGTTAGAAAGTCAAAACATTTTCACTGGTTCCTTATATCCCTGAGGCGGATTATCAGGCTGTCAACTGCAGGGCTCTCAGATGGTTAGCTGGGGTTAGTTGTTATTGGATTGGATTACTGTGTAGTGACGGGCTCCTCCATAAGTAGATCTTGAGCTAGTAAAAACTGTAGAGAAGAAAGCTGCAGTCAGATTCTGTTGGCCTCAGTTCACGAAGGCTCTTCTTTCAAAAACAAAGGGCTAACACCCTAAACTGTGATTGTTACGCACTGATGCCCCTGTTTCCTTTCCACAGATTCCCTCACCAGCTTGCGTGGCAGTCTGGAATCACCAAAGCTGATGAGGATCTACTGACTTGACCAGTTTTGTTCCCAGTTTTACTTTTGACAAGGTATGAGATAACATAATGTCACAAATTGGGGGAAATTATGCGCTAGTTGTGCAGTATTCAGTTTCAACAACTTTACAACCATTGCAGGCATATAATGGGCTGTGGTTGTAAATTCCTAATAGATTCAACTTAGAAAAATTGTATTGTGTAAGAGGGAGTTTGTTACACTGTTTTCAACTAAAATCAGAAAACTTTTTATGCACTTTGGCAAATCATTTGAATGACTACAGAATTTTGGGACTTGAAAATGCAATTTTTTTTCAATGTTTCAAAGTCTAAAGCACACTTTTTTGAAAATGATGCCCAGTAAGCACAATACAGTGTTTTTAATAGTTTTGCTGCAGCACTACACTCTAAAACATCTGTTTATTATCAATTTCCGTATTTTGTGATTTACAAGTGTTTTCCTTTAATTTACGATTGTGAATTGCATTATGGGACCCTGATCTCTGCTCTGTAGACTTTGGATGTTGAAAATTCATAGTTTACTGTCAAAGTGACTTTTATTGATATGAGTAGTTTGATGTAATATAATGTATAAGACATAATATGGAGAGAAATAAGTATAGAAATAAGAGAAATTTTATTAGCAGTTTATTAGAACGTTTTTGTTACAATATATCACTTTAAAGTAGGGCTGCATGATATTGGAAAATATGACATTGCGATTTTAAATTTTTCTGCAATGTATATTGTGATTTAAATGACTATTAGCTCTATTTGGAAATAATTCATTAATTTAGTTTGATTGAGATGATTCTGGAGAGGGTCGAATCATTTGCATAACGTTTGATAAACTAAATTAAAGCATTGATAAATACAAAGGATCAAAGATAAAAGTGAAAAACAATTTTACAATTTTTTCGGGAATCTTAATAGTATTCAGCTACAGAAATTGAATAATAAGATGCAAAGCAACACTGAATAGTCTTTATCATATTAATAATTTTATAAATTTAACCTTTATTAAAGTTACAAACTCTAAAATGCTCACACAAACACAGGCCTTAAAACTCATGCAAGTGATCATTTTTTACTCTATTATGGTTACACTTTGCAATTGTGGTTCCTGGAAAACTATAATATCAACTCAGCATTGCAGATCCTGAGATGTCACCATTGCGATATCGATGCTGAAACTATATATTGTGCAGGCCTACGTTAAACTATTATATTGATAATAAAAGTCACTTTTTGAACTTTTCAAGGTTAAACATTGTTGAAAGAAAGATCAAGGTCTCATAATGCAATTCAAAAGCATAAATAAAATACAATAATTAAAACATGAATCACAAAATACGAAAAACTGCTAATTTACGGAAACTTTTTACAGTGTGGCATGATTAAATCTCAATGGCAATAAGTTTCAATACACTTGAGTGTGGAGGAAAAATAATTAGAGAAAATCTTTTTAATCCAATTTTTTTTTAGTAAATTTCCCAATAAACAGGCTTAATAATATCTTACAGATGTGGCCTGTCTTTAATATGTACACATTAAAGCAGTGTTTCTCAACCACATTCCTGGTGGACCACCAAAACTGCATGTTTTGGATGTCTCCTTTGTCTGTCACACCCATTATAGGTCTTTCAGTCCTTAATAATGAGCTGATCATCTGAATCAGGTGTGTTTGGTTAAGGAGACACAGAAAATGTGCAAAGCTGGTGGTCCTCCAGGAACGTGGTTGAGAAACACTGCATTGAAGGACTCTTTTTCACATTTCTAGGGCTTTAATAATTAGTACACTTAAAAATGACAATTCTGTTATTAATTACTCGCCCTCATATTGTTCCAATCCCCTAAGACCCCTGGGACTACTTTCTTCTTCAGTACACAAATTAAGATATTTTAGGTGAATAGACGGCAATGGTCCCGAAATGTTCAAAGTCCAGAAAAGGAACCAAATACATTGTCAAAACATTTCATGTGACTTCAGTGGTTTAACTTTAATTAGGGCTGCACAATATATTGTTTCAGCATTGATATTGCAATGTGTAGTCACTTTGCAGGATCTGCGACATTACGATAGGATTAAAATGAATCAGGAACCACAGTTCTGAACATGTAATTTGTGGACTCATTGCAAAGTTGAACTCTAACCCAATAGTGTGAATGATTTTTTTATTTGCATGTGTTTTGAAGAGTTTAAGAATTTAAACCATTTGGGCACAAGAAATTCTGAAGTTTGCCGCTTTGGCAAAGGTTAATTGTGTTTAATTATTAATAAAATGAAGACTATACAGTGTTATTTCACATTTATTTATTCACTCCTGAACCTCAATACTGTTAGAATCCACAGAAAACCTTGAAGCGCTGTTTATATCAGTTCTATTGTTTTAATTTATGCTTTATTTGTTTATTTTAGTTTGTATATTTATATATTTTGCAGTTTCATATATATTTTATGCCGATTTTCTACTCCCTATACAGTCATCCCAATCAATGTTACATTATCTTTCCAAATAGTCATCTTGTGAAATTATATTAACACTGCAATTTATAAAACAAAATATTGCAATGTCAGTTTTTTCCAATACCGTGCAGCCCTAACTTTAATCACATGAAGCTGCAAGATCACTTTTATGTGATGATGATTTGTTAATTGGATAAACTTGGATAGAGGTGAATATAGCTACAACACATGTTAGTGTTTCCATTTTCTCCAATAGCAAAACAATTGAAGTAATAAATAGCATTTTTATGATTTACAAAACAGGTGAAGTCCCATACTTGCTTTACCTTCTCAGCTGTTGTTTCAGAAACATATATACAGCAAATATTTCACAGAAAACTGCAAATTATTGGTCAATTTCTTTACCCTCAGGCCATCCAAGATGTAGTTCACTCGTTTTGCTTCATTAATATATTAAAAATAATTTTAGCTGAAACTGTGTTCTCCCTGGTGATTCATTAACTGTAAGTTAACAAATACTGGCACTTTGAGAGTAAATAAAACATAAACAGGCAAAGTAAAATTAATATTAGTGGCTCCTGACACTATTAGTTTGTACAAAATACTAAATCTGATTTACAACGTAATTACTTGTAGTTATTAGCTGTAAACAAACAGCGTCAGGCTATGTGTGAGTGAGATGATGCCTTTATGCACTAAGAAGCTCACACTTCAAAATGTCGTGAACACGCTCGGGACTTGAGGCTGTTGATTAATTGATTTCATTGCTTGTACTGTATATGTTTCCTTGAACCTCAGAGTGCCAGCAGCCAATTATTTTCATTTAATGGCCACGGTTTCGGCTAAAAATCTTCTTTAATGCTTTGCTTGGGCGGGCTGATTTAGTTTAGTTTAAATTTTGGGTGAATTATCCCTTAACTAATTTAATGCATAGGTAATATGACACAAAATAGGGCTGGGCGATATTGTAAAAATGCAATCTCAATAATTATTTAATAGCGATAAATATTTCGATACAACTTTTAAATGCTTCCACATTTTAAAAAGTACCCCAACCGTGACTGAAGCCACAAAAATTAGAGGGTCTATTAAGTGGCATAACATAAATTTGGTCAATAGATTTTTGGTGGCCGAAAGTTTGCTACATGTCTAATATTTACACTTTTAGATTTCCATTGTTGCACGTTTCTGCTGTGTGATTGGCTCTTAGATCAATATAGAGTAAAAAAGTCCAGAGCTTATCATTGTTATTGACATAAATCTTATCGCGATTTAATATAATATCATTTATCGGCCCGGCCCTAACACAAAATGTTATCAATGTACATTACATTTCAGAAAACAAGAAAATATAAGGATCTTTAGAGTTTAGATTTGCTAGATTTAAAAAGTTAATAACTGAAAACATCATTGTGGTCCATAAAAAGGATTAATGTAGGTTGATTGACTTCATACACCAATAAATCAAGTTGTTATCGGAGATTAACAGTTTTTTTTTTTATTTTAGAATAATTGATTATAAATGAGAAACATCCTTGCAAGTGGAGAAATGTCTAAGTGTATATTTTATTTTATAATACCTGTGCTCCAAAATACGATTTATAACATGTGCCTGATCACAATACATACATTTAGAAGCATGTACAAATGTGTTCATGTTTGTTTTATATTTTATAACAATCTTCAACTTATCAAATGAAAGTGGTTTGACACAACTGAGTCCAACTGTCGTGGAAATCTGTCAAATTTATGTATGCTTAATACCTGTGTGAGAAAACAATGCTCGGCGCATCAGATGATTAATCTTTGGCTGTCATTAAAATGGCCTGCCAACTTGCCGTCTAGACATCTCTCCATTGTTTGCCATATGGACCATTGTCTTAACATCTTTAATCCCCAATTTTTTTAAGTAAACACAAGTGTTTTGCTCCATGAATGGCTGAATTTAACAAAGTGCATGCATTGAAAAAAACTGCACTGTAAAATGGGACAACATGAAGGAACTAAGTTAACTTATTAGTTTTAATAAATTTAAAGTGGATTGAACATGAAACAATTATGTTGTCTCAAAAAAAAACCTCAAGAATTGTGTTGTTTCAGCATATTAAATATAGGTAGTTTGAACAGCACACACCATTTTTCAGTGTAGCAAAAATACTGTATATATGTATTTTTTTTCAGGTCAAAATTGCTTCTGGCAGGAAATTAAATAGTTCAATATTCACAATATTGACTGCTAACACCCAGAAGAAAGAAGCAAACATTAATTGTGTAATACACAAAAAATCATAAGTCCAATGCACTTAAAAATTAGGTCTTTTTAACTTCATCACCTTCTTTTTTAAGTTTTGTGTGGAAACAGAATGGGAATACCAGAGTAAAAACTGTTTTTCACTGTTTATTAAAAAAAATTAAAAATGCCAATCGAGCACTCAATATGCGGCTCTTGGTTTTAGGGATGTAACGATTAACCGGTTTCACTATTAACCGCTCTTTAATTCGTCAACGTTAATTAATCGTAAAGGCTTCTCAACATCGCATTTCTGCACGGAACAAAACTGCTGCAACTAAACAAAGTTATGCCAACTGTGCACTAGTTTAAAGTTTCGAGCTTGTACACAGAGGCTAATATGGACGCACATGGATTAACTATGGCTGAGGCGATTAACTAACCAGTTCACACTACAGAATTTTAAACCTGATTTGAACCCGATTTGGAAGTTAACGAGCTCGCCGACAGATCGGGCTGAGATCGGGGAAAAATCTGTGGGTGCACGGCGCTCGGCAGTCTATATGTGTGAACTACTGAACAACGCGTCAAAGAGGCTCGCTGACGCGTCGCCAACACCTCGCAGACGGAAATCCAATATTTAGCATGCTGAATATTCCAGAGCAGTCGGCCGACTCGACCCCCATGTGTGGTCAGATGTAGTAACGAGCTGCAGCCAATGAGAGAGCATATCAGCATGAGCTGAATGGCTGTGTGTTCAGGAGCTGAACAGAAACGTCTGTGATTGGCCAGAATGGGCATCGATGCACTCGCTTCATTCTGTGTTAACACGGACACGAGAGTAGGCTATCTTAACAGTGGAACTAGAATTCTGTAACTATTAGAATTACCATAATGGTCATTCTGACCTTTCTCACATCAGATTTACATTCAAAATTCTATTGAGATATTAAAATTAAGCTTTGAATGTCTGTCATCATATTTTATGACAGCATTACCCTAAAAATATTATCTATTTTGTTAATACAGCCTACAGTATAAATATGTAGTTAAGATACTAGAACATGCAAAGGTCTGGGCCTCGCTTTCATTTTCGCTTTGAAACAGGAACTATTTCGCGGCACAGAATATGCTGTTTTGAAATATATATCTGAAGTAAATTTATGTTTTTGCTATCAGAAAGTTTTGTTTATTTTAGCAGGAAGTTGCTAGGTAAAGAAATACATGCATACATAAAGTCACAGCGAAAAGTAGCAGATATTCATGCAGTCGTTTTGACCAATATGGTAATTAAAGGTAGAAATGCTCAGTTCTTTACTGTTTTGTAATTAAAAAAAAAAAACAATGTTAGAGAGAAATACACAGATATTTAGGAAACGTCAGGGTGTTATAGATATGTTAGTTTTATTTCAAAGAGTTATAAAATTACAAAAATTCAAAATACTCTGTGTATCTTTCCACTTGAACTTTGCAGATGAGTGATTGATCCGCTGATGCATCAGCTGACTAATGATGTTTTTAAATGCTCCCTTGGAAGCTTGAAACGCTGTAATCAGCACATAAGCAGCCAATAGTGTTCAGCTTTTTCTGATGACTCCTCCCTCAAAATGTCATTGGCTAAGGTTTGGTAGCTTGACTGAACTGTTGGCGAACAAGTTGTTGTCAGATTATGTAGTGTGTGACCCCCCCTCTTGTGGATCATCTACGTAGTGTTGCATATTGTGAACACCACAGTGATTAAAAGACACAAAATCAAGTCATGTAGTGTGAACTGCACAGCGATCTGCCGATGCTTAAAATCCTGTAGTGTGAACTAGGCTTAAGGGCTGTTCACATGTCGTGTCTTTTGCGCGTGCAAGTTCGTTATTTCTTTTGTTGCGCGCATATTGGGAGTGACGTGCACGGTTCGCACGTGGCACGACGAGCTCATGCTTTCCAGGTGCACCAGGAGTCACATGACAAGAACTGACTGTTCAGCTTCATACTTTGTATGGAATATACACATTTCTACACCAAAGAGAAAAAAAAATAGTAAATGAAATAAAAATTAAAATACCAAACACGTTTATAATACAGTTGATCAAAAGTGCCTTTCAGACAGAGGTTCAGCAGCCTTTGGATTTACATTAGACAAATATGATTTTTCTTATTTTTATTTATTTATTTATTGATTGTTTTGTCATTTATTTTCAGTGTAAAATTATTACTCGTGTTTAAATGCCAAAACCTTTTTTTCACTTATTTTTTAGTCCAAGAGAAATGGACTATTGTTTGTTTTTAATAATTTGTTCTGTATTATTTAGTTACTGAGCAGCAATAAATAACACTTTAAAATATAAGGAGTTTTCATGTGATCTACTAAACTAGTAGTGTTTTGAAATTAATGAATGCATAATAGTGGTGATAACGGTGATTATTCCTCAGCCTATAATTGTACAACCAAAATCTATAATCGTTCCATCCCTACTTGGTTTCCACTATATGTTTACACGTATTGTAATTAGGTTTTACATAAACCGCAGTCAAGACGGATGAAGGTCTCAGAGATTTGGAATGACATGAGGGTAATTAATGACATAATTTTCATTTTTGAGTCAACTAAGGCTAGATGTAATATAAGATATTTAAATATTTATCAGATATGATGATTCTACATGAATTATCAATTTGAAATGTTTTACAGTTTGTACTGTTTTCAGATGCAGGAAGTGAAATGAAACCGCTCTACTTGTGACTATGTACACAATAATGTTCATTAGAAATCCACACACTTCTGCACTCCTATTATAGTTTAAAATTTGTATAAAATTGATAAACAACATTTTTAGATCTTTTAGACTTTAGACATTTTAGACTTTTAACTTGGCATTTGTTGTTGGTTGTTTTTTTAAATGTATGTTCTACATTTAGGAGCGTCAATACTAAAGGCAAAGTTCATCCAGAAATTATTTATTTATATATTTATTATAATTTGCTTGCCATTCAAAGTGTAGGTGACT
Source organism: Danio kyathit (assembly GCA_903798195.1). NCBI lineage: Eukaryota > Metazoa > Chordata > Actinopteri > Cypriniformes > Danionidae > Danio > Danio kyathit. The sequence goes on along the minus strand of LR812529.1, from coordinate 23,099,189 downwards.
TTTATTTTTCATTAGAATGTTAATGGTTACAGGCACTTCACATCATTTTTTAGTCAAAATAACATGTATAGGAAGAAATAAATGAATAAATAAATAAATTGCTTAGGGTGGCATTGGTTAGTTTCACAAGAAATTATCATAGAAATATGAACATCTTTTATAAGAAATATATTTCACTAACACTATAACAAACACACTGCGCTATAATGATTTGCACTTTAGGATTATATGCATGTTCATCACTTATTAATACGTTTCCTTTATGTTAATGGGCTGTGAAACTTGTGTTATATTGATCATGAAAATGGTATCTTGCACTGAATGTTGCAACTTATATTAAATGTAATATTATGTAAGAGTGTGATCTCAATGGAGAAGATTGATTTTTCACAGATTTCCAGTGTTTACTCCATTATGTGACAGAGACTGCATTGCACTGTCTTGAATGCTTTCAGAAGAGGTTGTGGATTAAACATATCAGTGCTGTGAATATGTTTTCTAATACATACAAGTCATTTTGCTTCATACAATCTTAGTGTATGGTTTGGAGAAACAGGTATTAATTTGTTTTGCCATTGACTAGCATTTTATGAATGACAAAGTGTATAATTTCTGGTAAAAGTATTTAATAACAGCAAATGTTCATTTTTGGATGAACTATCCCTTGAGGAAGACGGGGAATTCCCAGTCATTTTGGTTGTTTTTAATGAATGCAACATTAATATGTACGTTTTAATATGTGTAAGAGCATAATAAGCTAAAAGTCCCTCCCCACACTCAGGTGAAACCCAGATTTCCTCAGAAATTCGCGCACACGAGTAAGTGAAAGCAAGTTTTGAGGTCGTCCTTAAACTTTTATTTCCATAACGTGCGTTTTATCTCTCAGCGTGTATGTGTATCGTGCAACACTCATATCGACAGACAACCGCAGATCCCTTGAATGAATCTGTCGCTCGGCTCAATGTCATTCATTGAAGGAATCCGCTCGGCCACCTTAAGCGCTCACTGCTGTGTTGTTACATTGTAGCGGAAAGAATGTCGGAAAGGGCCGATGATGACGTCAGGGGGGAGCAGCAGCAGCAGCAGCGCAGAGCGGCCAGGCAGCTGAAGCAGCAGCCACACTTCCAGCGGGGAGAAGCCTCCACAGCAATGGCGACTGTTGCGGAGCGCAGATCCCTGCCTAGTCCCGAAATAATGCTGGGACAGCCTTGGAGCAGCTGGGTCGACGCTGTGAAACTCTACGGGAGCGACGGTGAGTTGATCGGCCGCCGTCGGCCATTGCATTTCAGCGGGCAGCCGCGTCAGATCGCGAGCGTTCGCCCGATTGCGTTCAGTTTTGAAATATTAAGAAACGCGAGAACAAGCCTGCAAGTGTAACTATTCATGTAACACGATGCCAATCGCTTCCTCAGGTACAGAATTGGAAGAAAGTTTGAAAGAGTGCGGGAAAAATCGCGAAGCCATGAGACTCTGCAGAGACGGTGAGTAGTGTTGCTTTCTCTGGTCAAAGGTGTGTTTTTGTTTTGGTGCTGTGTGCACACTTTTCACGCACCGGTTCACTGAAACAAGTGCAGCTGACTTTTGACAGTACTGCGTTTCATAGTCTGTTGTCGCTAATGTTAAAAACGAGCTCTTAAATGTGTGTTTACATGGACTGTTCTGTGTTACAGTACAGCTCTGGGTTGCATGTTAGCACTTGTGAGTTTGAATCCAATTGAAAACAAACTACAAGTGGAATACGTGTGTTTTCGAGTAAGTGTCGCGCAGGAAAATGATTCAAATGAGTTCAAACATTTCTTTCTATTCATTTAAATAGACACCTATAGGCCTAGTAATATGTTTGGATAAGTTTGGTGTAGTAACACGTTTATACACTAGGAAATCTTACTTATTTATCACACAACTCAATGGTATAATTGATTGAGTCACAGCATTCAGTGGGTAAATATAATAAGCTGTGGAAGCGTAAATAACTACAGACTATTCATTATCATTTGAAGTTAGGGCTGTGCGATATCGAATTGAAAACAAACTAAGTGGAATATGTGGTGTTTTCGAGTAAATGTTGCGCAGGAAAATGATTTAAAAATGAGTTCAATCATTTGTTGTGACATATGAATAGACACCTATAGGCCTAGTAATATGTTTGGATAAGTTTGGTGTAGTAACACATTTATACACAAGGAAATTTTGCTTATTTATCACACAACTCAATGGAATAATTGATTGAGTCCCATGGAAAATATAATAAGCTAAGGAAGTGTAAAGACTCTTCAACTATAGACTATTCGATATCACTTCAAGTTAGGGCTGTGCAGTATTGAAGAAAAATGTGTTATGCGATAGCAGTCTATATAAAGCAATATTCGATTTGTGATGCAATATTTTAAAACCACAACAACATATGTTTTGCAATATTTTAGGGAAAAGAAAACATCAACGTCTGTACGTGAACTGCCATGTTCACAACAAATCAGACATTTTAATAATGTAAACAAACAAAAATAAATCACCACCACTGTGCTAGGTTTATCAACCAGACAATAACAATTAGGAAATAAAACAGGAAAACTAAACGCTTGAAAAACTTGAGTTAATAATTTTTTGCTTTATTGCTTTCTTAACATGGCTTGTTCGGTCATAATTTAGAATCCATACTAAAATTGTTACAGGTTTTTGTATATATTATTCCCCAATTTCTGTTTAACGTAAAGGAGATTTTTTCAACACCTTTATAAACATATTAGTTTTAATAACTAATTTTTAATATTTCTTATTCTTTTTTCTTTGCTATGATGACAGGGTAAAATATTTTACTAGATATTTTTCAAGATACAAGTATTCAGCTTAAAGTGTGATTTAAAGGCTTTAGTAGGTTAATTAGGTTAGGCAAGTTAGATTAATTAGGCAAGTCATTGTATAACAGTGGTTTGTTCTGCAGACAATTGAAAAAAATATTGCTTAAAGGGGTAAATGATATATATATATATTCATTCTAGCCGAAATAAAACAATTAGAAGTTTCTCCAGAAAAAAAAATATTATAGGAAATACTGTGGAAAAGTCGGTGCACTGTTAAACATCATTTGGGAAATATTTCTAAAAAGGAAGAAAAATCACAGGAGGACTAATCATTTTAATTTAAACTTTATTACGACATACACATTTGCAATAATTCAATAATTTTGATGTGTTGTGTAGCCTTTCTGCAAGCAAATACATGATTATGATTATAAAAAAATCTAATTCAGTATTGAATGCATATGTATTTGTGTATTATGAACTATTTCCATATAATAAATGTGGGAATTCAGAGAATCAAGTATTCAGAGATGGTCTGGCCATTTTCCATCTCATATAATAAAATAATTTTGATAATAATAAATGACAGACTTTTCATTTTTGGGTGACCAAAATCATATAATAAAATAACTAGTTGCTTCAGGTTGAGTTAGTGATCACCTTGTATGTTTATTTTGCTTTAACTGTTGTCTTAATGCATTTTATTTCTTAATTTGATTTAAATTAACGCAAGTGGCTCATTTGCGTGTCTAACAGTCAAAGTTTATCAGGTTGTACTTTTCATTCTTTTTGGTAGCATATTAAAGATCCCAACAAATTAGATAACACTTTATAATTGCTATAAATAAATAAATAAAAAATTCTGTGATTAATGCCAATGTATTTAGGAAAACGATCAGGGACAAACACAGACGGGTTGTTCAGACATGACAGAGACTGTCTGGACCTTTTCTGTCTTGTATCATAAACTAATCTGAGCTCAAGTCAGTATTTTACATCTATTTATTAATTAATTGTTAACTAGCGGCTTCATGATGAGGTCCTGATCACTCTGTCTATTTGTGTGTGTGTGTGTGTTAATGACTGTCCAAGTTTATTTTATTTCTTAATTACATTTAAATGAACTTAAAGGACACATTTGTTTTTCTAAAAGTCAAGGCAGCAGTCGATCAGTTTTTTTAAATTCTCCTTTTGTAGCATATTATCGATCCTTGCTAGTCGAATAACATCTTACAATTGCTATTCTGCATTAGTGCAAGTACTATTTTAGTTATTTAAAAACAAATGAACTGTTTAACATCCTTGCATTTATGTATTTCCATCTAAATGATCAGTTAGATAAATACAAACACAGCCAGGTTCTTCTGACACCATTCAGAGCTTACCTGGACGTAATATGATATTTTAAGCTCAGATTATTTTTTTATATCTATTTATTTATTATTTGTTTCAGTTTGCAGTCCTTATCACCCTGGTTGTGTTTATATTCTGTTTATGACAATCAAAATATATTTTATAATTTTATTACCTTTAAATTAATGCAAGTGACTTGTTTGTATGTCTTATGATCAAGGTTGTCAATCATATTTTTTATTATATATATTTTTTAAAAAAGGGCATTATTGATCCTAACCAACTAAATAACAACACGCTGTAAAATATATTTTGAATCTCTTCAATTTACAACATTTTAACAGGTCTTAGCTTTATCCTAAGTTGTCATGAAGTTTATAAACATGTCATCACCAGGCCTCTTTCTTGCTCTATTTCTGCCAGTATAGAAAGCGTGAGATACTGTACCTGTCAGGGCACTTACCTAACCATACATTTGCATTGACAAACAATCGAGCTATCATGTGTGCACCGCTGCTCCATTGCACACTTGAGAGTAAATTGGTAGTGTCTCCGAAGACCCGAAGTTGTCGCACAGGAATCTTGTCAAATGTGTCAACCTTTAGGTTACATAAGATGAAAACCAACACACTGTGTGGAGGGAAATCATCACCGGTTTTATGAGTTTTCTATTTAAACTCTGAATTGATTCTTAAGCTAAACCATTCTCAGGTCAGAGTAAAACCAAAGCTTTGAACACATCTCTGCTGTGGTTTTAGTTTCAGTTTCACCTCTGAAATATTTATGTGAGGATGTGTTGAGAGCTGCATATGTCGAGCTGTAGATGTGGAAATTATTGCTTCTATACTTTACCTTAAGAGCACCACATGTTGTTGGTGTTGTTCTTGTATAGTCAGGAACCACTCTGCAGAATGATTCAGTCAAACAAGAAAAGAAAAAAATCAAATTAATATGATGTATTATAATGGTAATTCCAAAGTTTTTCTTTGAAATGCGAAAGATGTTTTATAATCGATACTGGTAGCAAAACCATGTCTTCTGTTATGTTTCACTGAACAAAGACAGCCATTTAGGTTTTTTACAACAGCTCAGTTTCATTTTCAGTACAAAATATATCTACATATGGCACTATCCCAGTTTATTTTACCATGTTGAATGCCTTGTGGCAGCAATGAAAGCATAGACTGGTAAATGAAATGATATTAAGAGTAAAAAAAAAAATTATTTCACATTTCAGTTTTACTTGAATGAGTGTTAGAGTTATTGTATTAATACCTGATTCATTGTTATCGGCGTTTGACTGAAAAACAAGCAGAGCGTGTAAGGAAAATGAGTCATTCAGTTTCCTTGTTGTTCAGTTTGTCCGGTTTTAGACAGCTTATTAAAGCTAAAATAACAAACTAAAGTTTTCAGCCAATTGCAAGAGTGATTTGCTCGTTTTCTTGTGAAAGTTTTATGGTCACTGTTTAGCTAATGTTCACTAATTACCAAATGTGTATGGATATGAAATCAAAATGCCTCTGGTCAGTGAAATCTCACATCAAATTGCTTTTGTTGCACTTCATTATTGGCTTTTAAAGCAACATATAATTAATACTAGACTTCAGATTAGCTAATCACATGTTGATCATGATACAAAAATAAAAACACTAACAAACACGTTACATCCTCATACTGAGAGAAAATTCTCACTATACACTTAAAAAAATTCTCTGTAAAAGTAATTATAATTTATAATATATAATGTTATGATTCTTATAAAAATGTAACAAATAATTAGCTACATTTGAATTTTGCATGGCAAATTTCAGTTTTTTAATTCTCTCAAAATCTGAAAAACGAAGCTATAATTAAATAATTGTTAATTTATTTATAAATAAATAAAAAAAGGCAGCTAAGTTGGTTCAAAGTGTTGAACTTCTGGTCCAAAAGTGTTAAAAATGGCTGTGATGGATTTATTTTAAATATATCATTGCAGGCAAAAGACCAAACAAACCTTTTTGCACCCTAAACGAACTAAACATGGCACATCTCTGCCTTTAGTTGTTTGATAACTGTAATATAAAGATATACACTTTTACAGTTGTTTTTATTTTACAACATTATAAAGTCTTCATTAAGTCTTAAAGAATGTTTTTTTTTCCCACCTATAGATGATAAAAACATTTACAGCTAATCAGAATCCGTTCTGCTTTACTGTGCGTTCACACTGAAAGTGGCGAGAGCATCAAGTAGCTGGAAGTCATTCATTTTCAATGGGAGCCAGCAGCGAGGCGCGGTGCGTCTTCACCAGTGTGAACGTAGAGGGGAGTTGAAATCAAGTCAACTTTATGATAATGAGCTATGATGCGGTTCAGCGGCAAGCAATCAGAATGTTGAAGTTCACCGCTTGAGAGGATTCCAGAGAACACAGTTCTGTGAACTTTGCTTCTGACCACAGTTGTTCCCAAGGGTTTGATTATTGTGGTTGCCTAATTTCCAGCTATTTACAATGTTTTCGTACAGTGACATTCATAAAAAAGTTACTGGTGAGTTGATGTGAATTAATGTTATATATATATCATGCTAACTTTAACAACAGTACAAAACAGTATTGCTACTTCAGAATATTTCAGACATATGGACACATATTGGATAAGTAGAGCAAAGCCACACCACATGCAACAACTTAATCTTCCATAGTTTAATGATCTCGATAAAAAGCGTACAACATATTTATGCTAGAAAGCAAGTTTTTATGTGGGAATGTAACTGATATGCTGCCATGGCCCCTTTAAATATAAGATCAATGTAGCGAATTTTGATGCTCTCGCCGGCGGAGCAGGGTAGGCAGACAGTGTTGTCATCAGGGTGGCCTGGCCAGAGCAAACTTTGACGCTCTTGCAGCCTTTGCTGTGAACACACAGTTAATATACAAATTAAATTAAAACTAACCATATGATTTTGTTAGCTCACATTGCCAGTTTTGGGGTGATCAATTCATCTGTGCATGTCATAAAAAAGTGCCCTTGTAATCTAAAATTAAAATCTGAAAATACACTTCCTGTTTGTTTTCAGTTAAATTCTGAGATTGCGTGGTTTTGAGGTATTAGGCGTAGTTAACATACTTAACCAAACCCCTCCAACTGTCAGTTTTGACAACAAACAGAAATGGTGAGGAGGAGGTGTCTGTTGTAGGTTGTAATAACTCTTCTAAAACCCATTTCCCGATCTTTCTGAATGAACTGTCTACTTTAAATACATCCATTCAGCATATAATATTTTCTCATGTAATATTCAGTTTCTGTAGGTCACAAAACGAAAAAGAAAAAATGGTTCATGTGGACTTTAAATAACTCGAGCAATTAAAATAGCAGACGACAAAACTGCATTGCGTGTAAGACACAAAGTAATCGTTCTTTGTGAAAGGGTTTTGAGTTTAACCGAGTTTTAAGTGACTGTCTTCATGCCATCATAAACTTAGATGTAATGATTTTTTTTAGATAATAATCCGTTTAGAACTGATTATTTAGTCCGTTCACACACATGCACTACCATTCCAAAGATATTGTTAACCGCAAAAAGAAAATTACTCCATAATTTACTCACCCTCAAGCCATCCTCAGTGTATGACTCTTTTTCTATCAGATGAACACAGGCGGAGTAGCTTTACATTTTATCCTGGCTCTTCCATGCTGTCTAATGGTGTTAGGTAGTGGCCCTTTGTTTTTGAAAAGTGCATAAATCTGTTATAAAACTAACGAGTACAGCACCAGGGGTTCACGCATGTATTTATGAAGTGGATCTACGGGTTTTTAAAAAATAAATAAATAAATAATATTAAATATAATTTACATTTTTTAATTATACCCGTCACTGACATTTGTTATGATGCATTTGTAATGATGTGTCGTTGCTGAAAGACGTATAGCATAAGACACGTTTGTAGTGGAATTTCCGGCGAGAGTAGACAAACGAGCATAACTTAACGCTGTTAACTAATTAAAGTAATGAGAAGTTAATAAGTCAGAGGATTTTACTATAAGGGAAAAAGAGCTTGAGTTTTTTGGTAAAGCTATGTGCCTTACGTTGAGTCAGAGGTCAGCCAAGTTAACAGGAATGCACATTCGGAGGCACTGAAATTCTGTCATTTGAGTTTATAATAAAAAAAGAAGAGAAATATTTTTGTTACAAAAACACATTGATGTGTTTTATAAGACGTGTGTGGGTTCGTTTTACAACAGATTTATGCACTTTTGAAGCTTAAAAAAAGGCCACTATTCAATACCATTATACAGCATAGAAGATATGAGAAGATATTCATCTGACAGAAGATATCATTTACACGTCATATACACTGACGATGGCTTAAGGGTGAGGGTTTTTTAAAATAACATTTTTAGGTGATTCCTTTAAAGTTGCTAAAATTTGTAAAATGTTTTTTCTCTCTTATTATCAAGGCTACATTTATTTTGATCAAATAAAAATAAAATAGTTATGTTGTGTAGTATAACAAAGTAATCTTAAGTAACATTGTAAATGTTTTATAACATGAATTTCATTGTATTCGGAATTATTTTTTGTGGACTGCATTTTAAATCTTAAAAAGCTTGTGATAGGACTTGAAATCATCAAAACTATACAATTAGTTTAGATTTAGTTACATTTGCGAAACAAAAAAAAAAAAGAACATTTTGGAGCTCTGTGATATAAAGCAGAAGATCCTTAAAACACCGTAATGCTAAATTTGTCATTCTGTGACATGTAATGTTATACAGCTAATTTTAGTTTTATAAACAAATTCTACAACTCTTTTCGTTTTCAAACGGGTTTTCGTTTTTTATTTGGCATTTTTGGGACATAGGCCAGTATATTAGACAATAAGCGAAGTTGGAGAAAGAGAGAAGGGATGGGATTGGGAAAAGTCCAGCAGTCAGGGCTCAAACTTTGTTGTACTGCACACTGTCCAAAGCTATTGGCGCCAACAAACAGGTTTGGAACAATCAGAGGAGAATAGGTTAGGTTTAAAAAACAAATTAAGAAAAAAACATTTACATTAGTGGTTAAAGAGCGATTACAAACCAAAAAAAACAACAACATAACCAACAATATCTGAGAAGCTGGTGTTTTTACACTCGAGACTCTTGTTTTAGACAAGAGCCAATATATATTTCTGACGGTATGATAACGTTGAGTAAAAATATTACGGTAGTGTGATTACTGCTCTAAAAGATGTCTGGGTAAAAAGCAACTTTTTTCCTCTTTGAACACAATATATTTTATTTTAGCAAAATGTTAAATATTTTGGAACCGTAAACATGTCAGGCTAACGATTTAAAATAAGTCATAACACAGATTTCATTACAAGTTGAAAAAAGTTGGAGATACTGTTGCCAAAAAAAAACAGAATAAAAAAATAAATAACTAAAATAAAAAATCAACTTGAATATACCATAGCAACGGTATAACAAAATATTAGCGGTTTAAAAACCTTGATTTTTTTTTTTTAATTAATTAATTAATTTATTAAAAAAAAAAATTTCAAACCACAGTAAACCTTGAAACTGGTTATCCTACCATGCCTAACGCACGCACACAACCACCAGGAAACACTTGCACGTGCTGAACACTGATCAGTTAAAGGTGGCTAGATGGAGAGATGTGTGTTGTTGATCTTGCAGCTCTTCATCAGACGGGGAGGAGGCGCAGACACACCAAGCGTGGAGTTAAACCTGCGAGTGTGTTCGTGCAGTGGGCTTCTAAGAGCTTCTCTACCTAGATCGTTTATCAATGACAGTGAAGGGGATGGTCAAATTATCTGCTCACAGTCTCTCTCTCTCTCTCTCTCTCTCTCTCTGTCTCTCTCTCTCTCTCTCTCTCTCTCTCTCTCTCTCTCTCTCTCTCTCTCTCACCTTATCACCATCTCTGTGTCTCTCTCTTTGTCACAATCTCTTTTTCTCTCTCTCCTTTTCATATCCATATTCTCGCTCTCTCTCTCAGCACATTCTGTCTGTCCTCCACTTTCTCTCAGACCTGAGACACATGATTAGGAGACACAAGAATATCTGTGGTTTTCATGTCAAGTCAACCCAGCTCTGATGGAGCGAGCGTATCCTGTCTGCATCTCTGATATGCTGTCATAAGGATTTTGTTGTCTAATGTTGGGATTGATATCCGGATGAGCACCAAGGCTCAGTTTTCCTTGTTAAGCCAGAAAGCTCATTTGGAATTTTTTTTACAGGATACCACCGTCCTCGCATTCTTTGAAATGGCTGTTTCCCTCTGTAGGAATCCCTCAAAGCAATGGTTAGATGTATTGGATGTAACCTTTAAAACCGTTTCTGAAAATAGCTCCATGTGTCTTGTAAAACACTAACTACACGTGCGCTTTCTGTGTGCAGCAAAACAAGAAAAGCTTAAATAATTTTTTTTATTTCTTAATCTTTTAGGATGTCTTTTTTTACCAAAAAATTATGGGTAACGCTACAATAATATAATTAACTATAATTTAATATTAATAATATAATAACTACACACTTTGGCCCAATCCCAATTCTATTTTTGTACCCCTACCCCTTCCCCCTGGCCCTTAAAACCGAGTGTGAAGGGGAAGGGCAGAATTTGCCCCTAAGAATTGGGACACCCATCCGTCCTTAAAATAGCAAAAGTGTATTCGGACATGCCCTTAATTGTGCCCTGCGCTTTAGACTTTGCACCTAGATCGTTAAAATAGAGCCCATATTCTTTTATACATTAAAAAAAAAATTTTTTTTCAAAGAAATTAAGTATGCTTTAAGTTAGACAGCAAATCATATTGCAAAAATTTTACTTGGACTGGAAAACAACTGAATAGTGCAAATTTACAAAAATGTGAAGTGTTTCACAAGCTCCAATTTAGCATATAAAAATGATATCTGAAGGTCATATTACACTAAAGACTAAAGTAATGACTGCTGAAAATTTGTCATCACAGAAATAAATTACTTTAAGTGCTCATTTAAACTAGAAAACTGTTTTAATGTTATGTCTTATGAAATATTTCATATTAAAGGCATTAACAAGTGTAAAATTCTAATAAGCTTAATTTTTCAGTAGAAGAAAGACCAATACATGATAAAGTGATAATTATTTTTCCTTTTTGACCTTTTGTCAGATCACGCTTCTGCTTTTCAGTTGTTTTGTTTGGAAATGAACATGATTCAGTTGCACTCACACAAAGAGTAGCTGTTGTTACATGTTAAAAGCAAAGCTGTTTTTAAAGATTTGTCTTTCAGTAATTTTCATTAAACATACTGAACTGCTTCGGTGACTTGGATGTTGCTATAACAGACATATGTCACATCATTTTCATTTGATTAGTAATGAAATGATAAACATCAAACCTACATATATTGAAACTCTCTCTAATTGATAAGTAACGATACACAGAAGTCATCGTTTGGTACATACCTTGGTTTTGGAATCACTGGTTCACATGTTCATATTGAAAGAAATATCCCAGTGTTTGCTTTTTCAGTTTTTGTATGTACTGTATGTGTGTGTGTTTTGTCACAATCAGCTTCAGAACTGAAAGCTTTTTGTAACGTGAAAGTACAAAATAAATAGAATAATGTTAAATAAAACTTACACTCTAAAAAATAACGGGTGAAATATATGGTAAAATACCGGCAGCTGTGGTTGCCAGAAGTTCACCCTAAAATATAAGGCTACAACGTGCAACACTTAACAGAATACTATTTGATAATTCTTAAATTTTACAGTTGAAACTGCGGTTCATTTAGAGTACATTTTTGTTAAATAAACAGATGTAGCGTAAACATGTTTACAGTCATTTTCTTTAAAAATAGAAGTTGTAAATGTAAATTCCTTTACAGTAAACTACTGTGAATTATTAATATACTGTAAACCTAGCTACACTTGAAATGCAGTACTGCTTGAATACTTGAACGTAGTCACTATTTCAATGTGGACTGGCATGATCTCTCTGCAGAAAAAAGACACAAAGATGTTAGTTCATGAACAATATGCTTAAACGGAGATAGACTCAGCCTTCTTTTGTTAAACTAATCAACAATGAACTGCACACAAGCAAGCAACACCCTGGAATTTTGTAGGCCTATTTGATTAGAAATGAAAGGATTGAAATAGACACATCTCAGAACTGAGCTATCATAAGTATTTGGGTAACACTTTACAATAAGGTTGTATCAGCTAATATAACTTAATGCATTTACATGAACAAACAATGAACAATACATTTATTTCAGTATTTGTTAGTTAATGAAAATAAAGTTGTTCATTGTTACTTCATGTTAACTCACAGTGCATTAATGTTAACAAGCAGGACTTTGGATTTAATAATGCATTAGTAAATGTTGAACTACAATTAATAAAAGCTGTACAATTATCACTCATACTTAATGTAAGTGAATACAATAACTAATGTAACCATATTGTTAAATGTGACCAGTATTTGCTTAACTCTGTCTGCTTGCAGCCTAAATTCAACAATTCATACCATTTGTGGTGTTTTCTGCCACTACTTGTTTAGCCTGCATTAATGCATTTAGTGTAAGCTGCACGATTAATCATTACAAGCTTGGAATCTGAACACCCACAGAACATAAATGATAAATGATGGGGATTTGCATGTTTATAAACCCTTCGACTCGCTGCATTCAAATCTGAAAACGCAAAAATCAAGAAAGAGATTGAGTCTTTAGTCTTTTGAGTTCGCTATGAAGTTATAAACAGTCAAATAACACAGAAGTACTGGGAGAACAGTTTATAGTTTAGATAAAACCACTGATGTTTATGGTAAAGATTAAAATCACCATCATGATGACGCTCAAAAATAAAAGTTGTAGGCAGCAATTACATTATTTAACCAGTAGTTGGCCATCAAAAATATGCCCCTGAATAATTCTTGATCTGAAAATTGGTCAGATCTGTGACTAAAAAACCATTATGTGATCCGAAATGTGAGATTTGTGATCAGTTACACCAATAATGTAAGTCAATGCCAACGTTTAACAGTGTTTTTTTTTGTGTTCAACAAAAGATAGAAACTTAAACGTGTTTAGAGCTAGTGGAGAATAAATGATGACAGAATTTTCATTCTGGGGTGAACTGTCTCTTTAAATAACAGCTGTGCATCAAACCCTGGCTTTATAGTTCTTGTTGGGTACCTTTGTTTTGAATTCCAAAAGAGACTGTTGTGATTACTGTAGGAGTGACACAGGTACGCCCAGGTGTTGCAGACAGGTCTATGGCACGTTTTTAGACAGTATTTTGGAGTGTCCTGCATGAAGCATGTCTGAATAAAGGAGCAGCAGTGGACCAGCAGGCACAGCGCTGCTCCCGTCCCTTCACTTAATCACTCACACTAATTAACCTCTTGGCTCCACACTAATGGACAGTTAGTGCCTCTCAGAGCTCCACATTTTCAGCTGACAAAATTCTTCTGAATATAACGCTTGCTGCTCATTTATGCCTTTGTTTTTTGTTGTTGAAGTGATTATAAGGGGTGTTGCAAGTTGTTATGTGTGAAGATGTATCGTCAGTGCATCTGCTTTCAATATGTACTCCTGTGGAAGTAGGTAGGAGACTGGTTATTTAAGGAGAGAGATGGAGAAGTGGGAATTATGATGCAAGCCAGAATCAAACCCACATATTCTGCTTGAGCATGTTCACTGCTAGGCCACAGTTTCTTTCTAAACGCATTCTCAACACTACGGGTAAGCATATATATATATATATTATCGCTACTCAAATTTTTACTTTACTGCCTGTTGATGGAGTGAATTCAGTATAAATACTGAGCAGGAAATCTAAAACTTATGGTCAATATATATTTTTTTTTAGTGTATGTAAACTTCTGGTTTCATACACTAAAAAAATGAACATAACCATTTAAAAAGAAAAAAAAATTTCTGATGGTAAATCATACTAAACGTTTACTATTTTAGGTCTGTTAGGATTACCTAAATTATTTACATTTGCTAAATGCCAAAATAATGAGAATTTTCTTTTTTCTGAAACAAAAACAAAAAACTTTGCATATTCAGATCTTCATGGGAAGTTAGTAACTGTTAGTTAGCCTATAACAATGGCAGACTTATTTTTAATGCATTTAAAAAAAGTTTTTATTATATACATATTTGTACAAGAGCTAATATTAGCCTACCTTTTTCCATATGCTTACTTGCTAAAAAAAAAAAACCATTTAAATAATTATAGAAAAAACTAAAAATTCTAGAAGAAAAAGTATTTTAATTCTAGAAGATTAAAAAAAAAACTATTCATAACCATTATATCAAATAATTTAATAGCATTAGCAAGAGTCACAAAAAGCTTTATTGTGTTTGGGAAAAAATAATGATTTTGATTCTTTATACACAGGATAATTATGAGTTGTGTGAATTTTTTTTTTTTTTTTTTTGAGGTTTATGTAATAATGTCAGTTTGGTCTAATTAAAAAAAATGTTTAAACGGCCTTTAAACAATACGCTTTTTAGATGTTTACATTTTTTGTTTATTTACATGCTGTTATATTATAATTATAATTAAATAACGTTTTAGAAAAGGCTTTTTATCATTTAATTTAGTGTCATTTAATTTGGTTTCATATCTAACAGATTATTTACATTATATAGTTTGTTAAATACTTTATTTGAGTAAGTTTTCATTTGCATGTTGCCAGGTCAAGTCATTTTCTCAGAAGTGTATAAAAACCATTAGTTTGCATTTGGAGCAGTGGTTTGCATTAAGCCACACTAAATAGCAGACACTATGAGCGATTTCCTTTTCTCCTTTCTTTAAAAGTGCAGATATTTTCTCACTGCTTTCATCTATTTTCAGTGCAGTTATTTGTGTGGTTTTGGGTAGACTGTTTTCCTCAAACTCGGCTGTCAATTCAGGGCACTTTCTTAAAGCATGAATCTTGAAAGCCAAATGCCACCTACTGTAAGGCTCTCCTCTGCTCGCTTGTTTATAATCTTTCGGCCTTGCAGAAATTTCACAACTTTACAACTGCCACTCTTAATCTGCAATCTCGCTTGCTTTTTTCCCCCCTCCTCGTTCTCCCACTCAATTACTCTCTTTTCCTCTGACAACCTTTGAAACTCTGGCGCAGTAGCTGGTTTCCCTTATCGCTTATTTGTTTCCTTATGAAAACAGAGTAGCGCTGCGGCGGGTGACCCTCCTGCACCGCATAAACTCATCCAGACGCTTTTCCTGGAACGTCCCAGGATTGGCCTGAGTAGCCTTACCTGAACCGGCCCTTGTTTGACTAAACAGCGCAGTGGACTTATGTGCTCCGTGAAAAAACATTTGTGCTTAGACTTTTTGTGTGTTTGATCTAATGGCAGATTAGGAAGATTTAATTTGGGATTCATTCACTGGTTAGGTTAGATTCTACATTCATTTTATACTCGATTAATCTGTTGACATTGAGAGCAAACAAAATCAGTACAGGTCATTTTGATACCAGCTTACCAGCTTTTTTCTATAATACATGTTCAAAAGTCATTCTACACTGAAAAAAAAAACATCCATTAATTAACAGGTTTTGTATTTTGTGGTTCACATGGTGTTCATTTACAGCTGTGAATTGCATTATGGGAGTTTTATCTCTTATAGGAGTTTTATCTTAAAAATTCAACACTGCAGATTACCGAAGTGACTTTTTTTTCGTCATTTCAGTAGTTTGATCAAGATATAAGTCTGTAAAATAACAGGAAAAAGTACTGGCAGTTATTTTTTTTACTAGGTTTTTGGACCGTAATTTACAACGCAATGGCAATGTATTGATTTAAGCTACTAAAAATAAGGCTACACGACTAATCATTTTAAAACCAAAATTGCAATTTGAAAAGATGCGATTTTCAAATTGCAAAAGCTGTGGTTATTTCAATTATGGTGAGGGAGGCGAGATCGAGTAATTAAATAGATCCAACTACTTAAAAAGCAGACAACTGTTAAGCCTGGTTTATACTCGACACGTTCGCTAGTTGACTTGAGTGCATTCGGCGAATGTGACATCTTCGCGGAGTTTGTGGAGGTTCGCTTTGGGTGCAAGCGACATGATTTTGGCCAGCGGAGCGCATGTTTTATTTTGAGACTCGAGCGAACAGTTTGCGCAGTGCCGCATTTAATTTGAGTTGAATAATAAATCAATTTGAAGAGATTTTGTCTGAAACAGGCACGATTGTACACACATTTTTATATAGAGATAACCATCTTTCATATAGATAACCAGATGATCAATAATTCTTGGCTAGAAATTGCAACAGCCATGGGAAAGGAGGAAAATTTTTGTTAAAAAGTTGAGGAAACCTGAGGGATAAGTTTGTTAAAACAAAAAAGAGGCCATGGCAAAAGTGGAAACCCAGGTAATTACAGAAATATCTTTTTCCACCATTTATAGGTTTTACATTGATGTAATTATTACAATTTAGATTTTAAAACAATTAAATATTTACAAAACTAAAATGAAGTAACAAATTATTTCTTTGACTGGAAAGGAGTATTTGAACCTATCGGTTTACAATATACTGATGCCCTGTTTTTCTAGGCTTTATTGGCGATAATGGTCAGAAACGTTGGACCATTTTTGCTTTTTTAGCATATACGTAGAGGACAAACTAACCAGACAGTAATGTGTGAATTGTGGAGAGAGCTAACATCTGTATTTTTAGTAAGTGTACTTTTGTTGCTTTTATTCTTTCCATAATAAAAAAATATATTTGTAGAGCAACCCATATTCCGTGTCATTAATATTTTAATAAACTTTAATAGGTAAAACTTTCCGAGATTAACAAAAGCAAGTGATGCATCAAAGTTTGATTTAAAAAAAAAATCTTGAATGATTATAAAAATCTTTATAATCATTAAAATAATTTATACAAATAATTTGTTTAAAAATCTTCAATAATATTAATGATATGATATAGTTCCGGAAACGTTCTACTTGTCTGATTTTACGATGGGTTCCTTTTGACCGTCCCCTGTCATTTTAAGTAATATCACAATGGCGAACGCATCAAGTATAAAAGCCTTGTCCATGTCGTGAGATGCGCACGCAGGTCTGCGATGCGGCGTCAGGCAAAAGTATAAATCAGGCTATACAGAGTAACCCACGAGCTCCTATTTCACTTCTATGGAGAAAATTAAAGCTGTAAACTCTCTCTCTGTGGACCTTTGACCTGCTTGCGTGAGGTAACGCTTTGTGGAACTTGTGGTTGTGGATCCACACCTATGATCCACACACACACGCATTATTACTGCGGTCGTTTATTTGTATTCGCGTTGCTCATCAGTGAATAACATCAGAGCCAATTTCTTGAGCAGTTCAGAGCCCTTTCTGTTGAGTGCGGGTCGGGAACACAATGACCAATCACAGGCATTTAAGAACTCGCTTGACAACGCTCAAAAACAAGCGGGATAATATTTTTTTATTTGCTATAAATGCTCATGTTGTTCTGTGCATGTAGTTTTATTACGTTCAGAAAGAGCAGGTAAAATTAAAAGAACAGTTCATTTATCTGACTGCTTGTTTTAAATGACAAAATTGTATTGCAAATATTATATATATATACATACAGGGAGTGCAGAATTATTAGGCAAGTTGTATTTTTGAGGATTAATTTTATTATTGAACAACAACCATGTTCTCAATGAACCCAAAAAACTCATTAATATCAAAGCTGAATATTTTTGGAAGTAGTTTTTAGTTTGTTTTTAGTTTGAGCTATTTTAGGAGGATATCTGTGTGTGCAGGTGACTATTACTGTGCATAATTATTAGGCAACTTAACAAAAAACAAATATATACCCATTTCAATGATTTATTTTCACCAGTGAAACCAATATATCATCTCAACATTCACAAATATACATTTCTGACATTCAAAAACAAAACAAAAACAAATCAATGACCAATATAGCCACCTTTCTTTGCAAGGACACTCAAAAGCCTGCCATCCATGGATTCTGTCAGTGTTTGATCTGTTCACCAATAACATTGCGTGCAGCAGCAACCACAGCCTCCCAGACACTGTTCAGAGAGGTGTACTGTTTTCCCTCCTTGTAAATCTCACATTTGATGATGGACCACAGGTTCTCTATGGGGTTCAGATCAGGTGAACAAGGACGCCATGTCATTAGTTTTTCTTCTTTTAGACCCTTTCTTGCCAGCCACGCTGTGGAGTACTTGGACACGTGTGATGGAGCATTGTCCTGCATGAAAATCATGTTTTTCTTGAAGGATGCAGGACTTCTTCCTGTACCACTGCTTGAAGGTGTCTTCCAGAAACTGGCAGTAGGACTGGGAGTTGAGCTTGACTTTATCCTCAACCCGAAAAGGCCCCACAAGCTCATCTTTGATGATACCAGCCCAAACCAGTACTCCACCTCCACCTTGCTGGCGTCTGAGTCGGACTGGAGCTCTCTGCCCTTTACCGATCCAGCCACGGGCCCTTCAAGACTCACTCTCATTTCATCAGTCCATAAAACCTTAGAAAAATCAGTCTTGAGATATTTCTTGGCCCAGTCTTGACGTTTCAGCTTGTGTGTCTTGTTCAGTGGTGGTCGTTTTTCAGCCTTTCTTACCTTGGCCATGTCTCTGAGTATTGCACACCTTGTGCCTTTGGGCACTCCAGTGATGTTGCAGCTCTGATATATGGCAAAACTGGTGGCAAGTGGCATCTTGGCATGCAGCTGCACGCTTGACTTTTCTCAGTTCATGGGCAGTTATTTTGCACCTTGGTTTTTGGTTTGGTTTTTCCACACACTTCTTGTGACCCTGTTGACTATTTTGAATGAAACGCTTGATTGTTCGATGATCACGCTTCAGAAGCTTGGCAATTTTAAGAGTGCTGCATACCTCTGCAAGATATCTCACTATTTTTGACTTTTTGGAGTCTGTCAAGTCCTTTTTTTGACCCATTTTGCCAAAGGAAAGGAAGTTGCCTAATAATTATGCACGCCTGATATAGGGTGTTGATATCATTAGACCACACCCCTTCTCATTACAGAGATGCACATCACCTAATATGCTTAATTGGTAGTAGGCTTTCGAGCCTATACAGCTTGGAGTAAGACAACATGCATAAAGAGGATGATGTGGTCAAAATATTAATTTGCCAAATAATTCTGCACTGCCTGTATGCATGTATGTGTATATATATATATATATATATATATATATATATATATATATATATATATATATATATATATATATATATATATATATATATATATACGTGTGTGTGTGTGTATTCATAAATTATACATTTTAATACAATAATTCTTGCGCTGTGAAGTAAAATCTAAAATTGTGTATGGAAAGCATTGTTAGTGCACCGTGAATGTTCTAAAAAATAATGTGAAAAATCAAAATGTAGAGGTTTTATATATAGTTGAAGTCAGAGTTATTAGCCCCCCTTTGAATTTTTTTCCCTTTTTTAAATATTTCCCAAATGATGTTTAACAGAGCAAGGAAATTTTAACGGTATGTCTGATAATATTTTTTTTTCTGGAGAAAGTCTTGTTTGTTTAATTTTAGCTAGAATAAAAACATTTTAAGGTCAAAATTATTAGTCCCGTTCAGCTATATATTTTTGACAGTCTACAGAACAAACCATCGTTATACAATAACTTGCCTAGTTACCCTAACCTGCCTAGTTAACCTAATTAACCTTGTTAAGCCTTTAAATGTCACGTTAAGCTGTATAGAAGTGTCTTGAAAAATATCTAGTCAAATATTATTTAGTGTCATCATGGTAAAGAAAAATAAATCAGTTATTAGAAATGAGTTATTAAAACTATTATGTTTAGCAATGTGTTGAAAAAATCTTTTTTTCCTTATCTTATTTTTTTAAATAAATAACTTTATATTTTTAAATATGTACTATTTTAAATAAACAGTAGTGTAGCTTTTTTGATTATGCTTGGTCTTTCTTTGGTGCTGTTAAAACCACCACATCAAACCTGTAGCTCTTTTATGAAATTATAGTAAATTGCATTTTAAATCACAAAACGCAATTTTGATCAGATAAATCACAATTAGATTTTTTCTTCAAATCGTGCAGCCTTAATTAAAAATGTCAACAAAAGTCACTTTATAACATCAAAAGCTTTTGGAGAAAAGATCAAGATCCTGTAACGCAATTCAAAAGCATAAATAAATGGGAAAAAAAACATGAATCACAAAATACGGAGAACGGCAAATTTACTGATATTTTTTACAGTGAATATTAATATAGTTATTTGGCACTTAACAAATACGTATGAATATTGAAAACAGTTGTTCTGCTTAACATTCTGATTGAAATTGAGTGCTTGCTTTGATAGTTTAAAAAACAAATTTTGCAAAATATAAATCTTCTGTATTGGCTTTACTTTTTTCTTTTGATGAAGTTAATGCGTTTTGTTTAATAAAGTAGTCTATTAATAATAATTAATAGTATTGCTACACTTTTCTAGTGCAGATCAAACTCAGGTTGAACAGATTATTTGTTGACAAAAGATTAGTCATAGTTAGAAATAAAATGTGTAAATATCTTTGCTAGTATACTGAATGAATTTATTTACATAAAAAAAAACTGAAAACTTAATACTAAAACAAAACTAAATAAAATTTACAAGTAGACATTTTGGGTAATACAAATACTAAAATTAATAATGATAAAATTACAAAACATGACTTAATCAGAAAATTTAAGTCAAAATGACAGAAATTATTGAAATGGAAAGTGATTCAAGCTCTTACTTAAAAATACAATATTGGCTCAGTGTAAATAAAATCGCTCTGGGATTAATAAAAAAAAAACAAAAAAAACTACTTTTTTTTTTACTAAATTTTTTGTTATTTCCTTTAATATTTTGACTTCATTAATATCATAAGGGGCAACCCAGTGGCGCAGTAGGTAGTGCTGTTGCCTCACAGCAAGAACGTCGCTGGGTCGCAGGTTCGAACCTCGGCTGGGCTGGGTCAGTTGGCGTTTCTGTGTGGAGTTTGCATGTTCTCCCTGGGTTTGCGTGGGTTTCCTCCGGGTGCTCCGGTTTCCCCCACAGTCCAAAGACATGCAGTACAGGTGAATTGGGTAAGCTAAATTGTCCATAGTGTATGAGTGTGAATGTGTGTGTGGAAGTTCCCAGAGATGGGTTGCGGCTGGAAGGGCATCTGCTGCGTAAAATCGTGCTGGATAAGTTGGCGGTTCATTCCGCTGTGGCGACCCCGCAAGGGACAAAGCCGACAAGAAAATGAATGAATGAATGAATAATATCATAAGAAAAGTTGATTTGAATATGCCACATTTTTTGATACAATATCATGAAAGGTGTTGGTGACTGGCACAGTGTTTGTTCTGTATTTTACATCAGTGCTGTTGGGAATGTCAGCGACGCTTCATCTCTCTAGTTTAAATCGCAAGACATTTGTTTGATTAGTAAGCAAACACATTTACTTCAAGTTCATGCTGGACCGTTTTTTGGATTCTGAGCTAATGAATGGACTGTGTTGCTTGCGGTTGAGTCTTATTCAGCTTCTAGTGTTTCATGTTTCTTATACGCAAAAAAATAGCAGTGCTTATCAGGCAAATTATTAATGGCACCAGTGCAACTTCTAACAAGAATTCATTTGCACAGGCAAGAAAAACAAATACAACTCTGGTAAAAATGAAATTTAACTCTACATATCTCAGATTTATTGCATTTTATTTATTAGGTTTGGTAACATTTCTTTCCCATAAAAAAAAAAAAAGTAATTTTTTATAAAAAAAATTTTTAGGAATATGACATTTATTGACCATATTAACAAATGTTTTCATCTGTTTTTATGACCGCCTGGATATTTGACAAAAGTTTCATGTCACAATACGAGTTATCTCATATTTTTATTGCATGGATATACAGTTGAAGTCAGAATTATTAGCCCCCATGTTTATTTTTTTTCCCCAATATCTGTTTAACCGAGAGAAGATTTGTTCAACACATTTCTAAACATAACAGTTTTAATAACTCATCTCTAATAACTGATTTATTTTATCTTTGCCATGATGACAGTAAATAATATTTTACTAGAAAATTGTTAGGACGCTTCTATACAGCTTAATGACATTTAAAGGCTTGACTAGGTTAATTAGGTTAACTAGGCGGGTTACGGTAATTAGGCAAGTTATTGTATAATGATGGTTTGTTCTGTAGATTATTAAAAAAATATATATAGCTTAAAGGGGCTAATAATTTTGACCTTAAAATGGTTTTTAAAAAATTAAAAACTGCTTTTATTCTAGTCGAAATAAAACAAATAAGACTTTCTCCAGAAGAAAAAATATTATCAGACATACTGTGAAAATTTCCTTGCTCTGTTAAACATCATTTGGAAAATATTTAAAAAAGAAAAAAATTCAAAGGGGGCTAATAATTCTGACTTCAACTGAATATATTTTTGGATACTAAAAGATGTACTCATTTATATGTGATTGATTGATTGATTTTTATTCAGACATATCAAATGGATATTAATAAACTTTAAAACATCTTTTAAAAACTAATGATTACATGCCCAACATTATATAATGCTAAATAAAATGCAAACAGTGTACTTACAAGCTGGCAACTTTCTCACCATGCTGTTATTCATGTTTCCGTCTGCTCCCCTGTAGTGGCATGATTGCAGTTATACAAATTATGAAAAATTATTATTACAGTAAATAATGTATGTAAATGATAGAGCATAATATGGAACAAGACAAGTGATATTGCACAGCCCTATTTGAAACATTGGTATGGTGTTGTCTACAAATAAATAACTAATATAAAATATGGCATCTAATCTGAAGCCCTGATTGATTACAAAAATTAAAATCACCCATGTGTTGAACATTTACTGTCATAAAACTATGTAATGGACAACTTAGTAACCATCGTAAAACTATTTTCAATTTTTATTTGTTCATTTGAGAGTTAATAACATGCCTAACCACTTTAGACATCCATTTGAAATTGGATGTCTCTTTTATTTGCATTATTTAAATATTGAAGTTTTATATACAGGCAGTGCAGAATTATTAGGTAAATGAGTATTTTGACCACATCATCCTCTTTATGCATGTTGTCTTACTCCAAGCTGTATAGGCTCGAAAGCCTACTACCAATTAAGCATATAAGGTGATGTGCATCTCTGTAATGAGAAGGGGTGTGGTCTAATGACATCAACACCCTATCTCAGGTGTGCATAATTTTTAGGCAACTTCCTTTCCTTTGGCAAAATGGGTCAAAAGAAGGACTTGGCAGGCTCCGAAAAGTCAAAAATAGTGAGATATCTTGCAGAGGTATGCAGCACTCTTAAAATTGCCAAGCTTCTGAAGCGTGATTATCGAACAGTCAAGCGTTTCATTCAAAATAGTCAACAGGGTCGCAAGAAGTGTGTGGAAAAACCAAACCAAAAACCAAGGTGCAAAATAACTGCCCATGAACTGAGAAAAGTCAAGCGTGCAGCTGCCAAGATGCCACTTGCCATCAGTTTTGCCATATTTCAGAGCTGCAACATCACTGGAGTGCCCAAAAGCACAACGTGTGCAATACTCAGAGACATGGCCAAGGTAAGAAAGGTTGAAAAACGACCACCACTGAACAAGACACACAAGCTGAAACGTCAAGACTGGGCCAAGAAATATCTCAAGACTGATTTTTCTAAGGTTTTATGGACTGATGAAGTGAGAGTGAGTCTTGAAGGGCCCGTGGCTGGATCGGTAAAGGGTAGAGAGCTCCAGTCCGACTCAGACGCCAGCAAGGTGGAGGTGGAGTACTGGTTTGGGCTGGTATCATCAAAGATGAGCTTGTGGGGCCTTTTCGGGTTGAGGATGGAGTCAAGCTCAACTCCCAGTCCTACTGCCAGTTTCTGGAAGGCACCTTCTTCAAGCAGTGGTACAGGAAGAAGTCTGATTTTCACTGATTTTCATGCAGGACAATGCTCCATCACACGCGTCCAAGTACTCCACACCGTGGCTGGCAAGAAAGGGTCTAAAAGAAGAAAAACTAATGACATGGCGTCCTTGTTCACCTGATCTGAACCCCATAGAGAACCTGTGGTCCATCATCAAATGTGAGATTTACAAGGAGGGAAAACAGTACACCTTTCTGAACAGTGTCTGGGAGGCTGTGATTGCTGCTGCACGCAATGTTGATGGATTCTGTCAGTGTTTTGATCCGTTCACCATGGATGGCAGGCTTTTGAGTGTCCTTGCAAAGAAAGGTGGCTATATTGGTCATTGATTTGTTTTTGTTTTGTTTTTGAATGTCAGAAATGTATATTTGTGAATGTTGAGATGTTATATTGGTTTCACTGGTGAAAATAAATCATTGAAATGGGTATATATTTGTTTTTTGTTAAGTTGCCTAATAATTATGCACAGTAATAGTCACCTGCACACACAGATATCCTCCTAAAATAGCTCAAACTAAAAACAAACTAAAAACTACTTCCAAAAATATTCAGCTTTGATATTAATAAGCTTTTTGGGTTCATTGAGAACATGGTTGTTGTTCAATAATAAAATTAATCCTCAAAAATACAACGCCTAATAATTCTGCACTCCCTGTATGTGTGTGTATATATGTATATATATATATATATATTACTGATTCCAGCGTTATGGATGTGACATTTGGAGTAAAAAAATGAAACATATATACTCAGAGAAAGTATATGTTACCAGTATATTGAAATATCTGTTTATATTTTTCTTACCCCTTAACCATGGAGTTCAGGCATCAAAAAAATATCAGTCTATTCATGTGTTTTATATTTAAAATGATGGCAAAATGAATGCGTTACGGACGTGACAAAAAAAGACATGCGTTTTTGTGAGTTGACATACTTTGTGGAAATTCTGTGAATAAAAATGCAGACGCCAAAAAATATTATAACAGTCAAAAGGACAGGGGTTGGCTCTGCATGGAACATATATAATTTGTTTCATTTAGTTTTTCATTTTTGTCTTAATGAGGAAAAACTGTCGTTACGGACGTGACTTCTCTTCGTTACGGACGTGACCGCTCTTTGTTACGGGCGTGACTGCTCTAAAATTGACACTTGACACGTTCTGAAAATCAGACAAATGCTTTCAAAACTTTAACAAAGACCTATTTGTGGATATCTGTTGGTCATGTAAACCAACAAACTTTGACCTCTGAGACTTCTGAATGGTAAGGTTGCACAATTAATCAAACTTAAATAGATATCACCTTGTTATATTTAATTCATTAGGGCATGTGTTGTTAAAGGTTAACGCGCGTTCAAATGTTCAAAACTCAATTCGGAAACAATGTTGCATGCTAACATGCTGCTTATTTATTATTATGAATGATATAGAATTGCTAATAAACATAATATTAGCTACATAATATTACAGCTATAATATGTTTATCGAGCTCCTGATGTCAGTGTTTCCAGACGAACTTGAATCATTGCTGGATTGTAAGTGCGCAAGACCGTGCTGCGTGGAGAATAGTATCAACATCTAGTTGTGTTACAGTTATAGCAATATTATATTTGATTACAAAGTTAATTCTAGTTAATGTGTTAGTCGATGGAATAAATAGTTTAATTTGTCCACTCTATGCGCTTGCTTTCGTTTTCTCGTCGGCAGTCATGTCAGGTTGCAAAGAGTCCACAGAAGAAAAGAAGAAAAGTTTTGCGTAGGCTATGTTAAACAAGAATAGAAAAAATAGCCATGGTTATTGTCGTGTACGATATATAATGTTTATCTTTTATAGGCTATAGTTTATAACCGATTGTGTAAAAATATTGAATGAAATATTTACAGCTGATCCTATCGATTTTCTAACAAATATACTCCTATAATGTAGTTAAAGCTTAGATAAATATCAAGATTTTATTTTTATTTTGCCGTCTGTAATATGATTTTAATAAGCACTCAAGCGCAATTGCCGGGTGCTGGAAATCTTTGAAAATGTTTTAATTTTAAAGGAGGCTATAGCCTATTTTCAAGGTTTGAAAAGTGCTCAAGATTTTGGATAAAGTGCTTGGAAAATGAAGTGTCGCTTTAATAATTTATGTTTATAAATAGTTATTTAATAAATAAAATAAAAACATATTATGCTTTGCATGAAACGAAAACTCCGCTGGAGCCTGTGCATGTGCCTGCAGCGTGACCCGCGCATGAACCACAAACACCGCTCTTTTAAATGTGTGTGTGTGTATGGTGCGCATTTTGAGTAGTGGAAAAAAGACCAAATGCATGGAGGTTATTGTAGCATGAGCACTGGACTGAAGATATATTAAGAGGATATTAAGCGAGCCTCAAATCTGAGAGAGCCTCGTGCAAGTGTGCAGAAATAATTAGCAGATTTAACAGTATGAGAGATTGCGTTGGGCTTACGCAGGTCGCTTCTGCGTGAAGTGTTCAGGTACGAAATCTTTTATTTAATGTTTGCATTTGCTTTTTCGCACTTATCCGCGACATGATTTGTGTTGAACCCCCTGTTTTTTTTATTATTATATTTTTTAGTTATGCACCAGATTTCCCCTTGTAAAGATTTCGTACAATGTAGCCGCGATCATGATAGAGCCGATGAAACACTTTTTGACAGGATAAATGCTGTATTTGCAATTTCTCAAGAAAATAATGTCAAACAAAATCACAGCTACATACATAAAAATAACCAGCCTTTATATTTAATGTATTTAAACTGTGTATTTCCCTGCCAGGCAAACGAAACCTTATTTTATACGGAACGGAAAAAAACCGCAGAGTTTATATATTATTTATATACATTTCACATATTTCTCTTGGAAAAAAATATCTTCTTGAAATGAATTTCGTTTGCTATAAATTGTATCTTAATTATTGGATGTATTATTTGATAGTCAGATATCTACCAAATAAACAAGAAGTGCTTCAACACAAGGTCCGCTATGCTGCATCGCCAAAACACCAAGATTATGCGCCAAGATTATGGCAATATGTAACATATTTATAAATCGTTATGTTCTCTTTGTTAAACATTTATTTATGAAATGTTACTAAAGTGGTTTGTTTAACTGAAATGTTCAGTTCTTGATATAACATAATATGGATATTTTGTAATGCAAGTCAGTAATTGTAATGCAGCATCATAATGAACAAATATGTGCTATAGTCATTTGCTTATAATAGGGAGTTCAAATGATCACGTCCGTAACGCAAAATTATGGTTATTTAGAACAAAGACCTGAGATGAATTGTTAATCATAATGAGCATGGACATATTTTGGCTTTGTATGTATAGTTTCATTTTATTTGTGCTAATATTTATTACACAATATAAACTTTTTCATTAAATCGTTACGGACGTGACACGTGATCGAAGCTGCGTGATGTCTTAAATATGTAGCTCATAAATTAAAAAGACAGTGTTGTTATGAAAAAGTGAGGGTAATTATTTATACTACAGACCCCAATCCTTCTGCAGAATGATTACTGTTAAAATAAAACATGGAAAAAGTCTGTCTTTAACCTCTTTTTTGAAAGCATGCAATGTGGTTTGATGAAACAGAAATTTCCAATTGGCACAATCCTCATATTTCATGCATAAACAAAGCAATTTCTTTAAAAATTCGACAAGAGCACATCATAACAATAAAATACAGACCTTAATGAGCAAATTTAAATTGGTTTTGTTAATTTGGTCAAAAGTTAATTTTTTCATGATAAGGTTGACATTTTCATGGAATCAGCCATATATATATATATATATATATATATAATATATATATTTAAAAGGTTTTTCTAATAATCTAATTAACAGCAAAACTTAAGCAATAATCTACACATCCTACACATCAGCTGAGTAGGAAACACAATTTTTTTTTACCCTCAAGCTAATATGTGTGTGTGTTTTCACAGACATGCCCATCTTCGGCCAGTGTCCTGCACAGGATGACTTCTACCTGGTCATGTGCAGCCATTGCAGTCAGGTAGTGAAACCCCAGGCCTTCCAAGCACATTATGGTAAGACCACCTTCCGATTGTTCTCCCTGCTGTCTTCATTGAAGCCGTTTCAGAAAAAAAAAAGTCTTATCTGACTCGAGGGAATTAAGACAGAAATCCCTCCCTCCCGCCTCCACCTCTGCTCTGCCTCAACCATCATAACATGAAGAGGGAAGAACACAAGCCTTTGATTCCCACCGCCAGACTTGTGTTTACCATCCTCAAGTTAATATTTGATGTGCTCTTTTTAGTCGACACGTCTGCGCTGTTTTATCCAATCCAGCACATGTAAAAACCTCCCGTCAGACGTCAGAAAATTCCTGGAATCAAAAAAAAAGAATAATTAAATGAAATCGCTGCCGTTTTCTGCATGCCTCTGATCTGTGTTTTCGGGAAAATGGCTTGCTTGGTGTGTTTAGTTGTTGTTTTTTAGCTGCCAGTGTGCAGTTGTTTGTAAATGTTTGTAAAAATGAAATTGTAATGAAAATGTAATGTTCGTAAGTTCAACAGTGAATTTTTATAATGTATAATTCAATGCAGAGAGTCTTCTTTCCATAGTGTAAGGCATACACTCAAACTAATTATGTTTGCAGTTTGTTTAAACTACTTATTTAAAATGAGCTGAAACAACTCATCTTGAGGTGGTTTTGGGGACAACTTAATTGTTTTATATTCAATCCACCTAAATGTGTGAAAAGTAATAAGTTGACTTAATTCCTTCATGTTGTCCCAACACAAATCGATTGTGTGCAACCCAGCATTTTTGACAGTAGAAGTTTACATTTTAAAACATGGCCCTTTAAGTAGGGGCGCTATATGATAGCAATGATGAAGTTGTAAATTAACTTTGTAAAGCAGAATGTCCTAGAGTTTGTCAAGTTTTGGATGAATAATTCAAACGTTGATCCGTACACTTAAATATAATCATTACATGTCAATTTAATTATGAATCCTGCATGTTTAAAGCTTAAAGTTTCCATGATAATTAATCTTTAATCAAATCAAAGGCTGACTTTGGGCTAAGTCAGCTAGAATCGTCATCAGTATTTATTGACCAAACAGCGTTGTCAATATCTATAAAAAAAGATTTGATATGAAGGCTATAGTTTTGTTAAAATGCGGCTGCTGAGTGCATGCCTTGGAAGGAATGCCAATAAGTTTAGAGTATAAGTCAATTCCAATGGAGGCGCATTTGCCAGGTACACGTAGTTAAAAAACTTCTGATTTTTTTCTTCACTGCGATTCATGTAAGTAAAATTAACCAATCTTCTTCATACTTTGTATGGAATATGCACATTTCAGTAATAACGGTAGACTAATTGCCTCAGACAAACACAGCGCATCCAGACACTGCAGTGCTTTTTACTTTTCTCCATAAACTTGCATCAGAGCTGCAGCAATGGATTAACCATTTGTCATCATCCTCTGAGAAAACGGTTGATGGTCGCCTAGTTATGAGAGACGCCATTAAAAATGGTGAAGGAAACCACGCGATCGCGCTTGTCAATTCAGGTCAGAATAACAACACGTACGAAAATGAGTGCTGTATAGCAGCAATGAGGAGATTGTAAGTAAAGTATGTAAGGATGTCGCCAGAGTGGCTTTTTGGTTTCTTTTCTTGTGCATCCCAGCCACTAGCTCCCCATCTGAAAGAACTTCACAATTAGTAATGTTGCAACATGTATATGAATAATGAAAGTTAGTTCCTTTACTTGAAAGCTCAGATTTGATCATCATAATTTGTTTTCTTTACAGAGTTTGAGGTTTACTGTGTCATTATTATTGACACCTTACAGATGTTGATTTACCTTTACCATTGCACACACTTTGTAACATTTTATTTATCGTTTAAGAGTCTCTTTTACACTTATGTTTATTTTATTATAAAGAGATGAGATACTTTTTTAAAAGAATTTTGTTTTTGATTATTACAACTGTTTGCTTTGGTAATATTGGTAAATTAAAATAAAGTGGTTAAATAACAAATAATCCTAATATTCCTAAATATATTCTTAAAAAATGTTCAATAATTATTGATATTGAATGAAATAGAACATGAGATCAGGATAATTTTTTTTTGCAATATCGCCCAGCCCTAGGCTGACTACTAAAATTGAAAACATATTGTTTATATATGACCCAGACTGGACCACAGAGCCAGTCTTATGTTGCATGGCTATTGCCAAAAGTACATTGCATAGATCAAAATTATAGATTTTTATTATATGCTAAAATCATTATAATATTAACTACAGACCATGTTTCATGAAGATATTTTTGTAAATTTCCTACTTTAAATATATATAACGTAATTTTTGTTTAGTAATGTGCAATAAACACTTAATTCAGACAATTTTAAAGGGAATTTTCTTGATATTTAAATTTAGGAAAAAAAACTCAGATTCCAGATAATCAATTAGTTGTATCTCAGCCATTATTGTCCTCTCATAATATAGTAATTGTAGATGTTATTAGTTTTAGTAATAGTGCATTAGACATACATGCGTGCATACATGCATACAGTTGAAGTCTTTTCAAGACTACAGTTGAATTATTACCCCCCCTAAATTATTAGCCCCCCTGTTTATTTTTTTCCCCAATTTCTGTTTAATGGAGAGACTATCTTTTCAACACATTTCTAAACATAATAGTTTTAATAACTCATTTCTAATAACTGATTTATTTTATCTTTGCCATGATGACAGTAAATAATATTTTACTAGATATTTTTCGAGACACTTCTATACAGCTTAAAGTGACATTTAAAGGCTTAACTAGGTTAAATAGGTTAACTAGGCAGGTTATGGTAGTTAGGCAAGTTATTGTATAACGATGGGTTGTTCTGTAGACTATCGAAAAAAAAATTGGCTTAAAGGGGCTAATAATTTTGTCCCTAAAATGGATTTTAAAAAATTCAAAACTGCTTTTATTCTAGCTGAAATAAAACAAATAATACTTTCTTTAGAAGAAAAAACATTATCAGACATACTGTGAAAATTTCCTTGCTCTGTTAAACATCATTTGGGAAATATGTAAAATAGAAAAAAAAAATTCAAAGGGGGGCTAATAATTCTGACTTCAACTGTACATACTGTACATACATACATAAAAATAATAACAATTATTATATTATGAGAGGACAATAATGGCTGAAATACAACTATATGAATATCTGGAATCAGTTTTTTGTTCTAAATCTAAATATCAAGAAAATCACCCTTAAATTTGTCTAAATGAAGTGTTTATTGCACATTACTAATAAAAAATTACCCTTTATATACAGTATTTAAAGTAGGGCATATTTAGATTTAGAAAACAAAACAGATATTCAAATAATTGTATCTCAGCCATTATTGTCCTCTAATAATATAATAAATGTTGTTGTTTTTATTTGTAGTAGTGGTACATTAAGACATAAATACATACATGCATGCATAGATTCTACTGTGCAATAGCAGTATACTTCTGACACAACTTGAAGGTAGGGCCCATGAATTCTGCAATGTAGAAAAAATGCAGACAAAATTGCTTAATACAGTTATGAATGTGAAGTTAGCATTATAATTAAATTAATTAGCCATATGTTGCAGAACTTTGCAAAATTTGGGTTAATAAATCAAAAGTAAGCCTTAAACAAATATTGATGTTAAGCTGCCTGTAAATAAGAAACGGATAGAAACTGACAGCCAGCAAAACAAAAAACAATTACAGTATATTAATACAGTGGAATATTTAAGAATTAGTAATAAAAGTGAAGTGAGTCTTGTATTATAATAGTATTAATAATACATAATAGTAATATAGTATCGTAGTATAGTAATATAATAGTATAATAGTAGTATTCATTAAAAATTGTAAAGATAATGTAATTTAAAATTAATCTAGCACATGAAACACCTCAGTAAAGACTTCAGAAAACAATTAACAAATAAAATGCATGCTGAGGAAATTGCTTATTTTGTATTTTTATTTATTCATTTTGCTCATAAACATTACAAATTCATCCGGCTTATACTTACAATTTTAAAGAAAGTGTTGTGAATGAGATTGTTGTCTTTCAGTTGATGTCTCCTAACGGAACCGGAGTCTTTTTCCTCGTGTAATGAAATTTGTTGAAAGTGCCTTCGTTCTTCTTATGATTTTAAAAGCGTTTCAGCCCAGTCAAGGCCTTGCTTTGTCACAGCTGTTTCTTTGTACACAGTTAATTAACCTTGAACCAAAGTCTCCATTACCAGATGCTGAGTCAGTTTGTTGTTGAAGATTTTGTAGTAAAAAAAAAAGAGAAAAGCTGGTTCACTTGGATTATTTCAGTATCGACCACAAGGAGGAGCCAATCTGTCATTAAATCCCAGTGGCAAAACGCTTGGTGCTTTTTAGCATACAGTAAAGTAGGGCAGCAGAATACAAAAATAAAATATATATAAATAATCTAGATACTGTCAAATGTAAAATGCAAACTGATGTGTTATGCTCCAGCATGCAGCATCTGAAGGGCAAAGAACATTCAATTAAATGCAAAACAAGCCAGGTTAAACCTCAGCGTGTTCTGTATTCATATTTTTGGTATTTATTTATTTATTTATTTATTATTATTATAATTATTATAATTAATTTGTTTATTTTTTATCTATTTATTTACTTATCTTTTTTTTTTTATTCTTACAGTCAGAAAAGTCAGAAAAACAAATGAAATGTCTTAAAAGCACTCTTAAAGTTAAAATAATAAATAATTATGTTATTTTGAAATGCCCATGATATCAATTTTGTGCCTGTTCATTATCATGATATATGTATTGTTATTGAATATTGGCTTATGTCTAATTTCAATTTGTATGACTGTCGTGGGTTTTAATGTACTGTTTTGTCTGCTTTTTTTTTTTTCATTCATTGATTCAATTCCTTTCTTTTTTTGCATTGTAGCATATTGTGTATTTGTATATAATTGTTTGCATTGTAGCAAGTACATAACTTAATATGACTGTCAGAACTCAAAATATAAATGCACCATTTGTTGATATAATAAAAAAAAAAACTAAAAACTAGTGCTGGGCAAACATTAATTGTGATTAATTGCATCCAAAATAAAAGTATTTTTTTTTCTTTACCTAATATGTGTGTGTGTGTGTGTGTGTGTGTGTGTGTGTGTGTGTGTGTGTGTGTGTGTGTGTGTGTGTGTGTGTGTGTGTGTACTCTGTATATTTATTATGTATATATGATTACACACATGTGTGCATATATTTGAGAGAATATTTATTTACAGTTGAAGTCAGAATTATTAAACCCTCAGAATTATTAGCCCCCCTGTTTATTTTTTTCCCCAATTTCTGTTTAATGGAGAGATTTTCAACACATTTCTAAACATAATAGTTTTAATAACTAATTTCTAATAACTGATTTATTTTATCTTTGCCATGATGACAGTAAATAATATTTTACTAGATATTTTTCAAGACACTTCTATACAGCTTAAAGTGACATTTAAAGGCTTAACTAGGGTGATTAGGTTAACTAGGCAAGTTAGGGTAATTAGGCAAGTTATTGTATAACGAGGGTTTGTTCTGTAGATTATCGAAGAAAAAAAATAGCTTAAAGGGGCTAATAATTTTGACCTTAAAATGGTTTTTAAAAAATTTTAAAATTTAAAACTGCTTTCATTCTAGCCGAAATAAAACAAATTAGACTTTCTACAGAAGAAAAAGTATTATATATCCTTCCTCTGTTAAACATCATTTGGGAAACGTTTAAAAAAGAAAAAAAATTCAAAGGGGGTTTAATAATTTTGATTTCACTGTATAACTGTTTCAATTCACTATAATCTTCCATGTGAAGCTGCTTTGACACAATCTACATTCTATAAGCGCTATACAAATAAAGATGAATTGAATTGAATAACTTTATATATTATATATTCACTACCGGTCAAAAGTTTGGGGTCAGTAAAATTTTTAAATGTTTCAAAATAAGCTTCTCTTGCTCACCAAGGCTGCATTTATTTAATCAAAAATACAGTACAAATTGTAAAATTGTGAAATGTTATTGCACTATAAAATAGCGGTTCAAAACTAGTTTATAAGGGCGACGGGGTGGTGCAGTGGGTAGCGCAGTCGCCTCACAGCAAGAAGGTCGCTGGTTCGAGTCTCGGCTGGGTCAGTTGGCATTTCTGTGTGGAGTTTGCATGTTCTCCCCATGCTCATGTGGGTTTCCTCCGGGTGCTCCGGTTTCCCCCACAAGTCCAAAGACATGTATAGGTGTAGGTAAATTGGGTAAGCTAAAATTGCCTGTAGTATATGTGTGTGAATAAGTGTGTATGGATGTTTCCAAGTGATGTGTTGTACCTAGAAGGGCATCCGTTGCGGATAAGTTCTCGGTTCATTTCGCTGTGGCGACCCCAGATTAATAAAGGGACTAAGCCGAAAAAAAAAAGAATGAATAAATGAAGTGGTTTATAACTTAATTTAATAATTTATTCCAGTGATTGTAATGATGAATTTTCAGCTTCATTACTCCACTTCAGAGTCACATGATCTTTCAGAAATCACTCTAATATTAATTATTATTCTTATTATTAATATTTTATTATTAATAGTAATATCAATAAAAGCAATAATGACTGGAGTAATACTTTTATTTGAAACTACATACAATAGGAAACCAGTTATTTAACATTTTAATAAATATTTAACAATTTAACATTTTTTTTTACAATAATTTTTTTTTAATAAATGCCGACTTCATGAACAGAATAATCTTCTTTGTTAAAAGAAAATTGAAAAAAAAAAACTGAACCCAAACTTTGTGTTTATCACATATACATAATAAATATATATAAGACACATATATTATGTTGATACAAACTTGCAATTAATCTTTGCCCAGCACTACTAAATATTAAAAAAAAATCTCAAATGTGTATGTATGCATGTCATTCATAATAAATATATACAGTACACACATGTATGTCAAAACTAACTTATTTTAGATGTGATTAATCTTTGGCCAGCATTACTAAAGACATAATTAAGAAGTATTTTAGTTTTCTAGTGTTGCATGTTTTGGTTATTTTATTGCCATCTCCATATGTGGGTTTTTTAGTTACTCTTAAAATAACTAAGCATCTTAAGCCGCATTCTCTATGTGTCCAAACATTCACAAAGCATTCATGACACAGTGCAGCTGTTAGACGGCCTATCAGAGCCCTAATGAAACCGTCATTTAATTAAAAGATTTCCTGTGGCCATGACTGAATCCTAAAACATGTTACAGGACTGAGCATTTGTGTAGATTGTGAAAGTTTGCTGCACTCTTGAGAGCCAAACATGTCGACATCAGTGCACTTGACGTTTTGTTCAGCTTTCAGGAGATCCGTTTTTCATGACGGCAATGCTGTTTAAATATTCCACAGTATGATCTGTTTATTGCACTCGGACTGGGCCAATTCTGCTGCAGATCTTTCTTTTTTTTTTAAATCATTGCACAATCACTCACTTGATGCAAGGGTTTTCTTTTATGAACACTGGGACTCTTTTAGAGACTGAAAGATTAATGAGCAGATTAACTACGCAGACCATGAAACTTTTAAACGCTCAAGTGCTTGACTAATAGTGTAGGGAAGAATCTAGTTCTGGCAAATGCTTATCCGAGATGAGGACCAATAAATCATAATGAGCTAAAACAAGCTGCGGCACCAATATGTATTGCAGACTACATAAGATTCTTGTCATAAAGTTAAATGCATGTTAAAATGATTTTGAAAAAGATTAGCTTTGATTGGCTTATAGTCGTACTTTTATGTGTTTTTAAAGGCACAGCAATTAAGTTTTTCTAGTAAAGGTCACTTATTCAAAACAATAAGAAAGATGCTGTTTGATGATGCCTTTAAGAAGTGACAAATCTGAAATCCAGCTTTATAGATGACATTTGCAGTACTTTTTTACAATGATGCACAATCTGTTAACAGTATATTGAAAAATCATTAAGTGTTTTCCAAAACAACTAACCACAGAGTTAAGTGATCAGATAAATATCAATCAAAAGTAAATGTGTTTTATAAAAATCCAAAATCAAACAAAAAGTGCTCAGGGGTAGCTTAAATAATGTGTCTGTGCTCTTTGGGTAAGGGATTCATCAGAATAAACATCAAAAATCATTCCAAGATGTGGGAAAAATATTAAAAATATATATATATTTTTTTAATTGAGTGCCTTGGACAGGTTTTTGCTGTTTAAATGTGTTTTATATTTTAAATGATGGAAATAAACGTGTGTTATGATGCGATCAAAAACGTATGCTAGTTTACTGTATGCAACATACTTTGTAGAAATTATTTGTAGAAATAATACTAATCAATAGAAAAGAATTGGCATTATAGAACACAAATTATTTTATTTAATTTTTGCATTTATATAATACAATACAAATGTTATTTTAAAGCACATTTAAAACAACTGCCGTTGACCAAAGCATTTTCTAGAACTACTACATGAAATTACATTCAAAATTTAACCTTAATTAAATATGATGTGATGATGAAATACATGAAGAAAAAGCTCTGTCAGATGTAAAATTGGCACAAGTGTGACTGGTAAATCAAATAAAATAGTTTGAAAATGCCGACAGAGACATACACAAACAACTTAGAAAGGGTTTCATTATTTTGATAAAAAAACTGATTTTTTTTTTTCTTCGGATGTTTGACATTTGTGTGGAATAGCTCATTAGCTTTATGGCAGATTTGAGACAATATTGCACATTGCAGTAAGCTATATGAAATCAAGGCCCAATCCCAATTCTATTATTTTACCCCTTCCCCTTGGCCCTTGAAACTAAGTGTGAAGGGGAATGGCTTTAAATTGTGCCCCTAAGAAATGGGACAGCACTACAATACCTGCACACGTCATTATACGTCATCGCGATCTCTTACTTTATATGAGATCGGCTATGGCGACTGCTGTAGGTATTCCAGTTGCATTATTTATTATTTTTATTTATCTTCAGGAAATCACTGAAGGCAACAATATCATGTTATCATGACGATATAATGTGGCAATAAGCTTATAACTGTACTGTCTATTTACACCATGACCATATTCATCTATGTAAACACACAATACAACATTAACATTTATACCAACACTGTAAAAGGTCATTCCCAGCTGCTACACTTTTCTGACAGGGTTTTCGAGTGTCAGAATTTGTGCATCTCCTGACTTCCGTATGCAGCCATGCTGCCGTTATCGATGGTGTATTCTGGGAAATTTTCGTACCCCTTGGTTTTGAGTGTGGTCCTGAAAAATCTTAGTTTCAAGTGCTATCTAGCCCTTCCCCTTAGCCCTACAACTTCAAGATAAAGAGAATTGGGACAGGCTAAGGGGTAGAATTGGGATTGGGCCTAAATTATGATATAAAGCATTCAAACACTGACTAACCTCTCTGGAAAAACACACGCAAGATCTGCTTCTTTCTCTCCATGTCTTGAAATTTCCAATACTGATCCTCATCCTCCATTTGTCCCAAAATCATTTTGGGTAATTTTCTCGTTTTTGCTACAACTACAGTGTACACACATCAACAACACACATGTTGTGCATAAACATGTTAATATATTCTGTGCCTTGTAAATCATTTGCTTGCTGTACAGCGTGAAGCGTTTGCTCAGAATGTTTATAATTTAATTCCTCTCATAAATAAAAAATGAATTTGCATGATTGCTGATTAGTCTAAAATGTTTTCAAAATATTCCCTGTCCTGAAATTATACGTTTTTGCTCATTTTCAGTGCATTATGCAATATGATTAGACAAGTATACACTGATAAAGTTGTAAATATCAATTTTAATTATTATTTTTTATTTAATTAGATGTTTAATCTCACTGTACTTCAAGCAATGTTGAAAATAAAGACATTTCAATTTTAAGTACAGTTCACAATATGAAGTAGAATGTTGACAGACTGTACTACTTATTTTCTTACATCACACTTCATTTGTGTTTGTGCAATTCATAATTAAAGGGTTTGTGAATTGCTTCTCTTCATTTTAGAATGTTCACAGAGTTTCACTTAAAATGTTATCAAGAGGTGAAATTGGAAAAATATGTTTTAAAAAAATGGGTTATTTGCTACACTGTAAAAAAATGCTGGGTTTCACAAAATTCCATCAACACAAATCAATTCAATTTAAGTGGTTTTAACACAAAACAAATACGTTGTACCAAAAAAAAAAACTCAACAATTTAGTTTGTTTCAGCTCATTTTAAATTAGTAGTTTGAACGAGCAGCAAACTTTTTTTTTTTTTTTTGAGTGTATCCAGTTTGACCCTGTCAAAACATAAAGGTAAAGAGATAAAGACAAAATCTGAACTAAAAGTCCAGCAAGAAATATTGGTTTCTTTATGCACAACTGTCTAGGAAGTATTTATAGTTTAATGATAATTGCGACATTTGAACTCACTGTTAGAACTTAGAACAGTCTTTTTTGATTTGTTAAAAGTTTTTTTATATAAGAAACAAAAAAAAACAAAACTCAAACATGCTATTGGAGCATATAGATTGCATTTTTTTCTGAAAACATATATTTTACTTCTTCATATGGACATATCTGACAAACACTTGTGACAAATCGCTAATGAAATCGGTGTTGACCATTTTGATTCTTTTTATATTGATTTTTTATAAATTACTTTTATCGATTACAGCTTGAAGATATGTGTTTTGATGGGCTGATGGCTTCTTGTTATGTATAAAAGGCCGAAATGCTATAAGTCTGTGCTGTTCCTTTTGTGCACACTGATCTTCCTTCTTTTGCTCTGGGCTCTTGAGTTTGTTGGTATTTCCCTATGGTCATTTGTCAGGTAGCAGTATTTGGTGTACAGTTTCCTCACAACAATCCCAGATTGCTTTTCAACACAGGGCGAAATGATATCGCGGAGTGTTGTGGTTTAATTGGGGCTTTGTCGATTGGGCCTTTGGTTACTCAAATTGCTTTTGGCTCACTTTCTCGGAGCAGCGCCAACAATCCAGCAAGAAGCCACAGGCATCTGTGAGAAATAAATAAGTCAAGGATTTCTTCCTGGTGTCCTTTTCTTTTGTTGGGTTTTTGCTTTAGTTTTATCAGCACAGATAAACACAGGCGAGACATCAGATTAAAGTGTGAGCGTGTGTGTGTGTGTGTGTGTGTGTGTGCGTGTGTGTGCGTGCATTGGCACGCAAGAATGAAGAGATCACAGTGTTTTAATATAGCACAAAAGTTCACTCTTTTGACTGAAAATCTTGTTTTTAGTGTCTGGTAATTATTACTCAATGAAAGCAAATGTGTTTTAAATTATATAGTGCCTGAGAATTAGCGTACTTAGAGTAAGAGGAGGTTATGTCAGCTGTACAATAAAATTGTTTTTTTTTTTTTTCTTGAGCAAAGTGCAAAGACAGAGAGATCCAAAAATCTGCAAACGTTGAGCATTGTCCCTTGGTTTTTGGTTCTTTTTTGGGTCTGTTTTTTACATTAAAACTTTTTAAGTGTTTTCTTGTTGTTGTTGTTGTTGTTGTTGTTGTTGTAGTTGTTGTTTCTGTTACATAAAAAAATTTGCTGATACTTGGAAAAATTAAACAAAAAGACTTTTGTATGACTTCAAAGTTAAATAAAATGAAAAAATAATTATTTAAATCAAATTATTTTAGATATTGTTATTAATATACCCTTACTCTTCGCGTACGAGCAGGCGCTGCCATTTGAATCTCGGCTCGGTCAGTTGACGTTTCTGTGTGGAGTTTGCATGTTCTCCCTGTGTTCGCGTGGGTTTCTTCCGGGTGCTCCAGTTTCCCCCACAAGTCCAAAGACATGCGGTACAGGTGAATTGGGAGAATAAATTGTCTGTGGTGTATGTGTGTGAATAAGTGTGTATGGATGTTTCCCAGTGATGGGTTGCAGCTGGAAAGGCATCCGCTGCGTAAAACATATGCTGGATAAGTTGGCGGTTCATTCCGCTGTAGCAACCCCGGATTAATAAAGGGACTAAGCCGAAAAGAAAATGAATGAATATTCTACTTTGTCTGTATTGTCATAAACACACTTGTTTGTAGAGCAAGTAGTTTGACCGTTTTCTGCCGTTTATTATTCCTAGTTATTTCTCCCATAGGCTACTAAATCAGAAGTTCTAAAACAATCGTAAAAAAAACGAGCGCACGTCCGAATTGAAGAATAAGTTCAATAGTGTTACTACAAAACTCGAAACCATTTACCCGCATTAAATCTTGTAATCTTTATTTAAAGTAACTTCCCTTCTCACTGTAGCAACATCTCTTTGTGTGGGCAGACAAGCTATCATTCGTATAAGATCCACTAATGACGAAACATAATTATACAGTCAATTCCTGATGGAAGAAATCAAGTCCCTCCTACATTTTATGTTGTTCGATAGGTTATTTCACATGGTTATATACAGTTGAAGTCAAAATAGTTAACCCTCGTGTGAATTGTTTTTTCTTTTTTAGATATTTCCCAAATTATGTTTGACAGCAAGGAGTTTTTCACTGTATTTCCTATAATGTTTTTCTTCTGGCTTCAGCTAGAACAAAGGCAGTTTTTAATTTTTTTAAAACCATTTTAAGTTTAATTTTATTAACCCTCTTGAGTTTTTTTTTTTTTGTGTGATTGTCTACAGAATAAACCATCGTTATACAATGACTTGCTTCATTACCCTAACTTGCCAAGTTAATCTAGTTAAGCCTTTTAAATGTCGCTAAGCTGAATATTAGTATCTTGAAAAATATCTTGTAAAATATTATGTACTGTCATCATGGCAAAGATAAAGGAAATCAGTTATTAGAACTATTATGTTTAGAAATGTGATGGAAAAAATCTTCTTTCCTTTAAACAGAAATTAAGGGAAAAATATACAGGCGGGCTAATAATTCTGACTTCAACTGTATCATAATATGGAAGACATTTGCAACTTTGAATTTTTTAGGCTGATATTACTGAAAACAAAAAAAGATTCAAAATAAAACTACCAATGATAGTGAAAAATAAAATCGAATCAAAAATGTATCCCTTGTAAACATTTATGTAGTTTATGCCTGCAACATATTGAGCATTCAGAGAGTTACCACCCATCTTTCAAATGTGTCCCCCCTCAGAGAGAAGACACAGCTCCAGCAGCAAGCCCCCATCCAGCTATGCCAGCTCCCCTGCGTTCGCAAACTCTCGAAGTAAGGGCAGTCTTGGGGGCAGTGGAAGCACACTGGCTCGCCCCTCCAGCGCAAACAGCAGTGTCCCCACGAAAATCTTCAAATCAACCAAAGAGAAGCTGCCTCACCGGAAGCCTCACTTCCCTTTTAGGGTGCCGTCAGAGGAGAGGTGTGTATGTGTGTTTTGATGGAGTGGATAAGAATTTTGTGTGAATATAATTTGTTTGTTATCAAAAACCCACCCACCTTTGGCACAGTTACAGATTGTCTTTATTTCTCTGCTTCTCAGCCAAATCCCTACAGTCAAAGTAGAGAAGGTCCATCTGAAGGTGGAATCTTCAGCCAAACTCCCCCACGTGCCCGCCTCTTCTTCCACTTTCTCTTCCTCTTCCTCCTCCTCCAATACTGTGAGCACCTCTCCCCTGAAGTCAGGCCTTAACTTCCCTTCCATACCAAAGGCTCCACAGCTAGCCCCTGGCCAGATCCCCAATGGAAAGGGCCACCAATCGTCCCAAGACAAGAAACAGGACAATGCCAGTAGCAGAAGACCCTTGAACAAGAGACATGGTGAATTTTCATTCTATCACTGCTGCTGCTAATGTCAGACCATTCAAAAAAAAAAAAGTACTGTAGACTTGTTGAGTGTTCTTAGAATTTTTGTGTTGTTTTCCTCCATCCAGAGCGAGAGTTTAATCCAGATATCCATTGTGGGGTTATGGATATGACAGCACGTAAGCCATGCACAAGATCCTTAACATGCAAGGTACGCCACTTTCTACGCATTCAAACTTTATGTATGGATGTACTATGAAAACTTGCATATACATATAGGGCTGGGTGATTAATCAAAATTAAATTGCAAATACGAAAGCTATGATTAAACAAAATCTTGTCAGGGAAGTACATTTCTTGTGAAATCTCCTCTGAAGGGCTGATGGTGCTCTTGTGCTTAAATTCTAAATATCCAAACCCATGAAATTTCTAAAAAAATAATTGCTGATTATTAAACATAACTGCTTTCATTTGATCATCGTAGCTACTAAATCATTTACTGAATCCACCAAAGGATTTATTTCAACCATTCGACTGAAGTTATGAAGTTTATAGTATTTTCACATGCTTTCATTTGTAGCATCATTTACTACACAGAGCTGTCATCAGCACAGAATCATTATTTTGATTTTATTATTGTCCAATCAGTGCTTTGTAATTGAATAATTCCCAGAACAAAACCAGGAAATAAACGTTACCGAGACCGACGTCCACCAAACAATTTCAGTTTTCCCGGAACATGACGTCATTAAACTGTGATAGCGCAAAAAAAGAGCATCACATTTCTGAACAGTCTTTAACAATTTTGTGCCATATATAACGTTATAGGTCAGTCATGGATGATAAAAACATGTAGCTACAAACATAAATCGTATGAACAATCACTATTCAGTTTACTTCACTATTATGTGCCAAGTGAAAATAAATTAAATGACTCAGTCTAATCTTCAAGAAGAGCCCACGGTTACCTCTTCTGTCATGTTTTCTGGCTGACTTGAGATGGCTTTGCTTCTGTCTCCCGCTATCCTGATCCATTCATGCAGTTTCATCTTTTCGAGATCTCGTTTAATCAGGCTCATTATCAGATTTACTCATGGTTTTATAAAATGATAATATGTGTGACTGCCTCTTTGCCATTTTGAAAATACAAATATTATTTAGGTTGACCTCTGTCATTATTTTTTTTTAATTAACTTTCTGCTTTAACTTGCGCATTGTGACAACCGTCATGTGTGTGAAACAGCCAAACAGCCTTCGTATGCACTCATTCACATTCTCAATCTCTCTCTCTCTCTCTCTCACACACACACACACACACACACACACATAGGTATTCACCACGCACAAGTTAATGCCGGATCCATTAAAATAAATAATGGAAAGCAAAACACATATAAAACAATATCTGACATTTTCCGGAAGAGAATCCGGCAAGACCTGGCTCAAATTAAGCACTGTGTCCAATTAAATTGAATCGATTTTGTACACGATTTTACATAGCTTGTCAGTGTACTCTGATTCTGTGTAGTGAATGCTCCTCCATCTAAAATCAAGTGATTTTACTTAAACAAAGTTGTCTAGTACTGACAAAATGCATATGAAAATCACCTTTGATCAATCTACCAGCCCTACATAGATGTTAGTTTCATTATTTAATTTCACTTAAGCTTCAGATATTGAGTCAGATTTTTAACAACAGGGTGACCATAATATTGTGCATCTCTAGGACATCCGTAATGGTCACATTTCTGTGATTTAACTAGATAATAGGGGTGTAAACCTACACTGGTCTCACGGTTCGGTTACAATTGTCATGCTATCGATTCGGTTCAATTCATTATCTCTGTGCATCACGGTGCTCTGACGATGCTTTCCATACACAATTAGATTTTTTCTTCACACCACAAGAAAAAATTAGTATTAAAATCTATAAATATATTAGTATTTATATATATTATTTGTAATACAATTTTGTCGTTTAATACAAGCAGATATATGAACTGTACCTTTAATTTTATTTGCTCAAAGAAAATACTCTTTTTGAATGTTTCAAACAAAACTTAAATACATGCACAGAAGACAACATGAGCATTTATAGCAAATAAACTAATGTAAATATTATCCTGCTTGCTTTTGAGCGCTGTCGAGTGAGTTTTTACACTCCTACGATTGGTCATTATCTTCACCCGCTCAACAGAAAGGGCTGCGATTGGCTCTAATAATAAAAGTGCTGTTCACCGATGAGTGACGCAGGAAGAACAGCCGCGGTCACAGTCTATATAAGAATAATACATGGTTATCACAAGTAACTCGTAATAGACGTAGTGAAGAAAACTCGCACCACAGGCACGCTCATGTCTGGATCCACAAGTATCACTTTAACAGCCGAGAGAAGAGGAAAAGTTAACTCACGAACATGCCAATGGGTCAAATATCAAAGTGAGGGAGAGAGAGGCAGAGATGGAATTTTACAGTATTTCTCCCTAGTAGTGAAATAGCGGCTCGTGCTGTACCTTCTTCAGTGTCAGTGAAAGACTGTCCAGCAAACTCACAAGCAGTGAATTGTACACAATTATATGCTTTTTAAGTAGTAGGAGCGTTTTATTTACTTGCGCTTTCCTCCTTCGCCATAGTATTCTACCGCGACATAGCGCATATGTGATAAATGATGTCAGTACGTAATAACTGGTTATGATCTACTACTGAACCGATATCGAATTGTCCATATCTGCAT
Source organism: Danio kyathit (assembly GCA_903798195.1). Taxonomy (NCBI): domain Eukaryota; kingdom Metazoa; phylum Chordata; class Actinopteri; order Cypriniformes; family Danionidae; genus Danio; species Danio kyathit. The sequence continues at coordinate 23,054,590 of LR812529.1, read as the reverse complement.
CATGGGGCATCGAAGAAATAATTAATTTTGACACCCTTAATAGATAACTGTTATTTATCTCCCCGGTTTTTCCACAGTCACATTCCATAAGCCAGAGGAGGGCGGTGCTTGGGCGGCGGCAACGCTTTGACACGCTGCTCGCTGAGCACAAGAGCAAAACACGTGACAAGGAGCTGCAGTTCAGGTTGGACCCCTCACACCCAGCACCCCCTCTCAGGGACCCTCACCCTCCCCCCTCCCGCCTCTCACAAGACCCTCACCCGGTCTCCCATGGCAATGGCACTGCCGATGCCACCAAGCCTTTGCCCCCCAGCAAACCCAAACCTCACAATTCTGGGCTTCCACGGTAAGTAGCTTCCACCTGCCCCACTAATCCTCTAAATTCCTTCAATTAGCCAGCTTTCAGTTTCTATTCATAATTATAGAGCTCCTCTTGCTTTTTGTTTACCTAGATGGTTAATAACAATGTAATATTAATCTCTTGGTGCTCATCTTTGTCTTCAGAATCAACAGCAGTAACTCTCACAGTGGAGGAGACCCAGGCATGGCCCACGACCAGGCCCACCACTCTCACCCAGCCCCTGTCGGTCCTGAGACAAGCCGTGTGTCCAGTGACGAGGGGGAGAACGAGGAAAGAGAGGAGGCCACAGAGAAACTGGACTGCCATTATTCAGGTTACCACCCACGACCAGCTGCTGTAAGTACAAGAAACTTTGTGATCTTACCCTGTGAAGTGTGAGCAAGTGTTTTCTCAAGTGCCTGCATTAGGAAGTCACTTCAATTCACCTTCAGCTTTTGAATCGCAGAGCTATTCTATATCAGATTCAATTGAATATCCAGGGCTTCATTTGAATCTAATTTGCCGGCGAACCACAATCTTTAGAGTTTGATTCGCCCTTGATCTGAATCCCTGAAGAGAATGTATGTGTAAAACTCTTATCTAAATGTAGCATTCATGTTCTCTCTTACTAGTACTGCACTTTTGGAAGTCGATTGTACGGTAGAGGTTGTTTTGCATTCGACCGGCGCTGGGATCAAGTACGGTGTGCTCTGACCACCATGTTGGACAAGCATGTCAACTCCCAAATGTGGAAGTGAGTGTGTTGAGACGCCTTCCACAAGCAACTTTATTTCCAACGAACGCAATCCCAATTGTAATTTCTTACCATTACTTTGTAGGAAAATCCCACTGGCTTTGGAAAACTCTGCAACTGCACCATCAGCCTCTCACCGGACAAGCACAAACTCTCATTCTTCCTCATCCTCCTCCATATCCTCAGGCTTCCTTGGCCTGTCCTCACCGCCGCCTTATGACAGTAAGCCAGTTCTGTCGTATGGCACCACCCTGAACGCTCGCTCCTCTCCGCAAGCCTCCGCCACCGAGCAACCTGCTTACAGTGGCTCTTCTAGACAAGTGTCAGCCTCATCACCCCAGATGCCTTCAGCCCACTCGTCCTCGCTACCCTCGTTGGGCTCTAACCGAACCCCTAAATCCCGATCCGGTACAAAGTCCTTCAGGGCTCGGGAGCCTTCCTCTAGCCTAAGCAACTCTATCGTCAAGGGCAGTACTAATAGCAGTGTTAGCATCAGTAGTAGTGCGAGCAGTAGCCTCAGTTCAGGCAAGAAACGGAAAACCAGTTCCCTGCTAACGTCCCATAGCACTTACACCTCAGAACCTTCCTCGTCGTTTAAGAGAAACTGTACAATAAACTCTGCTAGCGTGGGCAGTGCCTACCATTCCTCGCTCGCATCAACTCCTTCTTCAACTTCATCGTCGACGACGTCATCATCCCATAGCGGGGTGTACAGTGTAGGGGTGAATTGTACCCCAGGCAGGGCCAACTCTCTGAGCTTGAAGCAGGAGTCGACAGGACGAGGTCCTCCTTCAGGAAGCCCGGCTGAATCTATTAAACGCATGAGTGTGGTGATGAACAGCAGTGACTCCACACTCTCGCTTGGACCATTTGTTCATCAGAGCAGCGATCATCATACTGATGCACGTCTGGAAGCCAAAAGGAGGAAGGGCTCGCCCGGATCAAGTAGCCTCAACAGCACAGGTGTGTACACTTTGTCAGTCTGGATTTAACATTTTCAATTTTCCTTTTAGTTGGATTTAATTGAGTTTGAGGTTCATTTTGGTTTTGTTTTAAAGGTGCCATATACTGCGTTGGTTTAATAAGTTAAATTGTTTTCTGATATCTACATAGTAGGTTTAAGGCTTCAGTAAGTTCAAAAACGTTTTATAAACTCATTTATTACTCCATAAAATACCCCTAAGGTCCATGATTGACGATATAAATCTTGTGTCGTGAATATTAATGACATGCCTCTTACATTTATACTGAACATGGACAAATATAAACCCAATCAGAGCAAAGTTAACCTATTTTGCTCACCAGAACTGTTGTGGATAAAGGCTAAATTATAATTAAACTTGACAAAAGAGAGTGATAGAGGTGTATGGCATTGTATTTTGAAGTTATAGTCAAAGAAAACAGCCAGGAATTAATATCAACCTCTGCATGACATTTACATGCATGACAGTTGAGCTGAGTGATTTGGCATGATTCAGCAGTCTACACGTGTTTGTTGTAACATACGCATCAAATTTCACAATAAACATGATAAATTAACAAAAGATGTAAGTAAACATACCTTATGCCTCGTCAGAGTGGGACAAATAAATGTGTAATGTGTAAATTTTGCATTTTGCGTCCTGAGGCCAGTTTGAACCAAAGTTCCTTTAAGGCAAGTCATTTCACTCGGCGGCCATCTTTGAAATGCCTCTTAGCCAGTATGCTCGGGCATTCTCTCTGAATGGGGAAACAATCGTCTCCAGTTTCATTTGTAAATGTCTGAATCAAACAAAATCTGCATTTTTTCAGGTTGCCCGAGCTAATGTGCATGCGCACTCACAAGGAACATAATCACGACACCTCATTTATGGCCGTTCCACACATTATCATCCTCTGGATAATGACGGTCAGATTGCGCTTGTCTTCTGAAGTAATCCACAACTTTGTCTTGATGGTGGTTCTCCTCCAGAAATGACAGCGACTCTTTCTTTACAAATTTGTGGGCATTTGAGTAATTGTTGTCATGTGATGTGCGTTTGACAGGATGAATTGTACCTCGCGTTTGTTTCAAACAGATTACAAAACCAAAAAACTTTTTTGTTTTCAAGTTTATTTAGTTCATTTAAAAGAAATGATTTCAAGCTTTATGTGGATACATTTGTCATGTCTGTCAAGCAAGTATTCCAATGCGTTAGTTGACCACCCAACTGTCATAAAAGCACACGTCTGTTCTGAGCTTTCCCCCCGGAGACACGTCAGTCTATAGCGATCGATGATTAGCTCCTGTATTAGTAGGTGGTGCTTCATTCACCATATTGACCGTTACACTTTTCTTCATTCAAAACTATATGAGTGACATGTCTTGTATAATCTATAGACTTTGTTTAAATGTGCCTTGTCCTGTCGTTGCCCAGTAATGCACAGTAAACAAATTGGTGCTCTTGTTTTCAAAATAAAAGTCCCACATGCATTGTAAGTGAACTGTACGCTTAAAAATAACTAGGGGTAAAAGTTATCACTGTTGTCTCAGTAGAAAACATTGTTGCTTATCAAACGCTGCATGAGGCATGCATATAAAGATCTCAGAGCTTTTTTATGATCTCAGAGCTTGATGACATGGCTGCTCGTCAGGTCCGGATGAATGACCCAAATTAGGCATGCATGCAAATGCGGAGGGCATGGCCTGTGAGTCTCGTCACAGTTTGTTTTGTCTTCTGATTGGCCTGTTGTCCACCGAGGTTTACACTAATGGAATTTACATGTAAACGAGCAAACAGTGGTGTCAGAGGCTCACAGTATGCCCATTTCCATATACTAATGTTTTATTATTCTACTATGCCTTGGTATACCCAGATTTTCATTATAGGGCACCTTTAATCTGATTTCATTCTTTGTATTTTGGTTCAGTCCATTTTTTTTTTCTAGTTTTGATCTGGCTTCTGTTTCATTTGACTGACTTTAATATGGTTTTTGGTTTATTTTAGTTTAGTTTTAGATGTGTAAACTGTCAGTGTGGAATAATTGTTTTATTTTTTTATTTTATTTTTTTAACGTTTTCCTTATGGTTGGATTGAATAAGGTTTGAGGTTCATTTTGCCTTGGTTTTAATCTGGTTTCTTTGTATTTTGGTTGTCCAATTTTTTCTGTTAAGGTTTAATTTAGATTCTGTTTAATTGCACTGACTTTAATAATGGTTTTTGGTTTAGTTTAGTTTTAATCTGGATTCTGTTTAATCTCAGTTTGATTTTGGTCTAGTCGGTTTGATTTTAGTTTAGTTTCAATTTACACTGTGTAATGGCACTTTTAATGTTCCATGTCGTGATTCATTTCAGTTTAGTTTTATTTATTTTGAGTTCAGTTTTTTATGGTTTCAATTTTCTAATTCATTAAATTTTCTGACTCTGTGGTCTTAAAAAATCCCATGGCACTTGTAAAGAGTAGGGGTATTTGTCCTGGCCAAATTCCCTCCATCTGCCCTTACCCATCATGGCCTCCTAATCAACCCCATCCACCGAATTGGCTCTATAACTGTCTCTCCACTCCACCTATAGCTGGTGTGTGGTGAGTGCACTGGGTCTGTTGTCCTGTGGCTGCCATTGCATCATCCAAGTGGATGCTGCACACTGGTATTGTGGAGAGACCCCTCTCATGATTGTGAAGTGCTTTGGGTGTATGGCCATACACAATAAATGCGCTATATAAACACATTACATTAACTAGTAACTAGTTAATAATTAGTTTTAAGACACAAATCAAAAGATAAGCATCATTTTTTTTTTTTTTTTTTGTGTTTATGCAGTTTTTTGGTCCAGTTTTCATTTAATTTCTTTCTAGTCTCAACCAAGTTTCTGTTTCATTCCTATATTTACTTTTGATCCACTGTTAGTTTCACTTTAAGTTGATCCACTTTGATTTTCCCAGTTTTAGTATTAAGTATCTCTTCCTGAAAATAATTTTTCCAAGCTGTTTCCAAAATCACTTACTACTGGAGTAAGTACTACATTTCAATTTAATTTTTACTACACAATCGGTAGAAAGTATGTTTTATATAGTATAAATATGAGCAGTATGGATGGAATTCAAATGTACTACAATCCACCATTTGTCATAAACACATGACTTTCGTCAGTTGTGTCACTTCACTCCTATTAATAAATTCTCTTGCATGGCCTCATGGGTTAGTTCACTGGATGCACACTTCAGAATCCTGCCATAAGTAGTAGGTCCTACAGGTTCCTTTCACCTGCTGTTTTACATATAATGTGAATTTGGATAATACTAGGCTCACATACTGTTTTTCACATACTATATGTTGAGGAAGTATTCTATTTCAGATGCAGATCTAGTTTTGTTTTCATTTCTGTTTCTGCCATTTACTTACCTGATCCCAAAGTGCTTAACTTCTGTATTGTCTTTGTCAGCATCTGGAACAGGAGTGGGAGGTGGACAAGGTCCTGGCAGGCCCAAAATGGCCAAATCTCCATCAATCAACAACATCCACAGCAAACACGCTCGCTCTATACCTGGACCTCCAGGGCTGCCCAATAATTCACTCATACATCAGGTTAGTTTGTTTATAGAGTTTGACTGTATTGTTAGCTGTGCTTAGATTGACCCTAATGACCTGTTTGGAATTGTTAGCCATGTACATATCTGAATGAACTGTCCAAGTTTTAGATGTTTGCAGATAGTAGGATGTGTGTTTGTCAAGTGGATTCATACTTGATCTATTTTTATTTTTTTACTTCCACTTCCAGAGGAGGTTGATGCATTTGATTGGATTATTTTTTAAATGTAAATGCGTATGCAGCAGAATTAATTTAAACAGCCACCAAAGCACAAATAATAGCACTGGGGTATAAACAGTATCATATTAAGATCTGTAACATGTTTATGTAAATGTAATGAGCAATTGTAATGTAATCCCAAAAGTCACTTTTCATTATTATTTGGGGGGGGAACTACTGTTAACTGCCCACTGAGGCCATGTCCACACGTACTTGAGAATTTTTATAAACCAAGTTTGCGTTAAAAACACAACAATGCACTGCGATGCATGTTAAGAGCGCACCGAACCAACAGGCGGCAATAATGACACTTTTATGCTGGGTTCACACCAAGGTTAAGTATTTGTTCACATATATTGCATATAACTCAATGTCAACTTGAGAACAGATTACCGTCCCGTGGGCGAACATGTAATATGCAATGCGTTTGCCTCGAATATGTGGAATTTTGTCTCATTTGCATCTTCCGTGTTTGGTGTGAACCCAGCCGTGTTGGCCAATCAGAAAGGAGAAAACAGCATGCACACTGACGTCATGAAGCAAAAACTCTGCTTGTAGTGTCCACACTACTACACTGTTTTCAGAAAGTATCGGTTTTAGTCACCTGACACTGCATTTTCGTGTGGACAAACAAGTACGGTTTTGAAAATACCCATGTTCCTGTGGACAGAGCCTGAAACTCTTAATTCATAAACTAAATAATTTAGTTTACTTTGAAATTTTAACACAAATATATTACTAAAATGTACTACTAAAAGTAATAGTAGTAGTTCTAAAAATAATAGTTAACTATTAGTAAACATAGTTAAACCAAAGATTTGTTTGTCCAAGTTTTTGTTTGTTTATTTATTATATCCATTCATTTGAACAGTTCTGTCCAGCAGCATCTTATCTGGCAAAAAACACATCTTGTTGTATTACATGCAATTAATTGTTTACTCTCATTATTTAAAACAAACTTTTCAGCCTGTGATTCTCAAAATTACAATGCCAGTGACAGGTGACCCCCAATATCCTCTGAGGTGGTTATAAATATATAAACCGTACTCACCGGCGCACATATACCAATAGGCCCATGTCTATTCATCATTTCATTTTGAAGAACGCCACTCGGAGAACTTTCATAAAGTTCAGTCTGTAATTATGTTTAATGCACGTGAGTGCAAAGTTTAACCTGCTGCCTTAAAATAAATGTGCTGTGTCTTTAATATAATGTAATCACCCCTGGGGTCACAAAAATGGAAAGGCTGATAGCTTTTTATTTGCATGTTGTTTTTTTTAATGTAACTACTATTTTTTCTTTTTGTAGGTTATGGATAAAATATGGTAATTCTAATAGTTTAATAATATAAATTCGATTTTTGGAAATTACCAAGCGACCCCCGTCATTGTCTCATGACCTCCCAGTGGATCCCGACCCCCACTTTGGGAACCACTGATTTAAAACATCAATTAAAATATTATTACATAAAATAATATCAAACCCATCCAAAAAAAAATTAAATTTATTGATTCAAATGAAATGGGATGGTCTATGATCTATAAATGTATTTTATCATTGATATTAGATGAACATTTACTATTATATATTGATTGTTATAGGGGAACAAAAACATTTTTGACAATATTGACTTGATTATTACAGCATGTTTTGTTCAAATCGGGGCACCAAAAATGTGAAAGCGATCTAGATTTTTACTAAATTTAGGGGAAGGACTTTGATGAGATCTGAACACAAAAACATTGAATTACATTCATTTGAAATTATTTAAGCTTTGTGTCAGTAGCCTAGCATGTCTTTACTGAATATCTGAGCAACAGTCATCTCAAAGCTCTTAAAACACACTCCAGAAAACAGTGCTGTGTTTCGGCATAGACATACATGTGACTTTTTTAAATTGTTGTAATTGGTGAAGATTTCCTAATATATTTAAAGGAGAGCAGGAAAGGCTTCTTTACTCATAAAACTGCTGACATGTGACTTACCCACATCTGTATTGACCTGTAATTGATCAGTCAGTCTTTATTCATTTCCCGAAGGCAATTTAATTGCAGCATAGACATTGATATCACACAATACACAAAAACAACCCATTTGACATTATGGCAAAATTATAACTGTCAAGTAAAAAAACAGGAAAAAACATCACTTCTTGTGACATCATGTGCTGTTTTTCGGTTTGTTTAGAAGTCTATGGTCCATTTTGTGTTCATATTTCACTCAAAGCGCATCAGAGTTGGGAATCAAAAATGGTTTCAATCCTGTGAAAGCAATCTAGACTAATACAAAATTCAGGGGAAGGATCTTGATGACATCTGAACACAAAAGACACATTTGAGAACATGTTAAACCTGATTCAAAACAGGGCCAAAATCTGTCCATTTTGGTAACACTTTGTCAAAATAAACTGATGACTTATTACCTGCATATTATTAAGATATTAACTGTTTATTAGCAGTTATAAAGTATGGTCTTATTCTACATCCCTAATGCTTCCCAACTACTACCTTACTAACTATTAGGAACAGCTAATTAGTGGTTTGAGCTAAAAGTCTTAGTAAGTAAATGGTTTGTTAGTAGTGTGAATTGTGACTTAAGCCTTGTTTATACTTTTGCGTCAAGTGATCGGCCTGGCCCACGGCGCGTGCCTTGCGCGTTGTTGTGCATTTATACTTCTGCGCGCTGTTTGTGTTGCTCTGCGATAACGCTTCCGAAATGCCTAGCTGGCAGTGAGATTTTTGTTTCTCTGTGTCGAGTTTCTTCACTGGTGTTTTGTTTTTTCTGAACGTTACCTTAATGTACAAGTAGCACAAACTCACTCATTCAGAGGCAGGAACCGGCGGACATGCAACAACTTTAATCATAAGCTAAATGCAAAACAAAACTTTCCATCTGGACCTCCTTCACGGGACTCGACACTTGTAAACAGTCGCTCCAACGGGTTTGCGCTGCTCTCGGTTCCACCCACACTTATCAACACTGCCAAGCCGCCCAACCACAGAGCTTACGCTGTGCGTCGTTGCAACATGTAGTTACATTTTTTGAGAGTGTTGGTGACGGCTACGCCGAGGGCTACGCGACCACATGCAGGCTGTGCCGTAGAATATGTGTACGCTTGATGCAGAAGTATAAATCAGCCTTCAGCATTACCGTTATTTAACTTGAGAAAATGTTTCCTCTCTCACATGAGATTTGTGTGTTTCCGCAGCCAAAGGCTCGTCCCTGACACAGGTGTGGAGGCTCTGAGCAGTAGGCTGGACCCAGAGCTCCCTCAGCCCCCTCACGCCACTCTGCACGAGGCCTTGTTTTTTCTCTTACTCTTCCCACAATCCTCAGGGTGGAACGACACTGGGTGGCCCATTGATGTCCTTCATGGGGATCTCCTCCCAAAGCCATGCAGGGGATAATAAGCCAGAGCGACACAGTTCTCCTGTCGGAGGTCAAAATGAATCTATACAATGCACCACTGGGTACAACGCCTGCTGCGCCGAGCATGAGCTGCCCGAGCACTCGTGATGGCTGGGCTCTGAAGGTACAGATTTGGGCTGGTACGTAGCCTCACCAACACTACCATGCATAGGACGGATGGTGCGATGAGCTTCTTTGGGAAGCTTGGACAAACAAGAATACTGGAAACTGAAATCCTACTCAGCCTTGGAGGAAGTGTACAGGAGAGGAACATCCCTACAGTAGACACACAATCAACTAAAATCATGACACACGAGCCCTCGCTCGAAGGCTCCGTTCAATCCATTGAGCAGATACACGTGACAGGAGTGGAGTTTCAACATGAGCAAACCTACGATTATGCAAACCTTGATTTTGATTTTGTTTACAGGCTAGGAACAGTATAGCAAACAGATCAAAATACCATTAATCATACAACTTTTGTTTTTCATTACTTTTGGAAAGAATACGTCTAACTTTAGATTAGATTCTGGGTTTATTGCAAGGGAATTTTTATGGATTTCAGGCTACTTCAGAGAAGCTAACGAAGAGTTTTATTTTTATTGCAGTTTCTTTTTTTTTTTTTTACATAGAAATCCAATTGGAATTGAACTCCAATGTCCTGCATTAGCTAAAGCACTTGCTTTTTATTTATTATCTTGACATTCATTTGGAATTGTATCACCTTTGTCAGTAGCCTAGCATGTCTTTACTGAATATCTGAGCAACAGTCATCTCTAAGCTCCTAAAACACACTCTAGAAAACACTGTCATTTTCTTAAGGTGTGTTCACACTTGTAAGTTTGGTTCTCTAGATTCATTTACCAAAAAAAGAAACGGACGCATTTAGTCCTGTTTCGCTATCTATATACGACCGAAACTAAAGATGCAAAACCAAAACTCATGGCTGTTATTGCCTACAATTTTGTGAAATATCCAAAACGGTTCTGTTCTGGCCTACACATACATTTTTGTTTATTAATTGTTGTTTTAATCTGTGAAGAGTATATAACATTTTTAAAGATGAGCCAGGAATTACTTACCCACGTCTGTATTGAACTATAATTGGCAACATTGTGATTGTCAAGTAAAAAAAACAGGAAAAACATCACATCTTGTGACATCACGTGCTGTTTTTTGGTTTGTTTAGAAGTCTATGGTCTATTTTGTGTTCATATTTCACTCAAAGCGCATCAGGGTTTGTTTGGAAGTGGACCGAGACCAAGTGCGCACCAAAGTTTGGAAGGCAGCATTTACACTTACTTCAAATCGCTTTAATCCGAACCAAACCTGCCAAGTGTGAACACCCTTAAAGGTGCACTAAGCAATATTTGAAAAACACTTTTGACCAGTGTCAGACCAAGCCCATTAACATGCAGCCAATCTGCAGTAAGGGGCGTGTCTTATGATAGCAGAGATGGTGCTGTTGAGTTATGGGCACGTTTTAAATGGTGCTTTCAAATCAAACTTGGCTTAGTGTACCTTTAACTCTGAGTACAGTAAGGGCTTGATTCAGTAACGTTTTCGGCACATGCAAACCTAATTCCTGCTGGATAAATGGAGAACGTGACGCAACCCTTCTTAGCACTAAAGAAAAGCATGTGCTGAAATCTAAAGATACTAAAAACTGAAGTCTTGCTGGAAAAATGATTGTAGGCGAGTTTCCTGGTGACCTTTGTGCCGTTTCAGACTCAGAAAGGGGCTTGTGGCTGGTTGACGTTGAGCCATAGAGCAACATTGCAGACACACTATCATCTCAGCAACGGAGTAGACGTCATGACTCTCAATACTGTGAGACAGTAGTCTGGCCATCAGCATCTCATGTAATGACCACTACCTTTATACTGCGACCCAACTTTCCTGCATTGATTTACGACCTGGAAGAGGTTAGTAGCTGGATTTAAATCTCATTTTTATTGTGGGTCTTTCTGTCGACTTAAAAAGGCAATAGATCCTTTTTTTGAAGACGATAAGTTCTCTTTCAAACTCCTGTAAATTCCTGAACTTCACTGATGTCAGTCAGCAATCGAGCTGAGTAGAGCATGAGTTTTTATTTAGGTTCTCGAATTGTGTATTGTTTTTCTTCCTTTGGCTTTTTTCGTACACGAAACCGAATACAAATATTGAAGTATCCCTATTTCAGAATACATATTTTGTTAAAGAATTGTACATATGGAGATGTATTTTTGCACAGGCATTTTCGTAAAGGATTTTTGGTACAATTGAGATCATTATTATTTATTTAGTAAATGGAAAACATTCTAAGACTATTAGAAGTGGTTCACTGCCAAGCTGATAATGCAATACGCCACTCTTATCCAAACACAGCTTCTTGTTAAGTCACACGCTGAGTTTCCCCTGAAAAGATTGTAGCCACAGTAGTGGGAAATCATATTTTTTAAATGTTAACTTTTTTTTTGTCCCTCCATGTCAAATCAAGAGGTCAGAGAATGTGATCAAAATGGCCCGTTCAACTGTGCAAAAGCCTTCTGGCTGGATGATGTACTTTGTCAGACTTTTTTTTAACTAGGACAGAGGTCCGTGTATCTTTTGGTCTTTGGATTTTCTTTTTAGAAATGGAAATTGAAAAACGAAAAACAAGCCTTTTTTTGATTTTTTTTGTTTTAAAATTCAAAAACGAATATTGAAATACTGTGTTTTTCTTTTCATGGTGAAAAACGGAAAAGCAAAATTCAAAAATGATTCGATTTTCATTTTGAATAACACAATAAAATCACCAGAAAACAAAAACGAATAAAGGCTTGTTTTTTTTATATTCTGAAACCAGAATGACCGACTCATTCACGGTGACACAATGCTGCCACTCACAGGCTAGCCTACTATAGGCTATTATTTTTCTCCACTTAATGTTATAAAAGGGATTTTGTTGACATATTTTCCTCATTAAAGTCGGTTATATATATATAAAATATTGTGTATATATATAATATTGTATATATAATATTTATTTTTTTAATATATATATATATATATATATATATATATATATATATATATATATATATATAATTATTATTATTTATTTTACATAGCAGCATTTTAAATATAAAAAACATATACATTTGAATTGTTTTACTGAACAGTTTTCTAAAAATGAAGTTTATTGTTAAAATCACTTCCACATCAGGAGTGAGAGTAACATTGGACATTCATTTGGAATCATTGCGCACATTTCAACAAGTCAAAATAAACATAATTAAAATTAGCAGAGAATATGGATTAAACATAATTAATTTAATCTAAAAAGCATTCAGCCTGTTTCAAAAACACCATCATAAGCATCCCAATGTCCTCCAAAGCGGGCTATCGGACAACATTACAAAAACTTTGCTATGGTTGATAATGAGCTTTAAGACCGCCGTTGTGTCTTCACCCCAAATACAGCCCATTCTATTGCCTAATATAACCTATAATCATATATATATATATATGAATGAGTCGGCATATCTGGTTTTGGAATATAAAAAACAAGCCATTATTCGTTTTTGCTTTCTGGTGATTTTATTTTTTGTTATTCAAAATAAAAAGTGAAAATCAAATCATTTTTTAATTTAGCTTTTCCAGTTTTCACCATGAAAAAGAAAAACACCAATATTTACCAGTATTTCAATATTTGTTTTTGAATTTTAAAACGAAAATCAAAGATTGGCTCATTCAATATCCGTTTCTACAATGAAAATCCAATAACCAAAAGATACACGGACCGAGAGGGAACAAAAACAGTTGTACAGTGCAGATCCTGCACCACTGTTGCCAAATGTTGTAATTGGATACACTGCGTTTTAATTCATTAGCTTTTATTTAACGCTGACAACAAAACAAAAACAAAAAAAAAAGAGAAAGTGCCTGAATTAGTTTCTCATCGACTGTTGTTGAGGCAGAGCTTTGTATTATTTGATGTTTCTTTTTTCACAGTACTTGAATGTTCTATAAGGGTTTAGAAACCTGCCTAGGAATCTCATACGTCGCCCTTTTCCCCTTCAAGTAGAGCGGTAACTCTTGGATGAGATGCAAGGAGTAACACTTACTTGACGATGACGTGCGAAAAGCTTCCTGTCTGTCCCTTGTATTCTTTTATGACTACTTTTGATAGCGAGAGAGGGATAGGCTTCTTTTATTGTGTGTGGCTAAGTCGATGATTTCAACCAGATTAATGTACTGTTTACCTTGAAATTGTAACTCCACTGTTTTCAGACGATGAAAGCTTTGTGAAGATGTTTGATTAAACACCACAGATTTGGAATGTGAATCGAAGAGGAAAAAACTAAACCGTTTGCTTTTGGGGAAGAAGCCTCTACATATAAACATGTACAAGTGTGTATATTTTGATTTCCTTTTTTTTGTATACATATTCAAAAATCATTTGATCAGCTGGACTTTTGTGTGTTGGCTGCTATGTAATTCATGAACAAACACAGTAGGGTAGATTTACTTAATATTTAAAGAAAAGATTGTATAGTATATTTGTTTTGTAACAAGTTTCTGTAAATATATAAAAAAAATAATTTATACAGTTATTTATAAGAAATTTGTGTCTGACTCTTTTTTCCCCCCTCACTCACACACACACCGCTGAGTTTCCTCCAATTCAGTTTTATTATATACTGTACATAAACAAAAGTCAAGTTGCTCACAAGAAAAGACGTGGATGTTGGTCAAACGCCTCGTGCTGGACTACATGTTGATCACTCTGGACAGCTTCTGCACTCTGTTCAGCAGGAGATCTCCCTTCTTTATGGTTTCTTGGTACTGCCAGTTCTTACTGTCAGGTCTGGAGGAAAAAACAAAACAAATACAGTTTATGATGAATTCAGCTAAGAATTAAAGTAGACCTGAAGGCTGCACAATATATCGTTTGAGCATCGATATCGCAATCTGTGTATCTGCAATAGTCAAGATATAATTAATAGTGAAAGATATTATTATTTACACAATGATGACCATTGTATTGTTTGATGTTCAATTTCAATACCTGAATACTGTTAGACTATCGAAAACCAAAACACACTTTATTAAATATGTTTCTCTGTTCTAGTGTATTTATATATGCAAACGCACTGCATGGAAAAAGACTTGATCATCCCAATCTATCTAAATGAATGAAATCTCTCCAAATAGAGCTGATCAATTAATCCGGTGAAATTATATTCATATTGCAATGTATATATCGCAATGTCAGATTTTTCCAACATCATGTGCCCCTATATTAATGGTTGGTAATATTGTTTTGGAGTCCTTTTTTTCCCACAAAAGACACTGAAGCATTAGCTCTTTTCTGTCTAAAATAATTTGGTCTAAACATCTTTCCGAGTGTATTCCATACACTGATTGGTCAGATAGCCTAGTCCACGTCTCGCCAAAATTCATTCCAACCACGGCTACATTAGAGCTTTTCGTTCAAACCCTTCAGTTGTTGCTGTTTTTTTTATAGCAGGTTATAATCGCGCCAAAACATATTAAAAGGTAAGTGAATTACAACAGAGCAAAAATAAATGTAATAGTAGTGCTGTGCGTTATTTGTTTAACCCTTTAAGGCTACATGCTGACTGACTGACTGACTGACTGGGCGTGAGGCCAGCTAACGCGACATAGCTTTCAGCTTTGATGAACACAGTTTCCATAATTATACTTTATTTATAGATAAAGGTCTAAGGCTCTGCATACAATGACTTTATCTTGCTGGAGTTTATGGCCGTTTCACTTCAGGGCACATCAATTCTGTTCTGTAGATCTATTGGACACATTCATAAATATTCCTAGCCAATCAAATAAATGTTGGAGACATGCTCATTACATAAATGCATTAAATTGCAGTTCAGCGGCGTTTATTTGAGAGCGCACAAGAAAATCTGCACTTGAGCAGCATATTTTTGAGGACATGCAAGAAGTTTTGTGCACGAACAGAGGAAATCTGCGCTCAAGCC
Organism: Danio kyathit; assembly: GCA_903798195.1. NCBI lineage: Eukaryota > Metazoa > Chordata > Actinopteri > Cypriniformes > Danionidae > Danio > Danio kyathit. Next base: position 23,039,334 of record LR812529.1, on the reverse strand, counting down.
AAGAGATTTGCATGCTCGTATTATATGAATGCCATCTTGACTTGTAATACTGCACTCAAGACATTTGTCATTGAAATAATGCGATAGGTAGTTGGAAGATCTGTGTAAAAGGCCTGCCACCACATCTGGGAAAAATCCTAGAGGAAACACTGTAGACTGTTGGTCTATTCAAGCTTTCACGAGTCTGTCTTCATAGAGTGCGCAGAATTTCATCATGTTCACCACAAAAAAACTATGTATCAATTTGAGTGCAAGCCCTCATCCTGTGGATCTGTTTTAACAGCACAATGGCATCTTAACACAACAACAACCAAACACACTTTGATATTTGCTGACTTTTTCAGGAAATCTTCTATGTGAAGCTGCTTTGACACAATCCACATTGTAAAAGTTATATTCAAATAAAGATAAATTGAATTGAATCTAAAAAAAATTTGGGGTCTTAAGAAGTCTTCAATCCAATGTAATATTGTTGCAGGTCTTAAATCATTTTAAACGGGTCCTGATTTTCCTATGTCTATTTGAAGCTATACCCAATCGGGCCAACACCCATCCAATCATTAACAATATATTTTAATAAAAGTTAAAAAACCTTCATTTATTAACTCTAAATACTTATTAATATTGTTTAATTATCTTCCCTACAATAACATTTGTTTTTAAATGTTTTTTTAAGGTTTTAACTTGGCCATTACAAAATCTTTAGCGTTTAGCCTAAGTCTGAAATTTTATTCATTATGGTCTTAAAAAGATCTTAAATTTGACTTGATAAAAACCTGTAGAAACCTTGTTTTTGTAATCTCAAACATACTACATCAGGGGTGTCCAAACTCGGTCCTGGAGGGCCGGTGTCCTGGAAAGTTTTGCTCCAACCCTAATCGAAAACACCTTAACTAGCTATCAAGCTCTTTCTAGATATACTAGAAACTACCTGGCAGGCGTGTTGAAGCAAGTTGGAGCTAAATTCAGCAGGACACAGGCCCTCCAGGACAGAGTTTGGACACCCCTGTACTACATGAACAGTATAAAAAAGCACCATGGATGACTTTAAATGACGAACAAGTATTCTTACCTGTTAGTTTCCACGATCTCATTGACTTTGTCGATCTTGCAATGTAACCGTCCTGCTGCGATAAATCGCGACAGCTCCCTTGGGGAAAGAAACAAGCCAAGTGAGTGTAGAAAACAGCATGTTAATGCACAAAATTTATTCAGACACCTATCACATTTCTCACATAATCTGTTAGGCATGGGATGATGACCAGTTTCAAGGTTTACCGCGGTTTGCAAAAGTCAAGGTTTTAATACCACTAAAAAGATATACCGTTCCCAAGGTATATGTAAGGTCTTTTTAATGTATTTTGTACGTGTTGTAAAGAAATCTGTGTTTTTGGAACTAATGAAGAGAGCAGAACTGACATGGTTACCGTTCCAAAATATTATAAATGTTTCTTCAAATAAAATAAATTGTCTCGTTTTATCTAGACATTTAAAAAACTTATTTTAGAGCAGTAATCACAATACCGTATTTTTATCCAAGGTAATCATACTGTCAAAAATGTATACCGGCCCGGCCCATGCCTATAATCTAAATTTTCTCACTATAAGGTAATAAAATAAGTTGAACTTATCTTGATAATGTTTGATTGAACAGAACAGCAAGCAATGAATTAAAATCAACCAAAAATAATCCATACAACTGACAACATTCACACAACTATCAACAATTCAATGGTCACCATGAGCCTCAATGACAGCCTGTAGTCTTTGCTGTCAACCAGATTCATGCAAACCTAAACTTCAAATGCGTCCCAATTCGCATACTATCCGTCCTAAAATGTATTTGAATGTAGAATTAGTATGTCCTAAATCATAGTATGTTGAAAAGAGAATGCCACAGGTTCCCGGATGGTTTACCATTTCCGTAAATTTTTTTACGTGTACAACTGTCCATACTCTAAGCGCTGATATTGCCCACATTACATTGCGTGTTGGATGTGAATTAGAACTACAAACGTGGGTTAAAAAAAGTGTAAATAAACTACAAACATGATGGACACGTGACCGTAAAGTAGAGAGGCTTCAGTAAAGATGATTGTATGACTGTTAATTAACATCTAGCCCACTGGAAAATATTTAAATCACGTTTTCTGTGTTATATTTTATCTGCAACAACAATACTGAACTTCTATAAAGACGTGTTTGGACATTACCGTCTGAATGCAGAATTATCCAAAGACCTGAGGAGATTTCTCTGCATGAAAGACTCGCAAATGGGAGATGCTTCTCCAATAAGGTAGGAAATTAAATACGACAGAAATGTGGATGATTGACAGGGCTCATAACTGAGCAACACAACGTTAACGAGGAAGTAGTATGTCTCAAAACTTGCATACTCTTCTGTTACACACTCAAAAGTATATACTTTTCCTTCACAAAAAAGTACATACTTTTAGGGCATAGTATAAGTATGCGAATTGGGACGCAGCAAATGTTTTCCCACATTTATAGCAGCAGATTCTTCACTTCCTGTTGGTTTTTAGTCACTGTAGAGAATTTTTGGCCAATTCTTAGCCTTGGTACTCTTACTTGCATCAACAAATTCCAGAGTCCTCCACACACTAGTTTTTAAATATATATATATATATATATATATATATATATATATATATATATATATATATATATATATATAAAGGGATATCTGGTGTCTGAATTATTTTTAGTTTGGCTCTAGTGGTTTTGTATAACTGCGTAACGTACTGATCAATAAACTCTGTGCTGACTCCAAAGGCCTCGGCCATGTATCCCAGCGTGAGCGAGCGGTAGGACTCCAGCAGCTGACTGTAGGCCAGGATCCGCATCTCGCGAACATAGTAACGATAATGAGGAGCAAACAACCAGTCTTGCTTCATCTCCTGCTCCACTCGAGCTGCAGAAGACACACAGACGCAACACCATTTTTGTGACAGAAGAGCTTTCAATAAACACTGTAAATAAATAACATCATGTGGCCAGTTGAGCACCAGCATTGTCCTCAAATGCTTTTTGACGTGAGGTATTACGCTGTTCCGCTAATAGTTTACTTACCCAGTGACTGGAAGAACACTGAATAACGACACTCGTAGAGAGAGAATAGATACTGACGCACTGCAGGTAAACTGTGCAACACCTCCAAGATCTCGGCACCTTTGATCACCTGAGAAGAGCAGAAATGTAATCATTCATGATGTTTACCTATTTCACTTTTAATTGTATTCAAATCTGTTTGAAATTGTACAGGGAACGTTGCTTCTTGCTATTTTGTCTTATATAAAATAAATAAAAGCATTAGTTAATACATTTTGTTTTTTTGGAGGGGGGTGTCAACATGAACAAAAGTTACATATTATATTAATTATTTAAAACATACATTTTATTACCATTTCCTTTTTGTTTGACCTTATACAGACAACTTGTCTGAATTACTCTACAGCTGTAGTTTTTAAATAAAAAGATACACTAAAATATAAATCTAAATAAAAGAAATCTGTGCATGTGACAGGAACAATTACAAATACAGTGAGCACTAGTTCAAAACTCATCTTGAAATGATTTACTCATATGTTCACTCTGTTTAGATCAACTGTGGCCACAAAGGAAGAATCCCAGCACAGCTTATCAGTTTGTTCTGTCTTTTCTTTGGTCCCTCATTGTCCTTAAATTATGACAAGGGAACAAATTGTTAAAATGGGACTGTGATTTACTAAAATGAAGAAAGTATTACATTGCGAACACAATCTGCTTAAAACGGATGAAGGAAAACAAGCTGATGTATGATTTACATTAGGGCTGCACAATATATCTTTTTAGCATCGATATTGCAATGTGCACATCCGCGAGTCGCATTGCAGGAAGTGCAATGTTGAGTTTATATGTAGGGATTATACGTTTTTATAAGATTTTTGGAGTCACTGAAGAGTTTAACCATAATGGAGAAAAAGCTTATCATATAAGGCCTGTGTCTATGTAAGCATTCAGGCACATAGAATTGCACTGTTTGTAACTCTTAATAAAGATGTGATTATTTCATTATTTCGACCATGAAGACTTTACAGTGTTATTTTACATCTGATTATTCAATTTCTGTTTAAAAAAATGTCAATTCTACCTTTGTTCAATGGAGCTCTTTCTGTCAATTTTTTTACAATCTTATTTGCTGAAATAATAAAAGAAAACTTCTACGATGGTGTTATCAAAACTATTACAGGGTATATGCAGGAATCCTAAAGGTAAAAAACCTTCTCAGAATATTTTAAGACCTCATCGCCACTTCAAGTTCTAATCAGTACCAAACCTTTAACTTAATAAACAGTGGTAGTTAAATAAATGAATGGAGCACAACCATGCAACAGAACTCAGATAAGCTCGAAAGAAACAAAGCCTAAAAGGATAAATTACGTGGTTGTTTTCAGCGACAGGTTTCAGCTACTGTTTAAACTCGTCTTTCTCCAATCATAAATACGCAAACTTACATCTGTTTTGCTCTATGGTTTCGCTACATGTGGAGAGCGTCACATCACCTCCCTATGTTTGTCATAAATTATGTGACATCACCCAGATGGAGGGGCTTGGCCAGACGCACCCCGGCCCGAACCAATCTCGTGGATCGAGCACGCCGTTGTCAATATTAGGAGGAAAATAAATATATTTATGCTTTTTTTGAACTCAAAAACTTTGAACAACGCATGAACAAAATTTAAGACCACGTAAAAACAGGATTAAGACTTTAACATCTTTTAAGGGCCTTAATGTTCTCATAATTGACTTATCAACTTCTAATACTTTAAGACCCCGCGGACACCCTTTTTCAGAGAAAGGCAAGGCAAGTTTATTTATATAGCACATTTCATACACAGTGGCAATTCAAAGCGCTTTACATAAACAGGAATAAAATAAGAAAAAAAAAAAGTTAAAACAGATAATAAAAAACAGATAAAAATATGTTAAAACAGGTTGTAAAAGAATGAAAAAGAAGAGAAAAACATAATAGTGCGATTTGTCGGACGTAGCACAGTGCTCATTCAGTAAAGGCACAGCTAAACAGACGTGTTTTCAGTCTGGATTTGAATGTGCCTAATGTTGGAGCACATCTGATCATTTCTGGGAGTTGATTCCAGCAGTGAGGGGCGTAGTAGCTGAAAGCCGATTCACCCTGCTTTGACTGAACTCTTGGAATTTCTAGTTTATATGATCCTAGAGATCTGAGTGTTCTTCTAGGTTTGTATTCAGTGAGCATATCTGTAATGTATTGAGGTCCTAGGCCATTTAGTTATTTATAGACAAGTAGTAATACTTTAAAATCTATTCTGAATGTAACTGGGAGCCAGTGTAAAGTCCTGAGGACAGGTGTGATGTGCTCTGATTTTCTGCTTCTGGTCAGAATCCTGGCCGCAGCGTTCTGGATGAGCTGCAACTGTCTGACTGTCTTTTTGGGAAGGCCCGTGAGGAGGCCGTTACAGTAATCCACCCTGCTGCTGATAAAAGCATGAACAAGTTTCTCTAAGTCTTCACTGGAAACAAAGCATCTGATTCTTGCAATGTTTTTGAGATGATAGTATGCTGATTTACTAACTGCTTTGACATGACTATTGAAACTCAGATCTGACTCCAGAGTCACACCAAGATTCTGAACCTTATTTTTTGTTGTTTGACCCTTAGTGCCAAGGTACGCATTCACCTTGAGAACCTCATCTCTGTTCCCAAATGCAATGACTTCAGTTTTCTCTTTGTTTAACTGAAGAAAGTTTTGGCACATCCAACTGTTCATTTCATCAATGCATTGGCAGAGGGTGTCAATAGGGCTGTAGTCATTAGGCAGTAAGGCTAAGTAGATCTGAGTGTCATCAGCATAGCTGTGGTAGGAGATTTGGTTCTTTCTCATTATTTGGCTCAGAGGAAGCATATAAAGGTTGAACAGGAGAGGTGCCAGAATTGAGCCTTGTGGGACTCCACATGTCATGGGCGTCCACCTTGACCTATGGTCACCTATACTGACATAGTAACTTCTCCCTTCAAGATAAGATCTGAACCATTTGAGGACCGTCCCTGACAGCCCAACCCAATTTATATATACAATCATTTTCATAATAATTCGTCTAACATATCTTTTGTTTACATCGCACTGAAAGCCACGCACAACTCTAACCACTACGGCGTGAGATGTTTTCTACTGCGAGCGCCCGAAAAGCCGTGAGGGCGTTGCTCCGATTGCGCACGCATATTGGTATATATTCTTACATTAGAAATAACAAACTTGCACATGGAAAAGACGTGATCTGTGAATGGCCCACTGCTATGGTTAATCCAGTGTGCGTGCATATTAGCCTCGGTGAACAAGCTCGGAACTTTAAACAAAATTATGCGCACATAAAATATCTGTGCACTAGTTTAGTCTTAACGATTAATTAACCATGACGAATTAAAGCGCAGTTAATAGTGAAATTGGGCAAATCGTTGCATCCCTAATACCGATATAAGTGCATTGTACAAAAGGCATTTTCTACAAATGTATCCAAATGTTTTCAGCTGCTCGCACCACTCGCTTAATGTCAGGTGACTCACGCTCTGTGCAGACTTCAACTGCAGCTCGTGCTGTATTGAACAAACACACGTTCAGTTCATAACTATAGCAACCATTTTTCGGCTGAACTAAATTTATTTTTGATGTCTTGTTTACACTAATTGGAGGGCCGGAACAAACTACCTCGGGGGCCGAGATCGACTTGCGAGCCGCCAATTGAATAGTCCTGCCATAAACACTACATTTCAAAGGTCTCGCATAAGCAGTAATTCCTTTTTTTGTAATTTGATGCAAAGATGAAATGATACATATGAAAGATTTTTTTTAAATAAAAATATTACAAACTTTTCATGATTTAAGATGCTGATGACAGTTAAACACGTCATAACATGCGCCTTGTAAAAAGGGTCCATTGTATTTATCCATGTTTTGAGTAACGGTTTATTATATTTTATGCATGATTCACACCCCTACAGAATAATCCCAATCAATCTAAATGAATGATTTCTTTCCAAAAAGAGCTATGCAAGCTATCTGGTAAAATTGTATGCCTATTGCAATATCATGCAGGCCAAATTTGTGTGTAATTCATGGAAACAACGGCCAAAAAAAAAAAAAAAAAAAAAAAAAAACTCTTGTGATTACTTCCCTACACTATTATTAATACAAAACACATTGATAACTTGAATTGCATGTTAAGTTTAAGAGGCTTTATCACACGTTAAAGGCTTTGGGACTCTCGAGACATGCTTTTAGCAAAGATGTTGACATATTTGATAAGGTCAGCAGTCAACTTATAATAACCATAAATTATCTCACCTTCTCTCTGAGGTCGGGCCTCTTCAGGGCGATCATACAGACGTACACAGTGTATGTGACAAACGTCTTGTAGTCCATGAGCTCATAGGAGGTGAATGTGGACACGGTGTCCAGAAAGAGCTCTGCTGCCTGCTTAAAATCCCTAATGGCCACACAGTAGAGGCCCTGATAAACCTTCAGACGATTCCTCCGGTCCCAGTCACCGCCTTCTTCAATCAAACTAAACAAAGAGTTCATGCATCAACCAACGTTTCACATCTATGATGATAGGATACAAATAAAGATAAAAATAAGTATGAAAACTATGGTGTACCTTTTGGCTTTTTCAGTGTTACGGGTGATGAGGTCGTTGTCCATGTAAAACAGGCCGATCCTCAGCAAGTAGAAAACAATATCTAAGCGATGACCGAGAGCAACAGTCTTGTCGTAGGTCTTCCTGAAGGCAGTCAGGGCTCCTTCCTGAAAGTAAGGAGGAGAAACTAAATCAGTAAATATAAAGACAAAAGTCAAGTCTAAGAATAATAACAAAATTTCTTTTAGTAACAAATACAAAAAGAAAATAATGCTTGTCTGTAATATCTTTTTATCATTAATTTAATACTAATACATTTAAAGCTATATTTCTTTCTACTTGTTTTTGTTACTTTATATATATTAATATTATTATAAAATTGTATTATAAAAATGCAGTAATAAAAAAGACAAACAAGAAATATCAACTTAAAAACTAATAAAAAATATATTTCTAAAATATAACTCAATCTATTACTAAATTCTCAGACCATAAAGTGAAATAAAATGGTTTCCACATAATAATAATAATTATTATTATTATCTTTAATAACACTGATGATATTCTGAAGAATCTTGGCACTGAAGACTGGAATCATCGTTTTACAATATTTTGATATATAAAATAAAGCAGTTATAAAATTATTGTATACTAATAATATTAATGATTAATGATAAAACAATAAATATTTTAATTATATATAAAATATAAATATATATATATAAATATATTTTATTACACTTCATAGTAGGGCTGCACAATATATCGTTTCAGCATCGATATCACAATGTGCATGTCCGCAATAGTCACATCCCAAGATATGCAATGTTGAGTCTAAATTTTAGTTGACCAGGAGCCACAGAACACAGTCACTGCCAAGTTCAACAATAATAGACTAAAGGTTTATCATTTGCATGTGTTTTTAAGGCCTGTGACTGAGCATTTCAAGAGAGTTTAAAACATTTGGGCACAAAAAAAAGATGATGTTTGGAGGTGTAACAAAGATTATTTGTAGGGCTGTCAATTGATTAAAAAAAATTAACTAATTAATCACACTTTTTTTTGTGATTAATCATGATTAATCACGAATCAAAAAAAAAAAAATCCAAAATACAGGCATTGCAAATATGGAAATTGGAAAATTACAATAATAATAAAATATTGAATACAAACAATTCATCACCTTAGAATTATAAGGTTCTATCTGACATTTTTGTCAAAATTGAGTTATTGACATATTCTTATTAAATGACAACTTATTTACATTATGGGATGTTTTTTATAAGTTGTTTACATTTTAAGACGTTTTATTAAAAAAAAACTAAACAAAAAAAAAAATAATGTTACACACATACTGTTTGCTATGCAAAAACTTTGAAGCTCAATATCTCAAAATCAATCAGAACGCAGATAGAACATTATAATTCCAAGGTGACTAATTGTACTCATTGTAAAGTTGTATTGCGAGTTGAGAACCTTAATTATAAAGTAGAAACAATTTTGCCTACTTAACATTTAGCCAGTTGCAGTCTATTGACATTATCGGGGGACAACACACACACACACACACACACAGAGAGAGAGAGAGAGAGAGAGAGAGAGAGAGAGAGAGAGAGAGAACGCGCAGCACAGCGCACTCCCTTCAGATCATCAACACGCACGATCACGTTGATCAAATTTTGCTTAAACTAAGCGTTCTTAAAGTATGGCTGTATTTCTCAAGCAAGGATTCTGACACAGCAAAGCAGACGCTTTACAAAAGTTGCGTGTAGGGGGAAACACGTCAAACTTAATGAAACATTTGAGGGCGCTTGGAATCAACTTAGAGAGGAATGGGCTGTCTTTGACAGCTTGCGACATCATCTGCCACTTTCACTGAGTACATTTACATGGATCCATATTATCCTTTATCCATATTTCTTTACACATTAAACACACGCAGGGCCTGAGCAAGCTGAACTGGCGCCCTCAACCCGAAAGTGAAATAGAAAGTTACCGGTTTGCGGATAAAAGTGAGAACCAGGAGGGAGCAGGTGGGAGTCGAAATTAGATGAACGTGAGGACAGGGGGGTTCGCTCACTATTCTAGCGCCTCTATGGAAGCGCTGGCCCAGAACACACATCGGCCACAACAGGAAATAAAAAAAAAACCTGCAACTGCGTTAAATGCGTTAATTTTTTTTAACGCGTTAAATAGTTCAAATTAATCATGTGCGTTAACGCGCTAATTTTGACAGCTCTAATTATTTGTATTTAATTATACAGGGGAAAATTTTTTTTTTCTTATTTAGAATTTTTGTCTTGTTTCTAGTCCAAATATCTACATTTCAAAGCAAAAACAAGATTATTTTACTTCTCCCATAGACAGACCAATTTGCTCTTTTTAAGGAAAAACTCTCAATTTTGACTTAAGGTAAAAACAAAACAGTATTTTTACTTGATCTATGAATATTTCAGCTAGAAATGAGACAAAGCAAAGTAATAAAAGCATTTTTTTTGCATTGTGATTAATCAAGTTCTGTACCTGAATACACAAAGTACAAAGCCAGATCAGTCTCAAAAATAATACATTTACAAAATGAAATTCATACATGCACAGAACAATTCACATTTACAAAATCCAATTTGTAAATTTGTAAACAATTTGTGAATTCACAAGTAAAAATCCTTAATATTTTCATAAAATGAACTGGATTTGTGTTTATGAATCGTGTTTTGAATTTCTGTATTTATGAATGGTGTTTTGAATTTACGAATTGGATATGTGTATTTATGAATGGTGTTTTGAATTTACGAATTGGATATGTGTATTCATGAATGGTGTTTTGAATTTACGAATTGTATTTGAGTATTTTTGAATCGTATTTGTGTATTTTTGAATCGTGCTTTGAATTTACAAATTGGATTTGTGTATTATTAAATTGTGATTTGAATTTACAAATTGGATTTATATATTTTGAATCGTGTTTTGAATTACAAATTAGATTTTGTGAATGTGAATTGTGTTGTGGATCTATGTATTGTAATTGTACTTTGTAATTGTATTATTTTTAAGAGTGATCTGGCTCCATAAATATTTGACTTATTTTGACAATTTTTTGTTTATTCAGGAACCTTTCAATCAACTTCAGTTTCATCCATCATTTACAGTGTACCTTGTCACCGATGCGTATGAGATATTCAGCTTTGGCCATCATGGCATCTCTGATCTCACTCTCTCCAAGGTTCTTCTCGGCATCCTCCAAAACATCATCCAGACGCTTCAGTTCATCCTCATTTGCCTTCTTCATCTTACTCAACAGATCAGTGTCTGCCTGCCACTTCAGCTCCTTACACAGGGTTTCATAGTATGGGGCCATATCTACAACACAGCATCATCAGATACACACTTTACATATATAACTCACAATTTAAATACACAAACGTGCACAGAAATGTACTTAAAAATTCAGACAGGTGGTCTATGCCACAAACCACAAAATATGATTATCTTCATCTAAGGGACCCCCATTTTTTTTTTTTGAAATTTTAAAATTGTAAAAATTTGAAAACTCATTTAATTTGAAATTTACATTGAACAAATATCAGTCATATTATTGCATTTTTCAAAATTATATCATTTCAGTTTGTTTTGCATGTTTATTAACCAATTAATTTTTAATTGAATATCCACCTAAAATAAACAAAAAAGTGGGATAATAGTCCAATAAATTGGCTAAAATTGGATTTTTGGTACAATCGAGATCATTATTATTTATTTAATGAATGGAAAACATTCTAAGACGATTAGAAGTGGTTCACTGCCAAGTCGATAATGCAATATGCCACTCTTCCTGAAAGAAAGGAGAAATTAAATCAGTAAATATAAAGATGAAAGACTTTATTTGAATTAATTTTAAATTAAATATCCGCCTAAAACTTAATACAAAATAAAACATTAAAAGAAATATATATGTTACATTAAAATGTATAATTAAAATGCCATTTGATTAATTAACGTTACAATAATATGTTAATAGAAAAAAATCAATAAGATAACAAATAACAATAACTAGATGAAATAAACGTCCAAATAAATTAACATAATAAAACAAACAAAAACTTGGCAGAAACAAAATATTTGTCGAATAATATTTAAGACAAATGTCTTAAATTAATTCGTCACATTATAAACGCGTCTTTCCTCAGGACACAAAATGCATTTAACATTTTTAAATGGGGTCGCTTGGATGAAAAGTATAATATAAGGCTCTCTAAAAAAATAAAAACAACTGTTTTGTATAATAATTACGTCTATAACGGGCTTATACCTCCAGATTAGGGCAAATGGTCACGCGTTATAAAGATGTAACGTTAAAATTGACGTAAGTTAAAGTAAAATTATTTATAAGCAGGTTTACATGGCATCTTAACCATATCGTGTGACTATATCATGCATTTTTGGGGGTTGTAAAGGGACTAACACTCGGTAAATATATAAACATATCAATCAAACTGATTCAATTTCCTTTTGTGGCAAACGCATGAAGATATATAGAAGAATATAACGTAGAAGGCTACATAAAATGTCATGTGTAAAAACAGGAGGTGATTAACTTAGAATTATAACGCAGCAATAAACAAAAATAACTAACAATCAAAAGCGTCAAAAGAAGAAAAAGTCGTTAAAATGTATTAAATTCATTAGTAGCTATTGAGCTAACATGCTAACGTTACTTAGCTTAGCCTGCTGCTAAATACACACCAAACGGCGTAAAATGACAGCGCTCGTGCATAAACAGCTGGATACAAAGCAGCAGTCCAGAAACCCTATTAATAATATTTATAAAAAAAAATAATGTTATAACGGCAACTCACTGTTGAGTTTGATGGCGTCCATTAGCTCGCTTTTAACCTGAGCATCTTGTCTGTGAGTGAGCAGAAACTTTAGCTGAGCGATCCTCAGATTGGGGTTTTTAGGTAAACCCTCTTCCTCCAGGTTCTCCAAAGGCATTTTTGCAGAGTTTACTGAAATCTAAAGAGGGACGGGAATCTGTTATGGCTAGGAGTGATGATGGTAAACTAGAGGCAACGATGACTATGGGGAATCTAAACAAAAAAAATGTGTCAATTCACTTCCGCCTGCGAGACAAAACGACTCAGGGAAAAGAGAGTCGAGTAATGTTGAACTACGCAGCAAAAAACTAACAACACCGCCCTCGCCTGGTTATGTGTTATAAAACGCAACCACTCATTTAAAGGGATAGTTCACATAAAACTTTACTTTCCTTCAAGCTGATTCCAAACCTTTGTGAGTTTTTTTTATTGAACACAATAGAACACATTTTGAAGAATGTTGAAAACGATCATGCATAGCAAGACAAAAAAAAACATGGAAGTCAATGGCTTATATCTGTCAAACCCTCCCATTTTCCCAGGATTCTCCCGTATTTTACAATTATATCCCGTGATCATCCTGTAAAGATATTTTACCGTATTTCTCCCATATTTTCAATCTTTCTATGAAGAGTGGCAAAACATTAAAAGGCTGATTCTCCCGACCATACCGCAGACCCGCAAGGGGACGCCCCTTGCTATTAAACGTTAATCTGTTCTGTGCTTTCATTATATTTAGGCATGAAAACACTTTGAAATAAATATAAAAATGGCGGGATTCCCTTCATTTCCATTACAGGCAGTGTTTCCCCTCCTACGCAATTGTCAAAACAGTCAGTTCATGGAGCGGTGTGTGACTGTCAGATGCGCTGTACATGTGATTTGAAGTGGAGCAAAAATGGACACTCTGGGTTTTGGGTGCATGTTTGAAGAGACATATACACATAATAATGCTAATAATAATAATAATCATAATAATAATCATAATAATAACAACAACAACATCTTAACATGTCAATCTTGGTGGGTTTTCTTTTAAACACAATAAATTTTGTCTTAAATGAGCATAAAATGTTAGGAAAGCAATCGAATGCTTTCATTATCATGTTAGATGCGTGCATTTTTTAAGTGACACCTCTGTTATTAAATGTAATCAAACGAAAAATCTAAATGAGAGATTTATTCGCTGCTCTTTAATCAGAATGTTTAAAAGGTTAATGAGATTTGATAACTTGATTCAGTTTCTTTATAATAGCTATTCATTTTAACAGGCTAAACTGTTTGCTAATTTATTAGCAGCTTTTTGAATGTATATTATTTATTCTATTCTTTGTAAATAATAATAATACTAATATAATATAATAATAATAATAATAATAATAATTAACATATTACTAACAATTAACATATTACTGACCGTTTCAACTGTTTAGTTACAATGAAACAGCTCGAGAGATGAACATAGTAATTTGGCGGGGGTTTTTTTGGTGGGTCGCCCATATTTTCAAATCCCAATATTGACAGGTATGCAATGGGTACAGGTCTAACATTCTTCAAATGATCTTCTTTTCTGTTTAACAAAGGAAGGAAATTCAAACAGGTCTGGAAGAAGTGGAGGATGAGTAAACAATATTTTCTGTCAGAAAATGTAGATGAGACAAAAAGTGACGAGTCATTCAGGAGTCAAAAATTAATCCAAATCCACCCCAGAATGCCTAACAGACATGACAGTGTATATACTGGAGAGAAGCAGAGGAGCTTCATGACACAACGAAGAGGATAAACATGACAAGACTCCTGAAGCAGCTGGTAGGATTTTTTTGACTTTGGAATTCTTTCGCCAGACTTTTGAAACTTGATGAAATCGGAATTATTATAGATGGATGAGAATGAATGTCTCAATATTAAAACAAAACAATCATAAATGCTAAACGAAGTGAAAAAAGAGATACATTTGATAACACATTTATTAATACATTTTTGTGAACTATAATTTCTTATTTCTTTCAACAAAGCACAGAACTCTTAACCAAAGTGTACTCATTTACTCAACATGTCTCTGCATCAGGGAGAGAGAGAGAAAATGCCTCTGTTCTAGCTCTGGAGATAAAGTGAAATGTCTAAAGCGTGGTTGAATACATTGTCAACGAGGAATTTTCTTTTAGGCTGGTGGGAAAGCGGTGGTCTTAATCATTGTTTTGGGGTTCGGTGGATCATTTCAGAATGGATTTCATCTAACATCCATCAGCTCTCCTACTCCGGTACGCGCATGCATTTCTGCTCAATCTATCCCAATCATTATGCTAAGAAATCAGGTTTCACTTTATTTTACTGGATCCTTGTGAGTAAGTCTAATTACATAATAATAATTAACATGTGGGTGCTCCGGTTTCCCCCACAGTCCAAAGACATACGGTAGGTGAATTGAATAAGCTAATTTGGCAGTAGTGTATGTGTGTAAATGCAAGAGTGTATTGGTGTTTCCCAGTGTTGGGTTGCGGCTGAAAACATATGCTGGATAAGTTGGTGGTTCATTCCGCTGTGGCGACCCCTGATTAATAAAAGAACTAAGCCGAAAAGAAAATGAATGAATGAATAAATAAATAATTAACATGTGCTTGCTGGCTGGGTTAGTTGCATAATCAGGCACGTTCACAAGCAAACGTCCTGCCATGCAATGACTTTACAGTTTATTAAAGAGACGTTTTAGTAGTTTGTTGCAATACATTATAAAATAAATAAAATACATATTGAAATAAATCTGTACAATAACTGAAAAATTACTTTGAAGACTAAAAAAGTCTCCATATAAGTCACTTTGTTAAACATTTCAACATCAAAAGAAACATTATAATGTAATTAAAGCTTAAATAAGGCAAAAACAGACACGAATCACACAATGTAATAATTATTAGAATTTAATGGCAATTCCTTGTTATTTTTTACACTGTTGATTAATTGAATAACTAATGACAGAAAAAGAGTCACCTAAAAGGAAATATATTCTGCTTACAATCAAATATATAGTTATATTTTAGTTGAATATTAAATACAACACTAACAAACCAAACAAGTTCACACAGCCATTTTACCAAAAAGTTCATAGAAATGTACAATTAAATGTATTCCATTAATTACAATACCCCCCCCCCCCCCCACACACACACACACACATGTAGATATAACTATAATATTAAAAATAACAATGTGCATACAGATCCTTCATCACCAAAAAGACCCAACAAATCTTGACATTCAAAATGTTACCGTGTCAGATCACTATTTATCAGAGTGAGAGACAAGATTACAAACAATAACCTCAAAACAGTTTTGCCTGACTAAAATGCTGACATTCAGATAAAATAATGATTAAAAATAGTGTATGCATTTATTGAAAAACAATTTTAAATATTTATTTTTACTGTCTATGATCAAGTGGAAAAAAAATTAAGGGAGGGAGGAGAGGTTATCTTACAAGGATCAAGGACACTAAAATAAAGCCTGACCAGAACACAGAATGTTCATATTACTAATTCATTACAATACATATTGGAAGGTATGTATTCATTTGTATTCTTTTCAAATCTGTTATCTGTTTGTCCCCAGTATATTCAAAGCTTCATAAACAGCAGCTGGACATATCATTATGGACATATTCCAAAAGAGAGCACCATCACCTTCATCTGGTCTGCTGTTGTCGCCCTGTATGGGTTAGGGGGTCTTCTTGGCTCCTCAAGCGTCAAATACTTAACTAGACGTCTGGGAAGGTTAATTACACTCATCCTTCCTCTTTTCTACAACCTGCCTTTTAACATTTTACTTTAGCTTTGGTATTACCTGTGAAAAGAAATAGCGGTAACACTTTACAATAACAGTACATGAATAATGATGTATTAATGTGCAAACTAAACATTACTTTATTATGAATTAATGATGAGTTAATGTATGCACTAATCATGAACTAACTTGAACTACAACATGAGTCACATGAGTTCATGTGTGAATAACGGCTACCTTAATTACTTGTTAGTACATGTTGTTAATTAATGTGTTAATTAACATTTAAGTTTAAGCTAAATGTAACCAACATGAACTCATGAGCTGTTAATGTATGATTATGTCATGACTTTACTTGGAGGGGCACATCATCATTAACTCATCCTTAACTACTCATGAGCTCCTGTTCATGCTGACGTTGACAGAACACTTTTCTATTGTTATTTAGTGTAAACTGACTAGTTGGACGTGCATAAGGAGTTCATGAGTAGTTAAGAATGGGTTAATGATGATGTGCCCCTTCAAGTAAAGTCACAACATGATTATATATTAACATATCATGAGTTCATGATGGTTAAATTAAGCATAAACTAATGTGGTAATTAATACAATAATTAACAAACAATCATGTACTAACAAGTAATTAAGGTAGCCGTAATTCACACATGAACTCATGTGACTCATGTTGTAGTTCAAGTTAGTTCATGATTAGTGCATACATTAACTCATCATTAATTCATAATAAAGTAATGTTTAGTTTGCACATTAATACATCATTATTCATGTACTGTTATTGTAAAGTGTTACCGAAATAGCATTGTCATACCACTTCTACCATACACTCCTAAAAATAAAGGGCTAAAGAACCTTTAAAATCAATGGAAAAAATTGAACAAAATGGTTCTTTTTACATTGGAAAAAAAGGTTCTTTGGAGAACTTTTCACTGTTTCTGTGAAATTTACATTTAGATTGAATCATTTGGCAGACGCATTTGTCCAAAGCAACATTCCGCAAATCAACATGAAGAGTGCTAATTATACAAAGGAACTGTTAGTGCTCAGAGAATTAAATGCTTAGAGTAAGGGAGTGGGGTTTTTGGGAGAGAAGTGAAAAGTGTTTCTACATGTGGTTTGTCAAGCCCACTCACCTGTGTGAAGCACACATCATAAATGCAATTTTCTTTTGTGTGTCTGGTGCAAATGTGCAAAAACTGGTGCAGAGCCAGTTAAAGCGTCAGAGAGATGAAAGAGTGTTTCTACAGTTGGTTTGTAAAGCCCACTCACCTGTGTGAGGAACACTCAGTTTGGGTTGTTGTGTGGTGAGGAGGAAGGGGAAAATTACAGTAAAATTTTATGCATTTCTGAAGTGTACTTTACACAGGTGAGTGGGCTTGACAAACCACCTGTAAAACACTCTTCTCTCTATATGCACCGTACACTTTACCTAAACTCCATCTTAAAGAACTCAATAAGGAAAACAATATTTACTTGTGAACGTACCACAAATTATGTCACACTACTTGTTTACTTCAACCTTAAAATACATATTTTGCACAATATTGTTCTGTCTTGTATAGTCTGTCTTAGGTTATGTTTATAGTTAAAGTATTTATAGTACATGTTAGATTACCGCTCCAGTATATGTACTGTATAGGTTTAAAATAGCTCTTACGTCCAGTGTTTTGTTCATATTCATGTGTGTGTTAATTTATGTAGCATCATACTCATCCACTGTATGTCCACACATGTAGCAGAATGAGAGTATAGCTTAACTTGACTTGAAAACCCCTTGTGTTTTCTGTTTGTTTACTGTATTCGTTCTCTTTCCAGAAAAAGAACAACCCTCTTGAACAGTGCTATAGCGGTTGTGGCCTCAGTAATCATGTACATAAGTAAACCAACATACTCATTTGAGCTGATCCTCATAGCACGCTTCTTATTTGGATTTATAGCAGGTATGTTCATCAGATTATAATACATGTGAATATTACTTATAATAAAATGTGATGTGCATTGTGATTCGCTTTGGCTCTTTGTTTTAAAGGGTTAGGTTTAAACGTCCATTCCATCTACCTTGGCGAGAGCTCACCAAAGAAGATCAGAGGTGTGGTGTTGCTCACAAGTGCTATATTTTTGGCCCTTGGCAAACTATCAGGACAATTTGCTGGCCTCAGGTATTATTTCTGTGTTAAATTTAGCATTTAAGCAGTAAGAGATCCTGCTCAAAATGGAGAAAAATATGACGGGGTTCTGTTTAGTTCATTGGTTACTGATTGTATGGAGGCAGATCTGAATGTAAGCTAGCGGTCCGGAGAGTTTAAATGGACTTTATAGATTTTATAGAACACATTAAGTGCTCTGCATTCTGCAATTTATTGATCATACACACTGTAAAATTTGATTAAGTTTTGAAACAAAATAGTTTGAGTACTGTAAACTTATTGTAAACTATTTTAAACTATATTTATACAACAGTTCTGTCTGGTTCTTGAATCTGATTGGCTGATAGCCGTGCGATATTCTGCCAGTAACAGCACTCGTCCAGCCTCTTAACCATTCACCCTGCTGTATTACCACGCCCACATACAGTAACAAGCAGAGGACACTCTACAGCAGGGCTATTCAATTAGTTTGTCATGGAGGCCAGTTCATGAAAAGCATCCCTAACGAGGAGCCGGAGAGATATGACTTACAATATAAGTGATGACACAACAGCAATTTAAGAGCCCATATGCTGTATTTTTGGTCCTTAAGGCACCCATGTTGACTTTTTTTACATTAAACCCTTAATATGTTGTATTTTGAAACTAACATCAGTGCATTGTACAATGTAGCTTTTTTTTGCAAGCATATCCAAATGTATTTCGAGGCACAAAATAGCCTCTCAATAGCCTCTCAACTGGTTTGATATGGTTTGGTATTGAGATAAGTTAACTCAAAAAAACATAATTCATTCATTCATAACTCATTCGATTCAAGTTCTGCTAAATACAATCAGTTTATGAGTTCCCATAACTATTTTTCATTGAGTCATAGTAACTTTTTTAAATTAGAAATTAAACTAACGTATTTCATTTAGTGATTTTCACTGTTAGGATTTACAGTGTAGTCATAACACACAAATCAACTAATTAACAAATAAATATGGTGTCCTTGTTACAGTGTAAACATTATTTATGTACCAATGATTAGGGTCAGTATAAGGGTTAGTTGAAAAATCTTACATATTGCCTCTTTATGTGCACTCTATGATTGTATCTGTTACTTGCAACAGTATTTCTGTCCCATTGAACCAAAAACAAATGTATTTTGTCCACTGCAATTTGATTGGACCATGATGGCTGTAGTTTGCTATGAAACAAAACAATGCTTGAGTTGTTTTGTGACAGCCTAATTGTTTTATTTTCAATCCACTTAAATTTGTAATAATCATTAAGTTAACCTAATTCTTCATGTTGTTTCAACACAAATCGATTGTGCAGAACCCAAACTTTTTACAGTATTGGTGGATCTTATAAAACAAAGATCACTGCCAAAAGAGAGGACCATCACCTTCATCTGGTCTGCTGTCGTCGCTCTGTATGGGTTAGGGGGACTTGTTGGCTCCTCAACCATCAAATACTTAACTAGATGCCTGGAAAGGTTAATTACTCTAATCCTCCTCTCTTTTCTACAATCTGCCTTTTAACATTTGACTTTAGCTTTGGTATTACCTGTGAGTGATATCTCTATCTTTGTTTCATGAGATCCACCAATACTGTAAAAAGTTTGGGTTCCGCACAATCGATTTGTGTTGGAACAACATGAAGAATTAGGTTAAGAGGGATGGGACGTTAAATATTATGATAAATAATATCATAAATAAAAAGGACACACTATTTTCATAATTCATAACAATGAAAAACTGTGTATTTTAATTTAATGTCTACTGTATCATGTGGCTTCTGACAAAAATGTTTTTTCTTTTAACCTCTGTAAACTTTCCAACTTTATTTCCAGGGAAATTCTTGGCCGTGAAGAGTGGTGGAACATTTTGTTGTGCTTCCCAAGTGTGTTTTGTGTGATCCAGTTGGTAGTTTTACCGTTCCTTCCTGATGCCCCTCGATATATTCTGATCGAAAAAAACAACACTGAACAATGTAGAAAAGGTATGTTATGTTCACCCAAATCAATTTATGCATCTGGTCAATGTATTTGTGTAAAATCATATTTGCGTTATCATCGGCAGCACTGCAGTGTCTATGGGGACTAGGTGAGTATAAGATGGAGATCCAGGAGATGTCAGAAGAGCAGGCCGTCATTGGAGAGAAGCAAAATAAGAGCGTGTTGGATCTGCTGAGAGATAAAAGTGTGCGCTGGCAGGTCATCTCCCTGCTGGTATTAAGCATGGGCATCCAGTTCAGCGGCATCTCTGCTGTAAATCATTTACCTTTTATCATCCATTTCATCAAATATTGTTTCTGTAACATGTACTGAGTCTCCGGTGTCAAAATGTTTTAGAATGTGACCCTGGACCAGTCTTATGTTGCATGTGTATATTATAGTCAGTAGCTAAAAGTACATTGTATGGGTCTAAGTGATGGACTTTTCTTCTATGCCAAAAAAATCATTAGAATATTAAGCAAAAATCATCTTCCATTAAGGCATTTTTTTTAATTTCCTACTGTAAATATATAAAAACAAAATGTTTGATTAGTAATATGCATTGCTAAGTACTTCTTTTGCACAACTATAAATATTATTTCGTAATTCTTTTGATTTTTAAGTATATTTAACTCCAGATTTTCAAATAAATATAACTCGGCAAAATAATATTCTATATTAAAATAAATGTGATGCATAAATCTTAATGTCCAAAAGCACTGGTTGTAACACAGCACTGGTTTTGTGGTCTAAAGTCACAAATAGTATCCAAGACATCAGAACAGAGTACAGAACAACCAGGGGTGCGTTTCCGAAAACCATCGTTAGCTAACTAAGGTCACAAGTTCCATCGTTACAAACATACTCTGTTGATTTGGCGATTCCCAAATCCATCGTTCCATTGAACATTCGCAAACTGCGTCACAAACTTGTACGATTCCAACTACACCTGCACAGCTGTGGTTAGAAGCATAGTTCCTAGTTGTGTTCTATTCCCAGTTATCCCCCCTATGCCCTATTCCTTTTAAACTTTCCAACATTTAAATTTGGAATGATAAAAAAAAAACATTAAAGTCATCTCTCTTAATTTGCTTTCAAAGTATTTTTACAGTTCAGTTTTAGCGATCTTCATATTGACAATAGCGTTCCCTTCGCAGTGCACTTTGAAAACATTCATTCAATTTTTTTTCGGCTCAGTCCCTTTATTAATCTGGGGTCGCCACAGCGGAATGAACCGCCAACTTATCCAGCATATGTTTTATGCAGCGGATGCCCTTCCAGTCGCAACCCATCACCGGGAAACACAGACACACTCTCATTCACACTCATACACTACGGACAATTTTGCTTACCCAATTCACCTGTACCACATGTCTTTGGACTGTTAGGGAAAACGGAGCACCCAGAGAAAACCCACGCAAACGCAAGGAGAACATGCAAACTCCACACAGAAACGCCAACTGACCCAGATGAGGCTCGAACCAGCAACCTTTTTGCTGTGAGGCGACAGCACTACCTACTGCGCCACCACATCGCCCACTTTGAAAACATTAAATGCCATTTTGAACGCAGCCGTGGCTCATGACGAAAGCTATAGGTGACCTATTATTAAAAAGTGGAATATACGTTACATCTCCAAAGCTTGTGAAAACAAAAATATATAGCATATGTTAATGGATTTAATTTATAGTAGGTTACTTATTAAGAAATGTATCTGTACTGTATATGACATGGGCCTGTTGGTTAGAACATTTCTGCAGTGGTTTGAATGTGTCAAATTGTAAAAGTAGACTTTAAAAAAAACTAAAATAAAATAAAAAACAATAATAATAATACAAATTAATAATAGGTAGGATTTTTTACATTTCTTAATAAATAACTTATACTGCAAATTGCAACCATTAGTGATTTATATGATATATATATATATATATATATATATATATATATATATATATATATATATATATATATATATATATATATATATATATATATATATATATATATATATATATATATATATATATATATATATGAGATTAAAATTCGTGTTAGCTAGTTCATGTTTTAGAATAGACTATAGAATATTCTCAATAATATATGTCGTTTTTTGGAAACGCACTCCAGATCTGGATATATTGTGAAAATGTTGTGCTCTTTTACTCTTTCTGCTCACAGATCACCATCTTCTCTTTCAACATCTTTCTGGAAGCGGGTATTCCAGAAGACAAGATCCGTTACGTCACTCTGGGAATAGGAGCATCTGAAGTTCTCATCACCATAACCTGTGTGAGTACTAGAGAAACACTATTATCGATTATCACAGAAAAGCATCAAAAATCATCTCTGTGGCCCACTTGTGTTTTTTATTAACGTTATCTGTGCTTGTGTGCATTTGTAGGGCCTGTTCATTGAGAGAGTGGGGAGAAAACCGTTGATGTGGAGAGGGTTTGGGGGCATGTCAGTCGTTATGGCATTAATCATAGTCACTCTGTACCTAAGGGTGAGTGTCTATCATTTAACGGTCCACAGCAATCAGTGCAGACGTGCATCACATTCCCTCTGTTTCATCCGCAGGAATACAGCTCTGTGATTCCATACTGCACTGTCTTGCTTATTTTCTTGTTCATCATTTTCTATGGTGGAGGTCCAGGTAAATGATTTATATATTTATATTTAAGGGACAAGTTCTGGTCCCTTAATTTGTCTGGTTGGGCAATTTTCCAAAAGTATTTACTTAACTGTTATACACTACATCTTGATATTACTGGTTTGGACATCCTTTTGACTTCAGGCTGTCTTCAGGTGTTAGTTCACCTAAAAATAAAATTTATCTTGTTAATTACTCACCCTCATGATGTTTCCAAACCCCTTAGAAACCCCCTTCATTCATCGTCAGAACACAAATTAAGATATTTAATACGAAATCTAAGGACTCCCTCATTCTGCATAGAAAACAACTGCCAATATTTACAAGGACGCTTCAAGTAGATGTGCAAAAACACTTTAAAGTTAAAGGTGCAGTAGGTGACCTGTCAGAATGCTAGCATTAGCATAATAGCTTAGAAATTGACATCCCTCCCTTGCCATCCAAAGCCATGCCTCCTTAAGTCATGAACGTGCGAATGCTGATGACGAACACTAGATCATGTCATTCACCAGTTAGAAAACTATATGGAAACACGCACTTTGTCCAGTTTAGTTGTTGACAAGCCAGCGGGTCCAGGAATTATATTTCCCCAGAACTGACATTGGTGTAAAGTTGGTTTTATATCCGCATATTCTGACTTTCTCCTTAATATTATAATTTCAGAAAGGTATTGTTTGCTAATTCTAAATGTGAAATCATATAACCAGACAATGACTACAAAATACAACATTGTTCACAGTCTAGCAGTGCTAATTATGGTGGCCTGAGAAAGCCAACATGCTGTTATACTACATAAACTTATCATTCTTCCGTCTTCTTCTTCTTCTGAGACTAATTTCTTTATGCATCTCCTCCTAGACCGTTCATAGTACAACCACCAAACTAACACCAAAGCTCCAAACTGGTCTGACTCGAGTTGTTATATCTTTTCCAACTTATCTGACTTTCGGTTTTCCAAAAACTGACCCGGAAAACTCGGAAAAGTCCCTTTGACTTAACATTGGACCAAACTTTATGACCTCATCATAACTTTCCACCAGACTGTCTTAAGTTTGGGCTCATTTAACTCAGACTACCAATCGGCCAATCACTGATGACCTTTCAAACTTACTAGCCGCACCCTAGCAATCACTTGCGGCACCTTAGTAAAAAAACTGCCATTGACTTTACATTTGACATACTAACAAAATACCATTCTATACTAGAAACATAGTAACAAACATACTAATTATACTAGCGACATGCTAATTCACACTAAATTCATGCTAACAACATGCTAATTTATGCTAGAAACATGCTAGCAACATGCTAATTCATACTAAAACCATGCTAATTTATGTTAGCAACTGCCTAGCAACCACTCAGAACATCTTAGCAACCGCCTAGCAACACCTTAGCAACCAACAAGCAACACCTTAGCAACTGCCTAGCAACCTCTTAGCAACCGCTTAGCAACCAATCAGAACACCCTAGCAACCAACTAGCAACACCTTATCAACCACCTAGCAACACCCTAGCAACACCTTAGCAACTTCTTGGCAACCACCAAGCAACTACTCAGAACACCCTAGCAACAGTCTAGCAACACCTTAGCAACCACCTAGCAACACCTTAGCAACCACCTAGCAACCAATCAGAACACCTTAACAACCATCTAGAAACGCCTTAGCAACCACTCAGAACACCCTAGCAACCACCTAGCAACAACTTAGCAACCACCTAGCAACGCCTTAGCAACCGCCCAGCAACCACCTAGCAACACCTTCGCAACTGCCTAACAATGCCTTAGCAGCCACCCAGAACACCATAGCAACAGCCTAGCAACACCTTAGCAACCACATAAAACTACTCACCGCAACCACCTAGCAACACCTTAGTAACCACTTAGCAAAACCTTAACAACTACCTGGAACACCCGAACAACACCTTACCACTCAGAACACTTTAGCAACCGCCTAGCAGCGCCTTAACAACCAGTCAAAACACTTTAGCAACACCTTAGCGACCGCCTAGCAACATCTAAGCAACCACTCAGAACACCCTACCAACCATCCAGAACACCTTAGCAACCACTCAGAACCCTCTATCAACAGTCTAGCAAGACACAAGCCAATCCATACTAGAAACAAGCTAACCTATGTAGTTATAACTGTTTCAAACTTCTTAAACTACTTCAATGATTTCAACTGTAAAACTACTTCAAACCTTCGGACTAGGCTTTCTCAAGCCACCATAAAGTTTGTCTAAGGACTTTACTTTTCTAATTTTGTTCTGAAGTCATACTTACACCTTATTCAGGCCCAATATTCAAAGTAGCATTAGAGTGGGAGCGTCACAGGCTGTCACTGTTGAAAAATGAATGAATGTGCGAATATAAATCAAATCTCACCTCAGTAAAGCTGGTTAGGTGGAAGAGCGCTATTTACTTACGTTTCGTTACTCAACTATATACAAATCAGATCAGACAAAAGGAGTGCTGAAAACAGAAATATCCTGCCATTGTTTTACGTTACACATACATTACCAAGACAACAAGTGACTTTTCATTTTCAGCTGTGCTCGCTGATCCTCGTACATCGCTTGTTTTCTTCTTATACACTTGAACAATTAAATGAATGCTTAGGTCTATTTAACTGACTCTATTATCAATGCTGTAAAAAGTACTCTGTAAAGTCAATATTTTTTCTTGACGTTTTTAGTGGCTGAACGACACTTCCGTGCATATAAACCCATTCATAAACGAGAACACAATCTACATAAGCTTTGCGTGACTAAAACAGTTTTAAAACATACCTGTCTAAAAGGAATACTTCAGCTATAGTGTCATCCTTCTGATTGTTGTAGACAGTGGAGGTTCTAGTTTAAATGGCACCCTGCGCGAAACCACCCCAAACATCCCCTCTCCCCATCCCCCAAGAAATAAAAACACTATGTGGTTGACCTTATATATATATTTTAAATATTTAAATATATATTTTAAATATATACATTTAAAATAATAATTATACATTTAAATATATTTATTTATTTTCAATAAATATAACAATTTGTTTATTATTATTATTATACAATTATTATTCTAAATAAATAACAGAAATCAATCCTAAATGTAGCTGAAAAACAATGTTTAGACACAACTGGAGTAATATACTAAGTCTTTTGCATGAATATTATTTATGACAGTTCTATAGAATACAAAAAATATATGTTTTATAGAATTATCTGTTGTCTTAGACCCGACTCATGGCTGATAATGATCAATTATCATCATCATTTGATATAAACTTTAGTTTTGTCGACTTGCATGTCGTCGCATATCAGTGTGCATGTAAACAACTGGGATCAGGAGCAGCGTGTGTGAGGCCAGCGGGAGTGGCTTTCTGCGCACATGTGTCGATTTGTTTTCATTAGCGTTGTTTCGGTAACACATAGAGATTAACATACTTGCGTGTGCAAAGGATGCCAAATATGAATAGCCCCTAACATCTTTATTCTGGGAAAACCACTCTAAATTAATATACTTGCATAAAGTAAATCTTATCTCAAAGCTTTTACTGGGGAATTTGTTTTTTGCACCTTCTCCCCATGTCGCCCCCAGCAAGATGCCGCCCTTGGCGATTGCTCATATTGCCCATGCCTAAATCCGCCACTGGTTGTAGAACTGCATAACGTCATTTCCCTCCAGCGTGCAAAAGTAACTCTGATATTGACTCAGGATTTAGAAAAGTTTTGATTCTGCATTTTTGGCAGAAGCCCTTTCAAAAACAATCTTTCTTTTCGTGGATACAAGGCCCAGTCGGTCTTTCAGAAAGAAGTCTTTCAGGTTGATGCAGAGTTTGCCTGATGTCTCTCTCTGTCAGCTGTAGGTGACTGTTCTTCACATGTACGCGCAAGTGACGTATCTATATGCGTAAAGAGGCTGTGCAGAAATACACATTTAAATTTATTTGAGTTACCTGTCGTAATTGAGTTATTTGTCGGCCTGACAATTTGAACTGGACGAACATTTTTTAGTGTTATGTCTTACCCAGAATATAAAATTACATATAAATACATTTAGATCATTTAGTTTAATCATTACTATTGGAATGTGAAGAGATTTTTAACCAGCACAACAATAAATGTTTCTGACAACGATCACCTACTGCACCTTTAAACGTGTGTGTGTGTGTGTGTGTGTGTGTGTGTGTGTGTGTGCGCACTTTGTGAAGGTATTTGTGTGCGACTCATCGTTGTATCATTTGCTTGAAGAAACTCCACCACAAATATATAAGCACACACTTGCTATAATTAACTCATAAACTAAATCCATAATCTATAAAATGAATCTTGAATCTGCTTCATCCGTGTCTGTCTCTGTCACTGACTGCTGTTTATCTGATGTGAAGCAGTAGGAGAAACAAACACACACATGGGAAGGGTGGGCAGAGAGAACCACCTCATTCGCATTTAAAGGCACATGCTACAAAAACAGCTACACTGTCCTCAGAATTGAAAAAGGCAATATTCTGGAGGGTCTAACAAATTATCTGAAGGGTATTTTGAGTTGATACTTTACAAACACATTCTGGAGACACCAAAGACTTATTTTACATCTTGTAATAGGAGCCCTTTAAAATAAGCATACGGTATGTGTTATACATCAGCTAGTGAAAACAACTCATACTGGTTTGTTGTTGACAGCTGCAACAGTAGGAGCGCTGTGCAATGAGATGTTCATCCAATCATACCGTCCAGCTGCATTTGTGTATATGGGTTTCCTGCGCTGGATAGGATTCACCCTTCTTGGATTCGTCTTCCCATTCCTAATTGTAAGTCAATACCCCGCCAAAATATAAGCATTTGAATATAAAGCAATGTTGGGCATATTCATATAACTGACCACAGGCTGTTGAATTGTTAGAAAAACAATGTATACAGTGAGGTGGTGATGCCTCAGGTTTGCATTATCATCTATTTTTCCATGGTCTGTTGAAATTCTTGATTCTGATTGACTAGAAGGTGTGCAATAAAATAGTTTATTGCACAGGTATAGTTTTGATCATTAGTAGTATCCATAGTAACCGAGTGACAGTTGCTGGTCGGCGTGCACAATTAATCAAAGTACATTTTTTAATCAATGCGCATTTTGTCAGTAAAGCCGGTTCTGTGATCAGTAATAAATCTCCAGAATGTTTTTACTCCAATCTGACTTCATACCTTTAGTGTGTAGTGCTTGAAATAATCAACGTGATGTTGCTTCTTACAGAGAATAAGATGCGCAATATACTTCATAGCATTCTAAACAATGATAACAGCACTGCATGCACTTTATTATCTTTATATGAACTATAAAGAATCATAAGAAGAACAGAATATTTTGTCGTAGTCTACTGTAGTGTTTATTAGTCACTCTGAATCAATGAAAGCAGGGTGTACTCACACTAGGCACAGCTGTTTTGAACCATGCTCAGGCACAATTGCCCCCCTCCCCTCTCCCACTCGACCTGCACTTACACTGTATTTTACCTTCCGAGCCTGAGCAACTTACGTTATTGATGGTGCAACTGTTCAGTTTAACAGAAGAGAAGCTCGCGTGTGTGTGTGTGTGTGTGTGTGTGTGTGTGTGTGTGTGTGTGTGTGTGTGTGTGTGTGTGTGTGTGTGTGTGTGTGTGTGTGTGTGTGTGTGTGTGTGTGTAAGAGAGAGACAGTATGTGAATAAGCGAAAGTGAAGGCTGTGTGGATTGTGTGTGCGCACATGACGGTAGTCACCATGTCCAAGTTAAAGCAAAAGTCACGTTTAACTATTGGCCCTCAAGAATTTTTTCAGACAATTGACTTTATGTTTACAATCACTCTCATTGGTTGATTGTTTCACGCCCAGTGAGCAGCGAAAATAAATAATGGCATAGTGAAGATGAAACTGCATGAATGGATCAGGATAGTAGGAGACAGAAGCAAAGCCATCTCAAGTCAGCCAGAAAACATGACAAAAGAGGTAACCGTGGGCTCTCAGATTAGACTGAGCCATTTAATTTATTTCCACTTGGCACATAATAGTGAAGTGAACTGAATAGTGATTGTTCATACTATTATGTTTGTAGCTACATGTTTTTATCATCCATGACTGACCTATAACGTTATATATGGCACAAAATAGTTAAAGATCGTTCAGAAATGTGATGCTCTTTTTTTGCACTATCACAGTTTAATGACGTCATTTTCCGGGAAAAATGAAATTATTTAATGGACGTCGGTCTCGGTAACGTTTATTTCCTGGTTTTGTTCCGGGAATTATTTATTACAAATTAAGCACTGCTACAGGTGTACCACGCCAAAGCCCAACCGAAGCACACCTCTTTCAACCGGGCCACGGCCAGCCATCTGAACTGTGCCTGGGCCCAATTCGAAGGACTCACATTTGTCAAACGAACCGGGAAATGGGGGTCAAACGTGCCTGGGCATGGTTCGGATAGCCTAGTGTGAGAACACCCTAAACCTTCAGTTTATTCAGCAACTGCTAAAGGGATTTCCTGGGTTTCTTCTTCTGCATTTTTGGAGTTTCCGCATTAGAGCGCCCTCTGGTCTTTGGAATGAGATTTGCTACTGATCATAGAACCATGAATTGAAGCTTTTGCTTAATCATGATTGTGTTGTGATTTCATTTCAATTTAGTGTGCAGCCCTAGTTGCTAGTGGCCTTCATTTTTCTGTGAACTCTGTGTCCTTGAGATTGCGCAAAGTAATCAAGTATCAAGTGGTTCTTAATTTTGTTATGATTTTTTTTTCGTATTTGTAGGCTGTAGTACACAAATCTCTCATTTAAATGAATATTTTCTATAGGAAGCTTTACAATATTATATTTGTGCATATACACTGGTTGAGTCAGTACTAAAGCCAAATCTGGAGCTAATCTAACAAAAGAACTTGCAATAATCGTTCAAAAATTAGTAGCCCAAATTTATATGTATATTATTTTCAAAAAATAGCAAAAATCAAGAGAAACAAAATGTATACACAATGTTGCTGAAATTTTGTAGTTTGTAATTTTTTTGCAATATTTTTCATGAATTTAATTGTTTTATCTTTCGATTTCTAAATATGTTCGGTGACTAAAATATTGTTTAAATAAATACATCTGTTTAATAAATCTGTTTTGTTCAAATGCACCAATATATATTACCCATATTCACTGAGAAATAGATAAAAATATTCATTTTCAAAATGGGGTGTACTCATTTATGCTGAGCACTGTAGTTGAAATTATTCAGCATAGTGACATGGAATATCCAAACTTCTTTAGCTGAGCCTAGAAAATAACTTCACTTCACTCCACTTCACTTCAGTGACACTAAAATATATCCTGCAGTCTGTGTGTTACATAAATGCAGCATTAGTAATGTCATTCCAGGTTTACATTTTACAAAATCTTACAAATCAAAGTCAATCTTTTTTAAAACTCATAAGGAAGCAACTGAAATACAAAATATGATTCTTTTATGAATCCCCCATTATATGTCTTCCTCCTGAACAATGTGTAATACCAGGCTTTCAGGTGCGCCTTTGAAAACTGCTCCATGGTCACAGAGGGACCTTAACAAAAGACCACATTTCTCCTCTTGTGTTTCCGCAGGCCGTTCTGAAGTCTCTGAGCTTTGTTCTCTTCTCCTGCATTTGTCTGCTAGCCGCTCTCTACATCTTCTTCATCCTTCCTGAAACAAAAGGCAAAACCATCCTTGAGATTTCGCAAGAGTTTCAGAAGATCAGAGTGTGTGGATCCTCCAAAGAAGACATCATGTTCTTAGAGACCAAGCTGTAAAGTTCATGAAATATAGTCTCCGGTATATGGACTGGTGCACAAAATGTTACATTGTCATATTTATCAATATAATATTTATTAAGACAGACTGTTTAGCTAATACCACTTTAAAGGGATCATTTACAGCCAGCTACTATAAGAGTGATCATAAAAATCAGTTCTTATTTCAACACGTCAAAACTTTAAAGACAATACATATTTAGAATACGCCTGGTTATTGGTTTGTATCTGTTTATTCAGGCTGTAAATAATGTTCATAGTGTTTTGGGTTTGTTTGATTAGGTCTGTTTGAAAGTATTTTCAGTGGTGTAGGAATGAATTTGCAATAAAATAAAGTGTACAAACAGATGTAAAGCACTCTATTCTACTGTTACAGTGATTTTACATTGGACATGTGCTGCACAATGCAACTAATAACAAGAACTGAACAAGAAATGATTCTGTCATGATTCTATGTGTGGTGTGACATGACAAAGTCAAAAAACGAATGGAGGAATACTGAAACCTCAAAATTGCTTGTTAAACTCACATTTAAAGGGCACCTATGATGAAAATCATCTTTTGTAAGCTGTTTGGACAGAACTGTGTAGTGTCTACAGTCATGTTGGGCAGATATAAAGACAATAAGTCTCTTTTGTTTTCTCCTGATGTTTAAATAGGATCCAAATCCCTCCTATTTTGAGGCCCACTGTAGGAGTGCAGTTTCCCTGCCCACCGAATTGATTGACAGCCACGTGTTAACATGTCTCCATATAATACATACAATCATATCAACAAGACAGGACGTACGCAAAGCAACTGGGATTAAAAGATCTGTTCAGCTCTCTGTGATCATCAATCATCATCAAATGTGATCAAGAATGAGTTTTACAAGTTTAAAACATTTTTAAAACAGTGCATGTTTGTAATCAATTACAGCGATTTTACCGTCTTTATCACCACAGCCGCATGTCAGTACAATTATAAAAGAAGACGTTTGAATCCCGGTTTGTGTGAAATGTTCTGTCAGAAGTGTTCTGATGCAGAAACATTTTCCATTTTTCACTGAACATCCACTGCATGGTGAAATCCAGATCCAACTGGTTCACTTTGATCACAAGGTTCAGAAGAGACAAACAGTTTAGTTTGACAGTGTGGGCTAAGTTTACACACATCTCTAATCTATTGAATTACTAATATAAAATGAGCTATATTTACATCTAATTTGTTGATATATGCAATTATTACCCACATGGTCTTGCTGCTATTTGAAAGGAGGGTTGAATTTATGTACAGGCATTTGTTTTAGGCATGTGTCGATTGTTTTACATACAGGGAAGCCTAGTTAAAAAAAATAAATACATAAATAAATATGTAAAAAAAAAATATTGTGTGTGTGTGTGTGTGTGTGTGTGTGTGTGTGTGTGTGTGTGTGTGTGTGTGTATTTTTTATCCAACAGCTACCTACCACACCAAAAGGAAGATTTCTGAATAACATTTCTGAGTGAAGCACATTTTCACAGAAAACTTCCGTCATTTTTTTATTGCTGTTTTGAGCTGGTATTATTATTATTGTTGTTGTTGTTATATATTTTAAACAGTTGTGTCACAATAACTAAAAGTACTCAAAGTATTAAGGCAAAACGGGGTCCAAACCAGTACTAGTAGGGTGTACCTAATAAAGCCGATGAGTGTATATCTAGGTTACTAAAAGGCATCTAAAGAATTGATAAATTTAGTTGGAGCCTGTGCTTTCAGTAAACTCTCAGACACAAAGGTGTGAAAACTGTCACTGTTAAACGGTACATGTTTGTATACAGGTCCATCTTAATTGTACACTTTTGTACTTTTACACTAGGTACTAAAATGTATGTGGATCTTTTGGGTACAAAAAACGTACCTTTTGAAAACACTCTGCTCCAGTGTTAGAATTTGTTCCCTTATTTTCAGTGTTTCTTTACTGTTACATTTCTTCACAAGCTTATGACATTGGTTTTCCCAATTATGTCATGCACATAAAGTCTTTCCAATAATGATATAACAGGGTGTTTTGGGACGTCCGTAATCATTGTCAGTCAGCTAAATTAATCCTATGAAACAGCTGAGGTGGCGATAAAGCATCTATAGTTGTGTCAATCATTATTGGTGTGTGTGTGTGTGTGTGTGTGTGTGTGAAGTTCACTCAGTACATATTAAACAGTTAATGAGGCTGGGAAGCTCATACAGCCTGTCGGGGACTGATAAGACAGAAAGACCCTAATCTGAACCTCAACAAACCCAAAGCCCCTGCGCAACAGTACGGGTGGGCAGATTTCAAGCTCTTAACCTCACTGAATTCTTCAATTATATCTATCTGCACTCTCCCTGAGAAATAGAGAGAGTTTGCTTTATAATGTTTGATGTGCTAGTTAAGGAGTAACTGGTAGGCCTACACTGATTTTTTTTTTTAAAAAGGAGAATGTTTTTGTTTTCAGACGTTACATAATGTAGTTAGACATTTTCAGTTATTGTGAAAGAAATAAAAGAATCAGTAGTTTTTTTTGTGTTCGGAATGCTAGTATAAGCGGATGAAACTTGTCAAACAACTCTTAACAAAGCAAAGAGCAGATCAAAAGCAGAGTATGTTTCTTAGAAACACCTTTGAATCCATTGAAAATGAAGTCACACTTAAGGTACAACTCTCGCTGATAACAAAAAATGTTATGTCGTTTGCCTTAATAAACTCCTAATTTGCGGCTTAGGTCTTATGTAGAATAAGATCATGCAGAACATGTACTTTATAAGCTATACTAATAAACAGCTAATAGATTAATAATATGCAGGTAATAAGCTACTAGTTAATAGTGATCATTAGTCCTTAAATTAAAGTGTTACTAAAAATGATTGTAGTGTCATTTCTTCTATCACGCTTCTCTCTAATTTCTGAAGTATATTGACCAATTTCATTCAGATCTGTTTCATGTCTCTGCAGTCATTTTATTTTCAGAAAATAATTAACTGGTTGCTCTACCAAATGGTTGACCATATTTGAACTGTTTTAAATAATGGTTTACACTACACAGCATTGTTGGTTTACAAAAAAAAATCAAACAAACATCCTACACTTGATTTTGGTTTTACTGTAAAAAAACAAGAAAACATGTTAAATGAGAATCTGACATTTTATGGCATACTTCAAACAATAAAGATGATTTACTGTTCAAAAATGTTTTATTTTTCAAATAAATTGATCTTACACTTCATATTTTCTGATTTTAATAGTATATGTATTCATTACGGTACTTTTACCATAAACTGATAATTTATTATATTTAAATACCAATATATTGATATTTTAGAAATTATGGGATGTGTTGGAAAAAAAGCATTGAGTGAGTTAACTAGCAACATTAGGAGTTGAGAAATGCAATCCATTTTTTTTTTCTTGGTGGGGCAGTTAAAGGGTTAAGAACTTCTTTAATTCTTCATAGACATAGATTCAACAAGATACTGGAAATATTTCAGCTTTGTCAGCTGCACACCCATGATGTGAATCTCTCATTCCAGCACATCCCAAAGATGCTCTATTGGATTGATCTCTGGTGACTATCGAGGCCATTTGAGTACAGTGAACTCATGTTCAAGAAATGAGTCTGAGATGATTGGTGCTTTATGACATGGTGCGTTATCCTGCTGGAAGTAGCCATCAGGAGATGAGTGCACTGTGATCATAAAGGGATAGACATGGTCAGCAACAATACTCAGGTAGGCTGTGGCGTTGACATGATGCTCAGTTGGTACTACTGGGCCTAAAGTGTGCCAAAAAATATCCCCCACACCATTACACCACCACCACCAGCCTGAACTGGTGATACAAGGCAGGATGGATCCATGCTTTTATGTTGTTGACGCCAAATTCTGACCCTATATCCGAATGTCGCTGCAGAAATCGAGACTCATCAGACTAGGCAGCTTTTTCCTTCTGTTGTCTAAGGCCGTACTTACACTATGTACAGTTGCCTTGAACTGGGCCAAAGCACACTTGTCCCCCCTCCCGTCTCCCCCAACGGCCCGCACTCACATTACAATCGGGCCTGGGCACGGTTTCGTCATGGATGATGCGCTGTTCAGTTTAGGAAGAGAAGCGCTCTCGCTCAGCACAGTGGAGATTTCTTTAGTTATATCGTTTAAGTCGTTTTATATGCGCAGGTGACACACAGTCAAATATTTCGCCAAACAGATCAGCCACTTTTGACGCTCATAAACAATCATAAAGTCCTCGTGCTGCAGGAATTAGGAGGTTTGCTGAAGGTGTAGCTGTCGTGCAGTGAGGAGTTTGCATTTTTAATAATCTACGACAGTTTGCGTTCATTGAACAGTACGAATGATTAATTAATCCATATCAAACAGTCCGTAAAAGTTACGTCTCGCTTTCAGTTTTGGGCTCAGGCACGCTTGCACTCAGAGCACTCAAACTTCTCAAACGATCCGGGAAACGGGCCTTGGCACAGTTCGGATAGCATAGTGTGAGTATGCCCTAATTTTGGTAAGCCTGTACAAATTGTGGCCTTAAGGGCTTACTCACACTATGCTATCCGAACTGTGCCCAGGCCCGTTTCCCGGATCGTTTGAGAAGTGTGAGCGCTCTGAATCGGGCTCAGGCACGGTACACTTGGGCGGCCCTGGCCCGGTTGGAAGAGGTGGGCCAGAGCGCGGTTCACTTGGGCTCAGGCGCGGTACGCTTGTGTGTGAGTGCAAGCGTGCCTGAGCTCGAAACCGAAACGTGACTTTTAAGGGACTGTTTCATATGGATTAATTAATCATTCGTACTGTTCAATGAACACAAACTGTCGTAGATTATTAAAGACACAAATCCCTCACTGCACGACAGCTACACCTTCAGCAAACCTCCTAATTCCTGCAGCACGAGGACTTTATGATTGTTTATGAGCGTCAAAAGTGGCTGATCTGTTCGGCGAAATATTTGACTGCGTGTCACCACATATCAAACGACTTAAACGATATAACTAAAGAAATCTCCACTGTGCTGAGCGAGAGCGCATCATCGAAGACGTAAGCGCGCCCAGGCCCGAATGTAATGTGAGTGCGGGCCGTTGGGGGAGACGGGAGGGGGGACAAGCGTGCTTTGGCCCGGTTCAAGGCAACTGTACATAGTGTGAGTACGGCCTTAGTTTCTTGTTTTTAGCTAACAGGAGTGGCACCCGGTTTGGTTTTCTGCTGCTGTAGCCCATCTGCCTCAAAGTTCGATGTGTTGTGCATTCAGAGATGCTCTTCTGCACACCTAGATTGTGATTATTTGACTTACTGTTGCCTTTCTATCAGTTTGAACCAGTCTGGCCATTGTCCTCTGACATCAACAAGCCATTTGCACCCACAGAACTGCCGCTCACTGGATATTTTCTCTTTTTCAGACCATTCTCTGTAAACCCTAGAGATGGTTGTGTGTGAAAATACTAGTAGATCAGCAGTTTCTGAAATACTCAGACCAGCCCATCTGGCACCAACAACCATGCCACGTTAAGTCACTCAAATCACCTTCCCCATTCTGATGCTCAGTTTGAACTGCAGCAGATCGTCTTGACCATGTCTACACGCCTAAATGCATTGAGTTGCTGCCATGTGATTGGCTAATTGGAAATTTGCTTTAATGAGCAGTTGGACAGATGTACCTAATAAAGTGGCCGGTGAGTGTACGTTACTTAATAGGAAAATTATAAATATCAGGTATAATAGCACATTTATATATGATCACTAATGTTAATTAGCTAATAATGTACATTAATTAGTTTATTTAATGTATTTACTACCATGAACTGAGAACATTAATTATATTGCATTTATTAATCATAGTTCAGTATTTACTAATGCTTTATTAAAATCTAAAGTTGTGGCTGTTTATATTAGGCTAGTTAATGCATTGTGAATCAATGAACTAATGTTAACAAATAAATAATAAATAAATACTAAATGTACTGTTCATTGGTTTGTTCACGTTAGTAAATACATCAACTAGCATTAACTAATGGGGTGACACAGTGGTTAGCACTGTCAACTCACAGCAAGAAGGTCAGTGTGTGGGTGTTTCTCAGTACTGGATTGCAGCTGGAAGGGCATCTGCTGTGTAAAACATGGATAAGTTGGCGGTTCATTCCGCTGTGGCGACCCTTTATGAATAAAGGAACTAAGCCGAAGGAAAATGAATGAATGAAAGAATGAAGGAGCAACTATTGAACTTATTGTACTTTCACAGGAATGAAGATGAAGATTGGTTCCTTCACTCTAAAAACAAACAAACAAAAAAAAACCTGCAGTGTTGTTTCAACTTAGATTTAGGTCAAATATGGACAAACCTAACTGTTTGGGTTCATTTGTAAAATTATTTAAAATGAAATTATTAACCTAATGGTTGGGTTTGTCAATATTTAACCCACATGGATACGTTACATTAACCCAGCATGTTTTCAAGTGTTTTTGTCTTGGTTTGCTGAGATAGTTAAATATGCATTCATACTCCTGTTTTATTTAGAATATTTAAAGACTGAAATGCAGCAATAAACGCAAAAAAATTGGGTCAAATAAAAAAGTAATTTAAATTTAAATATATATATATATATATATATATATATATATATATATATATATATATATATATATATATATATATATATTTATATATATATATATATATATATATATATATATATATATATATATATATATATATATATATATATATATATATATATATATATAAAACAACAACACTTGGAATGCGGGTTTAAAACAATTCAACTAATTTTGTAGACTGTGGGACGGGAGCATTAAAAAAATGGTAACAATAATTGATGAATGTTTGAATTTTCATAAAGGGTTATTTGACCCTCATAATGAAAATATCAAGCCCTGTCACAAAGTAAAAAATAAAAAAACATTAAAAGAAATATGTATATATAAAATCATTTATTTTTCAATTATTATCCAGTTCTTTTAACAATCACAGGGTGGCGCTGTTTGTTCACAGTAAAGCTGCAGAGTGTAGTATAATCAGAACTAAAGAGTTTTTAAATGTATTCAACGTGATATATGAGAATACCCCACTGAAAACACTTCATATTCGCAATTTTACCCTTGTTGTAGCTTTCAGTATTTCCTTTTTTAAACGTGAAGTTGATTCATATTTTAATGTTTAACTTGTTTAAACCATAAAGACGATACAAAGAAATGTTGACAAACATTGTACCTTTTGCTATTTAACCCTTGTGTATTGTTCAGATTGACTCCAGTCCCTTCAGGATTTTGTGAGTCCAATGGTTCTTGATATAAAAAAGATTTTTGCATATTTTTCAATGAAAACACAAGAATTAAAGCAAACAATGCCAATAGTGTTGAGAAAAGCTCTCACTAAAAAGTTTAGGCAACAATAAAAGAAATGTCCCTGCAAAATCTTGGAGGGACTCATTATTATTATTATTATTATTATTATTATTATTATTATTATTATTATTATTATTATTATTATTATTGTCTGTGATTTTAGAGCAAAATAATACAATTATTGGTAAAAAAATATATATATACCATCAAAATACCAAAACAAACCAAGAAGCAAACAAATAAATAACTGCAAACAGCACAAATGTGAGCTTTAAATATACAATATCAAATATTTAAAAGGCTCCTATCGTGCAAAATCAAATGTTAGAAGCTGTTTGAACAGAACTATGTGCAGGTATAGTGTGTCCAGTCATACTGAAGTGATAGAAACACAATACGCCTTTCTTTAAATTTTCTGATGTTAAAATAGGAGCCAAAACCCACTGATTTTGAGGCCCACTGCAATGTGATGTAGGAGTGCAGTTTTCCCCGCCCACAGAATGGATTGACAGGAGCACATTAACATGTCTCTGTATAATCATATCCACAAGACAGGATTTGATAAGAAACTTGGATCAAAAGTTCTTTTCTAACTCTCTGTGATCAGCTGAATGAGTTTTACAAGTGTAAAACATTTTTAAAATAAAAAAGTTCCGAAAATTCGCTATGCTGGAATCAGCACATCTGCATTGTGTCCGTGCAACTACAAATGAGGATGCTTTGATCACACAACGGAAGTCCTGATTTGTGATTTTGATGGCATTTGTGTGTGATTCATTGCTGCAGAAAGGCTTGAATAAACTTCACAACAAATACATCAAATAACCATCAGGAAAATTCCTAGTTTAGTCTTATTTTTTTGACTCACTGACTCATTCGTGTCTGCCTCTGTCAATGACTGCTATTTATCTAACGTGACTCAGGATGTTGAATGCCCAAGCATGTCAGAATGGTGATCAAGCTCATTTGCATTTAAAGGCACAGGCTACAAATACATCTACAATTTCCTGTGACCCCAAAATTGACATTTTCAGCAAGGTATAATAAATGATCTGATCGGTATTTTGAGCTGAAACTTTATAGAAATATTCTGAAGACACCAAAGACGTATCTTACATCTTGTAAAGGGGGTAAAATTGGAACCTATTATATTCTTACATAAATATTAAAACAAGTTAACATTAGTCACCTCTCAATGACAACGTCCTGATCTGAACTTGTGTTAACTGCAATGTGACTCCAGTATGGATTTAGTTAAAGGATGTTAAGGATGTCCTTATGTTAAGAGATTCTGAGAGCGTTAAATTAGTCAAGGGTGCTAATAATAGCTGACCGACACACTGACACACCACTGAGCAGAACACAGTAATTGTTCTTCTGTTTTATCAGAGCCAATCCGCACAGGCAAATGACATAATGGTTCTGAATCTGCTAGGAGACGGTCAGACAATGTTAATATAATTAGCTTCATTAACATTCCTGCAGCTCGTTATTAATGTTCAGCTGCCGTCCTGTCGAGTGCATAACTGAAAATCGATCATTAATCTTGTAAATGCGTGTGTAAGCAGATGCACTCACTTCCACATCACAAGGTCAACGTGCAAAGCAAACATTTAACCTTGGTGAACGCTCCTTAAATGTTATACATAATATCTCAATATATACAGTATAATACATACCTCAATGTATCATCAGAAGCCACGAATATTGATTAAGCCTTTATATGTTTTTAATTATTATTCTATAAAATGTTTTTGTTAAAAAAAAACAATATCTTGGATAGACAGAGGCCTGTTGCACAAAGGCCTGTTAGTTATTAAGGTTATGTTTAGTTGCGTTGGCTTTGGTCAGGTTTCGTCACCATGACATCTTGACATGACAGCTAACCTGCTTCTAAACAACAATTATTCTGCTTTAAAGACCCAAACAGGACCAATCAGCTTTGAGTGTCAGTGCGTCTTTTACAAAATTAAATTATTTTACTCTAAAAGCATTTATTGATTCATTTTCCAGCTTAGTTTCTTTATTTATCAGGGGTCACCACAGAGGAATGAACCGCCACTTTATCCAGCATATGTTTTACACAGCGGATGCCCTTCCAGCCGCAACCCAGTACTGGGAAACACCCATACACACTAAAAGCCTTTTTGAGTAGTTGTTTTGTTGCTAATAATAATTAGTTTATATTATGTACACTCACTGGCCACTTTTTTAGGTACACCTTACTAGTACCCCCTTTTGCCTTCAGAACTGCCTTAATCCTTTGTGGCATAGATTTAACAAGATACTGGAAATATTCTTCAGAGATTTTGGTCTATATTGACATGATAGCATCACGCAGTCGCTGCAGATTTGTCAGCTGCACATCCATGATGTGAATCTCTTGTTCCACCACATAACAAAGGTGCTCTATTGGATTGAGAACTGGTGACTGAGGAGGTCATTTGAGTACAGTGAACTCATTGTCATGTTTAAGAAACCAGTCTGAGATGATTCACGCTTTATGACATGGTGCGTTATCCTACTGGAAGTAGCCATTAGAAGATGGGTAGACTGTGGTCATAAAGGGATGGACATGGTCAGCAACAATACTCAGGTAGGCTGTGGCGTTTACATGATGCTCAATTAGTACTAATGGGCCCAAAGTGTGCCAAGAAGATATTCCCCACACCATTACACCACCACCACCAGCCTGAACGGGTGATACAAGGCAGGATGGATCCATGCTTTCATGTTGATGATGCCAAATTCTGACCCTACCATCCGAATATCGCAGCAAAAATCAAGACTCATCAGACCAGGCAACGTTTTCCAATCTTCTATTGTCCAATTTTGGTGAGGCTGTGCGACTTGTAGGCTTAGTTTCCTGTTCTTAGCTGACAGGAGTGGCACACGGTGTGGTCTTCTGCTGCTGTAGCCCATCTGCCTCAAGGTTCGACGTGTTGTGGGTTCAGCTCTTCTGCATTCCTCGATTGTAACGAGTGGTTATTTGAGTTACTGTTGCCTTTCTATCAGCTGGAACCAGTATGGCCATTCTCCTCTGACCTCTGGCATCAACAAGGCATTTGTGCCCACACAACTGCTGCTCACTGGATATTTTCTTTTTTCGGTCCATTCTCTGTAAATCCTAGAGATGGTTGTGCGTGAAAATCCCAGTAGATCAGCAGTTTCTGAAATACTCAGACCAGCCCGTCTGGCACCAACAACCATTCCACGATCAAAGTCACTTAAATCACCTTTCTTCCAATTCTGATGCTCAATTTGAACTGCAGCAGATCGTCTTGACCATGTCTACATGCCTAAATTCATTGAGTTGCTGCCATGTGATTGGCTGATTAGAAATTTGCGTCAAAGAGCAGTTGTGTACCTAATAAAATGGCTGGTGAGTGTAAATGATCATTATTTATAGGCCTATTGTATATTCAAATACTTTAAAATTGTCAATTTATATTACTAATGGCTTTAAATGACATTTACATTTAAATATTAACATACAAATGACCTTTAATATATAAAGTCTTGAGTTTGCAAACCTACCTACATTATCAAAATAAATCATTAATATGCATTGATTACTTTAAGATTACTTTAAGTTCCCTTCTCAAACTTTCACTGAATCCATATTTCAGCCTTGTAGATGTGTTCAAATGTATTCTATTTCTGATAATGATAACTGACTCTCTCATGTGTTGTGTCATTGGCCGTTTGCTGCACGTGTCACACGTGCTCTGGAGTTAATCACTAACTCTGGGTTAAACTTCTCATTTTATAAATGACTTTAAATTATACGTCAATCTTTGAGAACAGTCACACAACAAAAAGCACTGAAAATGTAATGCTCGGAAAACATTTAAATTCATTATATTTTTACATATTGTTATATTATTATTAATTCCATTTTTATATTGTCTCTGTAAGCTAAAGTTAAACTATTTGAAAATGTAATGCCTCTTTTTGAATATGTAATATCTCTTCTTGAGCATTGAATTAATAAAGTGAAAAATAAACCAGTTAACTTAATGCAGACTTAACCAGTTTGCATTTCTTTGGATTTGTCAACCCGAAACTGACTCTGCAACCATGAGTTTGTTGAACAGGCCTCTGAGGATGAGTAAACTAGCAACATATTTTTTACTTATGGGAGAACCATCTATTTAACCATTATGAATGACACAAATGTCAAAACTGATGCGATAATCAGCTGGTTCATACAGATTACCATGATGTGCTAGTAATTGTGCATTAGTAGGCCTGTGTGTGTGTGTGTGTGTGTGTGTAAGTGCACAGATGGGCATGCTTCAGTAAGGTCATTACCATCTGTAAAATGACTGGGGCTGCAGCTGGAAGTCACAGGGCTTTTGGCACTTTGGGATTATCTCCTGTGTGTGAGTAAGAAATGGATGTCTCTATGAATGTTAAACAGTCCTGAGACCTCCTGATCCCAGGATTATGAGCTCTGAATAGCTCCATTTAGCTGCGGTGGCATCACAATGTAGACACACGACGGTCATTGTATTGGAATTGTGTGTTGTCATTGTGGACAAATACCACAGGTTGGTGTATGGGTATTTCCGAATAGATTTTAAAGAGACCGTTCACCCAAAAATTAAAATGTACTTACTACTTACCCAACCAGGAGTGATTGCAAACTGTTATGCGTTTCTTTGTTTTTCTTCTGTTGAACACAAAAGAAGATATTTTGAAGAATGTTGGAAACCGGTTACTATTGACTTCCACAGAAGAAAAATAAACAATTATTTTGC
This sequence comes from Danio kyathit, assembly GCA_903798195.1. Classification (NCBI taxonomy): domain Eukaryota; kingdom Metazoa; phylum Chordata; class Actinopteri; order Cypriniformes; family Danionidae; genus Danio; species Danio kyathit. Next base: position 22,996,301 of record LR812529.1, on the reverse strand, counting down.
AAGCCAATGGTCACCGGTTTCCAACATTTTAAAAAGAACTTCTTTTGTGCTCAACAGAAAAAAGAAACTCAAACGTGTTTGTCAAAAAGTGAATGGTGAGGATTTTTAGTTCAGTTTTTTAGTTTTGGGTGAACTATCCCTTTAATTTGGGTTTACTCTGCCTATACATAATGCCTTGTGAATTGTGGATCCTTGTTTCTGATAATACATTCTAATCTGATAATACATTTAAATTAGCAATATGCATGATAGGCTTCTGAATGGATGGATGTATGGGTTTTCTTATTATGGAGCAAAATAAGACCCTCAAGGGGTTTGATGTCATATATTTGGCATGTGATGGTGACATCCAGCTGGAGAGATGAGAATCTCATCAATGGATAAAATCATGCAGAAATTAAATCTTCATATTCGGTCTACCATAACATCTCCTGAATGGGAAATGAACCAGCACTGCACCTTCTATAAGGATGAGGTATGAATTATAAAGGGGCAAATTGGTCTGTGATGTGATTTTAACATAATGTTTGATTATAATTGCTTTATTTTTTTAATGATTTAAAAAAAAAAATACATACACACGCACGCACGCACACACACACGCACACACACACACACACACACACACACACATATATATATACAGTATATATACACACAGTTGAAGTCAGAATTATTAGCCCCCCTTTGAATTTTTTTTTCTTTTTTAAATATTTCCCAAATTATAATTAACAGGGCAAGAATTTTTTTACAGTATGTTTGATAATATTTTTTCTTCTGGAGAAAGTCTTATTTGTTTTATTTCGGCTAGAATAAAAGCAGTTTATAATTTTTTGAAAACCATTTTAAGGTCAAAATTATTAGCCCCTTTAAGCTATTTTTTTCCGATAATCTACAGAACAAACCATCGTTATACAATAACTTGCCTAATTACCCTAACCTGCCTAGTTAACCTAATTAACCTAGTTAAGCCTTTAAATGTCACTTTAAGCTGTATAGAAGTGTCTTGAAAACTATCTAGTCAAATATTATTTACTGTCATCCTGACAAAGATAAAATAAATCAGTTATTAGAAATGAGTTATTAAAACTATTATGTTTAGAAATGTGTTGAAAAAAGTCTCTCCGTTAAAAAGAAATTGGGTAAAATAATTCTGAATAATTATTGGCTAATAATTCTGACTTCAACTGTATATATATATACACATATATACATATATACATATATACATTTTTTTACTCATTTTTTTACTCATTTTTTACTCATATATACATTACTTTTACTCAAACAGCATGTTAATTTCACGTGTCTTGTTGCCTGCATGAGTTCAGTCAGTATAAAGTTCAGTCAGCTCACATTTTTCACTGCTAAACAGACAAATTGTACTGCAACCATAGCAACAGCAGGAAGCTCAAGCACTTTTCACTCTTTTTAGAGCAGTGACTAAACATACTGTCAATATAGAGCTCGAGATCAAGACACAAAAGATTCAACCCATTTCCACATCCATGTTTTCATTTGTAAAGTGTTAGTTTATCCAAAAATGAAAATTCTGTTTTTAATTGTTCATCATCATGTCATTTCAAAGCCTACGTTCATCTTCAGAGCACAAATTAAGACATTTTAGATGAAATCCTAGAGCTCTCTCATTTCTTCTAAGTCTAGAAAAGACCAAAAACATTGCTAAAACATTCCATGTGACTTCACTGGTTCACAAAACTTATCATATAAAGATCCTAGAATACTTTTGTGCGGCAAAAACTCACGTTAATATGTCCATACCACAATTCTGTGACTATTTATAGGGCTATTGTATGTTAACACTGTGCAATCAGGCTCCAATACTCAATTTCGGCTAATTTCACTAACCTCATAATGAAAACCACAATGTTAATTTAATAGTTAATGCTTAAAAATGGGTTAAAATCATAGTCAAAATCTGATTAAAAAGTCACAATAATTAAAATGTACCTCTTTGGCACATTCTAGGTGTTAAAATCACTGCTATTCATTAACTACAGACTAAATAAATCAATATTTAGTTACATTAATGCAAATTTCAGATAGATTGGAGTGGTGTACACATAAAATATTCAAACGAATAGAAAAAAAAAAACATAAATGCATGACTTTGACTATTTTCTGAAGTGAAGTTACATAGACTACCTTGCAGATGAACATTATGACAAGTCAAGGTTTCCGCTACATTCATTCTACTATGGCGGGGCCCCACGCTCAAAATTTATCCCGCCACGGCTACATTACAGCTTCTCATTCAAAACATTGTCTTTTTTTTTTAATAGTGGGTTATAATCGCACCAAAACGTATTAAGAGGTAAGTAAATTATAACAGCGTAAACTTTTCTGTAACCGTAGTATTGCTGTGCGTTATTTGTTAACCCTTTAAGGTGACATGCTGACTGAACACTGAAGGCCGATTTATACTTCTGCATCAAGCGTCGTTGACGTGCACCTCTCAAAAAATGTAACGCGTACGCGTAGCGCAAGCTCTGTGATTGGTCGGCTTGGTATCGCTGACGAGTGTGGGCGGAGATGAGAGCCGCGCGCCCAATGCAGCGAGTGTTTACAAGTGTGGAGTCCCGTGAAGGAGCTCCGGATGGAGACTGTTGTTTTGTGTTTACCTCATGATTAAAGTTGTTCCACGTCCGACGGTTCCCGCCTCAAAATGAGCGAGTTTGAGCCACTTGTACATTAAGGAAGTGTTCAGGAAAAACAAAAAAAAACAGCGAAGAAACTCGACACAGAGAAACATAAACACATACTGCCAGCTAGCTTTTCGGAAGTGTATTGCAGAGCAACAGAAACAGCGCGCAGAAGTATAAATATATAAATATAAAAGTATAAATGCACGGCTACGCCGTGGGTTACGGCGATCACTTGACGCAGAAGTATAAACCAGGCTTGACTGACAGGTGCGTGCTGCATGAGGCCAGCAAACACCGGTTAGAGACCGCGGTAAAGTTAGTTTGACGTTTGACATTCATTAGACATTCTGTTTCAAACCAATTAAATTCTTTTCTCCTGTTATAGTTTGAGCCAAAAATATGTTAGGTAGACATAAATGTGTCAAACGTCAAACTAACTTTACCACGGTGACGTATAGCTTTCATTTAGGATGAACACAGTTTCCATAATTATACTTTATTTATAGATAAAGGTCTATTGCTCTGCATACAACAAACAAAGACTTTATTTTGCTGGAGTTTATAGCCGTTTCACTTTACCTCAGGACGCATTAATGCCGCTCTGTAGGTCTATTGGAGACGTTCATAAATATTCTTAGCAAATCTAATAAATGTTGGAGACAAATTCACTACGTAAATGCGCTAAATTGCACTTGAGCAGCATTTATTTGAGGGCGTGCAAGAAGTTTTGTGCACGAACAGAGGAAATCCTAGCGCAAGCAAAAAGATCTGCATGCTCATATTACACAAATCCGATCTCGACTTGTAGAACTGCGTCACATTTGTCATTGAAATAATGTCAAAGGTAGTTGGTAGATCAAAAGGCCTGCCGCCACAGCTGAAAAAATTCTAGAGGAAACACTGCAAGTATTTTACACATATTTTACCTTATAAACGTTGCCTTGGCTATGTATATATCTTATTAACTTCAAAACTTCCAATGTTTCAATTTTGAATAATTCAGTTTGAAACAGGGCTTAGAAACACACAAGCAGGAGTGTTAAAAATTGGTTCATGCGAAGGTTAATGGTTCTAACTTTAATGTCTTGAGAGATAAATTAGAATTCAAAACCCTGGCTAGAAGACAATAACATTTAAATAGCAATACCAGCAGCTGGCTCTTTTAAGTCATGAAATAATGACGGCAATGGTCATGTCACGTCATTGAAAAGTGCTTTCTACATCAGTTACCTCTGACATAAATGCTCTAAAAGCATAAAGTTAAACCACAAATTGCTAAACCGACATGTCATTTCCACAATAGATGGATACACTATAAACTCACATATTTTATATATATATTGTTTTAATGGTTATAAGTATAATGCCTGCTCAGGGTTCTGGCCCTTAGATTAATTTCAGTCATGGCCCACAGATTATTATAGGGTCATAAGTGGGATGAATGTCAAACCTGTGAGTCTCTTTCTGCCTTTATGAGGTATTTCTTCAATAAAATAAAGTAGAGATTCTGGATTATTCATTCAGAAATGATTTAAAGGGGGAAAAATGGTTATTGACACGTTATCTAAAACATTTCTGATCTTATCAGATATTAAATGAATGTACTTAATCTCTCTGTAGGTAGAGGAAAGATAAAATAAAGAACAAGACCAAGGTTTTTACCACCTAAAATGTGGTAAATGGGCACAGACAGGAGCATTTGTGTATGCAAACTCACGATCACACCAGCTATCAGGAGAACAGAAACATTGGCTGATTGCAATCCATTTGCAAATCATTTGAAATTGTCAGAAAAACTGACACGGGCCACTGAGCTTAACGGCAAAGACAGGTCTGACACTTTCCATTAGGACTGTAAGACACGCCTGGGCTGTTTCACAATTTCATGCTTTTGCTTTGTCTGCAGTATCAGCCCTCGGTGGACCTCTGGGAGCTATTTTTAACACTATATCGTGCAGTCTGTGCCAATATGCAGTTCTTTCAAATTGGCCCTGACATCTAGCAAAAATTGCTATGAAAAACTGTGTGGCTAAATAACCATCAAACAGAAATGTGGTTCATGTGCTGGAGTGTCATGGAGAGGTTGAACAATTAACGCATAAGGAACGTTTTGATAAAAGACATCTAAATTGTAAAGAGTTTTTGATGTACTGAAGCATTTCAGTTTTAGTCAGAAACAACACAATTTAAGATGCAACGTTCAGTTTGTGAATATATCATTCAAGAGTTCACACTTAGCTGATGATTAATAATAAGCTTGTTTGGCATGCTGTCCCGGGAGAGAGCCCTGAGCTCATGAGATCCTCGAGCCCGGGGCTCCCTCCCGTTGCAAGGCGAGAGGGGAGATCGAGCTCAGGTAGATCTCGAGAACTCCCCCTTCATAGTGTTGAAGAGCAGATAGTAGTTCTCTTTAACGAGCTAGGTACTACATAGGGAGCAAGTCTATAAAGTTGATCAATCAAATTTAGGTTGCGTGTTTTTAATCGGTGGGAGGAAACCGGAGGACCCGGAGAAAACCCACGTGAACACGGGGAGAACATGCAAACTCCGCACAGAAAATGCCCGCTGGTTAGGTAGAGCCTAGGACCATTGACACTCTTGCTGTGAGGCAACAGCGCTAAGCGCTGGGCCACCGTGTCACCCATCTAGAAAAGGGAAGGAGTAGGGGTGGAAGGGGGATTCTTCAAAGTGAAGATAGCGGTGGTATGGAACCCGGGATATTTATAGTAGTTAAGGGATCATCTGATTGGTGCATGTTGATTTGGATAATGTGGGTCCAGCTGCTAGCAATCATAAGCACGTGATCCTCTCGAAATTAGTTTATAAATAAACTCCACTTCAAGAGTTCACACTTAGCTGATGATTAATAATAAGCTTGTTTGGCATGCTGTCCCGGGAGAGAGCCCTGAGCTCATGAGATCCTCGAGCCCGGGGCTCCCTCCCGTTGCAAGGCGAGAGGGGAGATCGAGCTCAGGTAGATCTCGAGAACTCCCCAAAATGCCTTACAAAGCTCGGGACAGCAGCCGCGTATTGAAGAACCCCCCCAAATGCAGATGGAACAATGCCATATCCGGCTGCTGGATATAACATTGATCGCTTAGGAAAGAGAGGCTCCTGCGGGAGCGGCGAAAAGTAGACTCTTGCTGGAGTCTAAGCGGGGGCGTGGGAGGGGCGGGATTGACTCCTGCGGGAGTCGAAGCTCGGAAATCTCCTGCGGGAGCGAGCTGGGGTGGGCGGAATTTTAGCAGGGGTCGGGAAAAGTTTTTGGACTGTGAAGACTCCTGCAAGAAGGGGTGTGAGGTGGGCTGGGGGGGGCATGAACTCCTGCGGGAGTTGAAGCTCGTTTTAGTCACTCCTGCGGGAGTTAGAGCTGGAGATTGAGGGCCTAGCTGAAGAGGAAAGGGTGGCGGGTTAACTCGCCGAAATAAGATAGAGAAAAAAAGGGGGGGCGTAGGATCTCGACGCCAGAAGGAAGAAAAGGAGAAGGGGAATCGTGCAAGCGCAAGCATGCGGGCCTACGTGCATGCAGAGACACACACGCTCGGGCGCGCAAAGCGAGCTTACATACGCGTATGAATACACGTAATGCATATGCACGTTCCCGAACACATACTCATCCATACATGCGCATACGCTTGTATATGATTATATACAAGTGTATATGCATTCCTAGTGGCCATGGGGGGGGGCGGTGATGACTCCTGCGGGAGTCGAAGCTCGGGGTGACCCCTGCGGGGGTCAGAGCCATGCGGGGGCATTACTCCTGCCGGAGTCTGGGAAAGGGAGGGGGCGGTGAAGACTACGGCAGAAGGTGGCCGGGCAAGACTCCTGCGGGAGTCGAAGCTCGTTTTAGTCACTCCTGCGGGAGTTAGAGCTGAGGATTGAGGGCCTATGGAAAGAGATTAGTGAGGCGAGTACGCTCGCCGAAATTGAGCTAAAGACAAAAATGGGGCGGAGAAACTCGACGCCGAAGGAAGAAAAGAAGAAGGGGTATCATTCAGCGCACGCAAGCTAGCCTACGCACGTGGAAAGACACGCACGCTAGGGCCTGCAATGCGTGCGCGCAACGCTCTCGCATACACACGTACTCATACACGCATGCGTATACGCGAGCATATGAATATATATATGCACGCGTGGCTATGCATTCTTAAGGGCTGGGGGGGGGCAGTGATGACTCCTGCGGGAGTCGAAGCTCGGAGTGACCCCTGCGGGGGTCAGAGCCATGGGGGGGGGCGGGAACCAGTAGGAGTTGGGAGACAGGAGGGGGGCGGTGATGACTCCATCTGGAGATGTGATAGTGAAGGGGTTGGCCTGGGTTGGGCCTAAAGGACTCCTGCGGGAGTCGGAGCTCAGGATGGACCCCTGCGGGGGTCCGAGCTGTAGGGAGGGGAGGCAAGCTGTAGCAGAGCTTGGAAGCAGAAAGTACCTGCGAGCATACACATGGCATCCTTACATACAAACTTAAGCATACGTACGTACGCTCATGCGCAGACACGCACACGTACCCGCATAAGCGTAGCACGTGCCCGAACCCGCACATGCGCGTTCATTCATGCACCCATACGCTCACACGCACACTAGTGCTCAGGCCTTCACTCGTACTTGTATACTCACACGGGTGCGCACACGCTCACTCTCCCCTTACTTCCGTACAGCGGGTGCGCACTTAGCTGGATAGAGCCATCTGTGCTTCTTTAAGGTGGAGTTGGCTGAGGCGAATGTAGGCTTTGAAGGCATCGGATGACCAGCAGCCTAAGGTCTGAATTTGGTGTGAGGAAAGACCTCTGTGTGCTGCTGTAGTGGCTGTGCCAATTCTAAATGAATGGCTAGAGTATAGTTCAGGGGAAAGCCTGAAAGGCGGAGCACCTCTTTTAAGTGTTTTTTGAACCCAAAAAACGGATTACTGGACGATTAACGTCATCAGTAAAGAGGGGGGCAAGGGGGTCAGGATCTTGAGCTCTCCTTAAGTGGAGGAATGCAAGAAGGGTTTGAAAAGGACGTGTGGGGGAGGAAATGTTGAAAATGTAAATAAAGTGCCCTTTCCCTGACTGATCTGTTTGCTGTGCTTGATGAAAAAGCTATTGTTTCATCATTCTGCAGAGTTAGATCAGAAATTGTGGGGTGGGTGGCAGGGTTAAATTTGGATGTAATGGCCATTTCTGAACACCTAAGGAAGCCGAAAAGCTAAAGTGAACATGGCATCAAGTGTGCGGGCTGCATGTGTGGAAAGGTATCCTTGCGCAGTGTATGGATGCATCTTGAAAGTATGTTGAGTGTAATGGGTTGTCTGGTGTCGGGGGGGGGGGGGGGGGGGGGGGGGGGGGGGTGCTTTGCAAATGGCTTCTGAAGGGGATCCGTGTATCAGTTTATGAAAAATTTGGATCCCGCTAAGGTAGCTTTTTATAGAGCTAGCCTGGATATTTTTAGCAGTGTGCTAAAAATGAAGGAGGTGATGGGAAGTAGGGAGAAATCTGGGAATTGTGTTTGTAGAGTGAGTGGAAATGCTTGAAAGCATTCCATGCTGTGAGATATGATTGCAGAGTTCTGGGAGCGATGGCGTGCAGGATAAGAGATATGGAAGTTTCGTGTAGCTGGTGTAGTGGGTGATTTAAGGCAATATCATTTGTGAATAATGTGGGACAGGTGTTGGATGCTGGTCTGCTTCTGGTGCCAAGAGCCGAAATTCTGGAAAAGAAGCATAGCAGACGTTAGAGACAGAAAGGTAGATACATAGATACATACATACATAGATACATACATACATACATACATACATACATACATACATACATACATACATACGCATGCACCCATACTGTACATACGCATGCACACACGCATGCATGCATGCATGCATATAAACACACGCACGTATACATACCTACACACACATACACGCATACATAAATACACACGCACACACACACACACACGCATACATAAATACACACGCACACACGCACACACACACACACACACACACACACACACACACACACACACACGTTCTCGCATATATGCGTATACGTATACGCATATGGAGACAGGGTCGTGCTCGAGCCCTTAGTCTGGAGTATGGCATTAGCTGGTTAGATGGAGGAAGGAGGTTAGGTGAGAGTCAAAGCTAGGAGTAAAGAGCTAGTAGGAAACAGCGAAAGCACTCAACGCTGTCAGGGGAAACAGAAATGTGAGGGGATAGGTGAGGCTCTTGTGGGAGCCGAAGCTCATATTGACTCCTGCGGGAGCCATGAGTTTATGATGTTAAGGTGGAGGTGTCTTTTCTGGAAACGGAGGGACAGGCGTTGGGTTGGGGTCTGCTTCTGGAGCCAATGACCAGATTTCTGGGAAGAAAAAACACGTCAGTTATTTGGTTTGCACATGGCACATATTCAGCAGACAAGATAAATTATTTTATAGTTGATGTCAATATGAGGCGTCTTAAAGCGGCGTTAAAGGTGGTGAATAGGAATGCCTTTATAATGCATTGTACTGTGGCTTCCTTAATCTGTAATTATTAGATAGAATCCTTTGTTAAAGAGTTTGAGTGTTGTACTGCTTATGGGACTAATACATGACATCTTGAAGGATGGGGCAGAGAACGGTCCAATCATAAAAGGGGGTTGTCGATCTCTTTTTATAAGATGATCGTCAGCTGCGGATTTTGCAGTAGCTTTAGAATGTATTTAGAGTGTAATAGGTTGGATGAGGGTCAGCTTCTGGTGCCTTCTGTCAAGAACTCTGAATTGAGAAACAAGAGAGAATCAGAAATTAAATACAACAAGATACGTGTATGGCAGACACAATGAATTGTTTTAGCTGATATCCATGCGAGGCGTCCAAATGAGGGCATGGGCAACTGTGAATGGAAGCGTCTTTTGTTAATGCATGGTACGATAGCTTCGTAGATCCAATGCAAAGATAGTTGAGGTGGGCATTTGACCCCCCGCAGGAGGGCAGATGGATGGAGAGCTGAAGATATGGACCGTGGCTTTTCTAGTGGTCCTGGAAGTGTCTCTTGAAGACTGAGTAGGTGAAGTGGTAGTGGAGTGGAGTTTGAATGTTGTAAATGCAAATGTATCTAAACAGAGTCGATGGATGAAACATTGCTCCATTCGTCAGGAATGTCCTCCCATTCATAGCAATCAAGCGGGAAGTTTGTTCTTTGCCATTTACATCCAACCGACTTGCTATTATGAATTCACGTATGACACTAGTGTATGAACATACGAGTCACTGTCATATTACAATTGGACTTCTGTGTTGAAATTTTTTTTTTTTTTTTAATATCTGAGTAATAATCTTTAGAATTTAAATGGCTATCAGAAGTGGCAAAGTTTTTTTTTTTTTTTTTTTTTTTTTAATAAATAATTAATTTATTATTGTTTTGTTTAATTAAACAAACTGCCAACATCAAATCCTGTGCTTAAAGACTATGTCATTCATTCATAAAGTCAGAGTCCATTCTTAAACTGACGAGAGAGAGGGCTGGACCATCTCAAGTTTAAGCTCATTGGATAGTGGCGCTTCTCTTTCAGCTATTGGCTTGAAGGCGTGTCAATCACGAGTGAAAATGGCGGACGGCCATTTTGTAGAGCGGGATCACAATTGTTATGACTGGAGATCAACGTAGGAATATGCCATGGACTAATATTGCGGATTGGGCTATGCAGATGAATTACTTCATGCTATCAGAATGGTATGGATCTGTAGACAGGCGGGAGGCTTCAGAGGTGAGTTCTTTTTTGGAATTCACGCTAGTCTTTCAAGAAATGTTTAGTCTTTGCTGGAGAGTGGTTATTTTCTGTGAGGCTTTCCTTTGAAGTGTGCTATATACGTTACCGCAGGTGCATCCCTTATGAGAGCAGTGAGAGTTTGGCTTCATTGCAATGTTTGAAATTGCCGGCTTGTTGAGTTTAGGCGGAGTTTGTAGACTGTGATCTTGCTAGAGAATTGGGTTGAAGACACAGCGGATGCGTTGTGTGAGGCATTAAGTGGAAGATTTTGATGTTGCTGTTGACGTTGTGGTAGAATTAGTTGTAGTTGTAGTAGGAGAGCAGTTGTTTTTGGAGTAGAAGTATTTGTTGTTGTAGCAGTAGATGCAAGCAGAGCTGTCTTCAGAGCGAAGATCTTTTTTGTAGTTGCAGTAGCAGCAAAAGTAGTAGCAGCAGCATTAGCAGTAGCAGCATTAGCAGTAGCAGCATTAGCAGTAGCAGCATTAGCAGTAGCAGCATTAGCAGCAGTAGCAGCATTAGCAGTAACAGTAGTAGTATTAGCAGTAGTAGTATTAGTAGCAGCAGTAGTATTGGCAGCAGCAGTAGAAGTAGTGGCAGCTGCTGCTGCAGGCCAAGCTTTCTTCAAAGCGAAGATAGCGGTGGTATGGAACCCGGGATATTTATAGTAGTTAAGGGATCATCTGATTGGTGCATGTTGATTTGGATAATGTGGGTCCAGCTGCTAGCAATCATAAGCACGTGATCCTCTCGAAATTAGTTTATAAATAAACTCCACTTCTTTTAAGGAAATCTAATTAAAAAAATATCAATTGATCCTTTTCCACAAAATTGGCCTGAATGTTTTGTTCAGATTCTTCAGTTCATTTCACAACTCATTTGATCCAATTATCATTGTTATTAGATTCTTGGAAGAACTACTTCACAAATTAGTAATATTGAAATATTATTTTAGAACTATCATTTGCAATATTGTATATTGTATTGCATTGTACGTAAGACTGGCTGACATTTTGAGAAAAAGAAAACTGGCATAAAACATTCTAAACAAATGAGTCATGACTGAAGTTATCACAGAAAACAGAACGTGCACCTAACATACAAATACGAATGTTCTGGGAACGTTATCTGCAGATTCTTTTATTTTTTTGGTGACTAAAAATTAAAAAACTCAAAAAACTGTAGAAAAACTAAAGCAAACCAAACAACCAACCATCTAAACACACCCCCACACACAAACAGAACCTACTGTAAATGAGAATGTTCTAGAAACATTCTTCTAACCTAAAAGGAACCCAGGCTCATTCTGAAACGTACCCCTACATACATTTTTGGAGAGAGTAAAATACGTCCCAGGATGTTTTTTTTTTTGCAGTGTTTGTTCTCACGAATCCACCAGACGCCTTTTCAGATCTCAAATTTCTCTCGCGAGTGCCATTCACGCCTGCTGTTCTCACGTAAATCCACCAGAGGCCGCTGTTGACTGACTTACTGACTGACCAACCGACTGGTTCCCCCCACCCTTCCTCTTCCCTAAACCAAACAGATAGTACTTTCAAAAGCACAGATTGACCCGCCCACCCACTTCCCTAAACCCTTTGTTATTTGGCTTTTGTCTTACCTGCTTTCTGGAACAGTTCTTCACCAGACTCAAACTCCGTCATCGTGGTCAACTTCGCTCTGCATTTCAAGTCCGCCGACATGTGTGCTGAGCTATCGGACAAACTGGTAACAGCGGAAAAGCTGTCCACGTGCAGGTAATCAGTCAGCTGGTAAGCTAGAATATCATAGCGTTCATTTTAAAGAAGAAATACAGCCATACGTAGCTCTGGCTACATAATTCGTGTTCTCCAGAAACGTATAGTGTTACATTTTCAGAATGAGCCTGTGTTGCAACCGGAATGTCCTATTTATGTACTTAATGTTCTAGATAGGCATGGGCCGGTATAAGATTGTAACAATATGATAACCTTGGATAAATATATCACGGTATCACAGTATTGTGATTACTGCTCAAAAATATGTTCTTTTTAAATGTCTGGGTAAAAAACAGCAACTTTTTCCCCTACTGAACACAATATTTTTATTTTAAGAAACATTTAAAATATTTTGGACCAGTAGTTTTAGATGTGGAGGGTCATTTTCTGCTGTAGATACTGTTGCCCTAAAAAAATAAATAAAATAGTCGCAAAAAAACAACAACAACAACAACAACAAAAATTGTACATATACTGTAGGAAAAACATAACAGAACATTCTAGTGGTTTTAAAACCTTTTTCCAAACCACAGTAAACCTTGAAACGTCCCATGCCTAGTTCAAAGAACCAAAAACTAATGTTCTCAAAACATTCTGGCAACCAAAAGTTCCTAGCTTGAATGCTGCTCTATGGCTTTCATAAACCTTACCAAAATGATCTACGTTTTATTTTAATAAAAGTTTAGTAACATGTTTTTGTTCTTATTGATTATCATTTGCATGATGCTAATTATTTAAAAATCTTACAGAATATGTAATGCCTCACGAGAAAGCTGTGCATTACGTTATCATCAGTTTCTCTGTACAAATCTGTCTTTTCAATAGCTGTTATAATTTCAACTGCCATTCATCATTTTCTGAGGTAAAGGAGAGGAAACAGAATGATAGAAGGAGTGAAGGAAAGTCTCTCAGAGATACAGAAAGAAAAACTGTCCATAGATGAGGTTTATGCAGCTGGTTATACCATAAGATCGTAATCTAAACGTTCCTTCAAGACTCTTCTGACCACTACTCAGTATATATGAGGACAAACATTCCTCACACAGTAGCAAAAAGCATCTCATATTTCTTGCCCGTTGGGGACATTAAATCTGGTTACTTTTAAATACGTTCAGATACATATTTCAGTCTTATAGCACAAGAGACTGCGGTCATGGTTTATGTATGCATATCTGAAAACCACATATGTATTAGCGTATTAGCCAGCGGCTAAAATAGCATTTCGAATTTGTAAAACTATATTCCTGTATCTTATTGCTTTAGCAGCAGCATTATTGACAGAATTATGGTTTGGAATCCAAAGTTAAAGCTAGGGACGTAAAAACGGTTCCCCACCTTTAAAATCCCAAGTAAAAAATGAACTGGAAATGAATCCTTGAATTTTCATAAGCTGTCATTAGCAATGAGGTGTATCACTAAGCGAGGCGAGCCATTTGGATCCAACATTGAACTGTGGTCTTCTGCATTAACGCATTGAGCAGATGGCGAGTGTGTTGATGTCTAATCTGAGTCAGAGATCACAGATGATGAAGAACCAAGAGCCGTCAATCACATCTCTCACAGAAATACTCTTTAATTTTCAATACAGGACAGAAAAATCAGCAAATGAACGTGCATGCCTTTACTATGTTCTCTACATTATGTTTAGTACATAAATGATTCTATTGATACAAAATATAAAAATATGTGGTACATCATTTACAGATAATTTACATTACATCCTTAACTTAGTGTATTTCTTCATTCATTTGCGTATATACATCTTATTAATGGAGTATTAAACCCAAAGCAAACACCATACAAAAAAAACATCACTGTGCCTGAATGGATTACATACAAAAAAATTGCACATCAGCTGTAACAAATGCGGCAACAGTGCTGCAGATTGAAGAAGTCCTTAAAAATAAAAGTGTAACATCCAGATTAATTTGTAAATATCACATGGGAAGCATGCATATGCAATTCGAGCCGTGACAAATTAAATTACTGCGTATTATTCACTGGTAACCTCACAACACTGAAAAGCCTTTCGAACTATATTGACGGAAAAAAAAATCTTGTGCAAGGTTGTGCAGGACTCAGCAGCAGTTGTGACTTTCAAGATATAATGCAGTTCTTGCTCTTCCTACGTTTGCGCATATGTAACTGACCTCGACTTCCGAATTGACCGGATGCGCCAAGTCCTGAAGAGTTGTATTTGCGTAGCAGCTCTTCGCTGGTCATGTGCCTCAGTTGGATGGGTCTGGGAATTGGCTCACCCAGAAAATACCCTTCATCTTCTGACTCGGAGGATGAGGAACATGTGGAGCACCAGTCGTCATCGTAATCGTACTGATCCCACGAATAAGGACCCTGGTGTCGGTGGAGAGCGGGGTTTTGAAGTGTGAGGTCAGAGGTTGTCCGAGGGCAAGGTCTGAAAGGCTGTTGCCTTAGTCTGCCACTTCCATAAGTGTCCCGAGATCCACGGGGAAGAGGGAACTGGTCATAATCCTCACGAGCATGAAGCTGAGATCGTTTCGGAGCTGGACGCCGTTCGGCGACAAGGTTGAGTGCATTGTCTGAACGGGATCGCCTGGAGCCGCGGGAGCGATGGTGGTGGTGTCGTCTGCGTGGTTCTTCATGGTCTATGCTTCGACGGCGTGTCCGTTCGCTCATTGGTGGTAGACGAGCATTATTGGCGTTGCTAACCAAACTTACACGATCTTCCTCCTGATAGGCAAAACCAGGCGGCAAAGCATTAATTCCAGAAGGTTCTCGGGGGTATTGCACAGGGAACCTGACTTGCACCGGGGCTTCAAGCTCCAGGTAGGGCTGAGCCGAGTTCAGGCTGCGCAGAGATTCAGAGCTGTGGAACTGCACAGAGGAGTTGAGGGTGCCCATGTTGCTCTTTTCAGACACGTTCATGCCAGAATCTTTACTCAAGTCCGGCATTGAGAAGCGAGACAAGTGCTCCTGCCTTTTACTGCCGCCATCTGCAGAGGTGCCTGTAGACGGGAAACACATGTTGCATGGTTGTAATATTTTCTTGCATTATAAACTGAGTGTGGCATTAGTTGACAAATAATTAAATCCTCTGAGGCTGCATTTTAAAGAGCGTAGCTTATGGTAAAGTAATGTCTGGTGTTTGTGTTTTGGACAAACTAAAACAGGCACTTTTGAAAACAACATTAGCTCCCTGCTTGGATCTTCTGGATTATTGACTATCTATCCCTTGACTATCTTCTAATAACCGTTGGAGGATGAATATAACGAACCACTCTTGACCACAAAGTAAGCTTACTTTTTTGTCCCTCTTAAAAGTCATTTTTGAGCAGTTAAACTCAGGATTTTATAATGCTGCAGCTGCCTACACATCCAAGAGGCAATTTTGGGTTAGCCCTTTCAGTCATGTGGTGTTGATGGAGATCTTTTTTAAAGTGCAGTGCAAATGCCGGTATTGGTCATGGTGTTGAAATGAAAATGAACTAGTGTGGACATAGTCTTAACCCTTCACACCTAGCAAGAGTTGTTTTATGTGTCCATTATTTAGAACTTGTTGCTTAAATGTTTCCATGGCAATATGTCATTTTATAACATTTTTCTCTCTTTTCTGAAAATATTGAGAAAAGCTCTAATTATATTGTGAAATATCTGATATTTCAATTCTCAAATATGCGTAAGAATATGTATCGTGTCATTTAAACAGCTTGATGATGATGATGATATTTAATTTATGAAGGTTAATGGGCACTGCCCTGTTACAGTTTTTCTCAGCTGCTTTGGCTCAATTCTCGATTTAAATTTTTATTTTTCGAAACAATAAGTTAAGATCTCTGAACAATTAGCTTATTGTTCACAACAGACTGTGATTTCTTATTGATTTAAGCCAATTGCAAAGGCTTTATGTTTTGGTGGCCTTGGCCAAACTACTGACACGATAACTAGGTTTTAAAGCATGAAATAAATGTTTTGGGAGCGTAACTACATTTTGCAGACATGCAATAGAGGTCTAAAGTTCCAGCAAACCGTTTTGAGATTTGCACTAACGGTTTAGAGAATGTTAAGAGAAGTTTGTTTTGAAAAATGTGCCAAAGCAATTAAGAAAACTGTAGTCTGTAGTGCAGTGGAGAGATTCAAGCTTCTTAAATTACAACATGTTATTTCATCAACTTCTGCTGAAGTACATGAAAGTAAGTGGCTGTTCAAATGGAAGGAGTATATAGAATAAACATTTTAACTTAAACTGTGCATCTGATTTGAATACAGCACATCATCTGATTATGTTAAAAATAAATACTGCTGTATCTATAGACATCAGCATATATTTTACAAACCAAACGTTCAAATCATGTGTGATTGTATGCATCAAAGGGTTAAATGAGTACAAGACTCTCACTGGGATTGTAAACCTAGAACACACAAACACTAAAAGGTACATCAAATGGGCAAATGCGAATACCTTAAATGTAGTATAATATAGCACATACAAGTATCTAAAGTGTACATATTAGTACCTTTTGGCCTTTCTATCCTAAAAACCCAAATATTAAACAAACAAAATAAACACTACTGTGCAAAGGTTTGCAGTTGGTAAGATATTCTGACTTTAAAATGATGTAAACATTAATAAAAAGTACCTGTAGCATTAGATAGAGCCAGTGACTCCATAGAGCCGCGTGGTGTCTGTTCCAGTGGTGTGAGCTGTTCACTAAACCCAAGTGCACTGATGGGGTTCCTGCTGCGGCTCATCTGTTGCCCAACATCCTTCTCCTTCTCCCTCTGGAACACATGCAGACTTACAGAGCGCTTATCCATGAAGCTGTTGTGTGGGACCTCGTTAAAGCTCGCCTGGGTTCGCAGTGCAGGTGGATAATAGTCCTCTGGTCCCGGCTGGAACCAGTTCTCATTCAAAGACTTCCCTTTTAGAGCAGATACAGGTGGTCTCTTAGAGGGCACAGGCTCCTTGGGCCTCGGATGTGATAGGTGACCAGGGGACAGATTTGAGGAATAGGAAGTCCGGATATTGCATTGACTGAGCAAATGAAGAGGGTTTGAGGAGAGTTCATTACGGCCCTCGTATCCAAACATCTCAGCCTGCGTCTTCCAGGATGGAGATTCTCGATTCAGGCTGGGCGTTTGACTGGACAGACTAAGCAAATCCATTTGCAGAGACAGTGGGTCCACATCAGCAGAGAAACGCCCAGCTGAAGCTTTAGCAATCTGGTGTCCATCTCCTCCACTTCCTCCAGTGTTGCTCTTGTTGGATTTGGAGCTGCTGCGACGGGCCTCACGTGAACGGGCGCTCTGAAATGCAGAATCTGAGGAATCAGAGCCGTTTTGCTCATCGCCGACACTACAAGCCCGAGAGCAGAAGATCTGACCCTGCTTGGGTAGAAAAGGACGGCCGAGCAGAGACTTCTTACAGCGAGCACAGCTGAAACAAGCCTCTGTGGCATGCCAGTGCTGACCATCATATGTCATCTGGCCCTGGTCAATACCTGCACAATCAGTACATACATAAATTAATATATATTCATTTATTATTTATAAAGACAATCTTAGTACATGACAAAAAAATGGTTTCCTGGAGTTACTAAATACATGATTTACATTTGATTACTTTTTAAAATTAATATAAATAAAAAGCTATATTTTTAAATACAGAAACATAGAAATGAAACACTTTTAATAACAGAAAAATAATAAATTTTTCTACAGAAATGACAATAAAAGCCACTTAACAGCACTGTTTGAACATTTAGTGTAGTTACATAACCTTAAAATCTTGTAAATTTGAAATGACTAAGTAAACAAGTGCAGAACAAAGAGGTTTTTGATGGATGGCGTGGCTCTGGTGAGGTGTAGATGTGTTTGGAGCAAACTGATTATACGGTGTGCCACATATTGCAGAAATGCATTTGATTTTAATCACAGCTCTCTTTAAGCAGCCACGCTCTAATGGACAACATCTGTTTTGAAAACTCGCCCTGATGCTTCCTGTTTATAATCAGTTTCACCAATTTACTTTCTGCGGTCCTGTGTGGAAAGTAATTCCGGATTGAATTTCTCTGAAAACCGGCTGCCAAATGCTGAACGTGAACGCCAGACTAAACTATCGACTGCAGCTCTTCTCTTTTAATATCTTACTGAAAGACAAAAAGCAGGATCAGCCGTCTCCTGATCAGCTTTAATTCTTATGTTTTTTTTTGTTACGACCTTGCCTAACCTTGAAATATGTTAGAATTTGATCATTTTTAGGACACTTATTGACTGTGGCACATTCAGAAGTGTTGAAAAAAGATTACAAATATTATTAAACGGCAAGGCAGTGTTTTTTTCTCAATTATGGAGAAACCATGCATATCCTAGAGGTTTTATTTAAGTTAATGTATATGATTCACATTTTTAGCATATATATATATATATATATATATATATATATATATATATATATATATATATATATATATATATATATATATATATATATATATATATAATAAAGTACCACAACAAGTCACTATTGTTGTAGTTCAAAAACATTATAGTACTTACTATACATTACAAAAAATATTTTGCGCACAACATCAGAACTAAAGTTATTGCATCTTAACATGTACTTCTCGAGGTATGGTCACAAGGAACCCTGCTTCAGAAATAACTCCTTTCCCTCAGCCATTTTTCTACAAGCAAATTTCTCGTGTTAGCCTAATTGGTTGGCGATGTCACGGACCAGGCGTGCGTTTCCCAAACAACGTCGTAACTCTCGGCTGAACTATCATAGTACGATGCATCGTTTGGGAAAATGCATCGTTTTGTTTCCCAAAACCTGTAGTTTCTCTGTCGCAGATCCATCGTTTTAACCACGTTAGTTATAACGTAAAACGCCCATAACGACGCTCTAAACGGGGTGTTAACAACTTCTTTAGAGCAGAACCCTCATAATTTCTTTGTGCAAATTCTATTGTTTTACACGCACACTCATTCAAAAAAAAATCCAATATTAGTTTTGGTAAAAACATGTAAACGGCACATATAAGGGCCTATGTTTCCGTTACAAATATTATTGAGAATATTCCAGAGTCTATTCCAAATTAACATAAAATCACTTACAAAAGCTAACACGTAATCAATTTTCATATATAAATTATACAAATAAATAAATAATGAGGCTATTTATTAAGAAATTAAATTTAATATTTATTATTAATTAGGAAATGAAAAAAACTTTAATAAAAATATTAATATTATTAATGATGATGACGATTATTATTATTATTATTATTATTATTATTAAGTAGGATATTGTTTATTTTTATTTATTTTTTGTTGAAAAGTCTACTTTTACAATTTGACATGCAAACCACAGCAGAAATGTTCTAACCAACAGGCCCATGTCATATACAGTACAGATACTTAATAAATAACCTATTATAAATTAAAAGCATTAACGTATGCTATGTTTTTTGTTTTCACAAACTTTGGAGATGCAACAAATTCCACTTTTAAATAATAGGTCATGAGCCACGGTTGTGTTCAAAATGAAATACCTTTTTTTAAAGTGCACTGCGAAGGAAGAGCAATTGTAAACATGAAGATCGCTAAAACTGAACTTTAAAAATGCTTTGAAAGCAAATTACACCTAAGAGAGATGACTTTAATGCTTTAAAAAAAAATCATTCTAAGTTTAAATGTTAGAATGTTCTAAATGAATAGGGCATAGGGGGGATAACGAGGAATAGAGCACAGCCAGGAACTATGTTTCTAACTACAGCTCCAGAGGTGTAGTTGCAAGCATAGAAGTTTGCGACGCAGTTTGCGAATGTTCGTTGGAACAATGGATTTGGGAAACGCCAAATCAACGGACTATGTTTGTAACGACACAACTTGTGACCTTAGTTGGCTAACGATGGTTTTCAGAAATGCACCCCAGAGCGAAAGGTGGCAGTAACGCAAAAAAAGTTAGTGGTCAACCACCGTTAAACAGGAAGAAAAAGAAATCGTCATTTTCGCCATCATATGGATTTACTTTTATCGGCTAGACACCGGCCTCATAGCTCTGTGAATGACAGTTTCATCACTTATTGATCTGCGATTAGTAAACTTGACTAAAAAATTGTTTCGCTACAGAAAAGCAATTTGATTTAGAAAGTAGCGACGCTACCGCCACGCTACTAAGAAATTTAGTTAAGTTAGTAGCGTCACTACTTCTAGCGACCCTACTGCCCAACACTGTGTATATTCTACAATAGGCTTTATTTAAGTAACTATATGTGCATGTTTTATTAATTAATCAAATCTTAATTTGATTGTTTTGACACTTAGTGTAGTACATGCATACATGTAGACAAAAGCTTTAAATTATTTATAATCAGCAATGCACTTTTTTCAATTATAAAAAAAAGTGGATTCTAGAAAAGGTTTTATTCAAGTTACTGTAAATAATAAGCATTTTTAGATTTTTTTTAATACAATTATAGTATATATAGAGTTATCAATCTTAAATACAGCTCAAAAAAATCTGAAGCAAATTTTCCAAAAATATATATTTTTTGTTAGGCCTTGTACATAATTTTGTTTGCCGCTCTTTTTCATTGAATATCTTAACAAAAGACTAAAAGCAGGTCACCCAGTAACTACTATGCAATGTCTGCCAACGCAATGTGAACCAGCCTTGCATGGACACTGGGAGGATTTCAGGTCGTCACTGACGGATGGGCTCTCACCGATGTGTTCCCCGCAGGAGTCGCAGTATTCGGCATACAGGGACTCGAAGCAGGTGCAACAGTAGGGCCGACCCTCCTTCATGATGTATCGCTGGCCGCCCAGAACCGTCTCGCACTCGAAACAGCAGAAGTGCTTCATGTGCCAGTGCATGCCCTCGGCCTCTGTGCACTCGTCTGCTAAAATAATCTAAGAGACACAAGCAGAAAAAAAAAGATTCAGGTGCTGTTTCTGCAGTGAACTGAAGCACAACTGGAACTCTTATTATCACTACACAGATGAAGTTCTGTAACCATGGTAATCATTCAACATATTCGGCGGCCTTTACATCAAATGAGGACTAGAAAAACATCATTGTGTGCAATCTTTAACTACACAATGAAAGATGGTTCAGGTTTCATTTTAGCATTTTGTTTTGCATTGTAAAAGTTGTGGTTACATTTACTTTAACAACAAAAAGAATGGTCCCATTAGTGAAATTACAGCAAGAAAAAGGTCCACTATCTATTGCGAATAGAATAGAGATGTCTGAAGCATTACTTTTAAACAAAGCAGCTTTCTGTTGGTTGATGCTGCAAATTCACTTGATCACCTTGAAATGCACAAACTCTTGACTGTGCAGATTTTTACTGAAACGCCTGGATTTCCTCCACTAAATTTCAGAAATAAGATTTACTTTTGATCGACTTTTAACATGATTTTGCTAAATCTTGCCACCATGAAGACCTCTGGTCATGTGAAACTAAAGATTTCTATCAGAATGATGAGATTCATTCATCATTCATTTATATCCGCTTTTCCAGGGGCTGGGTCACAGTTCCAAGATACTTCCTCCAGCTCCTCCAGGGGGATCCCGAGGTGTTCCCAGGCCAGCAGAGAGACATAGTCCCCTCCAGCATGTCATGGGTCTTCCCCAAGGCCTCCTCCCGGTGGGACATGCCTGGAACACCTCCCTTGGTAGAAGGAGGCATCCAAAACAGATGCCCCAGCCACGTCAGCTGACTTCTCTCAATGTGGAGAAGCAGCGGCTCTACTCCGAGCTCCTCCTGGGTGACAGAGCTCCTCACCCTAACTATAAGTGTGTGCCCTGCCACCCTGCGAAGGAAACTCATTTCGGCCGCTTGTATTTGAGATCTTGTCCTTTCGGTCATGACCCAAAGCTCATGACCATAGTTGAGAGTAGGATCATAGATTGACTGGTAAATCGAGAGCTTTGGCTTTCGGCTCAGCTCCTTTACCACAACAGATTGGAATATATCGACCAAATTATTGCTGTCGCTGCACTGATCCAACCTGTCAATCTCCCTTTCCATTCTTCCCACACTTGTGAACAAAACCCAAAGATACTTGAACTCCTCCACCTGGGGTAGGGAGGTGTCAAACCACCTTTTTCCAGTGGACTAGAGAGAATGGTGAGATTTCATCTGGATTTTGCCTGCAAAACTTTTGCAGAGGAACAATAAATTTGACCACATTTCAATGCAGTCAAATTCAATTTACATCATGTTTTTTTTTGTCACATTTATAAACATATAGCTGCTGTATCCGGTCAACAAAATTTAACAAAACCTTTATAAATAAAACCATATAAGTAACCAATAAGTAATCTCAATAGCAATCTAATTGGTTCAAATTTATTCAATTTTTAAATTACAATTTGCCACATTTACCACAACAAAGCTGCTTGTTTTTAAATGATCCTTGTAACAGAGTGTATATAAAGTGTCTGGTGCATATGAAGAGGAACAGAAGGTTTGTCAAGCCCACTCACTGGAATGAAGCAAGCTCAGAATTGCACAATGTTTTATCTAGAAACATGGATCGTTTATAACAGGGGTTTTCAAACTGTGGGGCACTAGCACCTATTAAGGGGGGTGCGAGAATTTGAGGCGTGCACTGGAGTAAATAAAGATGACGGTTTTTATGTGTTCACTAGAGTGAATCTGATTAACATTATTTCCACAGCTAACTATCAGGCACCTGTAGAGTTAATGCGCTCGAGTAAAATATGCAAATAAAATGGACCGGATGCTTTTTAAAATGAATGACGGTGAATGAAAGTCAAACAGGTGAGCCATCTGACAAAAAAAGTGCCCTTCTGAATCAAATCAGCAGGACGCCCTTCTGGATCTTTCACTTACTTTGAAGACATACGGCATGAAGACATACAGAGCACCTTCATGGACATCAATAATAGTTATTTGTCTCAATCTGAAGAAGACAATAATACTGTATAATTAAGGTGTTACGTGAAGTGCTTTTTGAATGTTGTGTCAGCAGGCTATCCACGTTCCTTGCAGAGTCTCATGTAATTTCGGGTGTTTCATCTTTAATTTTTTGACTTTAACTGCAGTTTGACACATTCGCTCATGAACATTTCATTCATGCCCCCATGACAAACTGGGGTATTAGACGCAAATTTTTAGTAAGGAATGGTGGAAGATGTTTTAATGGGATTTGACAGCGCACTCCAAATAGAAAGAAAAAAAATTCATTATCAGTGTTGTCAGATGTAGCTGACTGATTCCAGCCCAAAAGCTATCCAAAACCCGACGAAATGCAAATTCAAAACCGCCCAATATGGCAACACTGTTCGTGATGTGTGTTGTGTGTGTGTGCGGTCTTTATTGACAGCCTTGTGTGTGCATCTTGTCGCAAAATGCAGCGAAAAGTCCTGCATTACGGTAATATTTTGATTGTGGTGTTTACTTCAATAATGCCACTAATATATGCATACTCCACATGTCTTAATTCCATTTCTGTTTAGTTCAATTATGACTTTAGTCGGATTAAGGTCATCAAAATTGACTGTGTACATGGTAGACTCTTAATCAGAGTATTGTCTTAATCGTATTAAAATCATATTAAAGTATTGCTGCTCATGTAAACGTACTCAATGTTCGACTCAACCACACTGTCAGGGTTCTGCGAACTTGCCTTTGCGAAGCAGCATTTTCTGTATGTACGTACATCAAAAGCAAGTAGGCTATGGCTCACGCTTATTGACAGTGGAAGATGATTTACGGTTAGCCAACCACAGAAACAGGTTCAGCCATCACACTGAATCAGGTAAGCTGTTTATTTATGTTTCAATGTAATTAATGCTACACAATTTAAACGCAGCAAGTAATATGTGAATGTTGTTTGCACAGGGATTATAATTTTGGCTCGGGGGAGGAGGGACGCGAGTGAAATTGGACAAACTAGGGGGGGTGTCCTAAAAGTTTGAAAACCCCTGGTTTATAAGAACGTGTCTTATGCATATAGAGAGAAAATTGTGTCATTTTATATCTTGTAAAATGAGGGGTCAATTCATAAATTCAAAAGTGAAAGTAAAAAGCAACCTCATTAAAAAGCAGTTTCAGTCTCCCACATTTTAATAGCATCTCCCTGATGCAAGCAAATTATTTACATTCCAATTTGCTACTATGTATTTTTACTCATTTTTATTTAATGTATAGGCTATATTATGGAATTGGAATGTCTATATTGTCACCAAAGTGCAATTAGGTTTATTATTATGTTATTTACTTTAAGAAACTCTGACTGAAACTGATTCATTTAAAGGCTTGTTTGTCAGCCTTATGTTAGCAGTTTGAACAGATATTTCTCTTTAATGTTTTAATTTGCTCCATGTTAGTTTTGTTCATAATTTATCCAATTGGCATTTCTACAAAGGACTGAATCCAAATATCTGCAATGTTACATTTAGTAATGATGTTTTTTTAACACATACAGACTTATGTCCAGTAATGTCAGTGTGAAAGTGTCTAACCTCATCACAGGCTGAACAGCGGGGTTTGAGTCTCTCTGCATGATGGCGACCGCAGAAGATCTTCCCGTCCTGGTAGAAGTAGATCAGATCCACCAGCAGCTCATCACACATGCTGCACACAAAGCACTGTGGATGCCAGCAAACACTGCGACCTGCTCGTGATGCAAAGACCGCAATGTCACCTCCATTGATCTGTCCTCCACACTGAAAATAAGAGAACGGTGGGAGGGAGAGAGTTAAAAGACAGGAAGGAAAGGGTTAAAAAGAGGTGTGTTGACATTTATGGGTGATTTAGTAGCAGAGTAAAAGATGAAATCAATCTTTATATGACTCTAATTATATTGGGTAACCTGCTTACAGTTCAATTTATTGTCCAGCAAAAGATTAGCTGAAGTTTTAATATTAAAAATTGACTATATTATTGATTAGTAACTAGAAACATTAAATTAAAAATACATCTTAAGAGGATTGCATATGTGGTCAGGCTAATTATTTATGTATTTATTTCGATTCCTCATTGAATTCTCTTAAATATCCTCAACAAATGTAATTATTTTATGACATGATAGTCATCTTTATTGTATTAATCCAATGAAATATTTTATATCTTTATTTTTAACAACCAAATGATCAATTTCATTATATTCTGGTTGAATAAATATAGCCTTTTCCTAAAAAGAACATCATCCTGCCATCAAACTTGAGTTAAAATGTTTTTGCACATCTAGCATTCTGAAAACATTGTGACCACCGTGCTGCATCTAAGAACAGAATGAAAGAGCTGATATTAGCTGCTTTCTCCATTAAAGGCCTCCTTCAGCATTTTTCAATATTATGTGCTACGTCGAGACTCAGCAAATGTTTAATGGGACAGACAGATGCATGAATCTCCTTGCAAACACACTTGTACTTGTACATTATTTGCCTTCGAGACCAATATTTATTGGAAAGACTGCATCTTTCCAACAGCAGTGGGGGCTAAATGGGGGGCTTCACGTGTTTCACAGATACATTTCAAACGTGAAAAAAAGACAAACTGTGTCAGTGTGACATCTGTTCCTGAGAGGTAGCAGAAGGGGAGAGAAACAAGGCAGGTGGTCACAGACATGCATATCCAGCTTAGACTCAGCTCTAATTCACTTACTGGCACTAACATGGCATCCCAGGTGGGCATCACAGACAAAAACCTACAGAGGAAGCTTTAAAACTAAATATGAAAATAAGCGTCTGGGAACAAAATGCCGTGTTTCAATGAACTAATGTCATCTTGATACTTGAAACTCTAACTTTGACATGAACAATACACAAAACTTGATACCATCTTCAAAACCATGAGGAAATGCATGTATTAATTTATTCATTTTCCAGAGTGGCTTAATGTTAAGGATTTTTATTATTGGTCCAGTCAGATCAGTTGTTTAGATATTTGTATGCCCTGCCACTAATTTCACTAGTTCAGCTAAAAAATGATAAATAAATTATTCAAATAATAATATTTGTTGTCTTGGTTATTTTGCCATGTAACATTCTGATAAAATATCCCATTTAGTATGCAAATAGATTTCACAATTTTTAAATCCAATTTCAGTATTAGAGAAGAAACTACTAACCTAAATTATACAACGTTAAAACTTTATGAAAGAAGAGTAAGCAAGCAGAAATAAGCGCATTACCAGTAATAAGCTAATTTTAACCAATCACACAAATAAAAACAACAAAACAAACATTCATATGAACAAGAGATTCACAAACATGCAGTAGGAATGATTCTCTTCATGTAAACTTATGTGGCCTTTTATTTAATTCATATATTATTGGCAAGTACATTTTGTCCTACAGTTAAAGGCAAAATTCTAAGGCCTTCTGTGAAATGTTATCATTTAAAAAATTTGGACATATTCTTAGTATTTCCTATTAAAGTTTCTTCTGGAGAAAGTATTTAGAAAGTAAGTTTGGCTGGAATAAAAGCAGTTTAAAAAAAAAAAATTATATATATATATATATATATATATATATATATATATATATATATATATATATATATATATATATATATATATATATATATATATATATATATATATATATATATATAATAGGGATAATAGGATATTTGCTGCGATACCGAGTACAGAGTCCTTGATATGGTGATGCTTCAAGCTTTATAATGCCTTAAGTACATTTTTCTTCTAAGTATGATACCAAAGTGTGGATAATAAATGAAGGATGCTACATATAATCCCTTAAACATGTATCTTTTTACAATAACTATTTACAGTGGACATGTCGTAGTGAGAAGCAGCTTTACATAAAGCAATAGATAACATTATAAGAAAAATGACTAACAATGCAATTTAGAAACATTGCAAATGATGGAAGAATTCAACATGCCTCAATCAAGAAAAAGTTTGAAGTGCATATTTAATGCATAAGAAGTTAAAATGCACACCTACAAATTTGCTACTTACTAAAAGGAAATAGGCCTATATACTACTGTTTATTGCAATAAGTAAATTATAAGAAGTTATATTATTAAATATTAATAAAAAAAAATAGAATTTTTTAATTTCTTTTTTTTATTTATCTAATATTTCCAACCAGCTTTTAGTGAACTTGCACTATTGTCAAAAACACAGAACTTTCAGTTCTTATATGTACAAGGCCTAAATACATGTGACACCATTCAAATATTTTGCTCATCTCCAACTACAAACACTTTTGATCGGTTTATGAGATCAGCGAGTACAAATTGAGTCAAGATCAATATTATTAGCCGCCTTTAGCATTTTTTTTTCAATTGGCCAATGTTCAATGACTTGCTTAAATAACCTAGATTACTAAGTTAACCTATTGGTAATCTAACCAGGTAATCCTTTAATTGCACTGAATACTAGTATCTAGCAAAATAACTATTAAAATATTATGTACTGTCACCAAGGCGGAGACTAAATAAATTAGTTTTTAGAAATTACTTCATAAAACTATTATGTTTAAAAATCTTCTCTCCATTTAACCACACCAAGGGAATACATATAAAACTGATTATTTTTAGAATTTAGATTAACAAAACTGACAAAATGATGTGGAAAATATTAAATATGCGCTGTCTAGGGCTGGGCGGTTTTTCCGATTTTTTCGATTAATTCGAATTTACGTTTTAAGACGATTTTATTTTTTACAAAATCGAGGAATCGCGGTTTTTTAATAAAAATATTAAAGCCGCTTTTCCACTATTGTGCCAAAACCGTTCTAAACTGTTAGACAACCGTGCTGAATTGTGCTGATTCTGTGTGTTTGACGTCGCGGCTCTGTTGATGTGCTGTCACAAGCTGGTAGCGGAAGCGCGCCAGGGGCGGACCGGCCTTTGGGAACACCGGGACATTTTCCCGCTAGAGCAAAAAGCGCCCCGCAGTCAGACAGCCAGCTTCACGAATGTTTCCATGCGCGTCGTGCTGTTGTTCGCGTCCCGCAGCCGTCTGTGTCTCCCGCGCGAGCTGCGAGACGGGGACCCGCGCACCACCTACGGGCGTGTTGTAAATGTCGGTCACCGCAGAAAGTCAAATCTTTCTTAAATTTGGACTTTTGCTTGAATTACGGAGTGGCACAGTAGCTGTCAAGGTACTGTATGAATTAAATCATAACCCATATGTGCACCAATAAACAAGTAAAATTGAATGAATGAATAAAATAAATATGGATTCTTAAATGTCGGCAGTTTTACTCCAAAAAATATCAATACGTATCGACAAATGTTTTATAATAAATTAAGCAATTTCCAACATTTCAGCTATAGGCCATTATACGATTCAGTTAAATATAAGATAGACCTTTAAATGTATATAGATATGTAACAGGTTTCTGTGGGGTTTTTTTTCACGGTGATCTTTAATATATACTGGGTGGTGGAGCTACGCACAAATATTTTCTAAACGTCAAGCACCTGTTCACAGATGGCTCCAGTCATTGTCAAGGGGAAGGGTCTGACGTTTCCTCTGCCCAGGTTCTCCCTCTTCCTCTGGTTACTGAAGAGCTTGAGCTCTCGTTTCTCCTCATCATCCAGACTGTTGCAGTATCTCACCTGCTCAACAACAAAAGCTCAGGTCAGAGGTGTCATGAAAAGGTGAACATGTAAAGGCGCAAACATACATGCACTGTGAGTGGTGACCTTTTCAAGCTGATCATACCTCATTGTCATGGGGAGGAAGCTGATGCAAGAGCTGTTTGATGCGATACTTCTCTCCAGGACTGTTCACATATGGTACTTTATCTTCCGGCAAAGAGCTGTAATACTGATGGACCTGGAAAAGACAATAGAGGGAGCAACAGCAGTTGGGTTATTCTGATTCCCCTCTCTTAAAATAACTTAAAATAACAACCACAACAACAACAACAAAAATCAATCACGCTTATATGCGTAGGTTTGAGTGACACTTTTGGCTTTTGTGTAAAAAAAATAAATAAATAAAATAAAAACATTAATTTTATTAAATTAAGTTAAAAAAAAAACTGATTGAGAAAGAAAAAATGCAAATATAAATGAATAAAATAAATATTAAATTGGAAAAAAACTAAATAAAACGCTAAATAAATACAATTTTAAAAAACTACTTAAAACACTAAATAGAAATTATATCTATAAATAAAACAAAGCATATGAATATATATTACATGTTTGTCAAAAATGAGCTCTTTACATATTCTTATTAAACAACTTATTTACACTATGTGATGTTTTTAAAAAAAAAGTTGTTTACACTAAGACTTTTTATTTAAAAAACAAAAAAGGTTTTATCTACAAAGTCAAACTCTATCTTGGCTCTATGAGGTTCTTTCTGTGAGCCAATCAGCATTTCAAATGCACACATGAGGACCAATCAGGATTTTAATTAGCTTTCTTTGTCATTTTGCCGGATTGCTCTGTTGACAGTAGGAAAGACCAGAAAGAAACAAAATCAGAATCGATTAAATAATATTGCACTACACAAAATTGAGAAGAAACCTGAAACTGAAAAGATGTGAGTAAATGTGATGATCTAGAAGCATTTGTGACACTGAGATAACTTTTTTTATGTAACTTTCCTTAACATCAACATATTGTTACAACACCAATTTATATTTTCTAAATTAAATTAATGAGCAGACTGAGTGTTTTTCCTGAAAATTAGTGGTTCAAGGAATGATCTGCCAGATAGCACCTTATAATTCCAAGTGGAAAATTACTTTTTAAAATTAGAAGGTTCTATCTGCATTTGCCCTGTTTTTTTTACCCCAATTTGCAAATTTAAAAGAACTTTGATCATTTACATTTTGAGTACATGTAGGGTCTCTGTCATGTTAATGTATGAAAGAGAACTGTTACACATATTGTTTGCTATATGTAATGCAAAAACTGAAGCTCAATATATCAAATTTATACTATAAATTCCAGTAAAGCAGCAGCAGGTAAGTCTTGTTTTCAGATGGTCTGTTAATCAAACACTGTGATTTTGGCACTTAGGTGATAGTGTCACAAACACAGAGGTGGAATTTCTACATGGCTGTTGTTATTAACCCCTTCCCCCTACTTCGACCACCGTCCTTGCCTTTCACACACAGCTATAACAGTCAGAGTGATTTATGAAGGAGCGGAGAATGAGTTAATGGAATCGGCCCCTTTTATCCCCTGTGTGCTGCTTATATGGAGGATACTTTATCTCAAAATAACAAGCATTTAAGACAGAGCTCATCCCAACTTAATTAACCATACAAGCTTTACATCTTTGGATGAAAACAGACATCAAGACAGTCGTCTAATCAACATTTATCTAATTTAAGTGTAATTACATCACACATTTAATTTCCTAATTGGCCAAATAGTGATAACACGAGTCTATGCTTTACTATATAATGTAATTGTCTGGGGAGTCATTTTCTAAAAAATGCAAACAGGCCAGTAAAGAGTCCAGACTTTGCAGGAGCCTCAGACCACCCGTCCAAACCTATTACACAGATCTGATGCCTAATGATTTAATCTGATATACAGCGGGGGCCATCTGCCTCCGTCGCCATACCATAATAAACAACAACCAGAAAGAAATCATGATAAAGAGCAACTGAGACATAAAAAAATAATGCTGCAATAGTTTTGCTACAGCTACAAAACACAATTAAATCCATTAAAACATTTTTATCATGTTTGTTGCCCTGGCAAATAGCTGAAACAAAACTATTAAAGTGCTAAAATCACCAAACCACATTTTTCAAGACCTTTTCAATTTTGGTGGAAAATACAGGTGGAAATAGAAGTCAAATATGCCCCTATTCTTTAGTCTTTACAATATGTACATTTTGACAAAAATTCACAAGACCTATTAAAATATGTTTAATAATTTCACTCAAATGTTGACCATTGTCAATCCCAAACACATTTCTTCAGTCAATTAAAAAAAATAAAAAAATTGCATGATATACATTTTATTTCTAAATATAAATACACATTTTCTTGAATATGCACATGTGTGTATTTATCTATACATACTAAATATGAACACTTCTTATGCAAATACATAAACATAATTTATTTATTGGATGCGATTAATCATGACTAATCTCAGCTTGGTACTAATATATATCTACATATACAAACATGAACCACTCAAAAATATGATACAAATGTTATTCATGAAAATGACTATATTGCATATAGTGTTAAAGTCAGAATTATTAGCCCCCTTTGATTTTTTTTTCTTTTTTAAATATTTCACCAAATGTTGTTTAACAAAGCAAGCAAATGTTCACAGTATGTCTGATAATATTTTTTCTTCTGGAGAAAGTCTTATTTGTTCTATTTCGGCTACAGTAAAAGCAGTTTTTAATTTTTTAAACACCATTTTAAGGACAAAATTATTAGCCCCTTTAAGCTAATTTTTTTTCTGATAGTCTACTGAACAAACCATTATTATACAATAACTTGCCTAATTACCCTAACCTGCCTAGTTAACCTAATTAACCTAGTTAAGCCTTTAAATGTCACTTTAAGCTGTATAGAAATTTCTTGAAAAATATTTAGTTAAATATTATTTACTGTCTTCATGGCAAAGATAAAATAAATCAGTTATTAGAGATGAGTTATTAAAACTATTATGTTTAGAAATGTGTTAAAAAAATCTTCTCTCCGTTAAACAGAAATTGGGGGAAAAAATAAAAAGGGGGACTAATAATTCAGGGGGGCTAATAATTCTGACTCTACTAATCAATATAATCCTTAAGATATATGCCATTGCTCAAAATCGGAAGGATTTTTTTAAAATTACAAAGCATCTATCCCCTTCTTACGTCTGACGTTACATGACGCAGCTTCCAGGTCCAAGCACTCTATCAGACTATATATGGTGAGGCTCAACAAATGCTACTAATAAACACTCAAAGGGCACAAGAATATTTTTGAAAATCATGATCGCAATGTCTATATCCATGCCTAATGCATGGATGGCCAGGAAGTGATTGATGTTTTATAAATTGATAAAATATTGTTGACTGTGATGCAGCAAGTCCAGAGACTGTTGTGTACACTATGACTGAAAAATGGTCATAAGTTAATAATTTCTCATTTCAAATGAGTAGTGTCTTGGACCCAGAAACTATATTCCATGCGTCGCGACTTAACAAGCAGATTCTGCAAAGCAAAAAAAAAAAACAGTAAGCAATGATTAGTTTACTAAATAATACTCCTGAACTACCAAATCTTACTGTTCAGTTGTCGAATCAAACCGATTGCAGTTTTATTTATTGCCACTAGGGGTGCAAAACTACACAATCACCTTTAAATATCAACACGACTAGAGTGCTTTTCTACATGTCTGTGTGAATGACTGATATCTAAAGACAGAGATGAAATACGGTTAATCTCAAAGTCCCAAAGTGTTCCCACAAAGGCCAGGAAACATTTGGAATACGCTCCGAAACGAAATCATCAGCTTCGGTTAGGCGTGGGATTTGTTTTCATTTGTGTCCATGTCCGGTGTTTAATGCCTCCTTGTAATAAGAAGCTGTCTCTTTAAAGAAGCTGATGGCTCTTCTGTTGCTTGTGTTGGCCGCTATAGTGTTAGCAAGGGGTTTCTGAAAGACTCGTGCAGAGGTTCTTTTGGGATAGCTGAAAATTTCACGAAACACCAACTGTGGTCTGGTCCTGGTAAATTACAGTGCAGACGTCCAACAATAACACATTCCCTGGGCCAGCAAAAGAGCTGTTGTGACGCAGCGATCAGAAGGACATGGACCCAGAGCCCAAAGCACTCACACAGAGGAACAGCTTGTGGAAATAACTATAATCAGCAGGAAGGGATCTGGCAACCCGCCACAGTGTCAAGGGATCTGGCAACTGTATTTTGTGTCAGGCAGAGAGAGGATTGAAAAAAAGGCAAAAGCTCTTGATTTGGGTGAAATATCCAGAGCCCTAACAGCTGTTTACTTTGAATAAAAGAAACTGATGCCTAAGAGAAAGAGACACAGCATACACTGGATGACTCAGTAAATCTGAACTATAATTTGCTGAAGCTAAAACAAAACCAAAACAAAAGTAAACAACAACAACAACAAAAAATCTTAAAAGGTTAGTATATACATATAGTTAAAGTCAAAAGTATTAGCCCTCATGTGATATTGTTATCCTTTCAAAAGTATTTCCAAAGTGTTGTTTAATGGAGAGAAGATAAAAAAAAGCATAATAGTTTTAATTACTAATTTCTAATAACTATTTTTTTTTTATATTTGCCATTATGACAGTAAATAAATTTTTCTACTTATTTTCAAGGTACTAATATTCAGCTTAAAGTGACATTTAAAAGACTTAACAAGGTTATTATTTTAACTAGGCAATTTAGGACAATGTCTCATTCACACTAGCAGTGACTTTGTGGCTAACTGTTGCTCTGGGTGGCGATCTGCTCCAAAAGCAGGTCTGTGTCGGTCTACAGCATGGAGAATGCAACCAGTTGCAGGAGCTGAGAGAGGATTACGTGAGCCCTAGTGGTGGCTCCTATTGGCTGTCGCTCAAGAAAGTCGCTCTTCGTTTGCATAAAATTGAAGGATTCTCAACTTTGTCACGTAGCTCGACACGCCCACCTGGTCACCAACGGTCGCTGTCGCTCACGTAGACGGAGGTTGCCGGCAGTCGCTCACTCTCTGTTGAAACGAATAGGTCGCTTGACGCTTTGGCGCTGCAAGTCGCTCGTAGTGTGAATGAGGCTAAATTGTGCAGCTTACTAGACAACAGTGGTTTGTTCTGTAGCCAATCCTCCCAAGAAATATGATAATAATGTTGACCTTAAAATTATTTTTTATTTTTATTTTAACTGCTTTTATTCCTAATGTTAAGTAAAAGAAGTTTGGCTTTCTCCAGAATTAAAAAGATATTATAGGAAATGCTGTGAAATTTTCCTTGGTCTGTTAAACATCACTTGGGAAATATTTGAAAAAGAATTTAAAAAAGGAGGGAGAATCATTTTGACTTCAACTGTATATTTAAATCTTTTTTTTTTTTTTTTACATTAATCAAGTTTTAACTGAATTGCACGCACACATTTTTTTACCCCCTAACTAAAATTAATTGTGACTCCTGATGGTAAAATAAGTGCACACAGGCCTATTACAAGCTTAAGGCAAATCATGTGAAATATATTAAAGTTTATAGTATTAATAGGGAATTAAAACTTATGTTGGCAGTAGCTCAACTTAACACTTACACCGCATATAGAGTATAGACAAAGAATTTCATTTATTCACAATTGAATCATAGGGGCCAGTAAATAAGGGGTATTTATTAATAAATCAGACTACAGAGGTCACGATAAATTAAGATTTGTCTGAATATTCCACAGTATGACACAAGTATACAACTAAGGAAAAATTAAGAGGAAACATCTTGGTTCTTCTCGATTTACAATTTATAGTTAGGTGTTTGAGTAACGCATACATTTTGGTTTATTTTGTAAACTACATTTGTTACAAATTTTTTTTTTCACACTTTATTTTATGGTACGCCATTACAATGACTTTTGCCTCAATAATCTCCTAATATTCTGCTTTTTAATATATAGTAAGGTATAAGTTAGGTTTAGGTAGGATTAGGGATTTAGAATGAGATCATGTACTTTATAAGTAATAATAAACAATTAATATCTTAATAATTGTCAGGTAATAAACCACTAAGTTAATACTGAGAATTGTTATTTAAACTAAAACGTTACCCAAATTTAAAAAAAAAAAAAAGTTGTCATATTTAGATAAAAGAGGTTTAAAAAAATATTAAGAAATACACATTTGGGAAATAACGCTGATTTTTAAGCACAATAAATTAAAACAGTTGTCATTTAATTGTTTATTGATTATTTTGTTTATTTTAAATGTTCTTAAATCACAATATTATTTTTGGTTGTTGAAGTAAACGTTATCAGACCTTTAAAGAATAAAACAAATAATAATATTATACTCAAAGCCATATCTAGTTATTCGAGTAAATCCAGGAAAACGAATCATTTTCAAGTGTTGTCTTGAAAAATTTCTATTTTATTTCACAGCTGTACATAGGAGAAGGACAATACACCATATTGTGGCAAGCAGGTTAACTTGTAAAAATCTAAATGATGGACAGTGTTGGGTAAGTTACTTTAAAAAAGTATAGATTACAAATTACTGACTACTACTGGAAAATTGTAATCTGATTACTAATGATTTTACTTTGAAGTTACTTTTAAAACATAAAATATACCTATAAAAATACAAAATAAACTGCAGCTCTTTCCGTAATTTAATATTCACTGAAAAACCTTACAATGGATTGATCACAGCAGCTTGACATATTCAAATAACATAAAGCGATAGTTCGCCCAAAACTTAAAATCCTCTCATCATTCACTTGTTCCAATTTAGACTTTAGTAACTGTAATCAAATTACACAAATTTAAAAAGTAATTCGTTACAATACTGCGTTCCCCAAAAATGTCATTAGAATACAGTGTGTAGTTACACCCAACTCTGTTGATGGATTAAATACATTCGTAGAAACAAGAATTAATTAAATAATTTGTCTTATATGAACATTTGC
This sequence comes from Danio kyathit, assembly GCA_903798195.1. Classification (NCBI taxonomy): domain Eukaryota; kingdom Metazoa; phylum Chordata; class Actinopteri; order Cypriniformes; family Danionidae; genus Danio; species Danio kyathit. Next base: position 22,960,584 of record LR812529.1, on the reverse strand, counting down.
AGGTGTCTAAAAAATTTTTTGAAACAAAGTGTGTATACAATGCAGTTTTGCATATTTTAAAAAGCCCAACTTTTAAATAAAATATTGCTAAAACATTCACTCTTTTAAATGAATGACAAAACTAAAAAGAAGGGCAAGATTTTACAATTTGCCCATGCTGATTAACTTTAGTTTCTTTAAGCCTCAGCTACAATATTCATGTACTAAAACCAGATCCCAAATGTTCTGAAATGCACAGCAGGGATCTGCCATCTTATCTTATTATGGATGTGGATGGCCTAAATTTCCACTCTATGTCTAAGCAAAGCTAATTTGTCATGGCCTGAGGTAATCACTGTCTCTGGGTGAAACTGCAGACACCAGCTTTCAAAGCGCAGAGAAAAGGCATAATTAATAGCTTGCTAATAACATGCATGGACACCGAGTTCTTGTATCCCAGCAACTTCCTCCAATCCATCTGTGTGAATGCCGCAAAAACTGTGGGTACTGACTTAAACCAGAGCCTCCACAAATTGAGGGCTCTTGGAAAGCTGCCTAGATAATCAGACATCAGTATAATTCTGAATATCTAAGAGATTATTCTGCTATATACACTGGCTACCATCAATTTTGTCAAGTGTTTATAATAAACATATAAATATCAGTCCAGTACTGACCATCTGTTTTATTATCTTTTTGAGATAGGACCAATCAGGATAGCAAATGTAAATTAATAAACTAAAACTGATCCGAGGCACATCATGTGACCTCCAGACACCTAATATGGCTGGCAGCTTTACTGGAGCTTTATTACTTATTGACCCGTTTTTTTTGCTGTTGCATTAACAAGAGTTTCTTCAGTTCATCATTAAAATGAAACTCACATCTATAAATGATTTCACTGGCCCATAAAGAGCTCTACACACACCGGTGTCTTATAAACCTCACACACTCACCAGCCTTGTGAAGTCGAGCATTGCTATAGTAACAAACATTAGCAGAGGAAGAATGAGAGATCATAAAGAGACATTCATCTCAAGGGTATTTGAATTCTGAGCATTTAAAGCCTTGTCAAAACTGTATTCAGAATGTCTAAATGTTGCTTTAAACATGCCAATGAAAGAAAAGAAAAACACCTTTAAACATATTATTGTCCATTTATTAACCAGTCTAAAAACGAAATACTTTGACGTCTGGTAAATATCTATTCTCAGAGGTTTATGGTGAGTAAAATTCTCAAAAGGAACAGCATTTATTTGAAATATAAATATTTTCTTTTACTTTACACATCTTCACCCTCAATCAATAAAGTGTACTAGTTGAACAAAAGTATTATACCTGGTATGATGTATTTTTTGTTGATTCAATCATCAAATCACATGTGAAGGACACTAAATACGGGTATAAACGGGGTCTAAACTTTTGACTTTGTACACTTTTTGTATTGCTTTGGCTGAATTGCTTTTGAAGTGTAAACACTCATTTGGTTGAATGCTTTCGAACAGCCACTTAAAAACAGCCTACTCTTCGCCTACTGGTTAATCATGCAATAATTAAGGTAAGTGTTGTGAGAAAGTTCACTGAAACAAGATGTTAATGCTTATGCATTGCATCTATGATAACTGCAAATATGAGCAAAGTCAAATGGGAATTTTTTTTTCAATATTACCAAAAACCTTGAGATTCTCGGGTTTGTTTTTGAATAAGGGTAGATGCTTTTTCTTGAACCCTCTTTTAAGCTATTTGTGATTATTTAAGTGATTTAGGTGTTTTAGGTAGGCAAAAAGCCTCTGGGGTTAAATGGCCTTATGAACGATACTATAATGGCCCGTTTCCACTGGGTGGTACGGTTCGGTACGCTTTTATGGCAGTTTCCACTGTCAAAAGATACCAAAAAGCTAACCTTACCATACCACTTTTTGGCTACCCTTTCTAAAGGAGTACCTTACAACAAAAGTGTACCAAAAGGCGGAGCTACACGCATAGCTGAACGCTAATGGTTTACATAAAAACGTCACTAAGCGTGTGCACAGGCCAGGAGAATGAAAACAAAGGAAGTGTTTAAATACACAGTCGAGACATTGCACTGTAATAACATATAATAACGAGCCATGGTCGCCCCGAGCTCAAACAAACCTTGTCGTCTTGATGAACAGCCACAGAGCCAAAAAAAATGAGCTGAATCCGCCATATGTCCTCTTGTTGTTTACGAGGGCGTCTAAAAGCGTGAGTGGTTTCACTTTCTCAAGAGAGCTCGCGTGTGCGTCTATATTTGAAATATATTTGAGCTGATGATAATAACGTGCGCGTGATTATTGAATGCATGTACAAAGCGTGAAAAAACTAATGAGAAGCCAGAAAAAACAAAGAAGCAAATGATTCTTTCAGCAACCTAAAACATGAATAAACTGCCATGTTTAACTATTGTCATCACCTTTTGGACTATTATGAACTCGGAATGACGGAATTACTTTCTAACAAGAGGCTACATGTGCTGGTGAAGATTAAAGATGCAGATGAGAGATTTGCACTGACTGTGGCTATATTGAGTGTTGTTTTTTAACCCAAATAAAGACTAAATGTGTGCTGTGTGTAGTTGTTCTGTAATTGGTAACATATCTGAGACTGTAAGGGGCTGTATGTGTTCATATATGTTGCACTTATTTATTTATTTTATATTATTGCAGACGTTACACTAGGCTATTTCGCATCATTGATCTGCTGTTATAATCAAATCATTTTCATAAAGGTTAATAATAAACATTTATTCACAAGTATTTATGTGTATAAAGCATCTGTTTAGTGAGAAGTGCTTCTCATATGATATGTGAACAAGAATGATGTCTACTGAAACTTTCTGTAATACACGACCACCACTGGTACCCTTTTGGCAGTGGAAATGCAAGCCTGATAAAGGTGACCCCTACCGTACCACTCAGTGGAAATAGGCCATAAGTCTACTTTAAAAACAGATGAGTAAACTGCATTACCTGTTCAGGTTTGAGTCCGGGTGGCACCCAAGCATACTCCTCAAGAGCACAGCCAGAGTCATCGTCAGATGTAGAGTTCCTCTGGAAGTCGTACATCAGTTTGGTCACCGTCTTCTCCATCTCCAGAGGCATGGCGGTCACAACATGCTCCTCACGAGGGCACTTACAGTGGAGACAGATTTTCCTAGAAGGCAAAGTAAAGAACTGTCAGATAAAACTAATTAAATAGTATAATTTGATTTTTGTTTTGTTTATTTTTGGGATGCACTGATATGGAAATTTTGCCTGCTACCAATAACTGTTTAAATGTGAAAGCCAATACATGAGTTTTTTTGAACCCATGTATTGAATTTTTTTTTTTCTCCAGACACAGCAAGTAAACATCCAGATCTTTCTTTTTGTGATTCAAGATTCAGATCTTTCTTTTTGTGAAGGCATTTACGAATTGCAGTTCTTTCATAGTGAAAAGTTTCTTCATCTCATCTTCCCTCTAGCAAAATACTCTGCAGCATTTAATGTGCCACATCATGCAAATGCATCCTTTGAAAACAAAATATACATATATTTATATATTATGAAAGAACATGGAAATAGCTAAATAGACATATTTAGCCATTAGCATCCTTAAACGTGAACTTGGGCTCAAACAAATCATGAGTGGATGATGCTAAAGATAGATATCAATGGGATCCAAATATTGTGTGCTGGTCCACATCCAGAGTCAAAAACACACTTGATCAGTTTGCATTCTTAGAGTAAATCCTCAAGTAGAACAATTCAATTAAGTGCACACATAAAAGCACCTACTCTCTGACCTTTCGGATAATCACTATAGGACATTCTGCGAGAAAATGCACCAAAATAAACCATTCATACTTCCTTATGTGGTTCCAAAACATACCAATTATGATCAAAATCATAACTGTCAACCACATCCTTTTCATTTGCCTACTGTTCCACTTGCTTGCTGTGTAGCACTCATTCTTTCATTAATTCAAAAGCCCTTATGCTTTGTAAGCTGCTACAAAATAAAAGTCTCATGCATCTAAACTCATGTCAATACAAAGTGACAATGGTAATACGGCTCAGATGACAACTTATAATAATAATAATAATATTAATAATAATAATAATAATAATAATAATAAGTTGTTCACAGCAAATTAACCTCAATTTACAATTACACCTCTCAATAATCTCTCTCACCTAGTTTAGTCTTTGTAGTGTTTTACTTTGTCAATCAACCGATTTACATTTGGCTATAACAAGGAGGGGACTAAAAATTCCTACAAAACCCTCAACACGATCAGTGACTCATGTCACGATGAAACACACACTTCACCAGTCAAGCACGCAGCGTCTGGTTAGCGTCCAGACAAGCAGACACAGGCGTCAAGCTCTGCCAAAACCACACTTTCTGAGCACGCCGGCCAGTTGGTCAGATTAACTAACCTCTTAGACCAAAGGAAGAGAAAACAAGCCGCCTACTTAGGGCCAATCCCATTAGCACCTCTGACAGGCTGCAAGGTGTCAAAGACAGACACCGGCCACTAACACAATGATTGACTGACGTTTTCACGTTAGCCAGATGGTTAACTTCAGAACATGTTTAATCCATATAATCATTTATGTCAAAGAACTCTAGTTGCTATGGAAGCAAGACAAAAAAAGATTCTGTTAGTTGAGTTTAAGGCGTCAGCAGATCTGTGTCATTCTTCCTCCATTGTCCTAAGGATATGAAGATTGAGTCATGGCATTTCTTCGACAAGCTTCAACTCCATTAACGCACACTTAAATGTAATGTTTCATTCTGATTAATAAATTATCTGTCTTTTTAAAATGTCATGTAATGTGAGTGACATCACAACTGTCTGGTTTATATAAAGTCTGACTAACAGACCTATTTAATGCAACTGTAGTTTAGCCTTATTCGGCATAGCAGACTTGATATTGTAGATTTGGTTCATAGAGCTGATGTAATGTTCATTTATTTCAACAAATATCTGATCACAATTGGACAGATTAAGACCAACTGTGGCCTAATTAGAACTATGCTTGTGGTAGGGCTGCACAATATATCGTTTCAGCATTGAAATCGCAATGTGCGCATCCGCAATAATCAGTCACATCACAGGATTTACAATGTTGAGTCTGGATCATAGTTGACCAGGAGCCACAAAACACAGGATTTTTAAGAGTCACTGCTAAGATTAACCATAATAAAGTGAAAGTTTATCATTTGCATGTGTTTTTAAGGCCTGTGACGGAGCATTTCAAGAGAGTTTAAAACATTTGACCACAAGAAACTATGACTTTTGCAGGTGTAACAAAGATGAATTATTACATTAATAATTATTTATACAATTATTTATAGATGATGATGTTAAATTACATTTATAAAAAAATGCATTTCTTAGAATTGTTTTTGTATTGTTTAATGTCCAAATATCTGGATTTCAAACCTAAAACAAAATTATTTAGCTTACCCCATTGGCAGATTATTTAGCTTGTTTTAAGGAAAATCTCACTTAATTTTGAATTATTATTTCTGAAAGTAAAAAAAAAAAATCTATATATTTTTTTATTTCTGGACTGGAAACAAGGCAACCCTTAGTAATTTGCATTGTGATTACTCAATTTCTGTACCTAAATACTTGTTAGACTCCCTAGAAAAAGTCAAATAGAGAATTCAAACAATCTAGTGAAACTGTTTTCATATCGCAATATTTATTGCAAATAAAATTTAAATATAGCATTGTGAGATTTTTCCAATATCGTGCAGCCCTATAGCTCTCAACCAGGGCCATTTAAATTAACCTAGTTTTTATTATTTTGCCATACAAAAACTCAAGAGTTTGAGGATCTAAATTATTTGTTTGTATTTTAAAAACAATAATTCTTAGATTTATTTAATTAAAATAAATGTTTAGGAAAGAAATACTGTTAACAGTGAATGAAGAGAATTTCAAAAATAAAAGCATTTTCAGACCCACTTTATATTAAGTGGCCTTAATCACTATGTACTTACAGTTTATTATATGTATGTATTTAAATATTATCTACATGTCATTACATTTTGTAATTATTTTCTGTAATTACATTTATAATTACACTGTTGACCAATGCCTTATACCAGGGGTGCTCAACCCTATTCCTGGCGATCGACCTTCCTGCAGTTTTCAGTGGCAGCCCTTATCAAACACACCTGCCTGTAATTATCAAGCGCTCCTCACGTTCTAAATAATTGGTTCAGGTGTGTTTGATCAGGGTTGGAGCTGAAATCAGCTGGAAGGTCGATCGCCAGGAACAGGGTTGAGCACCCCTGCCTTATACCTTAAGCCACACCTACTCACACTGCCAAACCTGGTCCTAACCATACCTGTATCCCACCTCAACTGCATCCTACATTGTAAATGCATATACTCTCACTTTAAGATTTTAATGTGTTCTCTTAGCCAATCCCAAATTTAGGGATTTGGCAAAAAAGTCCAAATAGTCTATCCACAGTGAAGGCATATAAAAGTGCAAAACAAACAGTACCAAAGAAACAATAAACAGGAAAATAAAACAGAAAAATATATTTCAAGTATATCTACAAAAATAATAACAACAGGTATGCACAATATACAAGTTTAGTATTATTTTTGATATATCTGGAGAATATTTTTACATTTATTTTCCTGTTTATTGTTTCTTTGGCACTTTTGGATTTTTGTTTGTTTTGCACTTGTATATAGACCTTTTTCTTGGCTGCTGCATGGAGGGCGCCATAGCGACCAGCGTCTTCCAGTAGAATGTTTAGAACTTCCGTTTACAGTGTTTACAACAGGTAATTTGCGCTCCGAAAATGGGTTTCAATAGTGTTTTAAGTGAATAACGGACGTTTTGTGACACACAACTTTGAAAGGTGTGTGTTAAAGCCGTTATAATCTGTCAGATGTGGTTCAAGCGCGAGAGAAAAATGTTCTCCTAGTTCACGTGTCTGCCGTCAGAAATACAGTGTGTGTGTTTGTTCCCCCGGCCTGTCAGCTGTTAGCTCAGCAGCTCTTCAATACACACACACACACGTAATACTGGCATGAACCTAACGTATGCAAGTCATGCAATTTCCAAAATGTCCAATAAAAGTGCGTTACTGATACACTGCTGGCTGATTTTCTGTTCATTCTAATCGTGAGTATTTACCAGGGTTTGTGTTTTTCTGTCATTTCAAAATGTCACTTTATTTAGTGTGTCAGTGGGACAGTACATTATAGGCTACATGTGTGTGTCAAACATTTTGGTGAATTACATTTGTTTGAGTTTGTTATATATTTGAAAGAAAGAGAAAATGTTGACTTTAGCGATGACGAGGCTTCATTTAAACAGCAGAAGATGCCGTCTGACAATGAGAATGCCTCAGCAGCTGTTTTCCATCCTATTAGGTCACATTTTTTAAATGATCAGTCCAGGAGGTGGCGCTGATCGACAACAGTATTAGTTCAAAGATTATAAAAGCAGGTAAAATAGATTAAAACTATCATTTCAAAGCTGTCCGAATGTGACTGTTTATACGCATCAGCTGCCGAACGGAGTTCTTATCATTCTCCTTGCGCATACACGCGAAGCATAATGGGTAATTTTGCATTCTAAGAAAAAGGTCTATACCTTCACTGTAGCTGGACTATTTGGCACTGTAAATAAACAACACCTTGCGCGACGATGGTGTGATCATTTATTTGATCCCTTATGAACTCACATTTCTCGAGCTAGTGGGCTCGTTTTCATCACAAACATCATGGAAATGGTTTTAATACATTCTTCGATAAACAGAATGCATTTATCTGAAATAAAATCTTCTATATTGTATATATTTACTCTAACTTTATGATTTTAATGTGTCCTCTTTGCTTAATAAAAGTAAAAAAAAAATAAAAATTTACATGCAAAAAGTTTACTCTACAAAAAGTCTCAATTTACAGCTGTTTTAAGCATGGTTCTCCTTTGACAAAACCTTATACTGAGTGCAAAGCAAATTCACTTTTGTGTAACATCCCATCTGGACTTGATTATTTAACAAATTCTTTGTTAGGTCTCTCAGGAAAAGTTTCTCCATGATAGCCTGCAGAATGACCAAAACTTGAGGACAAACAAACAATTGCACAATTGTCACACTGCAACAGAAGTAGGAAAACATTTTGTAACTTATAAATTGCAATGTAAATCCAAATGAATCACTTTATTATTCTAAAGAAAAAGGTAGAACAAGGACTTCATTATATCCATAGATTCTAGATTTAATGGATTTAGATCTCAGTGCAAACTTGCAGTCAGATTATTGGAATAATCTGGCATTAGGGGTGTAACGATACACCAAAGGCACGGTTCGGTTCGATTCACGGTTTTGGAGCCACGGTTCGGTTCGGTTCGGTTCGGTTTCTGTTTGCTGTGGGGTTAGGGTTGATGTCATCTTAACAGCAATGCTAAGGAACAATAGATTCAGGGCCGGCGCGTCCATTGAGGCGACCTAGGCGGCCGCCTAGAGCGGCATAATAATGAGGGCGGCAAACGTGCCCCGCCGCCCAACCCAACATACTGACTTTCATCCGCAACATCAACACAACACTGGCATAATAGGGGTCTGTCATAAAAGTGAGGGCGGCAAACGCGCCCCGCCACCCTATCTAATGTAGAGGTGTAATCGGGCCATAAAAATTAGGCCCGATGGGGTCCGAGCCCGACAGAATTCAACCCGAGCCCGACATTTTGATTGACAGCTTTATAAAGCCCGAACCCGTTAATAACCCGACATTATTCAAATGTGCACATGGCATGCACACAGCTCTTTTGCCTTTTTTCAAGAATGAGTCATTTATATGTTTTAACATAATTTATTCATAACAAACATAGGGTATAGGTCACTTGGAAGTCGGAACAAAGAAATAAAATAAGTCCTCTGTAACATCGTAACATCTCAGCACTCTAAATAGACCTAGGTACATACACCTAGCCTTTAAATTGGCCAGCACACCAACGAAAAGAAGTCTTTCTTAACAATTTAAATTAAAATAAATTCTAAATTATGACTGGTATTTGGCAATAACGAAATTAAGATAAAGGCTCTGCGGCATTTCTTTTGCCACTTCTCTTCACAATCTGGCATTAAGGCGACGGAGAAGCTGAATAACGAACGAATAATGCCAACATTAGCCTGTATACTCTGTCTACATTATGATTTTATGGTTTAATAATATTTAATTACAATTTAAAAACCCTTTACTCACCAAGATTAGGCTATGTGCTTTTGTGCAGGTATTGAATTCACTGTAAATGGCTTTAGCGCAGTCCTGCGCTCAGGATGCTGCATACCGAACCTTTTACTGCAGCTGCTAGGCTGAGATGCAGAGTTCAGATCTGGCTAATTTTGCAAGTTTTGGGTAGGATTGTTTGTTCATCTTCTACCTGCCAAGAACATCCGTTTAATTTTCCATGACAGCAGTTTCAATGTAGCGAATGACCTCGTCCTCTTCCCTAACAGCTTGCTGTACATACGTTGCTGTTTAGCGCTCTACCGTAATATGCAGTGTATGAGTGACCGCCGAAATACCTTGGCGGTTAGAATAACCTTTCCTTCTGGACTGGCGGCTGACCTGACCACAGTCAAAAACTCGCTCTTTTTCACTTCTCTGTCATCATTTGTTTCACCTTTGCAGGGATTGATTTTAATGTTGTAACAAATGATATGATTACTTTCTCGTGCTAATCGAAATGCATCACATGACTATTAATTTACTGCGCCAGCTAAGCCTCAGCACTCCCGCTGGGTCCCGTCGGGCTCGGGCAAAGATCTTCAGCTCTAATCCAACTACTGAAGCGGAGGAGCGCATCTTCCTTTGAACTCGTTTTTTCGTGTATTTTGCTAACATGATTATGAATTTCGTTGTTTTTGCTTAACTTTCGTTTGGGCAAAATTATTTTGCATTAGTTTTGCCCACTTTGAGAAATTTTGTGATTTTTGTACACTTTTATTTCGATTGATTTGTTTGTTGCTTTTTTGTTCAGCTCTTTCTCGTCATATTGAGCTATACCTCCTCAAGTTCACTCTTTTCTCAGAGTAAGGTGGATAGGGAAGATGTCTTACGACTTCCATTTCGCAAACACGTAGAAAATGTATTGTTAAAGACATCAGGTAAGAGGTGAACGTCATCTTTGTATTTTATTCTACAGTTCAGTATAGGGAAGAATAAGGCGCACGGCGCTGAAACCCTTTTTTTCTTTTCATCAGTTTCTAGCGAGGTAAGGGGTTAAATCCCTTTTGTTGGCAGTTCTGTTGTCAGTGTCTTTTGCGTACACCCTCACATTGTGAAATTTACCACATTTTTTAAATGTTATTCCTTATTAAGTTTCGTGAAACAGTTAGTTACGACAGATAGTGTGCGCTTTGTCTACGACATGAATTCCATTCCTGTACTCCACTGGAAAACCAAAATGTTCCCAAACAGGAGACTTAAATGTATTTGGGGGATCTGCAATCTCAATATATGCGAAGCAGCCGTCCTGCATATACAGTAGTAATGGAGTGTGATCGCTCACTCAAGTCACATGACATGACATGCACTTGGAAAATACTATTCTAAATTCTAAAACATTAGAATATAATATTTAGAACAAAAGCTCATCATTACTAATACACTTTAATCAAATGTGATAAAATAAAGATGTTTTGGTTCAATTAGAGACAAGTGACGTCAACCTTAACAGTGGGCAGCAGGGGGCGTGACAGTATCGCGGTCCGCCACGAGAGTTTCGCGATACGTATCGTGGTTGGTGTATCGCGATATTTCGGTTCGGTTTGTAGTATCGTTACACCCCTATCTGGCATACAAATCATACAAATTTATACAGTTTATAACAATGCATTCAGAAAGAGAAGAAAAAAAGATATTCAATTTCCATTTCATTCTATCTTAATAGAGCCAAATGACACTCCAGGATAATATAATTCAAAAGGAAGACATTCCTTGGCATCAGTGAAGTCAAATAAGTCAAGAACATGTTGGAAAACACTGGGATAGGACACAATAGTTTATTATAAATATTTAAAGAGAAAGAAACAAAAACAATCTATAAATGGATAAAGTGCTTTTAGACTTGCACAAACTGGAAGTTGTTTAAAAGCATCTCTTGGAATTAAAATGAATGACTTGGACACTAGGTTGGAGGTTCTGTAGGAGGTAATATAGAGAAGACTTATATATAGGGCACGCAGCTGGTCTCTCCACAGTTCCTACACCCTTGAGCAAGGACAATTCACCTGCATTACTTGAGGGTGGTAACTTCGCAATTCACATTAATATTGAACACTCACAGGAACACAAAAACCCTCCAACAGTCCATCTGTGAATATCAAACACTGCTGAGAAACTTATCCACTGCCTGCCATAATGCTCAGTCATTCTGTAGTGCAGAACTACCCATTTAAAAAAAAAAAGGATTCGCTACACAATGCAACTGAACACTCTTGGAAAATGCAGTCTTCAACCATAACACTTTAACCAATCATAATCAATAATACATGCATATCTGGAAGTGAGATTAACCTATTAAGCTGTGGCAGGTTTTCTGGGATGACTTTAAAAAGAGTTCCGTGGAGATGCCGGTCTGGTCCAGATAAACGATCTGGACTAAAATGAGGTCACCGTAATTCCCTTCTCAACCGCACAGAAAAGAATCGAGTGAAACTCCTTCCACGTTTTGACATGCTTCACACATGACTGCAAATTCCAGGCTCAACACCACTGCACGCTCCATCGATAATGCTCTTCCAATCATCTAAATGTGATTTGAATTAAAATGGATGCCGGGTTGCAACTATGCATGCTGATTTCATTACAAACGTCATGCTCAGACCTGGTCAATGTGATCTACAAGCATGCACTGAGATCCTTTAGAAAGGTTTTGTCCTACATTGCAAATATGGAAGACTGGGAATGTAATCTAGGGATGACACAGAAGGTTGTTATGCCCCTGAGGCACCCAAGCGGAACGTGGTAAATGTGATTTATGATCTGATCGGACAATTGCTTATTGTGGGTTAATCATTGCATTTTTAAATTGTTCAGACAACAACAGATGTGGACTTATTGTTAGCTTGAGGGAAACTTATCCCCTTAAAAAACAGGCCTGTGCCACCATCAGACAATCTCATCTAATTCTTTTTAACAATAGCCTATGGCTAGACACAGTGGCATTGTCATGTTTAATAAAGCTGTCATTTAAAAAAGTGAGAAACGAGGTCTGCTGTAGCCAGGGTTCTTCTGTCTATCTAAAACTAAATCATTTTAAAAGAATGCTACTTGAAATTAATATAACAGTCTAGCTTTTGCGAAATTCCAGTCTCAGATGAGGCTCCCAGGCTTTTCCATGGCATCATTCCGGATGAATTAAACAACCTTTTTTTAAAGGGCAACACACAGTGGAGAAGCTGGTCACAGCTGGGTGCTACTGAAAGCCAATTCACCATCTATTCTCACTTAGCTTTTGTATATATGCAACTCTGTATACTTTTCCCACATTACACATTGGCGTTTCTCAAAACGCCAGCTAACTGAATTCATATTCAAGCATTGTTTTGGGGTACTGAATTAGTTTGTGCTTCAATAACACGGAATACAGGGCAGCTGTATACACAGGAAGACTTCAATACTCACATTTCTGAGCCTTTATGACTTTAAATGCTCCCTTAATATAAACACTGATACAAGTATTTGAATGGTGAATGATGATGACCTACTACTGTATGAAGTTAAGACGGATGAATAAATCAATTATTTGAGGAAAAAGAAATCAGTTTAATGGAGGCTGCTTCAAATGAGTGAGGGATGCAGGAGGAACAGATATTGATCTAATTGGAATAGTGCTGTAAAATAAGATGGATTCAGCCTGGAGTAACTTCTCATTGACAGCGAGTGACTGAAGCTTCTCAACAATAATGGAAAGTCTATGAATTTTTGAAAATCGGTTTCTATGAATGGTTAAAAAAATTTGTTATTTTCATGTCACTGTGTAAGTGCATTTCATCCTTGACCAATGAATATGTAACCAACTGTTTTGTTTGCTTTGATAAAACTGTAATACAATGAAATTGTACTTAGATTTGACCATTGAAGAAATTTACACCACATCAGTAAAATCCTGATGGTTATTACACCAAAAACAATATAGTAACTGTAAATCTAAGACCCACACTTGGTATTGAGATGTGCTTTGGTCAATCAGATTACGATAGGATAAGTAAGACTCATTCCCTTTTATGCCTGGTGTTTTTAATCCATCTTTGTTAACTTTCCTTATTTCATCAAGAGGAAGGACTATTGTCGGGCATGTGTATGGGCGGACTCTTCAATCTCAAATAACAAAATAAATGCAGTTTGCGTGAGCTTAAATGGAGACAACAGAAAATGATATGAATAACAGTAGCTTCTGCTTCTATTCTGATAGTAGCAAAACAATGTTTCAACCCTGCTTGACATTTTTCGTGTTCACACCTACAATTTCAGGCAGCCAAAGGCACATTCTCTATGGATAGCACACTTAAAAAACACATCCCACAATGTTTAAGAATTAGGTCAATGGTTTGCATTTTGGATACTGTTTACACTTGTATACCATTGTCCACTTGTGGTCGGTCAATAAAAATGCATCTTATTGCCATTATTACCATTGTTTTGCGTAGGGCTTCTGCTTTTCCTGTCAGGGTTTATACTGTGATAACAACTGGCTGAAGGTACAGCATCTCTTGCTCATCATATACTATAGCATATTTATTATCTGTCACCATAGTTATACCTAGAGGCATGTATTTTTCATGAAATTAGAAAGTTCATTAAAAACTGCAGTCAGAAAAATTGTATCATGGCATTATCATATTCAATTCGTGGCTCAGGATTCTGAAGCAGAAGATTACTCTGTTTAATGAGTGGTTTTATGACCCAAGAACCAAGAAGTCACTGAAATTATATACATATATATATATGACGTATTTCTAACAATATTTATAAGCAATGCGAATCGAAAGCAATGCGAATGTAGGTTACATGAGGTAAAGAAATCCTAAAAAAACATATAGCCTGTATCCAAAAACAGCTGCATTGGCTTTCCTTTTCCTCTGGCCATTATTTTAAACGTTGTCCCTTTATGTGTTAATCCAACAAAACTACACCAAACAAACACTTAATCCGATTAACATTTCAGGTCAACGAGCAACGACTAGATACAAGATAGTTATTGTGAAAACTTGTATCAAGTCCCGCGTCTTTCACAGTCATTTTCGCACTTTTATTAGGTCAAATCAAACATGTATAAAAGTAAAAGCAACGAAAAACGACTGCTTTCTAATAAACCAAACTGTACAGAAAGTACGTGCGTTTGATGTAGCTATACAACGAAGCTCATAGGTCAACTTTCTCGAAAAACCTCCTCGACCACATCACGCAGCGCACGAAAAGAAAGTCACCACGCAGAGTTCAAACCGCAAACCCGATTAAACTAACAAAAGAGCCACAAACACTTACCTTTTACCGTGAATGAAGACGAGAGAGTGCGATGTCGCTCGTCGTGGGTCGACCAAAGCACGCGCTACACATTCCCACCGCAAAACCCGTTCATTTGGCGCACTTTCACTTCTCCACAAACAAGCGCTCGCAACGATCCAAGCCGCAAGTCTTTGTCAAGCGCTTCTGACCGCCAGCATTCTAGTCCGCGCAAAGGTATGTTCCTGGAAAGGCATGCCTCAAGCTCTGATACTTTTGATAAAGCATATATAATAACGCCAGCGACCCCGCAGATCCAGCGCGACTCTCCGTGGTTTATCCAGCAGTAAAGCCATGAACAGCCTGCGCTTCTTCTTCCCCTCGTCAATAGCAGGCTGTGGGAGCTCAATGAACCGCTCAGTGACTCTCTTGTGTTCGCTCTGCCCACTCGAGCTTGTGAATGTTAATGAGCGTCCGTGATGTCAGCAAGTCACCGTCTCTACATTAGTTTAATTAGCGACGCGAATAGCTGGTGTTGTTGGAATCATTTACATGCAAATCAGTCACTTTCCTTACAACTGTAAAGACCCGAGGCAACACAAGCATTTCACAGGGAAGAAAGTGAAAAACGGAGCAGGGGAAAGAATACAGTTTATGTGTAAATAATGTGGAGACGTGCCTACAGAGGGGTTGTGTTTATAAATGGTAAACTGTTATGTGTGACAAACCTAAACACGTAATTAGCTCTTAACTTAATATATTATTCAGATATTGAGAAAGAATGTTCATTTTGTAAAAACAGTAAGGAATCCTTATTTCACTTATTTGTTGATTGTCAGAGTGTGCAATTATTTTGGAAAGAAAAATATGTTGATTACATTGAATGCAAACAAATTATTTGTTATTTTGAAAATATTTTAACAATTTTGTTAATTTTATTATTTTAAATGGTAAATTCTTTATCCACAAATGTAGACTTTCAAAATCCCTCTTTTATAAAAGGTTTTTGTCAACAAACTTATTCTGTTAATGAAGTCTCTCAAAGCTGTAAAAAATGTAAAAGCTCTGTCTATTGTAATCTATTATGAATCTGTTTGTGGCGTCTTGTGAATGTCTTCCATTTGTTTTTGTTTTGTTTTGTGTTTTTTATTTGAAGTTTAATTATCTTTGGAATTTTTGTTGGTTGCCTGTTTTTGGTGCATTTGTAAATTACTAATGAACAAAAAATGTGGGTGAAACAAGCTTATTATTTAAAACAGCTTTAATAAACAAGTAATGATAGTATTATTACTATTATTTTTATTTAAAATAATAAATAAATAATAGTTATTTAAACAAACATTAATCCATTTTCCTTTGGCTTAGTCCCTTTATTCATCAGGGGTCGCCACAGCAGAATAAACCATCAACTTATCCAGCATATGTTTTACACAGTGGATGACCTTTTAGCTGCAACCCAGTACTGGGAAACACCCATACACTTTCTCATCCACACACACATACACTATGGGCAATTTAGTTTTTCGTTCAATTCACCTATACTGTATGTCTTTGGACTGTGGGGGAAACCGGAGCACCCAGAGGAAACCCACGCGAACACGGGGAGAACATGCAAAATCCACACAGAAATGCCAACTGACCCAGCCGAGACTCAAACCAGCGACCTTCTTGCTGTGAGGCCACAGTGCTAACCACTGTGCCACCATCCTGCTTAATACAAACATAGAACATTTAATCATGTGACAAAACTTATGAACATGAGATTTATTTATTTATTTTACTGCATAAACTTATTGGAGTGCACGTTATTTCAGTTTTTCGGTTTCAGTTTCATGGCAACACTTTACAAAAAGCTCCACTGGGTTTAGTAAAGTACAGTATTAACCAGTTCCTCCAGGATTTTGCAGAGGCATTTTTTAATTGTAATTAAAATGATAATTTTGTGATGGATTTTTTTTAACTTATGGAATTAATTGTTTAAATTCTTGTGTTTGTGTAAATCTTGTAAAATTTTCCTTTTTTTAAATAAAAAGAAACACCGTACTCATGAAATCCCAGAGAGACTGATTAATCAGCATTACTTAACAATAAGAATTACACTTGTTACTTTATTTATTAATTTTTTAGCCCAAGTTAACAGACATACAGCTGTTAGTAAACACAAATAGCTCAGTTCCTTTAAAAATAATTAAATTGAAAAGAAAACCTGAATTTACTGATGTTGAAATGAACTTACCGTTCTTTTTAACGTATAGTGAATACATTAAAGTATTGTTCATAACAAAAAGATCTTTATTAATAAATATTAGCATTTCTCTATTTTCTATTTTTAGAGTTTCTGAAAATTACCAATATTTGAGTAAACATTGCCTTGAACATCACCAATTTTTCCAGTATTGTTTGCAAGGTTAAAAGAAACAACATTAATTTACCCACTGACACATTTCACCCCACTCTCCCCTAATCTGAAATCTCATGGTGAGTCAAAGACCACCACAAATCGTTCATAGATGATGCTTAGCAGCATGAGCTATGCCTGGTTGACTAAATCAATACTCATATCAAAAGCTTTCTCCCAACACCAGGTCGCAACAAAGAGGAGGAAAAAAAGTGGTTAAATTACTTAATAAAACGTCTATAAATCTATTTGAATGCAGCTGCCTCTTTAACTTCCAAGTGGTTTGAATTGTCAATGTAGATGGGCATCTCTTATTGGCCTGCGCTTTTCATTTACTATGCCAGCCTGAATCAAACCACTACAAACACACAGTAGTATCATTTACCCCTGTCTGCCCCAGAGCTTTAGGCTTTAGAGAGTAACACACACTGACACAAGCCTGCGCTTCTATAGATCTCCAGAACAGCCACTGCCCCCCAGATCATGTGGATGAGTGGCTTCTTTTATGATCATGCTTATAGGTGTGTGTGCTAAATCACTGTATTCTTGACATCAAATGAGTACAGTACAAATCTGCATGGATCTAGTGTAGCTGAAAGCAAGTGGTTAATAATTAATTATATCCAGAATTACAGATATTATTCATATTGCCAATGAATTTTTATTTTCAGTACTTTTTTGTTAATCATTTAATTACAACCCATATCAAAAGAAGACAAATGCACAATTAAAAAATATATGTTAAGTTGTGTTTGTTTTGTGCCTTTGTATTATTTATTGTTTATTTTTTATTACAATGTATTTCAGTTTGGATTTAAGGTGTAGACATTGGTTTTTTAGTACTTAGTATATCTTGTTTATTGTTACATACCGTGAAGCAGTTATTTATTGCAAAAAGCATTGTAAAAACAAAGGTGACTATTTCAATTAACTAAAATGTTTTGTTAGTTTTATTATTAGTTTTAACAGGGTTACTATGATTAACTAAAACTAGAAGAAAAATACTTTTTCACTTACAAATAAACATTAAGGGCTCTATTTTAATGATCTAGGTGCAAAGTCTAAAGCGCATGGCGCAAAAGCATTAAGGGCGTGTCTGAATCCACTTTTGCTATTTTAAGGACGGAAAAATACGCTCTGCGCTACTGCGCATGGTCTAACAGGGTTGTGCTTACTCTCTTAATGAATTATGGGTGTGTTTTGAGCATAACATGCATTAAACCAATCAGTCTCATCTCCCATTCCCTTTAAGAGTCAGTTGTGTCGTGCCATGGCACATTTGCTATTTACATGGCGGACTTTGTAAGTGGAAAAACTGAATGGAAAACTGAATGCTTCACTAGCGAGAAAACAGTTTAACAGGTCATCTGCAGTGCGAGGATAAAGAACGAGCCCCCTCCATTCGGCCTCTTTACTTTCTCTTTACTTTACTTTTACCCTTTACTTTACTCCTTTACTTTCGTGGATAAGGAAACAGTGTTGTACGCACTCCACTAAAGACATCTATTAGCCTACATATTTAATTTTGTTTGTTAAGCACAAAGATTTGTTTCAAAACTATTTCTAAATTCAGTGTGGTCAAAAAAACTGAGTTCTATCCAAACACACGTCTTATTCTTATGCCCCATATGTTGATGCATACGTCTTCAAAACCCGACAGGTGGACAAATCTAAACTTGTTTTTATTAAAACAAATATAAATATGCATATAATAAATATTACTACTAATAATAATAACATTGTACAAATGCAAATTGTAATGAATAAACTGAAAAAAGTCATCTGGCACGAAGAAGGCATGCAGGTAGTGTTTTTTTATATCTATGTAGTAAATATTATTTTTGTTACATTTTAATCCTTTAATTTTTTTTATATGTAAAGATATTTGTGTGTTGTTGTACATCCTGTGTGTATTAAGCGCTTGAACCTGCATAGGCGCATAACTAACGCGCTCTGCGCTGGACTTTAGACCAGCTTTTACTTGATCAGTGGCGCAGTCTATATCAGTTTCTCAAAATAGCAACACACCACCAATGTGCTTACACCTCCTTTAAAGACCCATGAGACACATGAATCCACAAAGTGGCATGAATGGATTTGCTGTTCAAACAACATGGCACAAAAAATGTTAAATTAGGGTTGCGTTGGTCTGAAAATAGCAACAAATCGCGCGAAACACGTCTTGTGCCTTACTGCGCTGGGTGTATGATAGAGCCCTAACTGACATAAAGTACATATGAGATCAACAAAAAACATGAAGCCAAATGACTAAAAAGCTATAAACGAAAACTAATTCACATCTGGAGAAATAAAAACTTGATAACAACAAATTGTTATCCAATGAGGCTAAAATGACTTTGATACAATAATAATAATACAATATTATACAATAATAACCCTTCTTCATAGTGGCAATTGTTTGAATTGAAACACAAAGCTACACTAAAATAGATGTTGGTTTATTATCATGAAAGCCTTTCCTGAGCAAAAAATGCTGATAGCCATCATTCTAAGTCAACACTCGGGCAGCTGTGAAGCTCAACAGCTGATTGGTGAGGAATGCTTACGTCTCTTTTTTTGGTGCGACCTCAGGATGAGATAACCAAATTCCATCTGGGGAATGAGCTTCGAGGAATCATAAAGCAAAGCACCTCTGCTTTCCACACAGCTTTCTTTTGTCACAATAAAAGTTATGCTATACTAATATTATGATTATGCTGATTTTAATTTAATTCATGTCTTTTCAAGCAGTCCTGGACGTACTTTTCAAGATGTGTCTGTAATTTTCTGTCTGTATGTGTAAAAGGGGCTATTTATTACCAATTTGGCCACCAATATATCGTACATGCCTACAAATATCTTCAATAAATGTTTTCTTTCATTTTAATCTTTTATATTTAGATAAACTATCTTTTTAAATTGTTTTTTTTGTGTGTGTGTGTGTGTGTGTGTGTGTGTGTTTTCAGTTTGCTGAAGAGTTTCGTTAACTATTTACAGCCTGTACAGGCAAAGAGAGGGAAGGAAAGACAAGCTGTGCAATACATTAAGCCATCCAATGCTGCACTGGGACCCTGAGCGCCTCCATGACCTTGTAGATTGGCTGGCTATTTCTGCCCTACTTCTTCCACTCTGAAAGGGCTCTTCACTGTACGGAAGTGCTGCTGTGCCACATCCATCAGTGCATCAGATTAAAGGGAGGACAGCAGCTGCAGAGCACGATGGGAAGTTTTCTGAGCCCTCCACATGCATGTTTCTGACTCAACCCAAAACTGGGGCATTTGCTTTGACTGTAAGTTTTCTACCGAGTTACAAGTGGCGATGAAACATGACACATGGACTATTAATACACTGTACATTTAATACAGCACTTGGCTTGTTTTTAAGAAGGAACAATAAAGTGTCTCTAAAAATAGACTTAAGCATTCGGACCGCACTGATGATTCATCTGCTCTAAACATTTCTCTTGCACATAGCAATCATATGGACCAATATAAACATGTGCTTTCAGTCAGAACAATGTGAGGGGGCTCGGTCAGTGACTCTCAAAGGGTCTTACATCACCTTCCTGAGCCCATTCATTCAGTACTAGAGAAGATCCACTCAGAGAAAGCTGTAGGTGTTACATCCCACAGCACAGTCATGTTATTTCACACAAAATACACAGGAGAGGGTCTTGCCAGTGGTCTTTTTTATAAGGTTAAGAACTATATGTTGTTAAATTGGCACACTGCTGCCAAGAAAGAGAAATCCTTAAAGCCTGGTTAAGTGTACGTTTCCCTCTTACAAAAAACGTAATCAGAAAAATCATTGATTTGCGATTTATAGTCATGTGTACCAAAACCTCCAGATTTAAAATAAAAAATAAAAAGCAGCCCTGTTTTCAGACATATTTATATATATTTTTTCATATTCAACAGCAATATAAATTGGTATTTCATATCAATGCCAATTTTAACCTCAAACGGGTTAAGAAAAAGGTATATGTGGTGGAATAATCCTTATTTTCAATCCAAACAAATGAAAACATTTGTTATTCTGATAAATTTTGGTCTAAAAGAAATGATATCAGACCTGTATAGAATAAATCTTGTTCATGTACATTATTATTCAAAACAAATCCTAAAAAATCCAGAGATACTGAGAAATTCCAAGTGTTTTTATGTCCTATATATTACGTCTGCATACATCTAAGTTTATAAAACACAAGATTGATCTCAATTTTGCTGGCAGCTAGCTCTCTGCAACTCTCACATGGTTGCTCACTGAAGCTAAGTAGGGCTGCGCCCGGTCAGTACCAGGGTGGGAGACTACATGAGACGGCTGGGTTTCTGCCATAAGTGGTGTAAGTGAGGCCAGAAAGGGGCCTGTGTGGGTCCTAACATCCCAGTATAATGAAGGGGACTAGATACTGCTCAGTGAGCGCCGTCTTTCGGATGAGAGTTAAAACCGAGGTCCTGACTCTCTGTGGTCGTTAAAAATCCCAGGATGTCCTTAGAAATGTTCTGGCCATCCTGGCCAAATTTGCCCACTGGCCTCTGTCCATCATAGATCCTAACTATATCATAATTGGCTTCATCACTCTATCTCCTCTCCACCAATCAGCTCGTGTGTGGTCTGGTGCAATATGGCTGCCGTCACGTCATCCAGGTGAGGATGAGGAGATTCCCCCAACGTGTAAAATGCTATATATATAAATGTAAGGAATTATTAATCTACATTTAAGCATCAGCTCTTTTTTTCCACAGGGTCTGAAATGGTTAGTTCAAGGACCCCGCCTTCCACAGAGTCTACTTTGCTCTGATTGGTCAGATGGCCAAGCCTTTTATGATTGGTTAATCACTTGCAGTGAAGTCAAAATGCCTATTATAATGTCTAAATATTAGCTCCAGAGGCTTTCTCAGCAATTGTATACAATGAAGCATTGATTTTACTGCAAAAATTCAAGCAAGAGGCGTAGGTTTGCATTAGGAAAGAGAGGAATTACTGACTTGTTTTAGGGATTCAGAATCATTTTGTTTTATTTGGAAGACAATAACTTATTTTATTAAACATTTTTTATCTTTGAAACTTTTTAGCATTTTAGGCATGTAGACATGATCAAGGAGATCTGCTTAAGTTCAAACCAAATATCAGATTGAAGAAGAAATGTGACTTAAGTGACGTTTAAAGAAACGTCGTTGATTCTATACAGGATAGTCAGAGTATTTCAGAAACTACTGATCTACTGGGACCTACTGGCTCAAATGATTTCAAACTGGTTTCTTGAACATGACATCAACTTCACTAAACTCAAAAGGCCTCCACAGTCACCAGATCTAAATGCATCAGAGCACCTTTGGGATGCGGGGATTTGCATTATGGATGTGCAGCCGACAAATCTGCAGCAACTGTGTGATGCTTTCAAGTCAATATGGACCAAAAATTCAAAGGAATGCCTACAAAGTGCCATGATGAATTAAGGTAGTCCTGAAGGCAAAAATGAGTCCAACATATAGAAGTACAGCCATGTTTTATGGAAAAGTCACTTAATATAATCTCAGATGTGTTCTCAATTCTATATTGGCATCTGTATGATTATAGTTGTTAATGATATATTTGCTCATGTTCATGTATAATCCAAACACACCAAGCATAACGCCTTACAAAACAGAACCAAAAATGAATATTTGAATAGTTATACCTTTTAATGTGAAGAAATCACAGAGGAAACTGTTCTAGCTTGCCCTCAAGATCATTCTAGAGCAGCGAGTTAAACTTTAAAGTTAAATAAACGGGTGAGCAAGTATTCCCTGTTTAAATATTTAGTTTGGGGAGACTGCAGCAGCCAGCGAACAGTCATTTACACAGAGCAAGGACTGAGATATGAGCTTGACATGTCCGGAAGAGAGTAAGATGGAGAGAAACGGTAAGATAAATGTCCATGATAAGTTTGTTTGAATACATTTTGGCAGAAAACAGAAACTCCAGTTGAGTCACACTTATACTCCACTTCATGACTGATAACCTTGTGTCATTATAATGCAGCACCTTTAAGCTCTCAAGCACATTTTTAAAAAGCCCTTGGACTATTTTTAATTATTTAACCTGTCAGATTAATGGGTTGGTTTCATCACCCATCTGGTGAATATATTACCAGAGACGTTTGACCTCTCAGCCATAAATGCTTTACCTACACTTCCTTCTTATGGACAAACTGTGTCAGGACTAACTTTCAACAGTTTGTCTTTAAAAGAGATATATTACCTCTGGACTAGCCTTGCACTTTTGAGATTTCAAAGGCCAGCAGTGGAAAAACAAGAACACGAGGGTCCATTATATTTGGACTTCACCCAGAAATGGACAACAATCTATTAGAGGAGAGTTAAAGCTTGGGCTGCTATTGAAAGAAGAGAAGTTTTAGGAATTGACATATTAATGAGGAGACTTTATCATTAAACAGCTGTTAAACGGCGAAGGGAAAATGAAATTAATTTGTGTTACTGCTAGAAATCCACAAGATAGGAGAACAAGCATGGGACATGGTGGAAAATGGGCTAATTAAATTATAGATGCTGAAAGATTAGAGAATAGAGAAGATAGCACGTTGAATGGTGTCTCACTCTTTGACAGTCATAGCGTTGAAAGGCACAAATCGAAAGCTGAAAAGTGCATTTAAAGTTCAATCTGATAATAAACTATTTCAAATAAAAGCCAGAGAGCTGTTCTGTGGAGGGTTGCTGGATCTGCTCGGTTGTTTTTATACTGGTTGGCTAATATATTTTTAAATCCTTTTATTCAGCAAACCTACACATTTCATAGATCACAAATGGCAGATTTAAATTGTTAAAAAGATACAAAATAATAATGTTTATTTGATATCTCTATCCATAACGATATCCTGAACAATAACTGACAATAAAGACATACCTGTTGTGAGAAACAGTAGTGTTTAATAGCATATAGTTTTTTTGCTAAAAAACAAAAACTACAAAACTACATTACCCATGATCCTGTGAAAAATTCCACCAATCAGAGAGTTGCAGTGAGCAAAGCGTGTCAAAAGATATTTTTAGCACCACTATCATAAAGCATTACAAATGACATAATTGAAACAAGGTGCAGCACAATGGCTCAGTGGTTAGCACTGTTGCCTCACAGCAAGAAGATCACTGGTTCGAGTACTGGCTTGGCTAGTTGGAATTTCGTGGAGTTTGCATGTTCTCCATATGTTCATGTGGGTTACCTCTGGGTGCTCCAGTTTCCCCCACAGAAATGGGTAAACAAAATTGGCCATAGTGTATAAGTGCATGTTTGTGTGAATGTGAGAGTGTATTGATGTTTCCCAGTACTGGGTTGCAGATGGAAGGGCATTCGCTGTGTAAAACATGTGCTGGAATAGTTGGCGGTTTATTCAGCTGTGGCGACCTCTGTTAAATAAGAAACTAAGCCCAAGGAAAATGAATGCATGAATAATTAAAATATACTTGAACTATATTCATTTATTTTTCTTTGGCATAGTCCATGATTTATCAGGGGTCGCCACAGCAGAATGAACTACCAACTACTCTGGCATATGTTTTAAGCACCGGATAGCCTTCCAGCCACAACCCAGCACAATGCTTGGAAACACAAACAGTCTTTCATTCACAAACACACACGCTATAGCCAATTTAGATCATGCAATTCACCTACAGTATATGGCCACAGCCATATCACCCTGCAGCCAAAGACCGGTTACTCACTGAAGCTAAGCAGGGCTGAGCCTGGTCAGTACCTGGGTGGGAGACCACATAAAAAACATTATGTGCTGTTGTTGTTGGAGTTAGTGAGGCCAGCAGAGGGCACTCAATCTGTGGTCGGTGTGAGTCCAAATGCCCCAGTAAAGTGAAGGGGACACTATACTGTCAGTGAGCACCATCTTTCAGATGAGATGTTAAACCGAGGACCTGACTCTCTGTGGTCATTAAAAAAAGAGTAGGGGTGTAACTCTGGTGTCCTGGCCAAGTTCCCTCCATTGGCCCTTACCCATCATGGCCTCCCAATCATACCCATTCACCGAATGTGGTGAGCGCACTGGCTGTGGCTGTTGTCCAATCATCCAAGTGGATGCTGCACACTGGTGGTGGAGTGGGGAGACCCCCCTCGTGATTTTGAAGAGGTTTGGGTGTATGTCCATGATAAATGTGTTATATAAATACACATTACTTACTTACGTATACCATATATCTTTGGACTGTAGTGTAAACTGAAGCACCCGGAGGAAACCTACGCGAACACAAAGAGAACATGAATCTGATTGAAACATTTGATTGTGTCATTTGCAATGATTTAGGGATTGTATTTATTCATTCATTCATTCATTCATTCATTTTCTTTTCGGCTTAGTCCCTTTATTAATCCGGGGTCGCCACAGCGGAATGAACCGTCAACTTATCCAGCACATGTTTTACACAGCGGATGCCCTTCCAGCTGCAACCCATCTCTGGGAAACATCCATACACACTCATTCACACCAAGCGGCAACCTCCCGCTCTCCCTCGGGAAGCCAATACGGAAGTAACTGGAACTGCAATTCATCGAAATTCCGCTAGTCCTGGCTCCATAATAGAGCAAAATTCTATTGAGCCCACTGTTAGAATGGCCAACTTTACAGCATAAAAAAAGGTTTTTACAGCCTGGTACAAAGAACGATTTTGGTTCATATAGTTAATATTACCCTTCGTGACAACTGTGAGGGGGGTGAATTTTTTTATAACTCATCCGTTTCCTTTATATTAGGTTATATTAAGTTTGCATAATTAAGGGCGTGGCCACTTGAGTGACAGCTAGGTCTTGCTGGTCGCCGTCACTTCACCTCAGCTGATTACGGCTGATTAGCCGCTGATCTCGGCATATTCATCATATTTTTGTGTTGTTTTATGTGACTTTACACAGTCAGTTGCCTTTTGGAATAATTTCCTACAATTATCAGATGATATGGCATGCTGTGTGCTCTTAATTGTGCTCACAAGCCATTCACGTTGCCTCCATTTCCCAGGTGAGTGAAATTATATACCATCTCTGTGAATGTATTTGTTTTATTTAAGATCATTTATCATTTATAATGTTCTTTAGAGCTGTAATGCACTCCAGAATCTGACAGATTGATTAGCTGTAGGCTCTAGAACAGTCATCTGAAGCGTTGTCATACAGTGTTCTGCCTGGACTTCATAATTAGCCTTGCATTTACTAACACAGACTATATTTGAAGTTTTTGGAAGTAATTCGCACTTTCCTCCTGTTAAAAAACGTCATAAGCACAATGTTTAGTGGCTCAGTGTGTAATGCATTGAGCCACTAAACATTGCGCTTATGACGTTGCTTATGAAACAGTGTTTTTAAAAGTCTAAACACTTTATTGATAAAGTGTACAACCAAGCACATGTGGTCAGAACACAAACGAGTCGCAGGTGATGAAGTATTAAGCATTTCTCAAATAGGAAAGCCCGTCTAAGCAGAATGCCAGCATGCGTCTGTAGCTCCGCTCACGCTCCGCCTCTTTGCCCTTGTATGGTATGCCCGGGGTTGGTGCGATGACGCGCGAACAAAATGGCGACGGTCGGCCACGCCTTCTGGTAGCTTCTTTTGGGTTCTTCATAAACCTATGGGTGACGTCACAGATACTACGTACATATCTTTTACAGTCTATGATTCACACTCATACACTACGGACAATTTAGCTTGTACCTCATGTCTTTGGACTGTGGGGGAAACCAGAGCACCCAGAGGAAACCCACGCGAAAGCAGGGAGAACATGCAAACTCCACACAGAAATGCCAACTGACCCAGCCGAGGCTCGAACCAGCGACCTTCTTGCTGTGAGGCGACAGCACTACCTACTGCGTCACTGCGTCGCTGATTGCAGTTATTTCTCTCGGTAAAGCCTTTAGGTACTTATACCTAATTGACTTTTTATCAGATTTTCATTGCATTTATCAGATTTTCATTGCATTAAATAAAAGTTTGTAATGGTACTATTTAACTCGCCATGTAGCTGGTTGGTTTGGATCACAATGCATTAACAAAGTCTGTTAAAAAATCCATATGGGAAAAAATACTTTCATACCCAGCACTGCTGAAAAATCTTCGCACATATAAAAAAATGAAATGCCTAGAAAATATCTTATCGTTAAAAGATAATCGATGAGATCGTTTTTAAAAGCATTCTCAAAATCTCAGCAATGTCAAATTTTTAAATGTTAGTGTACATAACATTCAGGTAAAACGCAAAAGCTGAAAAGTATAAATGCATGAAAAATGAGCGAGGTAATAAATCTCGACCTAAAGAGAGCGAGCAAGAAAGATGACTTTATTCTCTCATATTGGCTCCATAAATTCTCTCTGCACTTCAACAGTCCTCATCTCTCTAAATCTCACCCTGTGGTCTCTGCTTATTTACATTTCCCTCATATGAATTCAAGAAGAACGTTACACCCTACATGGAATTAATGGCCCAGGCAGCAGGCAGAAAGCGGAGCACACAAACACACACATACACACGCACGCACACCATTTTGCTGTGTTTATTTGAACTGCGAATGATGGGGGATGGAGTGTTTGTGGGTGTGTATGTGTGAGGGACACTTGGACATGGAGAAGGTTGGGTGTTAAACTGCAGGTCCTGGTCCATTTCACACATATCGACTCACTTAAACTAAGTGTGCCTGTTTCTCAGCGTCACACACAGAAGCTTCTCTGTACGGGACGTCCCAGAGACAGATCAGAGCACAGGGGCTAGATTAGAGTCGCACACGCTCCCCAAACCTCTTAGTCTTGGAATTAAACCCTCCTTTGTCTTTGCTAATTTTCCTTACTTAGCAGGAAGAGACCGAGGCACTGTGGGAATTGTCAGGCCAGATCTGATCCACATATGGAAAACAGCCCGTCTGCCACACAATGGCATTGACTGGAGCCGCTCCAAATCTCCACAGTCTCCTTAAGCAAGCTGCCAGTGATTAAATATGGAGATTATTCTGGGATGGCTGTGAGATCCAGAGCTGCTAGACTTTTAGAAGAATTGTACTTTTAGGAGTACAACGGCTTGTTACTTGAACCAAATTAACACTTAAAATTTAAAACATTAACTTATTCCACAAATTGCCCTCAAGCTATTGAAGTTATTTAAATTAATATCCTGGCATTTACCAGTTTTGTAATAACCGTGAATGGTGTCCGAGTTTGGTCCATATGTTGTAACTCAACTCTCTTGTGAACGCATGTTTAGCGGTTGCCAGAAGCCATTACAATTCATAAAGTTTACCTACAACAAAACCATCCCTTTACTTTAGAAGGCATTCATCCACTCGTTGTAGTTATATGGCTTACAGAACTTTCTAAATAGACAAATGTGCTTTTTGGAGCTTTAAAAACATGGGCACATTTCATTGCAATTACGGCATATACACTACCAGACAAAAGTCTTGTCCTCGATCCCAGTTGTAAGAGCAACACATAATAACTTCTAGTTGATTATTTGGAAAAGTGTCAGAAGGTAGATTTTTACCATGAATCATCTGTTGAACTGCATCCCAATCATCACAAATGCTGCAGAAGACCTATTGTAACCTGCATGGACTCAAGATTCTCACAGAAATCAGTCAAGTTTGGAAAAGGAAAAATCATGATTTGGGGTTACATTCAGTATGAGGGTGTGCGAGAGATCTGCAGAGTGGATGGCAACATCAACAGCCTAAGGTATCAAGACATTTGTGCTGCCCATTACATTACAAATCACAGGAGAGGGAAAATTCTTCAGCAGGATAGCACTCCTTCTCATACTTCAGCCTCCACATCAAAGTTCCTGAAAGCAAAGAAGGTCAAAGTGCTCCAGGATTGGCCAGTCCAGTCACCAGACTTGAACATTATTGAGCATGTCTGGGGTATGATGATGGAGGCATTGAAGATGAATCCAAAGAATCTTGATGAACTCTGGGAGTCCTGCAAGAACGATTTCTTTGCCGTTTTAGATGACATGTTATTTGAGTCATTGCAGAGATGAATGAACTCATGGTTGTCATACACAGTATTAATTCTTTTTTCACTGCACCATGACTTTATATTCTATAATGTACATTATTTCTGTTAAGGGACTGTTAAGACTTTTGTCTAAGCAAAGTCAGACCTTACTGTTCTAATTAAATAATTAAAAATCAAGGCACGACCATATTTTATTTTGGTAAAATAAGCATAATCTAGAGGCCTTTGCCTTTCATATAAGCCACTTCTGATATCAAATGATCAACTAGAAGTCAAGTTTTGTTGTTCCTAAAAGTTGGAAAAGCGACAAGACTTTTGTTAGGTAGTGTACACATAGAATGTCTTGTGGATGAGTAAATTATATCTCTTTAAAACAGCTAGACCTTGTCATAAAAATGTCAAATGATCAGATATTTGTGTCATCTACTGAATAACAAAATAACCTATTTTTAAAGAATGTATTCATGGTCCCTATTGACTTTATTTCTTTCATATTATATAAATAAATGGGAACCATCAACTGTCTATTTTTTAGAATCTTCACTTCTGTGTTCAGTAGAAAACAAAGATTTTCTTCAAAACTTGATGATGAGTATAGGATGAAAAAAATTTTTTTTGGATGAACTATGATTTAAAGTGTCTTAATGTCACTAAAACCCAAAACCTACACTGTGACGTAACACACCTGCCTTTTCTGAGCTATTTTCTATCCTTGCTAATTGCTGGGTGAAAGTCATTGAAATCTGAAATAACTCACAGTTTCCTCTACGGACGCCTGAGAGAAGGTAGGCTGTAATTCTGCTGTGCCATATCAGAGCTGTTTCTTAAACCCCCAGCATGTGGGCGAAGAAGGGACATAAATAGCACACTTTCACTAAACAAAAAGAGCCATTTAAAACACTGAATCTAATAGGCAAATGTAATGGAACATTGTAAGAAACGCTGCTACTCTTAAAGGCGTCATTAATAAGTGACTGAGCTTGTACATTGGAAAGATTTCAGTTTAAAAATCACAATCCTAATGAATAACAACATCGTGTCCCATAATGAAAAATTCAAACCAGCTTGTCTGCACCCCAGCGGCTCTTGACTTGATGTAATTACTGATTAAAATGTTAAAACCGTTTAGCTTGTGGCTGGAATATGTAATCACTCTATTTTATCATTCACGGCTGGTGCCGAGAGACCAATCCGACAAATGCTGCATCTGTCACCCCTTCCGGCGATTTGTCACTGTGCGGGCGTAACAAGTCAGAGGATATGACATAATTATCCCATTTTGTTTGTCTGCGCTGAACTCTAGCTATCGTGCCCTAAATTTGAACTCATAAACACAAAGAAATGCAACGGTCAGTGTCAAAAACACAAGGCTATAGAGAAAAGGGCACTGTGTCTGTTTTCATCAAGCTTATCGTGAATTACCATCTTCAGGTCAGAGGTCAGTAGCATAACAGCTAGCATGTGTGTTCTGTTGACACATGTTTGATAATAAGCACTTTTGCCATTACATGTCTTGTACAGTAATGCAAATGCACTTGCTAGCGTAGAATAACAGCAAACAGCATTAGCTTGCAGAAGAAAATATTAAAATCATGCTAAAAAGGCAAGGACATGTTGTGTTTTATATTCTAACAGCATCCGGCTAGACCAACAAGACTTCTCTTGCATCGTCAGCTATCTTTGATTTCATTAAGCCCCACTAGATTAGCGCTAAACTTGCATAATGCCTGATAATTAGTACTTTGGCCATTTAAGGTCTTTTCATACAGATATGCTTACAGCAGCATAACACAAACTAGTGTGAAGAAGAAAATACTATATTATGCTATAAAAGTATAGCAGGTTATGTTATGGTTTAGATGCTAGTAATGTTTGCTAAAGCAACATGACTTCAATAGCTAAACACAGTCAACTTACATTGGTATCCCTGCTGAAAAATCCAGCTTGAACCAGCCTAAGCTGGTTGGCTGGTTTTAGCTGGTCGACCAGCCTGGTTTTAGAGGGGTTTTGGCCATTTCCAGGCTGGTTTTCAGCCATTTCCAGCCTGGTTTTAGCTGGTCAGGGGTCCGTTTCCCAAACAACGACGTAGCTCGCGGCTGAACTATCATAGTGCGATGCATCGTTTGGCAAAAGAACGATGTAGCGACGAGTGTTTTCCAAAACCCGTAGTTTCTCTGTCGCAGATCCATCGCTTGAACCACGTTAGTTATAACGTAAAACGCCCATAATGATGCTCTAAATGGGGTGGAGTAACTTCTTTAGAGAACAACCCCATCATTTCTTTGAGCAAATTATATTGTTTTACACAAACACGCATTTAAAATAAAATCCAATATTAGTTTTGGTAAAAACATGCACTCGCTTTCCATTTTAATTGAAATATATGTAAATGGCACATATAGGGACTGTGTTTGCTTTACTAATATTATTGAGAAGTTGAACATTACATATTGTATTCTAAAACATAAAATTACTTACAAAAGCAAACACTATTCTAATATCATACATAAATCATATAAATAAATAAATAATGAGGCTATTTATTATATATATATATTTACTTTAATAATAATATTAATAATATTAATGATGATGATGATTATTTAGGATATTGTTTATTTATTTTTAAAAATTACAATTTGACACATTCAAACCACAGCAGAAAGTTCTAACCAACAGACCCATGTCATATACAGTAGAGATACTTAATAAATAACCCACTATAAAATAAAAGAATTAACGTATGCTATGTTTTTTATTTTCACAAGCATTGGAGACGCAACATAATTGCCGCTTTTAAATATACCTATAGCGTTCGCCATGAGGCTGTGTTAAAAATGATATCAATGTTTTCAAAGTGCACTGCAAAGGGAGCACAATTGTAAACATGAAGATCGCTTAAACTGAACTGTAAAAATACTTTGAAAGCAAATTACACCTAAGAGATTACCTTAATGCTTTTTAAATTTTAATAATTCCAACTTTGAATGTTAGAATGTTCTAAATGAATAGGGCATAGGGGGATAAGTGGGAATAGAACACAGCCATGCTTCTAACTACAGCTCCACAGGTGTAGGTTCAAGTCCTCAAGTTTGCGACGCAGTTTGTTGGAACGATGGATTCGGCAAACAGCAAATCAAAGAACTATGTTTGTAATGACGGAACTTGCGACCTTAGTTGGCTAACGATGGTTTTGGGAAATGCACCCCAGGCTGGGAGTTGACCAGCTAAAACCAGCTTGACCAGCCTGGTTTAAGCTGGACATAGCTGGTTTTGGCTGGTCAAGCTGGTTTTAGCTGGTCATTTTCCAGCCTTACCAGCTAAAACCAGGCTGGAAATTGCCAAAACCCCTCTAAAACCAGACTGGTCGACCAGCTAAAACCAGCCAACCAGCTTAGGCTGGTTTAAGCTGTTTTTTTCAGCAGGGATGGTTAAGATGATCCACCAGTTAAATGCTAAACTAGCATAATAGTTGTAAATTAGCACATTTGACATTAAAATTATTATCATATTGATTAGCATGCTAGGTACAACAGCACAATGCCATATGGAGTTTAGAATAGAAATGAAATGACCAGCTTAAACCAGCTAAAACCAGCTTGACCAGCCTGGTTTAAGTTGGACATAGCTGGTTTTGGTTGGTCAAACTGGTTTCAGCAGGTCAACTCCCAGCCTGCCCAGTAAGACCAGGCTGGAAATGGCTGGAAACCAGCCTGGAAATGGCCAAAACCCCTCTAAAACCAGGCTGGTCGACCAGCTAAAACCAGCCAACCAGCTTAGGCTGGTTTAAGCTGGATTTTTCAGCAGGGAACTCAGCCTGTATTATGCTAAAAAAGGAAGTATAGCATAATATGTTTTGTTTTAGATGCTAGTAGTGTTATACCAACATGACTTTAATAGCTAAACATTGTCAACTAACATTGGTATGATTACAATGCTCCGTTAAATGCTAAACTAGCATAATACTTGTAAATGAGCACATTTGATATTAGAATTATTGTCATATTGATTAGCATGCTAAGTACAACAGCACAATGCTATATAATGCAGAGTTTATGCAAAATATCAAGATATGCTGTGCTTTAAATGTTTAACTGTGTTCTCTAGCAAAACAAGACTTTGTTAGCTAAACTAGCATTACCAGTTAACCTGGTATGGTTACAATGTTCTACTAGTTTAGTGCCCTGCTGAAAAGAACAGCTTAAGATGACCAGCTAAACCCAGCTTGACCAGCCTAGCCAGGCTGGGAGCGAAGACCAGGCTGGAAATGGCTGGAAACCAGCCTGGAAATGGCCAAAACCCCTCAAA
Source organism: Danio kyathit (assembly GCA_903798195.1). Classification (NCBI taxonomy): domain Eukaryota; kingdom Metazoa; phylum Chordata; class Actinopteri; order Cypriniformes; family Danionidae; genus Danio; species Danio kyathit. The sequence continues at coordinate 22,927,405 of LR812529.1, read as the reverse complement.
AACCAGGCTGGTTGACCAGCTAAAACCAGCCAACCAGCCCAGGCTTTTCAGCAAGGAAATGAACATAGTGCCTGATAATTAGCACATTTACTGCTAAACTCATGTTTGCTATAGTTTAACAGCTCAATGTAGCATTAGCTTGTAGCAAATACAATATCATGCTAAAATGGCAAATTAAACAGGGTGTAGTTCAGATCCTTACAGTTTTTATTACTAGCTAACCTGACTTCCTTATCCAAATCAGCATTGTTTGCCTTCTTTGGTTACAAAGCTTCACTAGCTTACTAGTAAACTAGCATAACTCAGCCTGTACTATATTATGCCAAAAAAGCAAGTATAGCACGATGATGCTAGTTTTAGATGCTAGTACTGTTAGCTAAAGCAACATTACTTGAATAGCTAAACATTGTCAACTAACACTAGTTTGGTTATTTACTCCACCAGTTAAACGCTAAACTAGCATAATTAGCACATTTTGAAATAAAATTCTTGTCATATTGATTAGCATGCTAAGTACAACAGCACAATGCTATATTAATGTGGAATTTAGAATATTATATCATGCTATCGAGATATGTTGTGTTTTAGATGTTTAACATTGTTCTCTTGCAAAACAAGACTTTAACTAAACTAGCATTGCCAGTTAACCTGGAATGGTTACAAAGTTTAACTAGCTTAGCGCCAAACTAACATAGTGCCTGATAATTTGCATCATTGCCACTAAATCTCTTGATACATTTATGTTTGGTTTAACAGCACAATGTAGCATTAGCTTGTAGCAGAAACACATTATCATGCAAAAAGGGCAAATTAAACAGGGTGTATTTCAGATCCTTACAGTGTTCATCACAAGCTAACCTGACTTCCTTAGCCAAATCAGCATTGTTTGCCTTCTTTGGTTACAAAGCTTCACTAGATTACTGGTAAACTAGCATAAATCAGCCTGTGCTAGCATGGCTGTAGTCTTTACCTCCATTGACCTTCTCAGCAGGAAGGCTAACAGACCCACAGCTGTTCTTGATCACATATTGATCTGTTTATACTATCGTTTAGTGCATTTAAGTGTGTTTCCTATCAGATAGAGATCTTGTTTTATTATTATTTTTGCTTAGTATGAAGCAAATGATGTTGCAAATCAGCCCATATGTGCATCTAAACATGATCTAGCAGACCACTTATGTACAAATATCATATGTAGCGCAGAGGCAATGAAATTAAATAAATATGTAAGGCTCGCAGATTTGAAATGACGCTAGTAAGCAGTTTTGCCTTCCTCACAGGATTCTGTGTGTAGGAGTGCGAACAATGTATGAACTCCACCATCTGGTCTATTTTACAGCCTGTGTGAGCAAATCCTTCCCATTTCTAAAGTAGCATCTCGAGTTTTCATTTGTCCACTTTTATTCTCCCCTCAGGAGAGTGGTCTTTTTGTCCATAAGTAGACGAACGAGATGTTGTTGAGATAAGAACAAAAGGAGTTCAGGACAAGAGAGGTCACACTCGCGGGAGTCTACAGCACACAGCCCTGTTTTAGAGGACAGTTGAGGAATTTGACACACTAAAGTTGGTGACCTCCGTAAACTTTAGAGATCCTGTGTCGGCCACAAACACATACTGTACACACACACACACATACACACACACACACACACACACACACACACACACACACACACACACACACACACACACACACACACACACACACACACACACACACACACACACACACACACACACACACACACACACACACACACACACACATTAAAAACAGCTTTCGATTCGAACTGAACTCACACAAAACCTGAAAAAAAAACCCTTTTGTCCCATTAAGAGAAGGGTTAAAAAAATCTGATATTTGAATAAATTAATAATCATATCTCAAAAAATGGTGTGAGTTTGTGGGTGGAAATTACTTTATTTGCCAAACAAATCTTGCTGACTAATGCATTCTCAGTTTCTATGTATTTATAATTTAAAGTTACATGTTTAAAAAGTTAAAGTGTAATTACTGTCTTATTCTAAACAACTCAAAAATCAAAATTCTAAAATATACTGTACAATATATTAACATATAATATAATATAATAATATTACAAATTAAAACAATAAATAAATATGTATATATATATATATATATATATATATATATATATATATATATATATATATATATATATATATATATATATATATATATATATATATATATATACACAGAGTTTGCATGTTCTCCCTGCATTCGCGTGGGTTTCCTCCGGGTGCTCCGGTTTCCCCCACAGTCCAAAGACATGCGGTACAGGTGAATTGGGTAGGCTAAATTGTCCGTAGTGTATGTGTGTGAATGAGTGTGTGGATGTTCCCAGAGATGGGTTGCGGCTGGAAGGGCATCCGCTGCGTAAAATTGTGCTGGATAAGTTGGCGGTTCATTCCGCTGTGGCGACCCCGGATTAATAAAGGGACTAAGCCGACAAGAAAATTAATGAATATATATACACATATACAGTATATATCAAAAAACACTTTCATGGTCTTTAAATATGTAATTATCCCAGCGACTCCCATATGAATCGTTCAGCGATTCATTTGTTCCCAAACCCCTCCTTAGCGTGATGCTAATCTGCGCTGATTGGACTGATGACAGCCTGTTGCGATTGGTCGACACTGATAGCCTTCAGCGCGAGACAGAGTGAAATGCCCAGCACAGCTTATCAACAATATAGAAGTAGTCAGAGTGCATTCCGCTTCATATTAGTGTAAGGCATGGATTTCGGCAGTGGGTGAATGTAAATACAGACGATGGACTTGAAAATACTGACAACTAACTATTTTATTGAGCAAAAACTCCAAGAACTAGGGAGGAGATCGACGCGAGTCTCCTAGCCCATCACACTTTACCTCAGTGTTGCCAGATGTAGCTGACTGATTCCAGCCCAAAAACTATCCAAAACCCGCCAAAATGCAAAAAAAACCCACCCACTCATCTGGAAAACACGGCGGTGACAGTCGCGAAAAACATGATAAGTGTTTATACCCACACAATTGTCTTAAAAACAGTCCAATTGAGCGGGAAACCGCCCAATCTGGCAACACTGCTCTACCTGCTCTTTTTTCACACACACACACACACACACACACACACACACACACACACACACACACACACACACACACACACACACACACACACACACACACACACACACACACACACACACACACACACACACACACACACACACACACACACACACACACTACCCTTCTCCTCAGAGGACACAACACAAAAATAAAAGTCCGTAACAGAAACATTCAAAAACAGAATACATAGAATGTACATTAAAGAAACAACTTCACATTAGTTACTAACACCATAGTGTTGTCCGGGCCAGCTCGTCCATGGAATAGTGAGGGTGGCGTCCGCGAACTCCCCGGGTTCTCACTTTCATCCGCGACACCCACCCCCTCCCTCCCGGTCCTCACTTTCCTCCAGTCTCCCGGATTTTTTGTGTGTGCATGAGTGCATTAAAGCAGTGCAGTTAAACACCAGCATATTGCTCTATTATTAACAATAACACACATTTAGTATTAATCCACACAGTGGCAAAAGCTAAACTATTCTGAACCTTGACCGCCGCACGTGTGTGAGAACAGCTGACGGTAGCCATAGCTATGACAAACGACAGGATTGCAAGCTCACAAACACGTTTAAATCCGTAAAGAAAGCGGCACGCGTCGCGTTTTTAGCGGGGTTTTAGTCGTGATATGTATAAGTGTTATATGTTCTCAGGGCTTACCTGTACTCTGCTTTGCCCAACGATCACCAACCCTCATTACAAAATGGAGGAAGAAACTAATCCATGAGCTTTGTACTGATAGTTCCTGTGGAACTCTGTCAAAGTCTCATACATCAGTAGTCTTTTCTGATCCTTCCTTTTTTTGCAAGAATAAACCTCAACCACTGACTCTTCACAGCTTCATCTTTGGGTAGAGAATATAACACAAACTTTCCCTCAAACTTCCAATAATATCCAGCTAAGCACAGCGTCTTCATGACTCATGACTTCAGGATCTGTTTATCTTCCTCTTTGTCTTTGCTGCTGTGTTAGTGGGCGGGACCGCAGGTTTAAATTTTCCCGGGTTTGCGAGTAATTGTGCGGGGCTTATGTTTCGTATCCACGTCACGCCGAAACAGCTAAAGACTCGTTATCAAGAAGATTCATTCGAGCCACTATGAGTCGACTTTTTTATAGATGAATCAATAGTTTTAAACACTGTCCACTTTCAGATTTAAGCCTTAGCTGGATATTTCACTTCACTTAGAGCTGTGTTACACACTACATAGAAGGTCATTTTCAAAAAACCCATAATAGGGGCTCTTTAATATTTATTTTTGAAATACAGTCGTCTCTCGCCAAAACACAGTTCACCTTTCACGGTCCTGCAGTTCTGTGGATTTTTTATGTGCAATTTTGACATGATTTTTTTTACAGCGCATTGTGTTCTGCGTCCTGATTGGCTGTAGATCATTGTACAGTACATAATGCGTACAGCTTGCCAAATCTTTTTGCTAGCAGCGTGACTCTGAAGTTCTGCACTGTATGTTTGCAAGTTTTCTCCCCACAACGTTGACGAAACATTCTGCATCGTCAAAGCCATCAATGATAGCACCCAATAGCAACATAGAGTCATTCTGAAAACGTAGCCCTATTTACACGTTTCTGGAGATCGCAAATTATGAAGCCAGAGCTACGAACGTATGGCTGCATTTCGTCTTTAAAAAGAACGATACGGGGTGGTATGATGCTTACCTGCATGTGGACGGCTTTTCTGCTGTTACCAGTTTGTCCGGTAGTTCGACACATACGTCGGCAGACTTGAGATGGAGAGCAGAGTTGAACGCGACGACGGGGTTTAAGTCCGGTGAAGAACAGTTCCAGAAAGCAGGTAAGACAAAAACAAAAGCCAAAAAATAAAATAAACAAGTAAATTATAGGGTGAGAATGTGGTAAAATCTGAAAATGTGGTAAAAATCAGGGGGCTTTTCTTTTTCTGGATTGCTTTTCAAGACACTGCGGTTGGCTTTAGGGTAGGGGGTGGATGGATGAATCGGTGCTTTTGAAAACACTGTTAGTTGGGTATAGAGAATGAGGAGAGTGGAAGGATCGGTCGGTTGGTCAGTCAGTCAGTCAGTTAGTCAACAGCGGCCTCTGGTGGATTTATATGAAAACAGAATGCACACATGGCACTCGCATGAAAAATTTGAGATCTAAAAAAGCATACACAGTGGCCTCTGGCAGATTCGCAAAAGCAAAAATTGCAAAAAAAAAATGAAGCTCCTGAGACGTATTTTGCTCTCTTCAGAAATATATATAGGGGTACGTAATCAGAATGTGTCTGGGTTGCCCAAAAGGCAGGAGAAGATGCTAACCATCACACAAAAAGTTATGCATATATAGGTAGAAGTTACGCATGTGTTGCCTATCTGCTTATCTGAGAAATGCCTAGAAGAGAAAAGTGTATAAAGAGTGTGGTGAGGGGTTTTACAGCCTTAAAACATCTATAATAATTGTAAAAAATAAAGTCGACTATTTCGCAGATTTCACCTAATGTGGGCTATTTTTAGAATGCGTCTCCCGCCATTAACACGGGACCACTATATTTATTTAAACATTTGTTAATACCAGGTGGACAGGTGGAAATGGTAATGTACTTTTGCTGACCAAATATTTAATACAATAACACAACATGAGAACAGGCACACACACTTTCTTAATAAAATACTCCTAAAACTGTATTGCATAACTATCCTGAATGAATGAGGCCCACTGTTTTTGCAAATTCATGTAGTGACGCAAATTACACAGAATGTCACACCTCAGCTTTGTACCAAAATTTCACACTGTTCCAGAACAGCGGAAACAAAATTCAGCCGGTGAGTCAGATATTTAAATAAGACAAAATGGAAATCAGTTGTATCAAAGCCTGACACCTGCTTAATGGAGGAAACAATCGCCATGATTCATTCTGATGTCCTTTACATTTTCTAAGTGAGTTTTGCAGCCTAATTGCCTTGAGTTGACATTAATACTGAAGAGATGACTCAGCGTGGGTCTCAACCTCACCATGTTCATCTGCTACCAGATTTCTTAACTTCACTTTTTTCCAGGACGTGGCAAGGGCTCTACAATACACAGTCTAAGATTTGTTCAAACGGACAATTCAATCCATGACTAAGTCAGCTGCCTCTTCGTCAGGTGTTCAATTACAGAGATGAAAAATGACAGTGGCCCATTAATGACAGACAAAAATGTCATGACAAGCAATTCAGCCTATTTTCTTGTAAGCAGCGCACAGGGTTGGTTATATTGGTATTTTAAATGACTGGAAAATTGGATGATGCATAATTGTTAAAGAAACGGTTCACCCCAATATAAAGAAAGAATGAAATCATTTACTCACTCTCACGTCATTTCTAAAACAGTGTCTATGAATGAAAGTGAAATGTGCCACTTGTTCTTTTCCAAGAGTAGACACCAAAAGGACATAAAATCATCTGAAAGTAACATAAAAGTGGTTGATATAACTCATTCACTATATTCCAAGTTTTATAAACTGCTAAACTGCCCCTTCAGGGACTCAAATAATTGGGTTAACTCTTTCACACGTACAATCACACGGGTGTGATCAGCCTTGGCTGGTCCCTAAAGCATATGATCACACTGGTGTGATTAGACCATTCAGAGTGCACGTCATCAACTGCTAAATTTTAAATCTGATGGTGTGCGCTGAGGCACAGAAAGAGGTCCGCAGCGCTTGTCATAAATCACAATTTATCTATGCTTTCAAACAAAAAAACATTTAGATTAAGTTTCAGACATTTAAATACATATAACTACAAGCAAAACATACCATTTAAAGTTTGCAAAACACATGTCTATGGAGACAGCAATAATAATTTTTCAATATAACTGGACGCTTTGTTCACGTAAGATTCATTGTTTATGTTACTATGCATGAGAGGGTAAAGTCTAGATGGGATACAGCTGAGGATACTCACAGCAATACAGCACATTTTGTGACACTGTAAAACAAACCATATTTTTACATTACCGTGAGAGTTGGATTTAGGGTTGAGGTAGCGGTTGATGCTAATAAATGAATACGTAATTTGTTATATAATATAAATACTTCTCATTAACTTCCGATCGCAGCTGTATCCCTTCTAGCAACAACAGTGGCACCCAATACTCGTCATAAAACAAATAATATGATCATTATTAAGCTGTTTAAATGACAAAACATGTTCTATCACATATTTAGGAATCCGACTATCAGAAATTTCATTGGTGGTCATTGGTGGTCACAACATTGGTGGTCAATATTTACAGAAAAGGGCAAAAAGAAACAAAATACGGGCTGGTGGGTCATTAAATAAACTTGACGCTTCGCCATAGGAACTTTAGAACGAAATGGATTCTAAGTAACGGTCACAAAAAAAAAAAAAAAACTCATGCAGGAGGGTCAGCTGGAGTATTTAAAAATGTGTGAAAGGGTTAATGAGCTAAACCCAAGAACTGAATTGGTTCAAACTGCAAATGAATCATTTAGATCCATTTTCAAAATGAGATGAAAGGATTCAGCATCAGACTTCAATGGTTAGTTCCTCTCATGTTATTACAAAGCTATAAGACATTAGTTCATTTTCAGAGCACAAATAAAGATATTTTAAGGAAATCTGAGATATTTCTTTGCCTCCATCTGTTCACTCAGAACTCCAAACTAAATCCATATGAATAAAGCAACCCAGGCTCATTCTGATTACGTACCCCTATATATATTTCTGGAGAGCACCAAATATGTCCCAGGAGCTATGTTTTTTGCAGTTTTTGTTTTCACAAACCCACCAGAGGTCGCTGTGTACACTTTTTTAGATTTCAAATTTCTCTCGCGAGTGCCATTCGCACCTGCTGTTCTCACGTAAAATCCACCGCTGTCGACTGACTGACTAAATGACTGACTGATAAACCAACCGATCCACCCACCCTCCTCATTCCCTAAACCCAGACAATAGTGTTTTTAAAAGCACCGGATGACCCGCTCACCTCCTTCCCTAAACCCAACTGCAGTGTTTTAAAAAGCAATCCAGAAGAAGAAAAGCCCCCTGATTTTTACCATGTTTTCACATTGTACCACATTCTCACTCTGTTATTTACTTGTTTATTTAATTTTTAGCTTTTGTTTTTGTCTTACCCGCTTTCTGGAACCATTCCTCACCGGACACATGTTGTCGCGGTCAACTCCTCTCTGCGTCTCAAGTCCACCAACGTACATGTCGAGCAACTGGACAAACTGGTAACAGCAGAAAAGCCATCCATACGGAGGTAAGCAGTCAGCTGGTAAGCAATAAAAGGAACGGCGTCATACCACCCCATAGCATTCATTTTAAAGACGAAATGCAGCCATACAGCTCTGGCTACATAATTTGAGATCTCCAGAAATGTATATAGGGCTACGTTTTCAGAATGAGCCTATGTTGAAATAAAGTGACTTAATACATGTCTTGTGAAGATAAAAAAACAAACAGGATTGAATCTCAGTTGTTGTTTTTTTTATTCCCATATAAACATTGATTGGCAAAAAACATCCTAAATTGATTCCAGAAGCTCAAGCATGCTTGCTTGACATGTGAGAATCAATGAAGTTTATTAATGATGAATCAAACATCTCTACTTCTCATGTGAATACACAAAAAAGAGGTGAAATTCACCCCAAATGAAAACCGCACAACCTTCATGTTGACTTTACCAGTGGAATCCCGTTAAAATATATGTGCAATACATATCACATGTGGTTTTGAAATGCTTCAATGTAAAAAAAACTAAAATAATAGACAAAAAAAAAAAAAAAAAAAAATCCCCGCACAAGGTCAAAATTGACAGGTATTGCTATATTTGTGGGGACATTTGGTGCCCACAATGTAAGGAATTCAAGGCACACACACACACATATATATACAAACACATACACACACAAACCTTTTTCTGCTCATGACAGTCTAATGAGAAACTATGACAGATCTGGGTTATGCGCTACTGAGAGTTGCTTGCGTGTGTGTGTCTCAATAAGACTGAAGAAATGGAGAAATGATTAAGCTTAAAAACTCACAGTGGCCACGACTGATTCTCTTTCATTACTAGAGAAACAACCTCTCCTCGAGCCCCAGGGATCTATGTGTGTGTGCAATTGACAATGGGCTTCATGAGCAACATAATTGTTTGCAAATGGTTCAGTCAAGCAATGCTAAGAACACATGGTATGGGGCTCAATGAGCCAATGTTCAACATATAACATGCTGACTAGAAGATAAACCAAGAGAATGAGACACATCCAGCTGATCTCCTGATGTTGTGCCAGCAATTATTTAGCCTCAGATTTAGGGCTTAGGGAAAGTGTGTTTCGGGGGAAGGGACACTAGCGAGGGAGGGTTCGGAGGGTGTTAACGGTTAAATGTCTCGCTCGGCTTGTTTTGAAGTCACTGGATCATGATAGCTTCTTAAAACACAGCATGCAGTTGAAATTAGACTCCAAATGGTTCTGGGTGCATGAAATCTTAAAATGCTGCATTTTTGATTTTAGATATCAGATTGACCAAAATTAGTCTAAGATATTTTTAGGTGAACTTTTTTCCCCAGACACTGCAGGCAAAAACACTGTTTCATACTGTAGCTTTATTCTCTACTGAATACAGAATTGTACTGGATATGCTCATACATAAATTAACTTATATAAAATATTTTATTCTACAAATATTTGTAAACAATTAAATAATTTTTCTGTCTGCTCACAGTATTTTCTGAATTATAGAGTAATAAATTAACTTGACAAAATAATTTCTGTAAAAACCTTTGGCTCTTAGAAAAAAACTGAAAAAAAGAAACAATATTTTTAAACTAGATATGTATACAAATAGCATATTTAATTTAATGATGCCTGAATATTTGTAATTCTAAATGTAGTAATAATAATAATAATAATAATAATAATAATAATAATAAAAAATAATAATAATAATATTACTATTGCAGTGTCTTGCTTTAACACTGCTGAGTAAAAAAGTCTCCTCAAAGTCAGAGGTCATTGTCCATCTTCAAGGAGAAGCTGGTTTTATTTGCAGGGATTTATTGGGTCCAGACATGAGACAGAAAGATGGATAGGGTTCTAGCAGTGTTACGTGTCAATATTTAAAATGAGGATTAGATGAAAAGAGAAGTGAAAGGGAGGAGAAAGAGTTTGCTCTCTCATTCTTGCACTGACAACATGAGCCTTCTTTCTTTCGCTTTCTTGGTGAAAGCAAAACCCTTTTCACAAAGTCGTGCTTTTTTCAGTAGAGCTGAGCTTCAAAACAAACACTATATTGTGAGCCTTAAACTTATTATTAAGCTGCAGAAATGCATACACAATTCACACCACTGAAGAGCTCAATTATAAAGCAAAACAACTAAAATTTCAATACCATTTCCTAAAAGAATTGTAAAAATAAATAAATTCATATTAATAATAACTACATAATTACAATAACTTAATAATAATTATGACATAACTTACATATAATTACATAATAATTTACATTTAATACTGTACTTTGATAAATACTTTTAGTTTTATAAATTATGCATAAAATATTGTAAATAAAGTAATGGTTAATTACTAAAATATAAATATGTTTAAATTAGTATTTAATAATATGTATATGTACTATTATTATTGTTTGTAAAACAAGTAAACAAACAAAAAAATTATTTTTTTAAATGTACATAAGATACTCAATGTCAAAACATGATTTCTGAAAATAACAACCCAGGCTCATACTGAAAACGTACCGCTATATACATTTCCGGAGAGCGCCAAATACGTCCCAAGAGCTACTTTTTTGCAGTTTTTGTTTTCGCGAATCCACCAGAAATCACTGTGTACGCTTTTTCAGATCTTAAATTTCTCTCGCAAGTGCCATTCGTGCCTGCTGCTCTCGCGTAAATCCACCAGAGGCCGCTGACGACTGACTGACTGATCGACTGACCCACCCTCCTCTTTCCATAAACCCAACCAATAGTGTTTTCAAAAGCACTGATTGACCCGCCCACCAACTTCCTTGAATCCAACTGACAGTTTTAAAAAGTAATCCAGAAAAAGAAAAAACCTTGCCTGATTTTTACCACGTTTTCAGATTTTACCACAATCTAACCCTGTCACTTACTTATTTATTTAATTTGTGGGATTCTGTTTTTGTCTTACCCGTTTTCTGGAACCGTTCTTCGCCGAACCCTGTCGTCATGGTCTCAAGTCTGCCGACATACATGGTGAGCTACTAGACAAACTGGTAACAGCGGGAAAGCCATTCATACGGATGTAATCGGTCAGCTGGAAGGCGTGAAAAGGAACGGCGTCATACCGCCCCGTAGTTTTCGTTTTAAAAACAAAATGCAGCCATATGTACCTCTGGCTACATAATTCACGATCTCCAGAAATGTATATAGGGCTACGTTTTGAGCCTATTTTGGAAAATAAACACCTCAAGTTGTAGTAACTATTGCAATTATTCAATGCACAACATAAAGAAACATGTCATTTGTAAATTATTAAAAATGAAATTTAAGAAATGCTTATTTCCACAGATAAACACATCAATTTAATTTTGAATGAATTAATAAATTAAATCAATCTTATTTTCTAGTCCTGCCTGCAGAAGATCTGGTCTCTAAATACTTTAAGATTATTTTTTTTTACTTTTATTTTTATTTAGTTTTTTTTTTTTTACAATACAGAACAATATTTTAACAGGAAAAAAAGGAAAAAACATGCAGACATCACTTGCATCATTACATACATACACATACCAATATGCACATACATAATTACCTATATATAAACATAAACTTGCATGTAAAAAGAGTTCAAAATAAATAAATAAATAAATAAATAAATAAATAAATAAATAAATAAATAAATAAATAAATAAATAAAATAAAATAAAAATAAATGAAAAAAAAATAAAGCCAACACATAAGATTGCTATATCTCTTCCAATAACCATTTATTTAAATTAGTGTTGGGTCGTTATCAGCGTTAATGTGCTGCGTTAACGCGAGACTCTTATAGCGCGATAAAAAAACTATTGCCGTTAATCTATTCTCAAAGTTACATTGGGAGCTAGGTCTATTCTACGCAAGCTATGATGACTTTCACCTTCATAATTTAGCGCGGATGTATACCTGACTGGTGAGCCCTCTGACAAAAAAAATGACTGACTTTAACTGCAGTTCGGCAGTTTCACCTTCACTCATGAACATTTCATTCATGCCCCCGTGACAAACTGGGGTATTAGACGCAAATAATGAGTAAGGACTGGTGAGAATGTCATGGAATTTAATAATGCACGCCAAACGGAAAGAAAAAAAACTTCCGCATTTCGCGATGTGTGCGGTCCTTTACTGACAGTCGCGTGTGTGGATCTTGTCAGAAAATATCAGTAGTATCTGGATGCAGCCTTTATGATGCAAGCTGAGATTGCATCACTCAGCGATGCAATGAAAATATGGCGAAAGGCCTACATGACGGTAATAGTTTGATCGCAATGTTTACTTTAATAATGCGCCTAATATATGCATACTCCATGTCTTAACCTACACTGGTCTCACGGTTCGGTTCGGTTACGATTATAATGCCATCGATTCGGCTCAATTTGATATCTTGGTGCATCACGGTGCATTGACGATGCTTTCCACACACAATTTAAAATTTGACTTTACAGGCGGTGTTCACCGATGAGTGACACTGATAAACGGCAGCGGCGCAGTGTTGCCAGATTGGGCAGTTTTGGATAGGCATTTCGGCGAGTTTTGGATAGTTTTTGGGCTGGAATCAGTCAGCTACATCTGGCAACACTGCAGCGTTGATCACAGCTGATCCATGATAGATGCGGTGGAGAAAACTCGCGCGCTCGTGTCTGTATCCAGAAGTATCACTGCAACAGCCGAGAGGAGAGGAAAAGTCACGCCAGCCAGTCAAATGGGCCACAGTAAGAGAGAGAGAGAGAGAGAGAGAGAGAGAGAGAGAGTTTGTACGCAGCAACGCTCCCCTGCTTTGGCAATACGAATGTAGTTATTTGTCATGCCAATAAAGCACCTCAAATTAAATGAAAATGAGAGAGACAGAGACAGAGAGAGAGAGAGAGAGAGAGAGAGAGAGAGAGAGAGAGAGAGAGAGAGAGAGAGAGAGAGATGGAGTTTACTTTCATTCTCTCAATCGAAGTGAAGGGGCTTCTACTGTGTCAGTGAAAGACTGTCCAGCAAACACACACGCAGTGAAATTGTGCAGAGTTTCTACGTTTTTAAGTAGTTGGAGTGTTGTAAATACTCGCGCTCGCCTCCCTCGCCATAGTAAGCTACGGCGACATAGCGCATATGAGATAAATGACGTCAGTACACAACCGATACCGAATAGTCCGCTTTTGCATCGGGGTACACTGAAGAAACATTTAATTTTGACACCCCTACTGTTTAGTTCAGTTATGACTTTAGTCGGATTAAGGTGATCAAAAATCACTGTTTGGAGCTTATGTAGGCCTACAGTTCAAAATTCATGTTTAACTGAATAAACAGTTAGTAAACACAAGTACATCTTATTGAACATCATTTATTTTCATCACCAATTATCATAGTAGAACAGTTTCTCAAGCAGTTTGTGATGCATTTTGGAAACAGGAGATGAGCCCCTGGTCTAATGCGCCACCTGGCTTGAGAAACCCGTTCTCAAAGACTTATTATTTGGGTAGCACACATATTCTGAATGCCTTCGGCAGAATTCAAATGAGCCATGTTAATCTAGATTAATCTAGATTAAAAAAAATTAATCTAGCCCACCTATAATTTAAATGGAGATGTCTTTTCATGTATATTCCCTACACATCAACCATTTTTCCAGTTTTCATCCTCAACATAAATGTTTTTCATTACATGAATTTCTTCAATGATCTCACACCACTGCTTACGTTTCAAGGTGGAGTCTTTAAGCCAGTTCCTTGTTATAGTGTTTTTGTATGCCACAAGAAGAATCTTTAAGATCATAAGATCATAAGAAAACTTACTTATAACTTCACAATGAAATAATAAAATATGTAATAAATAATTGTAATATTCAGCTGTATCACTTAAAAACAAGCAATCAATACAAAACTTTTCTTCCAGTCTTACATGCACAGATCTTGAGTTTGGGTTTGGTATGGAGGTGTGAAGCCTGAGGGAAACTCAGGAGGAGCTCTGTGCAATTTTAAAAACCAGAGCAAATGCCAACAATTCTCTACTGGTAGAGAAGCAGGACTCAGTCTCTGTCTCTGGAGTTACACACACACACATACAGCATGAACAAACAAAACACACCGTCCATATTCAAACAGTGAAACTCAACGAAAGCTCATTTACACATCCTGTCCACCTCATTACATCCACACAGTTGGTCGGTCCCAGTGAAAGCCTAAAGGAGTGTGTTACATTAATAACAATCACTTATCAAAGTCAGCACAGCTTTCAGCAGCTTAATGAGTGAAGGACTGCCTAGCCAGACCTGCAGAACTATACACACAGTGGATGAAAACTGCAGCCTCAGTGATATTTCCACAGCTAATGGGCTTTTAATATTCCTGACATGTGGTTTGCACTTGGGTGCTAGATGCTTGTGTGTGTGAAGAAGAGCACAACACACTGGATGCTGCATTAGGAAATTGCTTTCTGAAAAAATAAATAACATCATGGGCTATTAAATAAAATAGCCAAATAAATGTTAAAGTAGTGAAAATGGGATTTTTTTGGGGTGCAATTTAGTTTTTGGGAAAATTGTTACCATAGCAAAAAAAGGTGTACTGAAATTTTAAATAAAATGAAAAATAAATAAATAAATACATAGAAATAAAAATACTTAAATTTTTCAATCACAGAATAGGAGTCAAAATTAGGCTAATAAATTAAATAGGCTAATAAATTAATTAAATAAAGAAAAAACAAATATATAAATAATAATAAAAAAATAATAAAGTAAAATAACAAAAACAATAATTTTTTTTATCATAGACTAAGAGGCAAAAATAGGTAATAAAATAAATAGGGTATTAAATGAAATATAAAATAAAATGAAGTGAAAACAAATAGGTAAACAATAATAAAAATAATAAAGTAAAAAAAAACAAAAAAAAAAACAATAAAACAACATTCCTTTTTTAATCATTGACTAAGAGGCATTTAATAAATAATATAAATAAAAAATAAAATAAATTCACTTTAATTTTTCAGTCATAGACTGTATATATTACTGAAACACTCATCTTGTCAGAGTAAAAAAACAGAAAAATCTAACATTAATACTCAATTATAGTTTAAGGCCCAATCCCAATTGTAATTTTGTACCCCTTGAAACAGAGTGTGAAGGGCAAGGGCTTCAAAATTTACCCCTAAGAAATAGGACACCACTGCAACACCTGCACACGTCATCATGTCATCGCGATCTCTTAATTCATATGAGATTGATGATCGCGACTGCTGTAGTTATTCCAGTTGTGTTATTTTTTGGTATTTATCTACAGGAAATCACTGAAGGCAACAATATCATGTTATCATGATGATATAATGTGGCAATAAGCCTGCAACCATAAAGTTACTGTGCACTTACACCGTAGCCATTCATGTAAACACAAGAAAACAACATTAACGTTATAGCAGATACCGTAAAAAGCTCATTTCCAGCCACTAGACTTTTCTGACAGGGTATTCATGTGTCATCGAGTGACAGATGTGAACGTATGTTGTGAGACTGCTATACAGGAGTTATTATTAGGGATTCCAGATTTAGGGTTTTATTTTAGCGTTTTTTTTAAGCATGATGGTAAAATACGAACGCTGTTATGAATGTAATAAAACATATGCTTGTTTGTTCTAAAAATGTGCAATAATGACAAAAAATACTAATTTGTGCATCTCCTTACTTCCGTGTACAGCCATGTTGTCATTGTAGCTGGTGTATTCTGGGAAATTTTCTTACCCCTTGGTTTCGAGTGTGGTCCTGAAAAATCTCCATTTTGAGGGCTATCTAGCCCTTCCCCTTAGCCCTACGGCTTCACGCTAAAAAGAATTGGGACACATGAACATGCAAAACAAGGGGTAGGGGTAAGGGAAAGGGCTAAGCGGTAGAATTGGGATTGGGCCTAAATATTCTCTCTAAGCTCCATTTTCATAGCAAAAACAAAAAAAAACTAATCAAACTCATGACAAAAATGAATAACCTATATCAGCATGATAACAACTGCCTTAAATGACCAAAAACATTTTTCAGAAAATGTCTAATAGAATTGTAAATATTTTTTTTATTTAGATTCAATCCTATTTGTTTACATGGAGAAAGCATGGTTTATGACCTGTACTGCATCCAGCCACCAGGGGGTGATGCAAAGCAGTGGTCACAACCCAACCACTGGGCCGCAGACCAGTACAGGTCTGTGGATCAATTGGTACCAGGCCGCACAAGAAATTATTTTGTTTTATTTATTATCTGGGTCTGAACGATCTTTTATTTTGAAACGTCTTTTATTTTGAAAAATTACTGTATTCTCTCGGTTACATCTCGGTCACTTGAGTGCCAAAATTTAACCCACATGCTAGCAAAATGAGTAAGAAACAGGCATCTTTGGAAAGTTTCCTTGCGAAAGGAAAAACGCCCAGTGAAGGACCTGCGAACTGCCAAGGAATGGATCCGCAACCCATTTGTCAGCAAATCAGGTGAATCCAGCATGTCTGTGTGAGAAAAAGATCAACTGCTGGAAATCCCAGCAGCCAGGGGCCGTTCACATATCGCGTCTTTTCCGCACGCAAGTTTGCTATTTCCCAATTGAAAACATCTCAACTGCCGTGAGCGTACCGCGAGTCATGTGACAAGAATTAACTGATCAGCTTCATACTTTGTATTGAATATACACATTTCAGCAGACAAACACAGGACACCCAAAACAGTGCATTGCTTTTCATTTTTTTCCCATAGGTAAAACTTGTATTAGAGTCGCAGCAATGTTTTATCAGCTTGTCTAGAGCTGAAGATCTTTGTTCGAACCCGATGGGACCCGATGAGATCAATTCGTTTGTTACAACATTAAAATACATTCCTGCAAAGGTGAAACAAATGATGACGGAGAAGTTTAAAAGAGTGAATTTTGACTGCGGTCAGGCCAGCCGCCAGTCCAAAAAGAACGGTCATTCTAGCTGGCAAGTTATTTCTGCAGTCACTCATACACTGCGTATTACGGTAGAGCACTAAACAGCAATGTATGTACAGCAAGCTGACAGGGAAGATGACGAGGTCACTCGCTACATTGAAACCACTGTCATGGAAAATTAAATGGATGTTCTTGTCTGGTAGAAAATTAACAAACAATCCTACTCAAAACTTGCAAAATTAGCCAGATCAGAACAATGCATCTCGGCCAGTAGCAGCAGCAGTGAAAGGGTGTTCAGTGCTGCTGGACGCACCATCCTGAGTGCAGGACTGCGCTATAGCCATTGGCAGTGGATTCAATAATGCTCCTCCACAAAAACATGTAGCTTAATCTTGGTGAGTAAAGGGTTTTTAAATTATGAATAAATATTATTTAAACCATAAAATCATAATGTAGACAGAGTATACAGGCTAATGTTGGCATTAGGCTATTCTTTTAATATTCAGCTTCACCGTCGCCTTAAGGCCAGATTGTGAAGAGAAGTGGCGAAACAAATCCCGCAGAGCCTTCATCTTAATTTCGTTATTGCCAAATACCCGTCATAATTTATCATTTATTTTAATTTTATTTGTTAAGAAAGACTTCTTTTTATTGGTATGTTGGCCAATTTAAAGGCTAATGCTGCGTCCCAATCCGCATACTATCCGTCCTAAATAGTATGTGAAAGTAGAATTAGTATGTCCCAAATCGTAGTATGTTGAAAAGAGTATGCCAAAAACTCCCGGATGGTTTACTATTTCCGGTCAAAATTTTAAGCGTAGAAGCGTCCATACTCTAACCGCTGATATTGCCCACAGTACATTGCGCGTTGGACGTGAATTCGATTAGAACTACAAAACGCGGGTGAAAAGTGTAAACAAACTACAAACATGATGGACGCGCGAGACCAACCGTCAAGCAGAGAGGCTTCGGTACAGATGTTTGTATGACTGTTGATTAATATCTAGCCCACTGGAGAATATTTAAATAGCGTTGTCTGTGTTATATTTCATCTACAACAACAATACTGAACTTATATAAAGATGTGTTTGGACATTACCGTCTGAATGCAGAATTATCCAAAGACCTGAGGAGATTTCTCTGCATGAAAGACTCTTGAATGGGAGATTATCCTGCTGCTGCTTCTCCAATAAGGTAGGAAATTAAATACGACAGAAATGTGGACGATTGACAGGGCTCTAACACAACGATCTGTGAAACGAGGAAGTAGTATGTCCCAAAGCTTGCATACTTTTCTGTTACTCACTCAAAAGTATATATTTTTCGTCCTCAAAAAAAGTACATACTTTTAGGTCGTAGTATAAGTATGCGAATTGGGACGTAGCATAAGTCTATGTACCTAGGCCTGTTTAAAGTGCTGAGATGTTACGATGTTACAGAAGACTTATTTTATTTCTTTGTTCCAACTTCTAAGTGGCCTATAGCCTATGTGTGTTACGAATAAATTATGTTAAAACATATAAATGACTCATTCTTGAAAAAAGGCAAAAGAGCTGTGTGCATGTGCACATCTGAATAATGTCGGGTTTTAAACCGGTTCGGGCTTTATAAAGCTGTCAATCAAAATGTACCTGAGAAAACAGATGATGATCGCTTAGTTCCATGAAACCCCCTACCTCCCCGGGCCATGGTAAAATTGTCACGCGTTGACCGGTCATCTGACCACTGATGTAAAGAGCCTGCAGTGTCACTTTTTACAATTTAAAAGTGTTTTCTTTCTTTCTTTCTTTTTTGGCTTGATCTCATATTAGAGTTAGTTGTCTCCAACCTACAGTATTTACCCCCCTTGAATGCTATCTTAACTACGCCCCTCCATCTGTACGTTTGTTGTCCTCTGGTGTGTTTGGGAAATCAATTACAACTGTGCATTTCGACTTGTTTGGAAAAGACTCCTAAATGATCTTGTGTCCCTGAGGTAAACAAGAGAGGAAACGGAACGAGCCAGAGAAAAAGAACAAGAGAAAGAAAAAAAAGCTTGATTTTTCTGACAGACCATCAGGCTGGAGGAGTGAATGAGGGTCTGCCAGATCTGCATACTGCTGTACATAAGAAAGCCAACAAAAGCCTGATGGAAGATGAGATGAAACAGTGCGATGCCTCTGTTGGCAGAGCTGTGTCAGGATGAAGGCCAACACTGCGAATGTAATCTTTCATGAAGACTGCAGGACTACAGTCATGAAGCCCACACACACTCGCACTTCAGTATGAAACATGATCGGGACTAAAGTTTGGCTTAACATTGCCTAAATTAATGGATATGAATGAGGAGAAGAGAAACAGTGGATTTGAGCATGTTTAGGATTTGGATACTGTATTGTTCTGTATTAGGGTTATACTAATACCCCTCTATTAGGTACATTCTAACAGCTAAATGAGGTTGTAGTGTTAAATATCTGAAGTGAATTTAATCCTTAAGTGATAAGTTCCTGTCTTAATGAGTGATTCTATGGTTCATTTATTTAAATGATTCATTAAAAAAATTATGGATGTGTGTTTAAAGAGCCCCTTTTATGCATTATAAAAGGTCATATTTTGGTTTTGAGGGTCTCCAACAACAGTCTGATATGCATGCAAGGTCAAAAAAACACTTTTAATAAAACACTTATAATATGCATTTATTTTTACCTAATTATCCCAACGACTCCCATATGATTCGTTCAGCGATTCATTTGTTCCCAAACCCCTCCTTAGCGCGAAGCTAATCTGCACTGATTGGCCCAAAGACCCAGTCTGTTGTGATTGGTCGACTGGGTTCAACACGAGACAGAAAGAAACGCCCACCATGGCTATGAAGTAGCACACAGAGTATGTGAGAGCATAATGAAGGAATGCAATAAAGCAATGCAGGTAAACACCAGTAAATTACTCTATCCTTAACCCCAACCCCAAGTAATAACAATGACACACATTCAGTATTAATCCACACAGTGGCAAAAGCTGAACTATTTTGAAAATTGACCGCACCGCGCGTGAGGAACAGCTGATGGTGGCCATAGTATAGGATCGCGAGTTCAGAAATGCATTTTTCAACATGGTTTTGGACGCAATATGTGATACGATTCATTTATTTGACTCTAAGTCAACTATTTTGTTAAAGAATGAATAGTAACATGGTACACTTTCAGATTTAAACCTTTTCATTCACTTAGTGCTGTGTTACACACGGCATACAAGGTCATTTTCAAAAACCCATAATAGGGGCTCTTTAAGACTTATTCACTTAAACACTGAATTGATTATTCAAAAAACTGCTGCGTTCTGAACTACTTTCAAAAACAAAACAGAAAAAGCCCAAAAGTGTGTTAAAAACGTCTCACTCAATGTAAAAGTCTTGTTTTATGTTTTATGTATAATCAATATGACAGTTACAATTACACTTGTATGCTGGAAAACTGCCTTCAGGCTTGGGTTGAAATAATCAAATGACTAATAAACACACCATTGTGTCTGCCACAAATACTGTACTGCACTGAAAAAGTGGACTGTTGTAATCTCAATTGTCTCTGTTGTAATCTTAGCATGCTACATCTGTTGTGAAAACATCAATCTGGCACCCCACCTCACACCGCACTTTAGGTTCAGAGGATGGATATATCTGTTGTACAACTGTTTAAAATGACACTGAACAAAGCATTTTCAGTCTATAATATTGTAGTGATATTACTGTAAACTTAGTAACTAAATCATTTTGACTAAGGTATGTTTTTAAAAACTGAAAGAGTACTGCTGACGATACTAACTAACTTTGCCATCTGAAGAAACATAAACAAAGAACACTGATCACACATTTTCCAAATCTGTAGACAGGGCAATCAACACGAACTGGAACCGTGTCTTTTTTTTAAAAGAAGACGAGTGGCAAATCCGTATTTCACTATATTCAGATGCGAAAAGCTCTCAGGTAAAAAAATGTTCCTTACAAACGTATGTTTGTTGCGTGTTAGCAAACCACTGTAATCCACACATGTGGGTTCACATGCGAGTTGTGCTCTCATCGTGGGGAAATGGAAATAAAACCTTCTTTCCGGCACATTTATAAAGGCAACACTGACGACCCATGTCTCAATTCTTTTACTACTTGTTTGAATCACGGTTGACAACACAACGTTGCGTCTCTCTGAACACTGTAACAGGTAAAAACAGTCTTCAAAGCTATATCATGCATATTAATGTAGTTGCATCTCGTTCACAATAGAGCGCGCTGATTGGTTCGAACCAAGTCTTTCTCATGAATTAATGCTGAAAACTCAAATGACGTCACGTTGTACTGGCCGGTACAGACATTCAATCTCCACATTGGAATTTACAAAATGATATCATCGCCGTGACGTAGCTTCAAAATTTATTTTCAAACTGGAAGAATGAATTTGCTCAAAACAACGCACAAGCATCCTATTTTCACTTGTTAGTTAAATATATATGTCCTAATAGTGTTTATAGCAATGTGGGTCATAAATATGACATCTCAAAAAATGTGTTGTGGTGTTTCGTGACCCTTTAAAACCAGATTATTGGTGTCCATGTAAACGTACTCAATGTGATGCTAAAGAGATGTTACCAAAATAGAAGGCTTTCTTCATTCTCAATTCTAGTGTTTACTCTCTCTCTCTTTATCTCTCTCTGTCTCTCTTAATATCTTGCTTGCCTTTGTCTTCTTTCCCCTTGTTGTGTTTTTCATTTTCCTTCCAAGGAATCTCTGAGGCCGCTTGCATTACTCGGAAACATGCTGCTCTCCGCACGCGCACACACACGCACAAACCTATAATTTTTCTCATTCCTCTGGACAATTGTGACAGGACTATGAAGACATCACACACAGCAGAGTGGCGGAAAAGTCCCGTTCTGTCGCTCAACACACTGTTGTGGAGATCTCGCCTGTTGTCTGGCAAAACACGCAGAGGTATCTCAAGCATGCCCAGCAGTTGGATCCTCTTACACACACACACACACACACACACACACACACACACACACACACACACACACACACACACACACACACACACACACACACACACACACACACACACACACACACACACACACACACTCATACACCCTAATACACACAATGGGACATTTGGAAAGTTCCAGAGGTTCACAAACTGCAATGTTGGATTCATTACAAAGTGAGAACACACTTCATTTGGGAAGCTTTTCTGTCCTCATCGTTGTGTTTAGGAGTCGAATGCCAATGTTTTAAGTGGCAAGCAGGGGTGTGTGGCTGTAATTAATCAGCTTTGCCACCACAGGAACAAACGGTGCTTTAATATGTATTAAAATAGAAAAAAAAGTAATAAATTGTAATAATACACAGTGGGTGAAAAGTAACCAGGCATTAAACATTTGGAATAATCTATACGCTATATGAACTGTTTTCACCATGACTCAATTTCTATAGTCATTATATTTAATATAGTTAATTTTTACACTCTGTATCTCACAACATTTTTAAACTATTTTTACTAGGGCTGGATGATTAATCTAAGGTGATTTTCATTCGCATTTTGTCAGTAAAGCGTGTTCTAGTAAATCTCCAGCATGTGCATTCAGACGGAGCTTTCTTTTCTGGAGTTTACTAAAGAGACTTCACTTATAGACTACACAAAAATGGGTTTTAAAATGAAATTCTATTTAATTCTATGAATGTTTTTGGAATTTGAGAACTTTCTTCTTGGGCATGAGGAGATTTCTACAGATCACGCTGGGCTTCCCTGACAATATGCGCATGACAACTGTAGCATTGCTAAAGCTTGTTTGCTATTTCACTTGATTAATTGATATTTTAAATAATCTGCCATTCAAATGATCCATGTGCTGAATGATGATTTACTGCGAAAGGGAATAAAGAAAAGAAGATTATAGAGGAGGAAATGTTTGGGGAGCTGCACATGGACTGTGCATTGTGCAGAGAGAAAAAATTGTTGGAGGTCAATAAAAATTTTTGCTGCGACTGATCAAGCAAATGTTTCTTTGTTTCTGTTATTGTAAAGCTTATTTATTCTGATGTTGTGATATTGTGTCTATATCTCCTCACCGAACTCCCCACTGACCTGTTTCCTGCTCTCTCATTGGTTGTTGGTCATCGCTGATGAGTTTTTCAGTTAGAATTCATTCACAACATGATTATGAATCGCCGACAGGTCCAGATATTTATAATGCTAAATATTTCACAGTTGTCAGTGACATGTCAGCAATTCTCTCTGACTACGTTTTTGATAATTCACACTGCGTGATTTCCGCTTGTGTGAACAGTCACCGATTTACCTCAGATTTCGGGCTTTTGTCAGCGATTTTACAAATTCGGTCAGCAAGCATGTGTGTGTGTGTGAGATTGAGAGGTAAATATAAAGTCCAGGTAATCAGTTCATGATGGGTTACCAACTGTGTGTGTGTGTAATCAGTTGGAATCAGGAACGAGTGTTGTGCATGGTGTATGCTGGGAGTTGTAGTTTGTTAACGTGGCGTGTGTGTAGTTCTCCAGCTATCCGCAGCTGCTAGATCCCTGGTGATCGTAACGAGTATGTTTATTTATAATACTTTTTACTACTGAAAGGAGCTTTACATTAATAAACATGAATATGATGCATCAGATACACTTTCAAGAACAAGTATGAACCAATGGTAATTTAAATAGTTTACCCAAAAATGAAAATTCTGCTATCATTTACTCACTCTTAACTTGTTCAAAACCTGTTTGAGCTTCTTTCTTATGTTGAACACAAAAAAGATGATTTGAACAATGCTGGTATCTGGGACCCATTTACTTCCATAGCAGGAAAATACAGTACATTTTCATTGGAAATAAATCCCTCAGCCTACATTTTTGCAAAAAGTAAAATATTGGGTAGGTTTTAATACACATTTCAGATGACAAATTCTCTAGAGGGTGCTGTCTACATTGCCAATTCTTACTTAGGCTTCCTTTTGGTTTGTTTTTTGTTGTTAAGGCTAATTTATACTTCTGGGTCAAGTGTACGCGTATGCTCCGGTGCAACCTTCACGCGGTCCCATATCCCTTACCATTGCTGACGCTGACACGCACCTCTCAAAAAACTCTGCAAAATGCAAGCTCTGTGATTGGTCAGCTTGGTAGCTATGTCGAGTGTGGGCGGTGCTGAGAGCCACGAGCCCGTTGGAGCGAGTGTTTTCAAGTGTTGAGTCCCGTGAAGAAGCTTCAGATAGAAAGATTTGTTTTGTGTTTACCTTATGATTAAAGTTGTTGCACGTCCGCCGGTTCCCACCTTTGAATGAATGAGTTGTAGCTACTTGTACATTAAGGTAGTGTTTAGAAAAAAAAAAAAAAACACCCGCAAAGAAATTTGACACAGAGGAACATAAAAACCTACTGCCAGCTAGCGTTTCGGAAGTGTTATCGCAGAGCAACACACACAGCACGCAGAAGTATAAATGCACAGCTATGCGCAAGACAGACGCCGTGGGTCACAGCGATCACTCGACGCAGAAGTTTAAACCAGTACATGTCAATGAGAAGGTGGAGTTTGCAGTACAGTTCAAGCAAACCACTGACCTAAATCCTTCCCTACACTCAACCTATAGTGTTTTCAAAAGCAAACATAAGAGAAAAGTACACATAGTTTCACCTTGATTTTAGATTGCTTTTATCTCTTTTGTGGAACCGTGCTTCACCAGACTCAAACCCACACTTCAAGAGTTCACACTTAGCATGTTTGTCTCGGGAGAGAGCCCTGAGCTTGTAGGATCCTGGACCCCAGCGCGAGAAGAGAGTCTGGGCTCAGGTATGTCTTGAGAACTTCCCTGGATTAGGCTAGAAAGGAGGGAAAGGAGTGAGGGTGGATGGGGGGATTCTTTAAGATGGCCAAGGTAAGGAAAAGAGGCTATTTATTTGGATTCATATGATTGGTAAATCGTGTGATTGCTATTGTGAGGGGTGGCGCAGTGGGTAGCGCTGTCGCCTCACAGCAAGAAGGTCACTGGTTCGAGCCTCAGCTGGGTCAGTTGGCGTTTTTGTGTGGAGCTTGCATGTTCTCCCTGCGTTCGCGTGGGTTTCCTCCAGGTGCTCCGGTTCCCCCCACAAGTCCAAACACATGCGCTAGATGAATTGGGTAAACTAAATTGTCTGTAGAGTATTTGAGTGAATGAGAGTGTATGGGTGTTTCCCAGTGATGGGTTGCAGCTGGAAGGGGATCCGCTGCGTAAAACATATGCTGGATAAGTTGGTGGTTCATTCCTCTGTGGCAACCCCTGAATAAATGAATAAATGTTAATGTGAGACCAGCCATGGTCAATCATAATCACATGATCCTCTCGAAATTAGTTCATAAAAAAGTTCACAAAGTAAGCTTCTGAGGAAACTGACCGCAGCAGAAAAGTTGTCTATATGGAGATAGATAGGTGAGGAAAAGGCATTCAATTACAAATTACAAACTTCTTAGTCAATAATAAGTCCCTGTAAATATTATTAGTGTGAAAAGGAACAAAAGTTGTTGGCATCACACTGCCCTGTAGCACCTAGAAACTGCAGTTAAATGTATGTTTCAGAGTTGTATTTGTGGATTTACAATAACGTAGACTGAAGCACGTATTTCCAGTGAGCATGTGTTGTGCTTTTCTCTCCTTCACTTTGTTCTCGACATCCAATGCTAAAGTTTTGATCGGCTATCACTGCTACGATGCTGTCATAGACTGACAAACACTTATTCACGCATGATCCGTTTCATCTGACATCCATTCATGTTATCATATCAAGAACACGCTGTAAAGTTCAGTCTTGTCACACTTAAGCGTGACTTATGGAAAGTCATCCCTGGGGGTCCGTTTGCCATTTTGTGCTGCGAAGCTTTTAAAACGAGTGTGTATAGATGAGGTCCGCTGATCGCGCATGGCGTGACGTGATGGAGTGGGGTGTTAGCTGCCAAGGCTGCGGTTTTGGACAGCCGGTGAGAAAGAAAGAGGGTGAGAAGAAGGGGAAAAATGAGAGAGGGGGTAGGGATACTTCATTATAGACTCATTCATCATCATAGGGACTGTAGCTGCACCTTCTTTATTTCCTCATTCGTTTTAAACGCTTCTCTTTTTCTTCCTCCAACCTGCTGACTTCTGTTCTCCATCTTAATGTTTTCTAATGGCATCTATGTGTCATCTTCTCTTTTTTCTGATTCTTGTTTCTTATGGGCATACATACAAAGCTGTATCCAAGATTCAGGCTGAATCTGGATCAGTATTGATTAAATAATGTGATTAAAATACTAATGTAAGATCAATGGGTTATTGCGGCAAAATTGCATCTCACCAGATGTTGTTGCTCACCAGTTCCTTGGTTATTTTGTATATTGTTTTACTAGCACAATATAGCCATTATACATTATAACTAAGGCTAGTCAATTTGGCCTAAAATCAAAATCTTGATTGACTGAACATTTTAACTCGATTACGATTAATGAACGATTATTTTATTGATTTATCTATTTTATTTATTTGCCCTCATAGTTCACTGACAGGTTTTGTACAGTAAATATGCTCACATACGACAAGAGACGTCTGTTTCACGCCGCAAGCGCAAGCAGAGCGTTTGCATTTCACACTATCAATCTATCTCTGTCTATTCTATCTAGTTACCTATCTATCTATAAAAAACACTTTTTATTTTACTTTATCTGCACCAAGGCCCGCGGCAACTTCCTCCTATGCTGTTTCCTTAGCCTGCAATACTTTATTTTACAAATGATATAGATCCTAAAGAACTGTCTACTTCTCAAGCTTCTATGAGGAGTGTCATTCATGTCTTTTCAGGTGCACTCGGTCAGAAGACAATCGCCTCTGATATCATGTCATTTTGTTTTTGATTGTCAGGATGAAGTAGGCCTATCGTTATAATAATATTCACACAGTTATTTATACATGATCAAACTAGTGTGCAACATACTAGGCAAAACTAATACTAAAATTGTTTTAAATTTGGTTTTGCAGTTCGTGCCCAAATAAATATTTAACGCTGTTTTTAGTCGTGTAAGTTTATTTGATTGACTATATGAAAATCATTCAATGTGTTTTTGGTCATTATAAATGCACTGTCACTTTAATTGAACGTGAGCAGCGCAACAAAAATAGACCCAGCATCGAAACTATCACGACATTGCTGTTAGTGACTCTCACGCCTCGCGCTGCTTCTGCGTGGAGTATAAAAGCTTTAATCTGTTAACATGGACGCTGGAAAATACACACCCTGCTCACGCTCTGCTCACGCTTGCGGTGTGAAACAGGCTTAAGAGATTTCTGAATGAAGGGAGCATTATTTGATTTTAAAATAACTGAAGGACAACAAACACTACTACCTGTTGAACAACTGAAATTAAGGGCGCTTTCACATCTGTGGTTGAGTTCATTTGGTCCGGACCAAGGGCAACGTTTTTTGGGTCCTTTTCACACCACACTGATTGCTTTGGTCCAAACAAAAACATCTTCTAACGACAAAATCCACATCACTCATTGGCCAGATGTTATTGAACGTATTTCCTAAACAGCTTTTCGATTGGTCAGAATTAATGTGCAGGAAAATGCCAATGGAACTCGCAAGTAAACAAACCGGCAGACACAAAATGTCACTTTTTACTATGGAGGGACGACTGTGCTGGCTGATTGTATCCCTGGTCATAGTGTACTATATAGTTTGTATACATCACTTTAGACAAACTATACATTTCAAGAATAAAGCACATTGGAAAACAATGTTTTAATGCATTGTAAATGGCGAAGGCGCATCGCAAGTCACTTCAGGAGGAAGCGTGAATTAATTTAGGCAAACTGCGACATGGTCATCTCCGGAAATATTACCAACGATCCATCAGCTTTTTTTCCCCCTCTCTCTGTTTAAAATTGTTGGTAAAGCGCTGTCAACAAATATTTTTCCTTCACACCCCATAAGATGGTACAGAGCATCGGACTATGGCAGCTGGATTAGTCCAAAAAGGCACAGTACTTTTTGCAGTTGGGTCTGTTTTAGTTTGAATCATGTTCTCACCACAAATGAACCGCTCCAGGGTTCGTTTGAAAGCATACCAAGACCACTTCTTCAAGGAGGTCTTGGTACGCTTTTTTGGTCCGCTTTTAATGCGCTCTCAAGTGCGATTGCTACATTCACACCTGCCCAAATGTACGGAAAACGAACTCTAGTGCAATTCAACCGAACCAAATAAGGCAGGTGTGAAAACACCCTAAAACAAACCTTGCCTAAAACAAAAAATAAAACTCTTTAAAAAAAATTAATAATAATAATTAACTTGGACTATTGGAAACAAAATAAATTATCTTCAATGTTTTTCATATTAAATGTAGCAAATAAGCAGTATCTTTTCTAAATAAAATAACTCTTCCAATCATCATCAAAGTAGTACAAAGTAACACAAAAGTACCAAACAGAGCGAAGTCATGTAATTTCACACACGGTAGGGAAAGTAATGAAAAAAAATTGAGCTTGAAAAATTAGATCGATTATAAGTTCTGAATGTTGATTTTGATTATTTTTCGATTAATCGCCCTGCCCTAATTATAACATTATAGCTTCTCATCAACTGCATATTATATTCATCCAGAAATGCTTTTCTGGGTTGTACACAGGTGAACTTGCATGCACTCCTATTTGTTCATCTTGAATCATACAGAATTTTTTAAAGGACTTAATTCATCATTCAATTTCTCATTATTCACTTACAGGCTCAATATTTCCTGAAGAGTCATCAAGCCTTTATACTTACTGAGTCAGAGCCTTTCTAATCTTGCTGAAGTATTCAGAGATAAATGACATTTTTCAAACTCTCACATGCAGCAAGGCCGCCTGACTCACCACATTCAATTCACTGTCATCAATAACACAAAAATCCTCTCGGCTTCATGTTAGTCAGTGACCTTTAAGCTCCTTTTTTATTATTATTAAAAACTAATACATGACAATATTCAGACCACAAATTTCCCTTATTACAGAAGCCAAATAAGATGTGTAATGTTTTCCTTTTCTTTTAGTGTGTGTGCCTTTTAAGAAACATGTATCTGCAAAGTTTCAAAGCTCTTTTTACACAGCAATGATTTAGACAAAATCAAAAGTTTTTTATTGTGTATTTTAAAACGTTTCACATTAGCACAGTTTTCTCTAAATGATCTGTGTTCCATTAAAATATTCCAAAAACGCTGTATTAAATATGTCAGGGCAGTATTTGGTGCTGTTACTTAATTGTAAACATTACCGGTAGGGAACTTATGACTTGTCTGTGGTGGCGGCTTGGCGCTTATGTTTGTTTATAATATTCTTAATTTTTTTTTTAAATTTGCAGTATGTACTGTATAGGATACATCTTGTGGTTGGTTGTAATGCAAAGTAAATCCCAATTTTGCTGTTGAAGTGTTAGCGTAGCAACAACACTGCTCAGCCACTGTTATATATGTTTGTTTGTGCCTGCAACACTTGACTAATCAACACATACCTGACATGCATGCATGCACAGGGTATTACCGTTTTCAAAGGTTTGCATTTTGGGTGTTAACATAAAAATGATGCCAACCATCAAGGACCTCAATGACAACACATATGAAGAAATGATGCCAACCATCGAGGACTTTGAGGACAACTCATACGAAGAGATGATGCCAACCATCGAGGACTTCAAGGACAACACACTTAATACAACACAATTAAACATCTACACATTGACATCACCTATTTGCAACAACATTGCTGGTTTAGTTTGAAAACTTCCACTTTTTCAGATATGTACAGTTGAAGTCATTAGCCCCCTGTTTATTTTTTTACCCCAATTTCTGTTAACGGAAAGAAGATTTTTTTCAACACATTTCTAAACATAATAGTTTTAATAACTCATTTCTAATAACTGATTTATTTTATCTTTGCCATGATGACACTAAATAATATTTTACTAGATATTTTTCAAGACACTTCTATACAGCTTAAAGTGACATTTAAGGCTTAACTAAGGTTAATTAGGTTAACTATAAGCAAGTTAGGGTAATTAGGCAAGTTATTGTATAACGATGGTTTGTTCTGTAGACTAATCGAAAAAAAATATTAGCTTAAAGGGGCTAATAATTTTGTCCTTAAATGGTTTTAAAAAAAATAAAAACTGCTTTTATTCTAGCCGAAATAAAAAAATAAGACTTTCTCCAGAAGAAAAAATATTATCAGACATACTGTGAAAATTTCCTTGCTCTGTTAAACATCATTTGGGTTAAAAATTAAAAAAAGAAAAGAAAATTCAAAGGGGGGGCTAATAATTCTGACTTTAACTGTTTCCAGTTGCCAAGATGCTGCTGTCATGTAAATGACCAAGAAAAATGCATATAAAGTTTACAGTTTTTGGCTGAAAAGATGCCCTTTAGTCTCTAACAGCTGGACCTTCAGACTGATAGCAAAAGGTCTGTGAACATTTGCCGCTAATAATGGTGTAAGACATATGAGAGGACATATGACTGACAGCTAAATAAACCAATAACATTTAGTTTCGTTCCATGTTTTGGAATATGGAAATGTCTGCACAATAATAGATCAATGTGCAACAAGTAAATCATTAGAAAACAAATGTCTAAAGAGTTTACAATAACAATCTTTCTTTTAAAGGATAATTTATCTCATACCCACCTTCAATTAATCGTTTTAAAAGCACAACAAATGTAATAACATTTTGAGCATGAATCGATTTTTCAAAGTCTCATGAATTATCACAGACATTTCCACTTGTAACACCCAGCATCTGAACCTAGACTGCCATTACTAGCCATTAAGCACAGTAAGCACTTTGTCTAAAGCCATGCCAATAAAACAGTAAACATCTGTTTGGCACAGACCTCTTCACATTTCAACTCCCAAGCAGACACGGAACGTCATAAGATGTTAATATTAGGTTAGATTTAGGTTGCCAGCATCTAAGAACAATGTTATTTTGAAGTCCAATAACGACGTGAAATCTTGTTGATATTTTGGGTTGTATTGGAAATTGAAAATCCACCGTCAAGCCAACATCTTAAACCAACATCATATTGACGTCAAATACTGACAGTTATTCATCAGGTATGGAAACCAAATCCAACGTCTGATAGACGTCATTTTAGTAACGTCGACACAATGTCAAGCTGTAACATCATTAGACGTTGATATTTGGTTGATTTTAGGTTGGACAGTAGCTATGTTTCCATCCAAAAATGTGAATTAACATTATGCACAAAACTAGATTATCGCATAAAGATGTGCGAATAAAGCAGCGTTTCCATCCAACGAGTTAAAGAGAACAAAATCGTCACTTCCTGATTAACTGGCGCCAAATATCAAAAAATTAATTTGATACAGTAGGAGAAGCTGCGTAAACCTTTTCTTCATTTAATAAATAACTTGCGCCTTAAAACGTAATTGTGACACGCAGTGAACGTGCGATGACGTTTGAAGGCATGAGACGCAGAGCACAGACACTCTTGATTCTGGAGGCAATAATAATATAATAACGCAAATACTGCAATGGTTTGCCCATTCACACACATTTTCATCATCACATGACCTCTTATAACAAAATCACATGACTTTTTTTAATGCGCATACTGGAATTTGTTCGGTTCCATCGTAGTTCTTTTTATATATTAAATAGTTTGTTTTGTACAATTTTTAATGCACATTTTCAAAATGTATGCACATCTTGGCGTTTCTATCAACCAATTTTTTATGTGCATATCCAAAATGTGCATAAAAATAGGTAGATGTAAACGTAACTAATGACGTCAGCCTGACAATGGGTTCTGACGTCAACCAGATTTTCATTTTCAAACAAAATGCAATGTCCCACGACATTGGGGTACAACGTCAATCTGACATCCTGAGCCTGCTGCATTAAAAAGTAGTCCTAGAGAAACAAACACTAGACTAAATCATCCAACCACAGACAAAATCCCCTTCTTGTTTTGGAATTTCACTTGATCTACCATAATAGATGTGAGAGAGAAAACAAATACCAAGACTGAAAATTTAGGGAAATCTTTTAAATTAGGACAAATGGTCAACCAGGCTTTTTTTTTTGTGATATTCAGATGGCAAACATCTTTAAAAATTCACAAATGCAGTCAATTGTATACATTGTATAGCTATTTGGAGCATTAGGATGCAAAGATTACCTTAAAGAACTCCTTTTTCCAAAAACATTCCATTTTCTTTTTTATTCAGCTAAATGATAACAGTTCAAAATCTGTCTAAAACTACTCTAGCTCTCACAAACAATACATGTGATTAAAAAAAGTATAGTTTTTTTGATGAATTAAAACATCTTAAATGGATAGTTCACCCAAAAGTGAAAATTCTGTCATCATTTACTCACTACCTTAACGTACTTCTGTTGAACACAAAAACGAGGGAGATGTAAAACCATATGTGGGAAAATAAATGATGAGGTAGTTTTTGGGTGGACTATCCCTACTAAACTACAACAAATAAACAAAACAATGTCCTTTTAAAACAGCATCAAATTGCCTCTGTAAATATAAAGCTTGTCTTTTCTACTCATCTTCTCTCAGTTCACCAGTTTCAGCAGTATCAGATGCCAGATTTGCCAGTGGCTATGAACTTTCCCATACTGCACACATACCATTTTTCAACCAACATTCATACTGACAAAGTATCCACGAGAAAGAAAAGATTGCATCTCCGAGAGAGCCGATCCTCACATATTTTAGATGCAAACAAGTCTTTTCCAGAACAGCATGATGGTTTATGTGCATATATGATAAATCAGCCCTGCATATGCACATACACAGCAAATATCAGACATGCCTTTGGGCTTGGCTCACTTTAACTTGACACATGACATATGACACTTGGCATTAACACGCGACCTTTGGCTGCCTAGAGTTTGACTTTAGTGGTCTTGTCAGTGTCTGGGAGATGATCTATGATCCCAATTAGTGTGTGTCATCAATAATCACAGACGGCTCCATGCTAAGTGATTACAACCGCAAGAGGCCTTGGTTTAACCATGCATGTTCAGTCTGGAGCAGCCTTCAAAAGTTTCCATAGGCAAAAACTCTACCAAATGGTCTGCCAAGACATGTGCATGTATTTGTGGGTGTGTGTCAGCAACAGGGTTGAGGACTATTTTTAAAAAATACTGGAATCTTCATGACTGCAAGCGCTCCTTGAACATTTGCACTGCATTCTGTCTTGTGTGATTTGCACACAAATGGTTCTTTTTCCTAAATCAAAAGAGTTGATCTGAATTGTTCTAATGAATCACTTACTTACTGAATCAGACAGAGTTGGTCTTTAGAGTTCATTCAAATCATTTTAATTCCTACTTTTTTATAAAAAGGATAGTTCAAAATAAAAATAACAGTGATTGGTTGACTTTATTAATGCAAAATCTTTTAAGGTGTTTAAATCGTCCTTGAAAACGCATATCCTTAAACTCGCCTATATCTATGAGATGTGGGTTTTTACTGTGTTTCTGTAACCGTAGGACACTGACAACAGAGAAGAGGATCCATGTGCATTATTTAAAGAGAAGTCGTGCAGGCAATGGTCAAAAACAGGGGCAAACAGAAGCATATAGATAATCCAAAAAATGTAGTCGAAAAACAGGCAAATGGTCAGGCTAGGCAGCAACCAGGACTCTTCCTAGAGCTGGCCGGCCATCTAAGCTGAGTGATCGGGAGAGAAGGGCCTTAATCAGGGAGGGGATCAATAACCCGATGGTCACTCTGTCTGAGCTTCCGCGTTCTTCTGTTGAGAGAGGAGAACCTTACAGAAGGATAACCATCTGTGCAGCAATCCACCAATCAGGCATCTGAAGGACTCTCAGACCATGATGATACTAAAATTTACCTCTTTGGAGTGAATGCCAGGCGTTATGTTTGGAGAAAACCAGGCACCGCTTATCACCAGGCTAATACCATCCCTACAGTGAAGCATGATGGTGGCAGCATCATGCTGTGAGGATGTTTTTCAGCAGCAGGAACTGGAAGACTAGTCAGAATAGAGGGAAAGCTGAATGCAGCAATGTACAGAGACATTCTGAATGAAAACCTGCTTCAGAGTGCTCTTGATCTCAAACTGGGGCGACGGGTTCATCTTCCAGCAGGACAATGAACCAAAGCACACGCCAAAATACCAATAAAGTGGCTTCACAACAACTCGGTGAATGTCCTTGAGTGGCCCAGCCAGAGCCCAGACCTAAATCCTATTGAACATCTCCGGAGAGATCTGAAAATGGCTGTACACCATCGCTTCCAATCAAACCTGATAGAGCTTGAGAGGTACTGCAAAGAGGAACGGGCAAAAATTCACAAAGACAGGTGTGCCAAGCTTGTGGCATCATATTCAAAAAGACTTGAGGCAGTAATTGTTGCCAAAGGTGTATCAACAAAGTACTGAGCAAAGGCTGTGAATACTTATGTGCATGTGATTTTTCAGGTTTTTTATTTTTATAAAGTTTGCAACCATTTCAAAAAAATCTTTTTTCACATTGTCATTATGGGGTGTTGTATGTAGAATTTTGAGGAAATAAATTAATTTAATCCATTTTGGAATAAGGCTGTAACATAAAAAAACGTGGAAAAAGTGAAGCGCTATGAATACTTTCCGGATGCACTGTATTTAGTCTGTGTAATCAGTCTTTGATCAGCTCCCAGCTGTGTATGTGTGTATGTAATCATCGGGTGAACTGCAACTGGTGTGTGAGTACAGGTATGAGGGGATTTGTAGTTCATTTGGTGGCAGGATTGCAGTCCGGGTGATAATGAATGTTCTCCAGTGATCCAGAAGAGTTATATCGCTGGTGTTTGTGACAGTTTTAGTATTTGTAATGTTTTGACGTGGTTCTAGCTATTGTAACTTTTACATTTTTAATTTTTAATTTATCTTTTAAATGTAAAGTGCTTGAAAATTAAGATTTTAAGGAACTATATAAAAACAAATGCATTATTATTGTTATTATTATTTATAAAGTGAGCAAACGCATTGCTTTTAAAGGGATTTGTTGACTTTACTTAAAAAGTAAGTAAACCAGCTGCCCTAAAATTATTATGAAAATGAACAATTCAAGTCAAGTCATTTTAACAGTTCCAAGTTATGAGTTTACTCACTTTTTAAAGTAAATGAATCACTTTTTACAGTGAAATAAAGAAATCTGTCATGTAAAATTTGATTTAAAAAGATTAAATCGATGTAGAAATTTGTTACTCATATGTGTATATAAAATCTATTCTGTTGTGATAAACTGTAATTTATTTATAATTTTTATGTAAATGACTGCATTTCTGCTCAATAATTTGGTATCATAGATATTTTATACAAAAATAAGGCAACTAAACAATTTGGGCTGAATACATTTTTTTTTTTACTTTTTTATAGCAAAACTTTAATTTACATTTTAAAACAAAACTATTTATCATTAAAAAAGTACCAGCTCTAAAGATTGCAAAGCAAAAATAGCAGAAGTGAATTGAAGAAGTGTGGTGGATGATCAAGGTCACTAAAAACTTAAAAAT
This sequence comes from Danio kyathit, assembly GCA_903798195.1. Classification (NCBI taxonomy): domain Eukaryota; kingdom Metazoa; phylum Chordata; class Actinopteri; order Cypriniformes; family Danionidae; genus Danio; species Danio kyathit. The sequence continues at coordinate 22,891,581 of LR812529.1, read as the reverse complement.
AAAATGATCATAAGTGGAACAAGAATCGTAACATTCCTTCCCAGTATAGTCCCTCAAAACCCCTGGCATTTTGTCCCTTTTTAAACATCAAGGACTATGGGCCAATAAGAGACTACAGTAAAAGCACATTAACCCAGTTAATCCTATAACTCAGCTTAGCATGACACCATTTAATTAAGTCAAACAGCTCAGATTCAAGCTCCTAAACCCCAAAAAGAGCTCCTCATGGTTCATGAATCCGCAATGCAGGCGACCAAGCCTTTCCAGAAGCCCTTGTTTGGCGACACATGCAGCTCCACTTTGATGACTAATTGCATGACAAAAACAGTATACTAAAAAGTGAACTAGTCTGTGCTCAGATTGACTCTAATGGACATACAATAGCATGCAGTCTCTTCTAACAACCGCCGTTGTGAAATTTAAGCAGGAAGATTAGAGCTTCATGTCAACTGGTAGTTAATTTGTTGTGTTCTTGTCTGAGTGTGTATTTTAAGCACAGCAGTTTGGGGAGCTTGAATGAAGAACAAAGATGATCAGTGATCCAGTGACTGGCAAGTAAATGATTTGAACAAAAGTGATTACGAGCGGTTGAAAAATCAAAGACGAAAGGTGTCCCTTTCACTCTCCTTCTTGGTCTTTCTTACTGTCATCACCTTTCATTAGGGCCCTAGTTTGTGCGAAATCAAAAAACAAACTAGAGATAGAGATTATATTTTATTTTAAACGCAAGAACAATGTTCATACTTTTGGCAAATGTCATATAAATTGAGTTTACACAACTTCGTTTTGTCAACAAAGGTTCAACACTGAATCTAGTTGCTGTTTCACAGTCAGAAAAGAAATGGGTGAGATGAAACCGAATAACAAACTGCTTCCTGTTCTGACATTCACGCTATTTCATGTATTGCTGATCATACTCCTTAATTTTATGTCTATGATAATTTTGAGAGAAACATCATGTCATCATTATGTATCAGACTCTGCCACTTTGAGGAATAAAGGTAAAATGTACTTTCTTACAGTATATGCTACCTGAAAAAGTCTTGTTGCCTATCCAAGTTTTAGAAACAACAAATAATAACTTGACTTCTAATTGATCATTTGGACATTAGGACAGTAAGGTCTGACTTTGCTTAGACAAAAGTCTTGTCACTTAACATAAATAATGTACAGTATAGAATATAAAGTCATGGTGCAGTGGAAAAAAATAATAATATTGTGTATGACACCCATGAGCTTGGACGACTGCATCCATACATCTCTGCAATGTCTCAAATAACTTATTAATAAAGTCATCTGGAATGGCAAAGAAAGTGTTCTTGCAGGACTCTCAGAGTTCATCAAGATAATTTGGATTCATCCTCAATGCCTTCTCCATCTTACCCTAGACATGCTCAATAATGTTAATGTCTGGTGACTGGGCTGGCCAATCCTGGAGCACTTTGACCTTCTTTGCTTTCAGGAACTTTGATGTGGAGGCTGAAGTATGAGAAGGAGCGCTATCCTGCTGAAGAATTTGCTGTGATTTGTAATGTAATGGGCAGCACACATGACTTGACACCTCAGGCTGTTGATGTCACATCCACTCTGCAGATCTCTCGCACACCTTCATACTAAACGTAACCCCAAACCATGATTTTTTCTTCACCAATCTTGACTCATTTCTGTGGGAACCTTGGGTCCATGGGGGTTCTAATAGGTCTTCTGCAGTATTTGTGATGTTTGGGATGCAGTTCAACAGATGATTCATCAGAAAAATAGAAGTCAAGTTATTATTGTTCTTACAACTAGCACTGACTACAAGGCTTTTGTCAGGTAATGTACAGTCACAAAATTTAATCTATTGATTTGTGTTTCTCTTTTTTTTTCCTCTTGTGTTCCTCAACATGACCATTAACTAATGTATCTCAATAGGCATTTTCGTCATGTTCCTCAATACGGCTTTTAATCTATTGTATTTTTTGTGTATTGTATGCGTTATCTCTCATAAAAAACACATTCTCAGTCCTGACAGTCAAACTGATTTTATTTGCATACACTATTAGCACGTAACCAAGCTCCTGGCCCTAATCTCAACCATTTGTCAGCAAGAAACACAGGTACAGGCAGGTACAGTCGCAATTTATTCAGAAAACATGAATATTTAAATTTTTTAGAGGAAGAATGACATATTTCTGAGAGGAGTAGACGCCATCAGCGCCTTCAACTGCAACTTAGATCCCAGAGCTGAAAAAAGTGCGTGTTTGTCAGTTTTGGTCGTCAAATTCGGTGTCTTTTGACTGACCACGTCAAATGCTATTGCTCCCTCTGTGTCTCATAACCAATTGCATCATGCTAGTCTGAGAGTTTCTGTTTGAATTCGATATCAGCGAGCAGAAACCAGATCTTTTCAGCTATTAAAACCTCACAAATCCCTCTGTTTGTTGCATGAAGACATTGTTTGGCTTCAAAGGATTTGGAATGCAACACTACTCTTTTTGTACTGCTTTTTATGGTCAGTTTTTGCAAGAAATGCACATATCTAAATTTATTTGCCTGCTGCTTTCTTCATGTTGTTGAGAAGTGGGTAGGCTTAGGGTTAGATGTGGGGTTTGGTGCTCCAAAATATTTCTGACCAGACAAAGAGAGATTTTAGAGTTTGAGTACCTACAGGGTTTCTGCATGTTTCTTCAAATCAAATGTAAGACTTTTTAAGACCCTTTTAAAACCATTATGAATGAAATTTTAGACTCATACAGGGCTAAACACCAAGCATTTTTTCTAATGGCCCGGTTACTTCTGTAAATAGTTTTTGTTTTTAATACATTTAAATAGATGTGTTGCTCTAGTTTTCTTTCCCTGATTAGGGAATTTAATTAGCAGAATTTGCTGTAAAAATGTCTAACAGCTTTTGTGAATTGTATCTCTTTGCAATAAAAAACTTAAATAAAAAAAGAAGTTTTGAGATGGATAATAGGTCATTGAGTTTTGGCCAGATTGAGTAGATTTACTTGGACATATAGGGACATTAAGACCTGTTTAAAATGATTTAAGACCTACAACACAATATTTCAATGAATTTAAGACTTTTTAAGGCCTAAAAATTGGTTTTTGAAATTTAGGACTTTTTAAAGGGCCATTAAAACCCCTCTTTCAGTTCAAGTCTACCTCAGAACTTTTTCAAAAAATTCTTCATGATGGGCATGGAGCGCTGTGAGCAGAGGGAGGAGTGGGCATAGCCAGCAGAGCAGGGGAGAAAGAGGAGAGCGAACAACTGTCAGTTGGCTCACAAAATGAGACACAAACCGTGAGGAGACCCATGATTCTATAGTTTACAAAGTTAAAATGCAAAGAAATAAACAGTAATTGAATGCCCTGCTACATATGTTATTCGTAATTTCATATACACATAACAACAATTTGTTATATCATTATAAAGATAATCGTGTTTATATAAACACCTTGCCCTGTCTATTTCAACCATTAGCCCTGCCGGTAATCTGGAGGATTTTAAACATAGGCAAACACAGCAGCATGGATATAAGCGATGTGTCTGAATGGTAACAAACTCAATTGATAAAAGACAAAGCCCACCAATTCTCATACAGCTCTCCTGACAAAAATGCTTGCTGCAAACCAAGAGTTTTGCTGTATTGGTCCTGACAGCATCGCAGGGAAAAACATGCAACAAACCCAGTGGATCATGGAAACAAACACATACGACCCTTCACGAACAGCTAAATACTGTGTGCCATGCGCAGAGTCCATGGACGTCGTCTCACCCAGTCATTGGCTCTCACAGCTTGACAGGTCTGCCTTCCTCCGGAAAGCACATGCTGTCATAAATAATTAAGAAGCAGGGTCACCCTGACCTATTATTTCCTAAGATTTTTTCCAACATTGTCAATTTATGAGCTACTTTTAACCTTAAGATGTTTTGTGAAAACTGTGCCAGATGTTTATTTTTTCTTGCTCCAAAAATCACTATTACACTATTACATAACGTAAAAGAAAGAAAGAAAGAAAGAGAACCATCCTTCTTTATTAATTTATATAATAATTAGTTGATATCTAATTTTACTTTACAGTTTGTGAAGGAAAAAGATCACAAACACTGTACAAGTATGACTCTCTATCCTGTGTGCATTTGCAGGCTGTGTTGCAACAGTATTCAATAAAAACCGAAGTATCTTTTTGGTCTCTACTGTCATTTCCTTTCATCATTCTGCCTCTTACTCTGCGCAACCCTCCTTTCTCAGCCAGTCTTTCTCTCTGGCATTTCCCCTCTATCTTTTCCTCATTCCTCAGCGATGGACAGAAGCACTTGTGTTTGACTGACGGCTCCTCAGAATAGCAGCTCTCTGGCCAGGAGGTGTTGGAGGCAGGCGGTGGGACTGCTGAGTATCAGTCTGGTTGATTTGGCCGCCTGCCTCTGTCTTACAGGATGGGGGAAGGGGGTGTCGCAACATGCTGCAATCTGATATCCTTGACACCTAAACAATGAAAGGCGCTGTGATTCAAATTTGTTCCTTTATGCAACACCTCTGTCTTGCCCACTGAAGTACGTCATGCTTTACGTCACAGAGAAGAAAAAGATGAGCAATCCTTTTTTTCAGTATATATTTAGTCGCATTAAACGGAGACATTGATTCATAGTGAAGAATCAAGCGTTAGAGTCTTAGGTGCAGTGAATGCTGAGGACTGGAAGAGAACATGAAAGTATTTTCTTAACATATTGTTCGTCATTATTACAATCTTTGAAATCTGAACATGTCCGAACTGAGAAAAGAGTTTTTATTAGATTGTATGATTGCAAATGTGACACAAATTTTAACAAATATATAAACAATTGGTGGTCAGCTATATTTGAGAAATATTCTAATTATTATTGTCTGTTTTTGTACTAATTTGCCAATGAAAAAAAAAACAAAATGTTCGACATTGATGTAGCATTAGCATTTTTTGGATGTTCAGACCAGGCTCTAACTTGGTCTAAACATCAACAACTCTCCTTTGTGTTTGGCATGGTGCTGTCCAAGAGAGTGATTCTGATGGAGTGGAAGTCCACAACACCTCCAAGTTTTTTAAATGGTTAGCTGAAATGGTTTCTGCCCTCTAGCTGGAAAGGTTACATTTCTCTAGATTTGGCAAACAGAAGATGTATGATAAAATATAGCCCCCCTTCCTTAGATGTATATTTTAACATAATTTTTTTCTGTAATGATTTTCTCCTTTCTTTTAACATGTCATTCTGTTTTGTTACTTATTTCATTAGTCTGGCTGAGATTCTTTTGATAGTGCTGTAACTGCTGTATTGTCTGCTGGTGTTTTGGTGCATGTTCCAGTTGGCATCATGTAATAACGCTGAGATAATTGTGTTAACATATGATGTACACTAATGAATGTTATGTTTTCATAAAAACTTCTATGAATTAAGTAAAAAAAAGAAAACAAAATGTTCTTGACAATCTATCATTTTAAAACATTTTTAAAATAACTTTAAGGAATCATATAAAATCCTTAACCGAAAAAAATTATGTCATTGCTGTGAACTAAAAATTGCATAATTGCTTCAGGGCTTAACCAGATTAGGTACAATCACAACACTCATCAAAATATTGACTTCATTTCTAACTAGTCAGAATTTGAGGCAGAATGGTGAATGTAAATTAGCGAAACAAACAAGAACTTGGAAAAGAAATACGGAAATGCTGGCAGTGCACTCAAAACTGTGTTTAGCAAAAGTGAACATTCGTACTAAAAACATTGATTATTACCATAACTGTGTATTGCACTTCAAGTATTGACATCTCTGTGTTTGTTTATCTCATTTATATCAGCACGTTATCATATTCTAAAAAAAACTGCTGTATTTTCACTTTAATGTTTTTAGGTAAAGCACACATTAAGAAAAATCTGTGCTACATTCTTTAAATAAAACGTACAAACAAAAAAATAGAATACTTGAAACAAAGTATTGCCAAGTAAAAGTCAATAGGCTGTTTTCATATGACGTCATTGATGACGTGCGGAATTCAGCTGGAGGGCAGGAAGTGATTCTCCTACATAGGAATCGCTATCAGAACATCAAAATATTTCTGTTTTATGTTGTTTATAATTGTTTAAATCGGCCAAAATAAGAAATGCCAAACAGATTTGAAACAGACTTCCAAAAGTTTTTGCTCATAAAGGGGAGAATGTTCAAGAAACTGGCTGAAAAACGGAAGAAAAAGTGGCATGAAGTAAGCATTTTTCAATACATCAATGTGTACAAACTTTTTTGAACGCGATAATTCAATTGACAGCACCAATAAAGATTATATACAGGCCTAGTATAAATATGTTAATGAGTTATATATATTAAGATACAAACACTACCGCACTTATACAAAATCCAGGAGATTATAAATAACATACACTGCCATGTAATCGCTGCAATTAAATCTCCATCTTGTTTTGCAATAGTCCAAGTCTTTACTGGCATTTGGTGAAATAAACAACCGTAATTTTAACAATGAAATGCAGTGGTGAATGTTTGTTTATGGTAAGTTCATCAACAGAACAAAAAAGAAATGCGACCCTTGCAATAAAACTAGACGGTTGTTATTGTGGAGCACTTTTTCCCCCTTACAAAAATAAATAAATAATAATGTAGACTATGCGGCCACGCTTTTGTATGCTTTCATCTGTTATTTCATGATGTCTGGAAAGGGGAAAAAAATTATAGTAATTTATATTAAACATGTTTTTAAACCACATAGTAAAGTGTATAATGCAACACAGGCTCATTCTGAAAATGTAGTCCCGTGGACATTTCTGGAGACCGCGAATTATGTAGCCGGAGGTATGTCTGGCTTCATTTAATTTTTTGAACGAACGCTACGGGGTGGCATGACACCGTTCCTTTTGGTGCTTACCGGCTGACCTCTTACCTCCGTGTGGAGGCCTTTCCCGCCACAACCAGTTTGTCCAGTTAGCTCGTCGAACGGGTTCGAGTAAGGGGAAGAGCGGTTCCAGAAATCAGGTAAGACAAAAACAGGCTGAGATTGTGGTAAAATCAAAAAACGTGGTAAAAATCAGATGAGGCCTTTTCTTTTCTGGGCAGCTTTTGTAAACCGTTGGTTGGGTTTAGGGAAGTATGTGGGTGGGCGGGTCAATCTGTAAAATTGGTTGGGTTTAGGAAAGGAGGAGGATGGGTCAGTCGATTGGCCGGTCGCCCAGTCAATCATTCAGTCAGACAGTCGGTCGACAGCGGCCTCTGGTGGGTTTACGCGAGAACATCACGGGCGCGAACAGCACTCGTGAGAGACATTTGAGATATGAAAAAGCACACGCAGCGGCCTCTCGCGGATTCGCGAAAACAGAAACGACTACGAGACTACATTTTCAGAATGAGCCTGGGTTGGTATAATGTGTACAACTCTTTGTTAATGAATGCTACCAAAAACTTTAACGTATTAAACTGATAAACTGTAATAAATACTGTAAAGTTAGTGTAAACTGGTGCATTGTAATGGTGCCTATTGAACAATTTGTTTATCACTACAGTGTTGTACCACAGCAACAATATAATTACTACGACAGTTTAATTCAAGTAAGTATCTAAAGTATGCTTCCAAACACTATAGTATAGTATTTAGTGTAGTATTTTTCATGTAACATAGCTTATACAGTTACGTTATCTACCGCCTTGAATACAGGCAATTATATATTTTAGTTTAGTAGAAAACTCGGCCCTCTTCATGATATAAGGATCATGCCCAACATGTGGTTATTTTCTATTTTTACCTCCTTTGAAATATGGTATAAATCGCAAAAATATAGACCTCCATCTGAATTTCGCGCGTCACCAGAACCATGTGATTAAAAACAACCTATTTTATAGCTTATGTAGTTTTACATAACTTACGCTTAATTCTTTAAAAAAAACTGAATGGAAAAACAAGCAAAGGCGAATTTAGTAAATTTTACTCATTGTTTCAGTAGATTAAACAAAGAAATCTGATGTGGCTCCTTTAAATGAACCAGACTCATGACCCTTTGTTTAACGACGCTTTAATATAGTGTGTTTATACACGTATGGGGTATTAAATAGGGCCATTATGAATCACTGATCCATGACTCGAGTGCCGTCTGGGTGACGAACTCAGATCTCCTGGAGTCCTGCATGCTGAGTTTTGATTGGCTGTGACTGGGAGAGCAGGAAATAGAGCAAGCAGCAGGAGAGAGGAAAGATTGTGAGCGTGTGATGTTTAGGAGGCACCTACGCACCCCCCCCCCCCCCCCAAAAAAAAAAGAAATCAATGGCCACATTCACAGCCTGCAGTGTGTATAAAGGTAGACTCAGAGCTTTATCCTCGCCACCTCTCAACATGCCTTTTCCTATCTGCGCATTCAGCTCATAATCACTCTTCTTTAAATACGGCTAGACTCCTCATTCACTGACTAGTCTCTGGACTTATCTTCAGACCACAGTGTGTTCACTGATGCTGCTAATGCCACAAAAGATGCCAAGGCCAGAGAGAAATATAAAGACTAAGATAAGGAAGTAAATGAGAAAAATAAGACAAGAATGTTGTTTTTATTGCACATGAAAGTATGAGGAATGGAATGTGAATATAGTTTTTTTATTCCATTAATCTATTGTGCTCCATTATGCCTTTTTAAATACTGGATTTTATATAATGTAGCTGTTGTGAATGCAAAAATTCAGCAAAGTTTTAAAGATCATATTGACTCCTACAAGAAAGCATCTATTATAAATTGCTGAAATGAGTCATAATCAATTCCGGTTTTACTCGTTTTTACTAGTTTAACAGATTATAATTATCATAAATCACAATTTATTAGATAACTAGATCAGTAATATATTTATATAATGCCAGTCTATATGGTCTTACTTGGCTGAGAGCTACTTTATTTTGGTAGTTTATTTGACATCATGCGGAAGCGGTATTTTTGGTCTACACCAGAGATGCCCAAACTAGGGCTCACGGGCCAAATTTGGCCCATGGTAACCTTCGATTTGGCCCGCCATCCCATCTGAGAAGAGAGGAAGAACGATGGGGATGGTTTAGAGACTGTCATTTCTAATTTAATCTGACCTTTTATTTGTTTGTTTTATTGTTAAGCTACAAAAAAAGTTAACTGAAATTAAACCTTTCAATTTAAATGGTGTCAATATCCAGAGCTAGTGTTTCTTCCCATACTGATACACTTTCGGTGAGTGGTTAATGTGACTTTTTCAATTATATTCAGTTCCTTTTACAGCATTGATGTTGTAATGCGACTAAAATATAATCAAGTTAAGTAGACTTTGGCATTCATTCAGTTATTGAAGCGTAAACTGAGATGAAAAGCCGTTTACTCGCACGCGCCTGTCAGGACCAGCAGGCTAACAAAGAAACGCCATTGGAAATACTGGAGTAAAATAAATTTAAATACTTTAAAGACATGGCCCAGAAAAATTTTATTTAATGCAGTGCTTCTTGTACATTCACAGACCCACTTTATAGCGTATATCATTTAGGCAGTGAAGATCGTTGATTTTTTAATGAAAACAGATCATTTTTCTTGCCATTTTTGTAACGGCATAAAGTTCACCAGAAGCGTTTCACACTGGTTACTGACTAATTAAAAGTCCTTCTGCATGCTTCTGCATATACCCTATTAATCAGATTTAGTTTAAAATGTACATACTGTCACCCAACAGATAAAGGACTTTGGTGAGCAAATCATGGCGAAGGCAGGTTCTGCTTGACTAGCGTATTCAGCACTGAACTCCCATTTGTTATAAATGTGATTGTTTATGATTTTATTGCAATTATAATTACAAAAAAAGTTACATTGCATTACTTAATATGATTCAAAGTAATGTTTTCAATTTATTTTTAAATATATGGAAAAAAAATTAGGAAACTACCCATGGCGACTTTAATGCAAAATAGTTTAGTATATTTATCTTCAGCCTATGGCTCTCAATGATATTTGGTTTCTGGCCCTTCTTATAAAAAAAGTTTGGGCACCCCTGGTCTACACAAAGCATTATAGTGCAAATTTCACAAAAAATTTGGCATTTTCAGCCATGACTAATCTAAATGCCTCTGATTGGTCTTTGCTTTTATTAAACTAACAGAAACAAGTGTGATTGGTTTATACTTCTCAGCACTAAATGAAATCTGATGCAACTTGCACAGATCTAAATGTCACTTTCACTGTGTACAGTTATATGAAATCATCATTTTTAATTAATTTATGTTTAATTTTTTATTCTTATATAAATTTTTTTTTTATAGTTTTATATTTTTGCAGGGGCGTACATTTAAAATGTCACAAAAATACAACTGTCATTATAACAAAAGATTCATTCATTCATTTTCTTTTCGGCTTAGTCCCTTTATTAATCAGGGGTTGCCACAGCGGAATAAACCGCCAACTTATCCAGCACATGTTTTACGCAGCGCATGCCTTCCAGCCACAACCCAACGCTGGGAAACACCCATACATGCTTTTTCACACACTCACACTACGGCCAATTTAGCTTATTCAATTCACCAATAGCGCATGTCTTTGGACTGTGAGGAAAACTGGAGAACCCGGAGGAAACCCACGCGAACACAGGGAGAACATGCAAACTCCACACAGAAATGCCAACAGGCCCAGCCGGGGCTCGAACCAGCGACCTTCTTGCTGTGAGGTGATCATGCTACCCACTGCGGCACATATAACAAAACATTTTAAATATATATTTTTTCATATAAAAAATGAATTAGCTTGTCCTTTCTGTGCCATAATTTAGATCTGTGACAACCAATCTCTCAGATTTAATACAAAACAAACTATTTTGTGTTCCAAAGATGAATGGCTGTCTTAAGTCTCATAAACACCAGGATATTTTTTTACTCTGTCTTATTCTCAGTGCTTTTGGAGATGCTTTTCAGTATTTACAACCAAGCAATTTTCACTGGCGATGAGCAAAATGAACAGACGTTAGATTGCTCTTAAAGAATAACCCCAGTGCACAAGGTGGTGCTGCGCAACTTTACGCTTCTGACACTCACTTGTTACACAAAATAATAGAGACTGTGGTGCAGCACGTAAAAAGAGACTGAGGCATTTTTTTATTATGCTTTTACGCTGGCGTTTAATGTGAACGCTTACATTGGCGGCCATTGTTTAGTCATGAGGTGTTAAACATCAGCCTTTAAAGGGTTATTTTTCTTCATTTTTAATCACTTAAAGGAATAGTTCACTCAAAAGTTTGAATTTAGTCACTATAAACTCACCCTGAAGTTCTTCGAAAACACATCTTCAGTTTTGGGTGAACTGTGCCTTTCAAGATATACTATTGAAATATTCAAACTCTATTTTATTATGTTGACTTATATATGTAAATGAAAACTTTGCTGAAAATAGATTATCTTCAAAACAATTTGAAACCAACATACACATTAGCATTATTCTAAGAAATTGTGCACTTATAAGTTAAAGTGCCAGGTGCCTACATCGTAAGTGACAGGAAACACCCTTCTGGGCGTGTGCAGAATGACAACGGTGGCATCACACACACGCCATAAAGACAACAGCGCGTCTTCACAGAATCATGATTTACAGTCCCATCCAGATGCGCAACAGAGATAAACTGCCTCGACGCTAGACAATAAGAAAATATACTGCCTCTATTTCCTGTCTCAGAATTACAAGCAGCAAGGACAGTGACCCTGAACTTTGAGGATCTAGCAAACAAAGTTGATAAATATGTACAGTATGTAGCAGCATAAATTCCTATACAGTCCAGACTATATGTTGACCTGCCCCACCACTACTGTAGACCAATAAAACAACAGCGGAGGGTAAAAATAAAGCGGGAGGCATGTCGCACAGCTGTGAGATACTTTAAGATTTGTGGGCTGTCAGTCTGCTTAAATCTCAACAGCTGAGATGACAAGAGGTTGTGGATTTCTTTAGCTCTCTGCAGTTTGCCTGGCCTGTTAATCATATGGGTTGCATTCAAGACACATTTGCTTGCGATGCAGCCATAAAATAGAGATATTCTCACAAAAAAAAAAAAAAAAAAAAATTCACCATTACTGGTTTGTCAAACCATCTATGTTTCTATGGCAAGCTGTTTTAACACTTAATTATGTATATACAGTTGAAGTCAGAATTATTAGCCCCCCTGAATTATTTGCCCCCGTTTATGTTTTTCCCCAATTCCTTTTTACGGAGAGAAGATTTTTTCAACACATTTCTAAACATAATAGTCTTAATAACTCATTTCTAATAACTGATTTATTTTATCTTTGCCATGATGACAGTAAATAATATTTTACTAGATATTTTTCAAGACACTTCTATCCAGCTTAAAGTGACATTTAAAGGCTTAACTAGGTTAATTAGGTTAGCTAGGCAGGTTAGGGTAACTAGGCAAGTTATTGTATAACGATAGTTTGTTCTGTAGACTATCGAAAAAAAATATAGCTTAAAGGGGCTAATAATTTTGGCCTTAAAATGTTTTTTAAAAAATTAAAAACTGATTTTATTCTAGCCAAAATAAAACAAATAACACTTTCTCCAGATAAAAAATATTATCAGACATACTGTGAAAATTTCCTTGTTCTGTTAAACATCATTTGGTAAATATTCAAAAAAGAAAAAAAAATTAGAAGGGGACTTCAACTGTATATAGGGTGATTTAAAAGGAATACCACAACTTTCGGGTTGATGTCACTCGAGTGTCCGGAGGGGGTCATATTGAACATCTATGAACTTGTTTTCTACTGGAAAAAAAACTGTTAAGTACTCTTCACATTGATTAATTACCCAAGATTCCATCATGTTTCTTTGATTAAACAAATTTTCAAAATTGTGGTATTCTTTTTGAATCACCCATTTACTAAGTACATTAGATACTTCTGTATCAGACCATGTATTAGATACTAGTTAATATTTTTTAGATACTTTGGTACTTAGGGCTGGGTGATAAAATCGGTATCGATATTTATTGACAGAACACCAATGTCAATATCAATAAAAAAGTTTTATCGATATTGACAAAATATCAATATTGTTGTTTTTGACTTTTAAAACTATTTGCCTTAGTAAATATATTTTTGTTTTTGACAATAATATTTTTGTCTTTGAATATTAAACTATTAAAAGACTATTAAACCATGATAATGTTAATAAATTATAATAAAGTTGTTATATATATAAAAAAAATCCTAATATTCCTGAATGGATTGTTAAAAAATATTCAATAATTATAGATATCGAATGATATGAAACATGATATCATGATAATTGTTTTTGCAATATCGCCCAGCCCATTTTAGTAACAGAAAGTTAGTTAGTTTTAAAAGTCAAATTTAAGTATTTTCAAGCACTTTTAGATGCAATTTTAAACTTCCCAGCATTTTACAAGTGTGACAAATCACATATTTACATACATATACATACCTCATCACATTATATCAGATGCTATTTGTTATATTACTCTACAGTACAGTATAGTATACTAAGGAAAAATCTCATCTTTGCCCAGAGCCCAACATTAAATTCCTGTCTTTTACTCTCTTAAATGTAATTTACTCACATCTTGTGTGATCTTTCATCCTAAATTAATATTTATTTTAATTTCATGCATTTTTCATTCACGAAGCAGTGATCTCCATGAATTTTGTCTTCACCCACAGCTTAAGCAAAGGGCACAGATGAAGAAAAACTGCTGATCGTGCTACAGGTACATATGCAGACTGCAGAGTTTTCTTTTTATGTGAAAGCAAAAAGATTTACTTCATTTTAACTAAGCAGTTAATTATTATTATCTATTTACCAACATAATTACATTTTCAAGCTGTTTTAAGCACTTTATCCAAAAACTCAACACTTTTCAAACCTTATAATTCAAGCATTTTCAAGGACTTAAAACAACTGTACAAACTCTGTACTATTCAGTATTAAAATAAGTACTAGTGATGAATAAATATTACCAAATATCTAATGAAGAAGTACTAGTATCTTATACTATTAGTAACCTATGATTAAGTATGAAAAAGATACCAGTATCTGAAAAAAAATAAGTAGTATAATTAAGCCAGATACTAGTAGATTTAATGATAAGTCGGCTTGCCATACAATGTCAGTTAAGCACATGTAACACACTAAACTTCAATCTTAAGAGGTACTTACCTTTTCCTTTCGCCGCTAGGTTTCTGAGGAGAGCTTAAAAGTTGTTCACCTTCACGTTAATAGTCTTTTTTAATAACAGGCCTCAGTAAAACCTCCCGGTTCTTCTTTAACTGGAAAATTTGCAGCACGTTTGACAGTAGAGAGCTGGACAAATGAGATGAGCAAGTGAAAGACAAATGTTTGGAGCTAATCGTTGCGCCAGAGAGCGTGTTTTTTTTACTCATTCACTCCACTAAATCCATTAAAAACAAGAGCTGATGGAGTGGAGGAACAAGCAATGAGGAAAGACAGAGAGAAAGAGGCTGAAAGGAGAACATGCAGTGCTGAGAGGTGGCAAATCTGCTTCCTCACACTCAAATTGGCTCCCAGTTTCCTCCACCCACTAAACTCTCTCCCTCGTCCCCCATCATGAGTCATCAATCCCTCTGCCAATCACAGTTCGGCAGCCCAGATGATTAAAATCACCTCTTAGATGAAAAAAGGACACAATCTGATCAAAAGACCAAAAGTGGAATGCATTTTTTAGATGTCTTACACAACCTTCTGGAGCTCGCCAATCTGTACCGGAAGCATGCAACGTGTTACCCGAAAAGAGAAAAAAGGGGGGTTTTGAGCATGAACACAATGAAATTGTAATACAGTTTTATGTTGTTTTTTTTTCTTCTGTTTATTTGAATATGTCCTGAGCAAGTACTTTTTATGAACCCCCCCTGATGACATTTTAAAAATCTGTATTTAAAGGGGTGGTACACTACGATATCATATTTTAAACTTTAGTTGATGTGTAATGTAGCTGTGTGAACATAAACAACATCTCTGAATGTAATACGCTCAAAGTACAATGCAAAGAGAGACGATGACATTTACAGAGTTAGCTTAGCAAAGCCTACAGCGAACAAAGTTTGGGGACTACAAAAAAAAAAACATCCAGGTTAGTGAGATCACAAGAGATCTTCCGGTTACATGCATTCATTACGAGCATATACCCTGCGCAGCAACGGGCCGTGGCCAGAGGCGATGTAATGTTATAGCAGAGAAAGCTCAAATGCAGTCCAAACGCTGCTATTTCCACAGAGCTTGTTCTGTTTCTGTATTTGGGCTTCCAAAGGACACGAAACAAAGAGAGAAGTGCTTACAATTTCATTTGAATTATGTTCCAAAGAATTATAAATATATATATAGCTCTAGCATTTGACAAAGGACAACTTCCAGAATCTCTCAGTTCAGAGCTGGATTCGGCTAATGACTCCTCAAAGAAGGAGCAGCTCCAGCCATAATAGCAGAAGCTGTGGATTGTGAGCCACAACCTGTAAGTATTTTTATTTGTTAAAATTGATCTATTACATGAATAGTGTCTAGCATTAACGGTATGTTGTAGCAAACAACAGGAAATGTTGTTAGGCACCGCTAACCATTTAGCTACAAATTCATATTTATCCATCAAAACCGCTGTAAACAGCTACAATCTTCACTAGCGATGCATTGTCTCTCTATGTGGCCGCTTTCCCTGCGTTATACATCTCCAATACTAAACTTGCAAAAGATATGAGAACATTTTATATTACTTACACAAGCTTACTCCAAATATATGTGAAAGACCCTTGTCAGATTTTATTTTAGAGAACAGGCGTGAGGTTCAGCTTTGTCCTCTTCATTTTTCTGTCAAATTCAAGCTCAAACCTATATGGCTAACAGCTTCTCTGACTGACTGTTTACACAGCGCAAAAGCATGTGTTTGAAGGTGCGATATGCTTCCTGATGACGTGGAGCTGATCCGCGAATCACAGCACATTATGTTAGCTGACCAATCAGAGCCTCTTGAGGGCGGGCCTTTCAGAGGAACTAGGAAATATGATAGTTGTTTCATGTTAGCTGAGTAGCAGTATATAATCAAGGTAAGATATATGAACAAATAACATGATTTTTTTTTTTTTACAAATGAAGCATGAGCACACATTGCTTTGCAGTTTATAAACACAACCAAGCCTTAAAAATACACTTTGAACCACCACTTTAAGGATCATGATGTATTCCCAAAATCCTGCTTAATTGTCATTTTAAAAATTTGTCACAATCTGAAATCACTAGAATTCAAGAAGATTTAAATCATTTAAAATATAACAAATCCATTTTGTATGATTAATTTTTTTTAATATATATAGCTGGTAACACTCTACTTGAACAGGGTGTACATGACACTGTCATGAACTCTTTATAATCATGACATGACAAGTCATGAATATGATCAACCCAGGCTCATTCTGAAAACATACTGCTATATACATTTCTGGAGAGCGCCAAATACATCCCAGGAGCTGTTTTTTTTTTGTTGTTGTTGTTGCAGTTTTTGTTTTTGCAAATCCACCAGAGATCTGTCAGCTTTTTCAGATCTCAAATTTCTCTCGCGAGTGCCATTCACGCCTGCTGTTCTCGCGTATATCCACTAGAGGCCGCTGTCAACTGACTGACTAAATGACTGACTGATTGACAGATTGACTGGCCCACCCTCCTCCTTCCCTAATCTCAACCAATAGTGTTTTCAAAAGATTGACCAGCGCCCACCCACTTCCCAAAGCCCAAAAGCCATTTTAAAAAGCAATCCAGAAAAAGAAAAGCCCTCGCCTGATTTTTACCACATTTTCAGATTTGACCACATTCTCACCCTGTTATTTACTTCTTTATTTTATTTTTCCACTTCTGTGTTTGTCTTACCCGCTTTCTGGAACCGTTCTTTGCCGAACTCGAACCCTGTCATCATGGTCAACTCCCCTCTGCATCTCAAGTCCGCCGGTGTACATGTCGAGCTAACTGGACAAACTGGTAACAGTAGGAAAACAGTCCATACGGAGGTAAGCGAGAAAAGGAACGGCATCATACCGCCCTGTAACATTCATTTTAAAGATGAAATGCAGCCATATGTACTTTTGGCTAAATAATTCACAAACTTCAGAAATGTATATAGGGCTACATTTTCAGAATGAGCCTATGTTGAATGTGATTGAATGAGATTTTATTTAAGCTTATGACAACTGTCATTAAGTGCCATTTGCAAAAATTCTTTGAAAACGTAACATAACCTGATATGTTAATATTAATAATCTTTATCTTTGTTGTGACAACATGACATAATCAAGACAAAATCACTTGTCATAAACATGATTATCATCAGGTCATTGTAATTTTATAACAACATTAATATTTTCAGTGGTACAACTTAAAATGTCATTACATATTAATCACACTGTTATAAGATTATTTGACAGGTTAATGACACTTTTGATGAGAAATTTAAAGGCAAATTCAGTTTGTTCCACTGACAAAAGTGATCAGAATAATATTCATGACACAATAATGGCCTCATGACAATCATGTTTATGACAGATTTATGACAAGTTGTCATGACGAAGACATCTTCAACAAAGTCATCTTAGCATTTAAAAAGACATAACTGAGCTAATAACAGTTGTCATAAGCATGCATAAAGTCATCCTCATATTCATGACGTTTCATGTTATGATTGTAAAGGTGGTGTGACAGTCTTGGGAAACCCTTTCAAGTAAAGTGTTACAATATAGAAAAGAAAAAATCAGAAAGAGCTTTATTGCCAGGTATGTTCACACATACGAGGAATTTGTTTTCGTGACAGAGCTTCTACAGTGCAACAGAATTACAAAGACAGGACTAAAAACACAGATAATAAATATATTTTAAAAAGTAGTGAATGCAAATATACAAATTGACAGGTGTATACAGGTATATTACTATATACAACATTATATGTGCAGCTGTTATGTGCAAATTGGCATGTAAATTGTGTTGTTAAATAAGTGTACATGTGTATAAAAGTGTATAGCAAGTAGTGATGTTGGTTCCACTATTATATAGTTTAATAAGTACCTGTTAGAATAAATATGTTGTTTATTTTTACATAAGTATACACTAAATGACATTTGAATGATTTTTTTTCACCCATATTTTGCCATTTTATTTTACTTTACTTGCATTTATATTGTCTCTTTGAATATAAAATCACTTTTGTAACTTAATTCGATTCAGACAAAAGTGCATGCATAGTTGTTTGACTCATATATAAAAAATTTAAAACTAAAACTGAAATCTTGAATTTAACAAATATAATTTAAAGAAAGATTAAGTGAAGCTAATTACTTAAACCTAATAATTATAAATAAATCTGACAATCCACAGCAGTTTAACCTCTGTAAACTCAATTAAGATTCCTTTTAATGTACTGATAAATAAAGTGATAAAAAGTAATATAAAGTTAATAAATAGTAATGTTTAATTATCAAAATATATATTTTTACATAAATTAAAATGTTTATTCAGCATTAAGGAGGAATTCATTAAAAATTATTAATTGATTAAAGGTTTTTACTGCCACGTTTAACCAATTTAGCATTAAAAATGATAAATAGGTTAAATGTGAAAGAAAAAACATTTATAACTTTGCCAACCCCAATCACAGCAGTATATTATATACAGATTTCAAGTAACATTATATCACATTCAGTCCAGAGACAAATTGGCATTCTCCACATTCCCATACACTCCCCATTTCTGCATCCCATCAAGCTTGCTCTTGCCACAATTTATAAATATATGCACATAATATGCCCCTATAAGCAACATTCTAGTCTGACATTATCTCTAAATGTTAGAAGAATGAGTCTATGCCAAGACTTGGAGCGGTAAAAATTCCCGGCTGCTTGCACGACTCTTTAATGTAATTATATGTTAGCTCGGCACCAGGCAACCTGCTCTGAATGGAAGCTTTTTATGTGCAGTTTAAGTGTGGTTGGTCATATGATGCGAGACGGAGCACCTCAATAATCGCCTGTTGTCTCCTGACTCACATATTTGCACAAATTTGCATTCTGCTTGTTACTAGGTGTACTTCATGCTCAGAATGGGTTTTGTGTATCTCATGTGTCTGGAAAACCACCAAAGAGGCATTTACAAGGGCTAGTTCACACAAAATTGTTTTTTTTAACTGATGTTAATTTATGCCACGCTTACATGAGTGAGTTTCTGGTTAAAATTGTTTTTTGCTATTAGTGCATTTTAGCATGGATGTACCAAAATGCAGCCTTTTGAAAACATAACCCTCCTAATTTGGTCTTCTGTGCATCCTTCCATGATTCGTCAAGCCCCAATAACAATTTGTTTTTTGTATTTTAGTGACACATGCCTCAAGTAAAGAAAACATGTAACTGCAGAAAGTGCATCAAGTATGCTTACTTTTCAAATGACACATGAGATAAAGTACAAACAATCCATTTTTCTCAACCTCAACTACAGTGGTACAAATTGAATTTGTCCTTATAATGTCATTTAATGTCATTAAATATTAATTTGACAGAAATTATTCCTGAGTCCTGACACTTTAGATGAGACAAATGACGACAAATTCAGTTTGTTTTACTGTCAAAAATAATCAGAAAAATATTCATGACACAATTATAATGGCATCATGACATTCATGTTTATGACAGATTTATGACAAGTTAGGTGTGGGAGAAGAAAATGTATTCATTGATGCATCACATTTCATTCAATAATGTTTCTCAAAAGTTCAGTATTCATTCTGTCTTCAATTGACATTCAAGGGCTGCTCACCTGCATGATCACAAGCAAGAAACGAAAACAATAATAAGTGTTAGCAGACGCACGTACATATGCTGTCAATTTTACTTTATATTAACATAGGCTTATTCGTCCCCCTATATACATTTCTTTGCAAATTATTTAGCCAGAAGTACGTATGGCTGCATTTAATCTTTAAAACGAATGCTACAGGGCCGTATTAGCCATTCCTTTTAGCGCTTACCAGCTGACCGCTTACCATGGACGTCTTTCCGGCTGTTACCAGATTGTCCAATGGCTTACCGCGTACGTCGGTGGACTTGAGACGCAGAGAGGAATGGTTCCAGAAGGCAGGTAAGACAAAAACAAAACCCAAAAAATATAATAAACAAGTAAATAACAGGATGAGAATGTGGTAAACTCTGAAAATGTAAAAATCAAGATGTTGCGAGGGCTTATCTTTTTCTGCATTGCTTTTGAAAACACTATTGGTTGGGTTTAGGGAAGGAGGAGGATGGGTCAGTTGATCGGTCAGTCAGTCTGTCAGTCAGTCAGTCGACAGCAGCCTCTGGTGGATTTACGCGAGAAGAGCAGGCACGAATGGCAATCACGAGAGATATTTGAGATAAGAAAAAGCATACACAGCGGTTTCTGGTGGATTCACGAAAAAAAATAAAATGCAAAAAAATTAGACATTTTTTTTTCCTCCTGCTACATATTTTGCATTCTTTAAAAAAAAATATATATATAGTTGAAGTCAGAATTATTAGCCCCCCTTTGAATATTTTTTCTTTTTTAAATATTTCCCAAATGATGTTTAACAGAGCAAGGAAATGTTCACAGTATGTCTGATAATATTTTTTCTTCTGGGGAAAGTCTTATTTGTTTTATTTCGGCTAGAATAAAAGCAGTTTTTAATTTTTTTAACTCTGTTTTAAGGACACAATATTTAGCCCCTTTGGCCTATATTTTTTTCAAGTCTACAGAAGAAACCATCGTTATACAATATTTTGCCTAATTACCCTAACCTGCCTAGTTAACCTAATTACCATAGTTAAGCCTTTAAATGTCACTTTAAGCTGTATAGAAGTGTCTTGAAAAATATCTAGTAAAATATTATTTACTGTCACCCAGGCTCATTCTGCAAACATATCGCTATATATATATATATATATATATATACATATATATATACATATATATATATATATATATATATATATATATATATATATATATATATATATATATATATATATATATATATATATTATATATATATATATATATATATATATATATATATATATATACATATATATATATATATATATATATATATATATATATATACATATATATATATATATACATATATATATATATATATATATATACACATATATATATATATATATATATATATATATATATATATATATATATATATATATATATATATATATATATATATATATATATAGCGATATGTTTGCAGAATGAGCCTGGGTTGCTTTATTTGGACAAAGATAGCCAAACTAAAACTAGCGTCAGGGTGGGAAAGTGTGTCAAAAATGTGGCGCATGATATTGATTACAACAGAATCATACGCCACCATTACATCATTACTGTAGCGACATTTTTGCTCTTTGCCGCTATTTCGGTAAAGGTAAACAATGACGCGTGAGTCCATTGTGAAACCCTTTCTCATCGTTTATTTTTTTATCGCATCTTGTGCCATCAAATCAGTGAAATAGCTCCATCAGTAGCAGCCGTCACCACATACAAACTCACAGTCTGACAATTGTTTCCTCTTCCTTTACTCCCCACCTACTACCTAGCTGCCTTAAATCCCGATTTGCATCGACAGAATAAAAGTCTTCATTCACAAAATCCAAAACAATAAAGCAAATACTCCAACATGAATAGTATACAAAAAGCAAATACTCAAACCTGAATACAATATTATCAAATGTAAACTTAATAATTATATCATCTAATCAACCTATTTAATCCAAACATAATAATAATAATAATAATAATAATAATAATAATAATAATAATAATAATAATAATAATAATAAAAGAAAGAAATGGCTCCAACAATTACATTACAGATGAGTGGAAGATTGCTGTTTATGTTTTGCAAATGTGGGCAGTGAATGAAAGTCATACCAGCACGAATATTGTTGAATTTCTACACAGTGTTGTAAACAAAAGCATTGAAAACTACGAACTATACACTACACTATAAAAATATCTGACAAATAAGAAAAAAAGAGTTGTTACCTTAACTTATTTTAATAAGTTAATCAGGTTTCAATTCAAATTTAAGTTACAAAAAAATTACTAAACTTTTTAGTCATCTCAACTTACATCAATCAAGCTGATAAATAAATATTAAATGTTATTTATTTATTTATTTGCTTTGAAGTTGTCATGCTCTCTTTTGGAATAAAAACTACTTGTTCTTCATAATTGTTTTTTGTAATCTGCCATTTTATGTTACATTCAGAGCTTGTTCATCCTGAATATAACTATATAACTTTAATCAAATAAATCATTTTAAAGAATGGCAGCACGGTCATACAGAGATTTCAATCATTAATCAAACGCATAGAAACTCCAATTTAAGTTATAATGTAAAGTTGTAAATATGTATTTGCACAGGAGAAGAAATGGGGGGAAATGTAGGTCAAGAATCATTTTGGAATCAGAATGTGACTCAGTGATGGTATGTTATGGTATCAGTACTAGATAGGGATTTGCGAGTGCTTCAAACACCTAATACAAGTTTTTATTTAGATATTCACAATTTAACATTTGGTTGCTATTCTAAAAACAACTGTATCTACTCCAAATGAGAGATTAAAAACGCTAAGATGTTTACACACCTAGATAGTATAGACCTAAGTTGTTTATACAAATTCCATTGTAATTTGTGTCCAACATATACAGTTGAAGTCAGAATTATTAGCCCCCCTGAATTATTAGCCCCCCTGTGTATTTTTTTCCCCAATTTCTGTTTAACGGAGAGAAAAAATTTTCAACACATTTCTAAACATAATAGTTTTAATAACTCATTTCTAATAACTGATTTATTTTATCTTTGCCATGATGAAAGTAAATAATATTTTACTAGATATTTTTCAAGACACTTCTATACAGCTTAAAGTGACATTTAAAGGCTTAACTAGGTTAATTAGGCAGGTTAGGGTATTTAGGAAAGTTATTGTATAATGATGGTTTGTTCTGTAGACAATTGAAAAAATATATAGCTTAAAGGGGCTAATAATTTTGGCCTTAAAATTGTTTTTAAAAATTAAAAACTGCTTTTATTCTAGCCGAAATACAACAAATAAGACTTTCTCCAGAAGAAAAAATATTATCAGACATACTGTGAAAACTTCCTTGCTCTGTTAAACATCAATTGGGAAAAATTAAAAAAAGAAAAAAAAAAAAATTCAAAGGGGGCTAATAATTTTGACTTCTACTGTACATATACACAACCATATTTTCATATATATCTTTTTCTCTTCTGAATACTGATGGATTTTCTACCAACATAATGGATTTTTTTTGTCTTTAAACTCAATATAATGATAGAAATATGCTGTTTTGCTCTTCTTCTGAAATGTAGTGGAAATGGCAGTTTAAATGCCACATGCACATAAAAAATTATTCTGCTTCAAAAGATGTATTGTCAGGAGTCATGGGAATTGATTTGTTTTTGTTTTTTTACTTTAACCATTGTATTTTATGAATCACCAAAGCTCACAGGTTCAGCTAAAAAATATTTTTGAACGTTCTACTGAAAAATAAACCATTAACAGCATTTTTTTCAATACATTACAACTCTACCTTTAAAAACTCAGTAATGACATCTGAAAACAAAATATGGTGTGGCAAAATTGAAAGTATTTTTATTAAACTAAAGAGGAACAGCAGCACGTAACTTATTCCATCTCACATCATGACTAATTGTAGTTATCAATCAATAGGGACATCCCAAGAGAGATGGATTCTGGGATTTGAGAGAAAAACAGAGCGAGATCTGTTTCCACACTTAATGAATGAAACAGCTCGACCCGCCAGTTAACAAACGTACTCTATCCTTGCTTAAGTGGGAAAACAATTTGTGACCCACATAGACATCTTTGACTAAGCACAGAGTGTGGAAAACCTCAAAATATTCTGAAGAGGGCAAAGAGAGAAAGCGCATGCATAAAAAGGCATTAAGAAATGCGTAATGAAATCTGAGAGCGGGAAGGAAAAGACATCAACGACAGGACCTTTTTGGACTGCCGAGGGGTACAGGATGGTAAGACACTCATGTATCACAATCAATTTTCCTCTTAAATCAATGCGTCCACTCTCATTTTAAACAGAGTGGGAGAAGGAAATGAACATGATACCAAAATGACTCCATCACATGTTAAAATCATTAGTTTTTTTTCGTTTTTTTTTTATGTAAATTGACTTCATAAGCATAATATTACAATCTCATCATTAAGGGAACACGTGAATACTGTGTATTCTGAAAAAAACTATTCAATTTGATGGGTGGAAAAGGTTATTAGAGTTAATTAAAACTATGACCATAAAAATGCTAGAAATAAAATAAACATGAAATTAAATTGATTAAAATAACTGCTATTTAATGTTAGGCCTCTTTTGTCTGACTGGCTTCTTGGACTCATCTCCATTTTACATTTGGAAATTAGATGTACAACCTCTGGGAACTCTGCAAAATTTAATAAAATGTGGGATTCCAGTTTTTTTTTTCTAACACAACATAAAGACTAACAGTGTTAATTTCTGAAGGCTTGAGAGAAAAGACTCTCTCCTTACATCCATTGCTGTGTCTTTTTGTAGGTCATATGTAGGGTCAGACAGAATCTGCTGAAATTTTTTTGCTATTTCTGCGCAGAATTTTGAAAAAAAAATCTGTAGATTTATGCGGAATAATTTTGGGAGTATTGCAACTAAAAACTTAATATATGAAATAAAAAATAAAAACTTTTTAACTTTGATTTAATGTTTACAATGCAAATCCAATTAGATCAACTTAATTTGTAAACAATTAAGTGTTTTATATAATATATCTATTAAAAGACAAAGAAAATATGACTTTACAAACTGTATTGTAAATAAATCATATAAACATTTTCATATTTGTCAATAATATTACTGAAATTAATAAAAAAAAACTGAACAAAATACTAATTTACACACAATTACACAAGTAAATAAACAGACTTAATGATGGGCTAAAAATCTGCAGATTTCTGCGCGCGCAGATTCCGTGTGGGCCTATGTCTTGTTTGTCGCCATTTATCCTTTGTTTCATGCTTTATTTTACATTTTGCACAGATTATTGTTACATGAGCCTGTCTGTTCTTTGTTTTTCTGTCTGCAAAAACTGTAATGAAAAATATTTAAAATAAACAGCTATTTTATTTAATCAATGCACTTTATCTCCACCTAGTTGAAACTGAAGTAGTAAAATAACTAAAACTAAACTCAGATAAGTAGAATAGGCAAAAAAAGTTTTTTTTATTAATCATTTTTTTATGTGTTTGA
This sequence comes from Danio kyathit, assembly GCA_903798195.1. Lineage (NCBI taxonomy): Eukaryota > Metazoa > Chordata > Actinopteri > Cypriniformes > Danionidae > Danio > Danio kyathit. The sequence goes on along the minus strand of LR812529.1, from coordinate 22,866,225 downwards.
TTTGATTCTTAAAAGCTGTGAAACCATCTTTTTTTCATATAAATTCCATATTCTGATTAGATATAATGAGGCATGCTTTAAAATAAAAAAAAAAAACATTTAGTTGAAAATAGGAAAATTGGCTATGCATTTTTTTTTCAGTTTAGTATATGACATTTATTTATATTCTTGTGAAATATATAAAACAACATGTTAATGGATTCATTCATTCATTTTCCTTTGGCTTAGTCCCTTTATTAATCAGAGGTCGCCACAGTGGAATGAACTGCCAACTTATCCAGCACATGTTTTCAGTGGATGTCCTTCTATCTGCTACTGGAAAAGTTAATAAATGCATTGATTAATATTTTAAAGTTATTATGATTATTATCATCCCCGGTTTAAGAGGATTTTTAAGAGGGTTTAACATCAACATTAGACTCAGACTGACTAAGCAAGAATTTTCGGGATTTTATTCACTTCTTCCTTTCAATATGTGTGTCTTTATGCAGCTCTTGAGAAGTGATGAGCAATAGCTGGTCTCAGCACAGACTGGTGTAGGAGGAACATCTTTCAGTTCTGGGTTTGATTTCATTTCAGAGCCTTATAGCAGTGTTTGCTCTTGCAGAGTGAAGAAAATCAAAATGAAGAGATGAAAAAATGAACGCAAACACTCAAATGATAAAAACGGATGATGATAACGCTGGTGCTAACAGCATCCACAGCTATGAAAATAAACTGAAAAATTAAAGAAACCATATGATTTGTTTCTCTGGATGTATGGTTGTGCAAGTAAAATGTCAGTATTGTATTATTCTTTAAACCACTGATGAAATGACTTCCAAATGAAAAATAAAAATGGCCTTTTTTATCATATAATAAAATTACATTTTTGTGTCACATTGTTGCAAAGCCAGATTTTGGAGACATTATATGCAGTAACCATGAAAACTGATATTAAAGGTGCAGCATGTAAGTTTGACACCCAGTGGTTGAACTAGGTATTGCACTCCTGATTCAAAACACACGCAAGCGCAGTTTGCAACATAGGCTCATTCTAAAAACGTAGCCCTATACACATTTCTGGAGATGGCAAATTATGTAGCCAGAAGTATGTATGGCTGCATTTCGTCTTCAAAATGAATGCTACGGGTCGGTATGGCGAAGTTCCTTTTCGCACTAGCAGCTGACCTATTACCTTAATATGGATGGCTTTCCCACTGTTGTGTGTCCAGTAGCTCGCCATGTATGTTGGCGGATTTGAGATGCAGAGAGGAGTTGACCATGACGACGGGGTTCAATTCTGGCGAAGAACAGTTCCAAAAAGTGGGTAAGACAAAAACGGACGCCAAAAAAAAAAAAAATAAACAAGTAAATAACAGGGTGAGAATGTGGTAAAATCTGAAAACGTGGTAAAAATCAGGCGAGGGCTTTTCTTATCTGAAATGCTTTTTAAAACTGTCAGTTGGGTTTAGGGAAGTGGGTGGGCGGGTCAATTGGTGCTTTTGAAAGCACTATTGGTTGGGTTTAGGAAAAGAAGAGGGTGGGTCAGTCCATCAGTCATCCAGTCAGTCAGTCAGTCGACAGAGGCCTTTGGTGGATTTATGCAGGAACAGCAGGCATGAATGGCACTCGCAAGAGAAATCTGAGATCTGAAAAAGCATACACAGCGCCTCTGGTGGATTGCGAAAACAAAAACTGCAAAAAAAAAACCGCAGCTCCTGGGATGTATTTGGCGCTCTCCGGTACATTTTCATAATGAGCCTGGGTTGCTAGTTTGCCAGATTGATGACACCAACAGGAGCGAGCCTGACTATCGAGCCTAAAGGCTGATTTAAGGCAGATTTAAGTTGTGTTGTAAATAAAAAGCAACGTCACACGATAGAAGGAATATTTTTCATATTAAAAGGAGTTTTTGTCCTAACCAACGCCTAAAATGTATATTTTAGAAACGACTTCTATTTCTTGCAGCTGAACAACATGACAAATTGACTAATACGAGTTTGAAATCCAGTTTGCGTGACATTTAGTGGCATGCTACGGAAAGCAGCACAGATAGTTCACCTCAGATCTTGAAAATAAAATAAACCATTTAAAATTTAACTTTACAACTGTGACTCAGTGCAAGCCAGAACATATCAGTGTTTCAGCATGTACATTAATTAATGTTAAAGAGGTTTAATATGTATAAATTAGATTATAAACCTTACCATTTCGTTGGAGTGCAGTAAGTGCACTATTCTGTGCTTCTGAATGGCTGTATTTAAATTTCTGTCGTGTTTCCTCTGGCGCAAACAGCTCACCTAATGTTTATATTCATAATATTTATTTAGTTGAACTCTGAATTAGCGTCTCATTTCTGAGTCTGCTACTGTCCACCAGAGGTTGCATTTTGGGCACAGACACACACTTTGAGAGCCTTTCTGACTGAATAAATGAATACTCTGTTTTCCACCAAGGCAACCCGGGGTGCTAAAATATAATTGGCTAAACTGGCATTGGGTGACAGACAAAAGACAGACAGACGTTCTGGCACATAACAGACATTTTCAAAGCAGAATATCTGACTTCAGATAAACAAGAATGTTCACTTAGGATATTTCTTAAATATCTGCAAACATATTATGGTATTTTTTTTGCTTTAGAAGAGTTAAAAACTTACATACACCCCCTTAAACACCCAAAAACATTTTGATTTCAAGTGTATTTTAAGACTAAATGCACGTATCTAATATACTGATAAGCATTCAATTACTTTCCCAGTTCTTTAGGGTTCTTTAGGGTTCTTTATGCTGTAGTTGTGTTTAAGTGAAAATTCACCAAAATTTTCATTTTGACATATTTTGTCTGTATTACTCTACGCCCACGCAAAGGCCTCTTGAGCCCTATGCACTTGCACACGTGTGAAGTGGGCTCTCAGTAAATGTGCACTGCAAGGTACTACTTGAAAGGTACACCAGGAAGGATTTCTCATTAAATATTTCATTAGAAATTAATTATTAAGCAAAACTCTATCCCCCCGCAGAGACCTACCCCCACTGGAGACAACTTCATATAGGTACACAATTAAGTGCTCTATAAGAAACAACAGAAAAACACTATTCTTATTCAGAAATAGTGCTATATGATACAATATGTATTCAAGTGCTTGATGTGACTACTTCATCCATAACTGCCTCCGTGACATAATTTTAACCTTCAAGTATACTAAATAGACCGGCAAATGCCAGGACAGCATTACTGTGTGCTTAACAGGAGGTCCCAAAAGGCACATCACAAGACACAAACACTGACAGGGTTTATTTGGGTATCCACTTCAGCTGTCAATCAAACGAACTGAGCAGAACATTAACCAATGAAGAACCGATGTGCGTCTGTCTGTGTGTGTGTGTGTGTTTGTGTGTGTGTGTGTGAGTGTGGTTGTTAATGTCACCATTAAGCCTGGGGCGACAGACGTTCTGGAGCAGATTTAAGGTTTGGATTAGACAGAAAGAGACGATGAGAAACAGTTAGAGGTCACAACCTTTATATTTCCAGTCTCTAACATGGAAAGACTGGCAGTTGTTTCTGCTCCTCTCATGTCTCTCCCTCTTTTTTATTGTCTCTCACACAGGACTGCACATATCAAATTAGGTTTCCAAAAGCACGCTCTGCTTAAAACCACCAGGAGAGATATTGGACAAAGGTCAGAGGAGATGTGAATCAAGAGCGGAAAGCACAGCATCAGCACTTTGAGGCAACTGACAGGATTCAGCATGGATGAATGTCTTGAATGATAACAGACACTTTGTGCAATGCAAAGCAGACCAATCTCAGATATGTCCCAAAAGACATGACCATTTTTGGACCCTTTTGATTTTGTAATGCATCCTGGGAATGGCAGTCGCTTTTGCTATTTAACTCCTTGTGATACTGATTTAAGAGAGTGAGTCTGCAGTTAACGATTCACTGATTCAAAAGATCCTGTCAGAAGGAGCGTGATTCAGTGATTCAAAAAATACATTCAGGGGTTTGCCTCCCAAAATCATCATTAGCCAACTATGGTCGAAAGTTCTGTTGTTACCAACATAATTCAGTAGGGATGCCCCGATGCTGATACCAGTATCAGGTCGATACTTGGCTAAAATACTTGTACCTGGCAGGCCATTAATTGCCGATACCACGCACTGATACCACTCAACAGTATTACACTACGTGGATGTGATTTGTTGTCCTACCTGACTTCAATGTCTTAATGTATTAATTAATGTATCATATATTAATAGCTTAGTCCTTATAAACAATCCGTTTCTAAAATACATTATTACGAATCTATAGGCTACTGAAGAATAAACCAAATATGTAATATGATTATTGCATAATGATCACAGCAAAACAAGCCAGCGCTCATTATAGATATAAACTATAAATATGAAAAATGAAAGAAATTTTAAGTAATGGAACATTATGTGTAAAAAATCTAAACTACTATATAGTAGACTACAGGCTAAATAAAAGCGCCTCATCAGAGCTGAACATCAATGCGGAGAGCCTACTTTTTGATGAGCTGACGTGTGGATTAACAGCAGGACTCTTGAATATAATGAAGACCTGCTTTGCAGGGTTTTATGTGTCCCCAATATGCAATGTCAAGAGAGTGACTTCATAAGATAAGATAAACTGAACACACTTGATTATGTAATGTGTGAAGTCATGGACGATAACTTAGGATAAGTTATCCTTTAAATGTCTATGCATAATCAGTAATCGATTTACAGGGTTATCAATAATGTGTGTATATTTTTGGCTTGGAATAGCCTTCAGATAAAGATTTTTCCGTTCATTCTTACTACAGGCAAAAAATAAAATCTTTAAAAAAGAATAATGCTTTCAAATTAATTGCACGTTCATTAAAACCGAATCTAAGGGTGTTTTCACACCTGCCTATTTAGTTCGGTTGAATCGCACTAGAGTTCGTTTTCCCTCTTGGTACGGTTCGTTTGGGCAGGTGTGAATGTAGCAATCGTACTCGAGTGCGCACCAAAAGCGGACCAAAAAAGCGTACCGAGACCACCTCTTCAAGGAGGTCTCGATACGCTTTTTTGGTCTGCTTTTGGTGTGCACTTGAGTACGATTGCTGGACCCTGGAGCGGATCGTTTGTGGTGAGAACATGATCCAGACTAAAACAGACCCAACCGCAAAAGTACTGCGCCTTTTTGGACTAATCCAGCTGCCGTAGGCCAATGCGCTGTGCATTATGGAATGTGGAGGAAAAATATTTGTTGACAGCACTTTACCAAAAGAGAGAGGGGGAAAACATTACCTGATGAATTGTTGGTAATATTTCTGGAAGATGACCATGTTGCAGTTTAGCTAAATTAATTCACGCCTCCTCCTGAAGTGACATCCGATGCGCCTTCGCTATTTGCAATGCCTTAAAACATTGTTTTCCAGCCACCGCCGCGCTTCATTCTCGAAATGTATACTTTGTCTAAAGTGATGTATACAAACTATATAGTATACTATGACCAAGGATACGATCAGACAGCGCAGTCGTCCCTCCATAGTGAAAAGCAATATTTTGTGTCTGCCGAGTTCCATTGGCACTTTCCCGCACGTGAATTCTGACCAATCGAAAAGCAGTTTAGGAAATATGTTCATCAACATCTGGCCAATGAGTGATGTAGATTTTGTCAGATGACTGCATTTTGGTTCTTTTTTAACTGGTTCGGACCAAAGCAATCAGTGTAAAACGGACCCAAAGACGGCAGAAAATGCTACAATGTATCATTTGTTGCCCTTGGTCCGGACCAAATGAAGCGAACTACAGATGTGAAAGCACGCTATGAAGTATCGGAATCAGTACTCTGTATCTGCGAGTACACAAATTAAAATACTTGTATCAGTTTGTAAAAAAGTGGTATTGGTTCATCCCTAAAATTCAGCAGATCTGTATTTTCTGAATTCGTAGTTTAAATAAGCATTCGCAAACAGCATAACAAATTTGGTTGGAACTACAGCATAGTTTTCTCCTAAGATAATATAACTTAAAGAGCCATTAAAGTAAACTTGATTAGTTTCTCTGAAAACACATTGTACTTATAAACAGTGGGAAAAATAAGTATTCAACACGTCATGTTTTTTTCCTCTGAATAATGTTTCTAAAGGAGCTGTTGACATGGAATTGAACCAGATTTTGGTAAAAACCCAAACAATAGACATAAAAATATAACAAAACAAAAAAAAATCTGAAAAAAACACTAATTATGTGTTATAACAATGAATCGACACAAGGAGAAAGTACTGAACTACTGAAACTTATTTAATTCTTTATATATAAGGCTTTTATGGAGATGGCATCTTAAAGACGCCTCTCATATGGAGAATACAGTCACATTCATCACTCTGGTGTGAGTTTTTCACAGACGTCAACAGAGTGTAAAACTTTTGATGGTTCTGTTTGTCTTGTCTATCAAATGTGATCTTTAATTTGTATTCTATATTGGATTCAAGTCAGGTTATTGGCTGGGCCATTCTACAGCTTGATTTTCTTTCTCTGAAAGAATTTGAGAGTTTCCTTGGCTGTGTTTTGGATCATTGTCTTGCTAAAATGTTCACCCTGGTTTCATCTTCATCATCCTGCTAATGCAGATGTTGGACTGAAGAAGCTAATATTCATTTACACTGACAAAGGGCAGAGAGTTGCTGAGTAACTACTGAGAGATATCAGCTGCTGTCTGGGTTTTCACTGCCTTTCTACACCTCCCTTTCTTCATGTGTTCAATACTTCTTTCCTGCATTGTTGCATTTTATTACGCATAACTTAATTTGTAAACTAATTAGATTTGTTTTCTTTGGATATTTGGATTTCTTTGGTCATTACCAACATACCAACAAATTTCAAGTCAATGGAAAATTTGGAAATATGTTTTCTGAGAAAAATGGTGACGTGTTCAATACTTTCACCGCTGTAGTTCAGTAGTGAGTTATTGAATTGTTTGGGGACACACCACAAAGTGAATTTCCAGTTAGCAACTGACTAATTCAAATGATCCATTTACACTTAAAGCAATTCAGCTGTCAAAAACTGCAAATGATCTGTTCAGAGGGAGTCAGTCAACAACTATATTTCATTTACAACAACCATATTTCATTTAACAACTAACTGATTTAAGTGAAGTTTAATTTTAAACTAATTTCGAGAGGAGCATGTGCTCATGATTGACCCAGCTGGCCCACATTAGCTAATCATGATCTTCCAATCAAAGCACCCCAAGTCACTATATATATATCCTTATTTCCTCTCTACATCTATCTTCATTTGGAAGAACGCTTCCTGCTACTAAAAAGCTCTAGCTCTAAAAAACTTTTACAGCATTTCACTTTCAACCTAGCAACATGGACATAACCAACAAACATCTACAACTTCAACCAGAGCCCTGCTCTCCCTGAAACTTCAGCCACAGCCACTGCAATGAAGCCCAACTCTTACTGCTCTCTTAGCAGTCCACCTGTGGTAACGTACATAGCATGCCTTAAGGGGAAGCCTCGCAAATTAACTACTCTCCAGCAAGACTAAACATTTTGTATATCTTTACAAAGGCGTGACTAGAATCATTTAAACCTTTTTAAAAAAGACACAAACACTATGGACCAGTGTCCTCTGTTGAACTGTGTCGAACCAGCAATTATAACAAACCAAATAAACCCACCTCTCAAGCCTCCGGCCTGTCCAAAGGTCCATAACATTTTAACTGCTTGGAGTAATTCGACTGCAAGGATCAAAGCAATCCTATCCATCAAAACATTAGTCCATAACATTTTTATACGTTGATAAACATCCATGGATACACTGCTGTCATCCAAAATAGTCATTGGAGTGCGTTCAGTAAAGTAGCATGTTGTAGACAAACACTTGTAACTTGGTCTACAAAATGGCCGCTGACCTTTGCACTTTTGATTGACACTCCATTGAGCCAATAGCTGAAAGGAGAAGTGTCACTATTCAAGAGCTCTCAGAACATGAGATAGTCCCGCCCGCTCTCCTGATAGTTCATGAACAGACTCTGTTGCAAAGACTTTGTGTACAAATTGGGTCAGTTATGCTTCTAATTTTAATCATGTTAGGATTCCAAACGTAATGTTATTTAATCATGTTTTAAAGTAAAGCCCATAGCCAACATTCCATGGACACAGTTTCTAATAAATACAGTTTAAGTACAAATCAAATGTCAACATCGTTTTCGAAGTCAAATCAATAAATAAATTAAAAATAAATAAAATTAAATAAACAAACAGATAAATAAACCCCGCCACTTCTGACAGCTATTTAACTTCTGAAAATTACCCGGCTCATGAAATTATTCTACACAACAAACATTGAAGTCCGATCGTAATACGCCATAAGGATTTAAACTTATCACTTCACCTACTCTGCCTTCAAGAGGTATTTCCAGGACCACCAGCCAAGCCATGCTCCATATCCTCAGCTCCACCATCTCGTGGGGGGAGAAATGTCTACCAAAAAATTTAAAACATTATCTCTCGATTCCTGTAAATATTTCTCACCTTGCTAGAGAACTGCTTTCTCACACTGACACTAATCTTTCTGACTTTCTCATTTCAGGTCTAACCCACGGTTTCCACCGGGCGTCTCAGCTCTCCCTTCCATTAGTCTTTGTCCTAATCTTTAATCAGCTATTGCAGAACCAGAAACTGTCGATCATCTTATTTAAAAAGAGATCGACAACTACTTATGATTGGACCATTCTCTGCCCCACCATTCAAGATTTTATGCATTAGTGCCATAAGCAGTGCAAGTCGCAAATTCTCCGACAAATGGATTCTATCTAATAATTTCAGAATCCCCCGTCTCATCCAACTTTTAGATGATATTCTAATCATCTCTCCCCCACATCGCTTCCAGCCAAACACCTAGAGATCACCCAAAGGTTTTCGCCAATCTAGGTATTCCTCTCACAGAGGCTGGACCCAATACATCTATAGAATTTCTAGGCATCAACTTGGATTCGCAAAAATTTCCCTTCCTAAAGAGAAAATTGACCAAACCATTTCTCTTTCCCTTATAATTCAAGAAAAGGTCACCTATTTACAACTTACCTGCTCCAGCTCCCTATCACAGTCCCACAATTTAAAAGACACAATTTCTCTCACCAAACCCACCCGCAATGAAACTCCGCTTATGGATTGCCTTCCTTAAGCTATGGAACGGCTGTTCCTTCTACAGCAATTTTGTTCTCACCCCATTAGTCATTAGCCTATATACTGATGCTGCCCCATCAGTTGGGTTCAAAGGTTACTCGTAGGCCACTAGTTCGCCACCATATGGCCCCCTCAATCGATTTCAAGTCCAGAAAACTATTGTTCATCAGCTTTCTTCAAACTGAAACCAATGGTCGCTGCCGCCATACTATAGGGAGACGAATGGTCCACCTCTAGTATTCTCATTCATTGTGACAAAGAAACACCGTCCAATGCATAGAAAAAGGCTTTCCTACTCCCCAAACTTTAATGCTGCTTTAAGACATCTATTTTGACATTAGCCAAAAAACAATTTATCATGTCTGCTGAACACGTGCCAGGTTGCAAAACCAAATCACTGACTCTTTCTCATTTTTCTTTCCAGAACTCTGGTCATTGGCTCCAGAAGTGGACCCCAACCCAACGCCTGTCCCTCCCTTTCCAGAAACGACATTACCTTAAGCCACCCCCTTTATAACTTCCACCAAACCCTATATCGCTTATCTTCCAAGTAGAAGCCCTCAGAGCCCTTCAGTCACACATCACAGCATGGAACATATTCAAACTTAACCCCTCACTCCACCCCACCATAGCAGATCTAATTTTGTTCGATGAGGAAATATAGGGTTTCCTCATCCTGCAAAGTAAGACAGATCAATTCAACAAAGGACATGTCATTTACATCTCCAACATCTCTGCTCTCACTCACCCCCTCCTAGCATACCTACACTTGAGGTGATCACAAGAAACAAACCCCCTAGCCCTCCCCTTTTTACTGACGACGCTAATCGTCCAGTATCACGTCTCTGGTTCCAGAAACACCTCAAAGTCCTCCGCCTCTCACGATTCCCTCCTTAACCATTTCCCAGCCATTCATTCAGAATTGGCTCTGCCACCACAGCAGCCATTAACAGGCTTTCCCAGCATCAGATCCAGACCCTCGGTCAATGGTCTTCTGAAGCTTTTCAAATCCTAAATTCGTCTCAGTCTTTTTATTTCAAACCCCAGTCGGTCCTATTAAACCTCTCAGCCCAATCTTGGCCACCCCTTTATCCTCTATCCAAAGCCATCTATCTGTCCATCCCTAGCAAACCCCCTCTATGGCTCAGACTCCTGCAGGAGTCAATCTGAGCTTAGGCTCTGGTAGAGCCTCACCTATTACCCTCACCTTCCTGTTCCCCCTGCCAGCATTGAGTGTTTCCGCTGTTCCCTCCCAGCTCTTTACCCCTTGCCTTTGACTCTCGTCTAACCTCCTTGCTCCATCAGCACCACCACAAGCCCAGACTCCCGCAGGGGTCAACACGAGCTTTGGCTCTCGCAAGAGCCTCACCTATCACCCTCACCTTTCCGTTGCCCCTGCCAGTGTTGAGTGCTTCCACTGTTTCCCTCCCAGCTTTACCCCTTGCCTTAGACTCTCATTTAACCTCCATGCTCCATCTTAGCATTATCCTAAGCTCAGACTCCCGCAGGGGTCAACACGAGCTTTGGCTCTCGCAAGATCCTCACCTTTCACCCTCACCTTTCTGTTTCCCCTGCCAGTGTTGAGTGCTTCCACTGTTTCCCTCGCAGCTCTTTACCCCTTGCCTTTGAATCTCATCTAACCTCCTTGCTCCATCTAAGCATTACCCTAAGGTCAGACTCCCGCAGGAGTCAACATGAGATTTGGCTCTCGCAAGAGCCTCACCTTTCACCCTCACCCTTATTTTCCCCTTGCCAGCGTTGAATGCTTCCGCTGTTCCTTCCCAGCTCTTAACCCCTTGCCTTAGACTCTCATCACAGGAGTCAGCACAAGCTTCTGCTCTTACACCTCTTACCTATCCCCCTCACCTCCCTGTTTCCACTGCCAGCATTGAGTGCTTCCGCTGCATCAGTTTATTTATTCTGTATAGTCATTCACCAGTATCTACATTTGTTTATTCTGCATAGTAGCTCATTAGCATTTCATGTTTATTATATTCTGTATTTTGCATAGTAATCTCATTACCTCCACAGCCTCTCCCCTTTTCTTCCCCCCTGCCAGCGTTGTGTGCTCCCGCTGCTTTAGTATCTTTCTTATTCCATAGTTTGTATATTCTGTATAACTGTATTGCATATTTGTGTTACTTACAGCTGCTCTCCCCCTCTTTTTTCCTGCCAGCATCAAGTGCTTCCGCTGCTTTAATTAATTTATTCTGCATAGTAGTTTGCTATTGTCTTCTATGTCTTATATTGTGTCTTTTGCATATTAATCGTATAGTACTGTATATCTGTGTCCACTTCCAGCTACCTTCCTTTTCCCATTCCAGTGTTGAGTGCTTCCGCTGCACCAGTTTATTTATTTTCCATATAGTAATTCACCAACTGTCTACATTAGTGTTTATTCTGCATAGTAGTCCATTACTATTTTGTTTATTATATTGTGTATTTCGGCATAATAATCATGTCACTTCCAGCAGCTCTCCCCTTTCTTTCCCCTTGCCAACGTCGAGTGCTTCTGCTGCCTAGCCCTTTACTCCTTACCTTTTTTATCCAACCTCCTTTCTCCACCTTAACATTACCCTAAGCTCCGACTCCCGCAGGAGTTTATACGAGCTTTGGCTCTCGCAAGAGCCTCACCTATCGCCCTCACCTTTCTGTTTCCCCCTGCCAGCGTCGAGTGGTTCCTCTGCATCAGATTTATTCTGTATAGTTATTCACCAGTATCGGCATTAACCTGTTTATTCTGCATAGTAGTTCACAAGCATTCCATGTTCATTATATTTTGTATTTTGCATAGTAAACTATGTTACCCTCCAACAGCTCTCTCCCTTTTTCTTTCCCCTTGCCAGCGTTGTGGGCTCCCGCTGCATAAGTATCTTTTTATTGCTTAGTTTGTATATTCTGTATAGTAATAGTATAGCATACATGTGTTACTTGTAGCCGGTCTCCCTCCCGTTTTATTTTTCTGCCAGGGTTGAGTGCTTTCGCTGCTTTAGTGCATCCATTAAGCATAGGAGTCCACTAGTATGTTTCATGCCTATATTGTATTGTTCATATATTTTATCTGTGTTACTTCCAGCTGCCTTCCCCTTTCTTTTCCCAGGCCAGCGTCAAGCTACCTGCCAGCATTGAGTGCTTCTGCTGCATTCTGTATAGTTGTATATTCTGTACAGTAATTTTATGGCATACTTATGATTCTTCCAGCTTCTCTCCCCTTTCTTTTCCCCCAGCAGCGTCGAATATTTCTGCTGCCAAATCTCTTCCCTCTTAATCAGCCAACTCCACACCCTTCTCTATCACCTCTCACAAACCTTCTTTTAAGCACTGACTCCCACAGAAGCCCTACTTAAGCCCCAACTCTCCCATGAGTCTCCCCCACCTACACTCCTAGCCACACTCAGATTCCGCAGGAGTCAAACTTAGCCTCCAATATTTATTTCATAGCCACCAGACCTACCCTGGCCTTCACACACTCCCTAGAAAAGCTTATCCCCACACCAACTCTTCACGTTATATCCAGCAGCCGGATATAGCGCTTTTTTCTTTGCACTTTGGGGAGTTCCTGTTGTAAATACGCGGCTGCTGTCCCGAGCGCTTATCATTTGCTTTTTGGGGAGTTTGAGATCGACCTGAGCTCAATTTCCCCTCGCCATGTAAAAGGGGGGAGCCCTGGGCCCGAGGATCCCTTGAGCTCAGGGCTCTCTCCCGGGACAGCATGCCAAACAAGCTATGTGATAAATCATGAGCTAAGTGTGAACTCTTGAAGTGAAGTTTAATTTTAAACTAATTTCGAGAGGAGCATGTGCTCATGATTGACCCAGCTGGCCCACATTAGCTAATCATGATCTTCCAATCAAAGCACCCCAAGTCACTATATATATATCCTTATTTCCTCTCTACATCTATCTTCATTTGGAAGAAACCCTCCTCCTCCCCTTCTTCCACCTTTATCCAGAATGGGCGGCACGGTGGCCCAGTGACTAGCACTGTTGCCTCACAGCAAGAATACCAATGGCGTCAGGTCCTTGCTGGGTCATCTGGTATTTCTGTGCGGAGTTTGCATATTCTCCCCGTGTCCGCGTGGGTTTCCCCCGGGTTCCCCGGTTTCCTCCCACCGGCCAAATATGCTCTATAATAAGCCTAAATCTTTTTCTAATGTCTTACTCTCATGAAGTTCACCTTGGCCTCAGCAGCGGGGGAGTTTGAGATCGACCTGAGCTCAATTTCCCCTCGCCATGTAAAAGGGGGGAGCCCTGGGCCCGAGGATCCCTTGAGCTCAGGGCTCTCTCCCGGGACAGCATGCCAAACAAGCTATGTGATAAATCATGAGCTAAGTGTGAACTCTTGAAATGATCTGTTCAGAAGTGAATTTTCAGTTAATGAATCATTGATTCAAACTATTTTTTCAGAGCAAATCCACAGTTAGGCCCAATCCCCTTGGCCCTTAAAACCGAGTGTGAAGGGGAAGGGCTTCAAAATTTACCCCTAAGAAATGGGACAGCACTACAGCACCTGCACACGTCATTAGATGTCATCGCGATCTCTTGCTTCATATGAGATCAGATGATCGGGACTGCTGTAGTTATTCCAGTTGTGTTATTTTTTGGTATTTATCTACAGGAAATCACTGAAGGCATATATTATGTTATCATAACGATCTAATGTGACAATAAGATCGTAACTGTACTGTGCATTTACACAGTGGCCATATTCTTCTATTTAAACACACGAAAACAACATTAACATTACAGACACTGTAAAAAGCTCATTCCCAGCCACTAGACTTTTCTGACAGGGTATTCGAATGTCATCAAGTGTCAGAATGTTGTGGGACTGCTGTAAAGGAGTTATTACTATGGATTATAGATCGCGAAAATTAGCTTTTAAAAGCATGACAGTAAAACACAAACGCGGTTATGAATATATTAAAACATGCTTCTTTGATGTAAAACTTCGTAATAATGACAAAAAACACTAATTTGTGGATCTCCTTACTTCCGGGTGCAGCAATACTGCCGTTGTGGCTGGTGTATTCTGGGAAATTTTGCTCGTTCCCGTGAAGGGGTAGGGGTGTCCCAAATCTCTTTAGCTTGAAGGCGTAGGGCTAAGGGGTAGGGGTAGATAGCCCTTCGAATGAAGATTTTTCAGGACCACACTCGAAATGGGAAAGCGCAAAACAAGAGGTAGTTGTAAGGGGAAGGGCTAAGGGGTTGAATTGTGATTGGGCCTTAATGATCCACTGATTGAAACGATCCATTCAGAGTGAGTGTCCAGTTAACAACTCACTGATTAATTTTTTTTTTGTATTATGTACATCAACGTATTGACAAACTGACAGGATTCAATATGGAAGAATGAATGGATTCAACTCAATTCATGTTTACTTCTATAGCGCACTATAGAAGTTCTACTAAATTGAAACTGAGGCAGTCCAGGTTTCACAGCTTCACAAGTTTAGTTTAGTTCAGTTTATTGTGGTTTAATTTTCACTGCTAAAAGTCCAAGAACTGAACGCACAAATCCATCAATGTCCAGCTCCACAAGTCCCAAACCAACAATTGATAAGTGAAGCTTTGTGCAATGTAAGCAAAAGACAAATCTCAGATGTTTGTTTCAAAAGGCATTGATTTTGGCTGCCATTTCTCCTCTTTAACTCTTTGTGGTACTAATGGCATTATAACATCCCTAAAAATATCTCATATGCGCAGAAACCTCCTAAAATGATGATAAATGTTTATGATGTGGCTTTTAAGCAAAACAAATAAACCAAAGCCACATCAGAACCACCAAATGTTTGATGGGAAAGTCTAAATACAGAACCGAGGATGTTGGCTGATGGATGGAAACTGTGCCAAACAAGCTTTCCTGGGTTCATCTACTCCGTTTTAAAAGCATTCTTTGGTTAGTTAGGTGTAAACACAAAAAGCTTGTTTATCTTATCAGGGGTGCCATTTGTAGAACAGCCAAACAATAGTCTATTAAACCATCTCCAATGATACAAAACAGGTTTCCTGCTGTAATTAAAGAGCCTTTTGGCTTGAAAGCGACTCAGACAATGGACCAGTCAAGTAATCCTGACCACAGAATTGAGTAGGTGTGGTAAATTCCTTTCAGGGTCTATTGTGGCCAGCAGGGTTCCTCTTGAATGTGACATATGATGCTCACAAAACAGTTTTCAGTCAGGGTTACCTCATCCTGTAGTGCTGTGACAGAATCAATCAGCAAATATTACTTTTATTGACAAGCGACAGCCGAGGCCGTGGTCTGTTGGTCGACACATTAACTGCCGCACACAGAGATGCAAACATATCATTGATCTTTACCGGCAAAATACTGCAGAAACAGCCCATTCTCCCTTTGGGAAGACAAGGGCTGGCTTGATGAATATTTCATTTTGGTGATATTGCATCATTTGCATTAAACAGGAACTTAAAAGGAGAAAAGGGCTATTTGGGAAAACTCAGGTAAAATTTAATCTCGTATAGATGGAATGAATAAATTTATAAGTTTCAGGACTTAGGGGATTTTTACATGACAATGATTCTAACAAGGGCTACATACTAGCATAGTTTTTTGTAGCATTGATTAAGGTTGCATGTGATTTGTGTATTAATTTTAAAGTTTAGCCATACCAGAGTAAAATTTTGTCATTTGCATATTCAGTAAATATTCACAATTTTACGCACAAGAATTTATACAGTGAAGTCTGATGTTGACATTAAAGCACTGTTTATTTCATTTGCATCTTTGTTCTGTTGTATTTACCTGGATTGTATATTTAATTTGGTTTACTAGTTTAAGTGCATTCACTTCACAACAAAATCACCTCAAACATGCTAAAATAGTTTTAAGAATTACAGATTTCTTTCCAAACAGAGCAATGCAACTCATCTTGTGAAATGTTTTTCATTTTGCAATAAATTAATCCCAGAAATATCAAGTGAGAATTCATAAAACGGTTTAAGCGCCATTACACAAAACAATAAAAACATTTTAGGAGTCTAGATTTCTGAAAACAACACAGATGTCATTCATTCATTTATTTATTTCCCTTTGGCTTAGTCCTATTTATCAGAGGTCGCCACAGCAGAATGAATTGCCAACTATTCCAGCATACACTACCGGCCAAAAGTTTGGGGTCATTCTTTTTGTTTTCATGTTTAAAAAAAAAATGATTCTGTTTATCAAGGTGGCATTTATTAAATGTAAAAAAATTGTTAAATATTTATTACAATTTTGTATGTAGTTTCAAAAGAAATTATTACTTCAGTCATTATTGCTTTTATTACTATTACCATTAATAATAATAATAATAATAATATTAATAATTCATATTAGAGAGATTTCTGAAGGAGCATGTGACTCTGAAGACTGGAGTAATGAAGCTGAAAAGTCATTGTTAAAATCACTGCAATAAATTATTAAATAATTTAAAATAATTTAAAAAACATTTATTTTATAGTACAATAACAATTCACAATTTTAAATTGTACTGTATTTTTGATTAAATAAATGCAGCTTTGGTGAGCAGGATAAGCTTATTTTAAAACATTTAAAACTTCTACTGGCCCCAAACCTTTGACCTGTAGTGTATGTTTTATGCAGCAGATGCCTTTCCAGCAGCAACCCAATATTGAGTACCTATACAATCTCACATTTACACACTCATACACTATGGCCAATTTTGTTTACTCAATTCACCTATTGCGCATATCTTTGGACTGTGGGGGAAACTGAAGCACCTGAAGGAAACCCCCACGAACATGGGGAGAACATGCAAACTCCACACAGAAATGCCAACTGGCCCAGCTCAAAACAGCAACCTTCCTAACTACCTAACCACCGAGCCACCGTGCCATCCCAATACCATCTTTATGTGTTTTTATGTGTTCAGTCTATAATTCAATTCAATTCATGTTTATTTCTACAGCGCTTTTACAATGTAGATTGTGTCAAAGCAGCTTAACAGAAGTTCTAGTAAATTGAAACTGTGTCAGTCCAGTTTTCAGAGTTGAAGTTCAGTTTAGTTCAGTTTAGTCGGGTTTTAGTTTCACTGCTGAAAATCCAAACACTGAAGAGCAAATCCATCATGCGCAGCTCGACAAGTCCCAAACCAAGCAAGCCAATGGTGACAGTAGTGAGGAACAAACTTCACCAATTGACGAAAGTGAAGGAAAAAAAAACCTTGAAAAAAAACAGGCTCTGTTTCTCCTCTGGCCAAACTATAAGCCAGAAAGGAATGTTCGAGAACAAAAAAGAACAATGGCAGACTCTTATTTTATTTTTAAATAAAATGACATCTCCAGCTACTGGCCTGGCAGGCCTAATGCAGTCATTTTTGTCAAGTTTCAGTTTGTTCCTCACACTATGGCTTCAGAGGACTTCAGACACAGCATATGTATGCTTTTAGTATTTCTGCATATTTTTTGTTTTGCTTTCAACAGTTATTATCCCCATCCACTTTCATTGAATGGAAAAGAAACGCATCCTTTTATGTTCAACAGAAGCAATAAAGTCAAACTGTTTTGAAACCACATGAGGGCGAGTAAATGAATTGTTATTTTTGGATGAAGTCTCTACACAATGTTGAATGTTGCAACTCATCTGGGGTCGCCGTGATCTCAGATCTGAGCTACTAAGAGAGTAAAAGTGGGGTAAAACTCCAGAGGACACAGAAAACACGGGATATTAACTACACTCAAAAGAGCGAGTGAGAGGGAGACTTTTATGGAGCCCAACTGGCATGTGGAAATAAGCAATCCACTTACTGACAGTGAAGTGTAAAGTTCACAGCGCTTGTGTCGGTCCATCTGCCAGTCACGCATCACAGAGTTTTATCTGAGACCACAGAGACCATAGAGAGCAACTTCTCTGTGCTTTCTTGCTCTTGTTATCTCTTGCTTTCATTGTTTTCAGACATGCCTCTTTATCTGGCTTCTCGTTTCTCTGGTATTAGCCACTTTCTCCTATATAACAGGAACAAGGCAATAATAAAATCAATGTTGTACACTATTCAGAAGTCAACTGGTAGTTGTTGGCGCCAGTGGTCTAGTGGTTAGTGCGTCGACACATGTACTCTGGTGCTCACGGCGACCTGAGATCGATTCCGCCTCGTGGTCCTATGCTGATCCTTCCCCTCTCTCTGCTATCCGTCCTGTCAATTCTCTCTACTGTCTAATTAAATAAAGGTGAAAACCCCCCAAAAAAATTATTATAAAAAAAAAAAAGAAAAAAGAAGAGGTCGACTGGTAGTTCAGTTTAGGCCAGTTGGTTAAACATGCTAATGTTGTATAAAGATGTCTTCATAGCTATGGTGTTGTTGCTATCAAAATAACTAAATAAACATTTTTATGAAACTAACTTAAAGTTATGAGTTTTGAAGAAAAAGTTTAGCAGAATTTAGTAAAAATAACTATATTTATAATTTAAAATTTTACATTATAATAAATGAACCTATTGGGATTATATAATCAATTTCATTCATTCATTTTCTTTTCGGCTATGTCCCTTTATTAATCAGGGATTGCCACAGCGGAATGAATTGCAAAATTATCCAGCAGATGTTTTACGCAGCGGATGCCCTTCCAGCCGCAACCCAACACTGGGAAACACCCATACACTCTTGCATTCACACACTCATACACTACGGTCAATTTGGCTTATTCAATTCACCTGTACCGCATGTCTTTGGACTTGTGGGGGTAACCGGAGCACCCGGAGGAAACCCATGCAAACACGGGGAGAACATGCAAACTCCACACAGAAATGCCAACAGACCCAGCCAGGGCTCGAACCAGCGAACTTCTTGCTGTGAGGCAATCGTGCTACTCGCTGCGCCACCGTGACGCCTATAATCCGTTTTTTATGGAATAATAATAATAATAATAATAACAACAAAAAACTATTACAATTTATTAATGTAATCTCTCTGATGACCTGTTCTGTTCTTTATTTGTTTTATTTGACTTATTTCTGTATTTTTTGTGTATCTTAATTTTTTTTTTAAATAAATAAGAAGTTCAAAATATTCATTCATCATTCATTTTTCTTCGGCTTAGTCCTTCGACTTAGTAATATATAAAAATATATTATTACAATTAATATCATATTTATATTATGTGTGTGTGTGTGTGGCCATTATATTTCAAATTTATTACAAATCATCTGTACTTCTGCATTTAGTTTTATTTATTTATTTATTTTTGTTTCATTTTTTTATTATTTATGTATTTTTTACATACAGTTGAAGTCAGAATTATTAGCCCCCTCTGAATTTTATTTTATTTTATATATTTCCTAAATGATGTTTAACAGTGCAAGGAAATTTTCACAGTATGTCTGATAATATTTTTTCTTCTGGAAAAAGTCTTTTGTTTTATTTCGGCTAGAATAAAAGCAGTTTTTATTTTTTTTAAACATTTTAAGGTCAAAATTATTAGCCCCTTTAAGCTATTTTTTTTCAATAGTCTGCAGAACAAACCATCATTATACAATGACTTGCCTAATTATCGTAACCTGCCTATACAGTAGTTAACCTAATTAACAGTTTAAATGTCACTTTAAGCTGTATAGAAGCGTCTTGAAAAATATCTAGTAAAATATTATTTACTGTCATCATGGCAAAGATAAAATTAATCAGTTATTAGAAATGAGTTATTAAAACTATTATGTTTAGAAATGGATTGAAAAAAATCTTCTTTCCATTAAACAGAAATTGGGGGAAAAAAACACAATTCTGACTTCAACTGTATCTATTTATTATTTACTTATTTTGGAGTAATGAAATTCCCTTTTTTTCCTTTCTTGACATGAACAATTTCAATTTCTCAACCTGTCATTTCAATTTTAATTCCAATTCAACATCCAGTGCAGCATGTGGCCAACTAAATTACCTCACCAACTGAAACCCAATTAATTGTGAAACTCGGAATATTTCACACCCCTAAATAAAATACAGGAGATGTTTGACCGGCTGCCACACGGGACCCACTGAAATCCAATTTCACATAAACAGATGTCATATATGAGAGAGAGAGAGAGAGAGAGAGAGAGAGAGAGAGAGAGAGAGAGAGAGAGAGAGAGAGAGAGAGAGAGAGAGAGAGAGAGAGAGAGAGAGAGAGAGAGAGAGAGAGAGAGAGAGGCAGGAGGGAATTAAAGAGAGGTAGAAGAAGCTTGCAATAAGAGCCAACTGGTCTTCCGTCTGCCCTGAGAACAAAGAGAGATCTGCGGGTCGCTCTGAAAGACAGACACGCTCTTCTTGTTTTCTTTCATTATTTTATAAAGTGTTTCTGTGTCCGAAAGCTTGGGAATGATTAAATCATAAGAAAGCAGCAGGAAGGGCCAGAGATACAAAGGAAAACAACAAAATGTGAGACTTTTCAGTATGGAATGACAAACCTTACAAAATTACAAATAAACAAATATATTCATGAATAAATATACAAAAAAAGAACAAAAATACATAAATAAATCTGCCAAAATGCTTAAAGAAATAAAGCGAATAAAGGGTTAAACAGAGTTCATCAGGAATAGCTCAATGAAACAGATTCTGCAGTTCTGAAGTTTATGTATATTTGGACAGCGATATGATGCTCTTTTGACTGTAAAATGCAAGACGTTTTCATTGCACAATGCATGGCTGTCAGATCTTCAGTGAAAAATGACTTTAAATGCAGTTTGTTCCTCACATAAAGGATTTGGATCCATTAAAATAGTTGTATGATCTACTTTTATGATGTCTTGTGCCTTTAAAGGCAATAATGTTTAGTATGGAATACCAAAAATGAACACACACATACATGCACTGCAATAAAGACATGCTAAAAAATGTTTAAAAAAAGAAAATTACAAATAAAAATATTAATATATTTTCCATTCATTCAGTCAGGCGTTCCATATTTCAGACATTTCCTCCAAACAATGACCCACCCGCGGCCCCTTCTTCTGCTGATGAGAAACAATGAACAAGGCAGTTTGCTATGAATGCAATCATTTCAGCATTGAAAGGCTTTAAAAACGGGCCCCTTCACTTCTGAGCAATTTATAGAAATGGGTGAACAATACCAGCCTGTCAAACGCAGTGCTATTATTGGCTTCAAATAAGGTCCTCACGGTGATTTCAAAGTGAAACGTGTTATTATTCGAAACAATCGAAGAATGAAACTTTCCAGCTTTTCTCTCCTTGCAAGATGTAGTGGGGTGAACGTCATGCAAGTTTTGTTAATGAGCTGCATTTTAGCAATGGCAGCAGCATGACCTTAAATAAACAAATAGAAAAAAAGACAAATTGCACTCAAAAAAATTATTTGTTGAGTCAACATGATTTAATCGTAGGACCCATTGTGCATATAAACAAATCAAGTAAACTTGAACTGGTGTGAATGAACACAATATAAACTTGTAGATTCAACATGGTTGTATTAGGTCTGTCCAACTTTGCAGCTAATGGAATTAAAATGTTTGTGTTGTGTTTATCTGCCTAAATTTATTCTTCTATTCACTAAATGTCAGTAAAGCACTTCAACTCAACAAGATTCGTCCTTGTTACATCAACAAGTTTGTGTGTTGTCCATGTGTGGTTTTTAAAATCTATTGTGTTACTTCAATTAGATTTGTCCTAGTTGGCAGTATTGAATTTCTTAATTTGCAACCAGCTCGCTGTGATTTCACCAAATGACCAATATAGCTATATTGCCTCAATCCTCACAATATGTCTCAAAGTATCTTTCTGGCTAGTTACGATAAACCATGGCGTGAGACAAAAAAAAAATGTATACATTTATACATTAACACAAATAAACATTAAATTATAACAAAAGCATCTAAAGCTGTAAAATAGTAACACAGAAGAAAACAATGGTATTTAATAAAATACCAATTACAAAACAAAGCATCAATGATTGTTCCACTCCAAGCTTACTTGCTCTAGCACCCCATTTAAAGAAACAGTGCCATAAACGTTGTATAGGAGAGCTTCTGTCCAGCTACAAATGTGCATCTTTTTCATTCAATCACTACATCTTGTCTTGTTTAAGTATGTTTGAAGGGAACAGTGCAAAAATTAAATCATCAACACACAAAAACTCCTCCAAGTACATTTTTGTTTTTGTCTCCAAATAAGTTGTCCATATACAGTTGAAACCAGAAGTTTATATACACTCTAAAAAAAGAACATAAACATTTTTTTTAAAAATGTCTGATGGTAAATCATACTAAACGTTCACTATTTTAGGTCTGTTAGGATTACCTAAATCATTTACATTTGCTAAATGCCAGAATAATGAGAGAATTTTTTTTGAGAATTTTTTATTAATTTCTAGACAGTCAAAAGTTTACATACATTTCCTTGGTATATTTTAGCTTTGTTTTTAAACTGTATAACTTTGGTCAATGTTCTTCATGATGCCATCTATGCTGTGAAGTGGACCAGTCCCTCCTGCAGCAAAACAGCCCCACAAAATGATTCTGCCGGCCCCATCCTTCAAAGTTGGGATGGTGTTCCTAGGCTTCAATCTTAGCTCCATCAGACCACAGGACATGTCTCCAAAAATTTGTCTTTTCCCCAGTGTAATTTAGCGAATTGTAATCTGGCTTTTTTGTTGATTCTGGCTTGTTGATTTTCCCATGTTGTCGTACAAGAAAGCAGTGTGTTTGAGGTTTTCCTTAAATACTATTCTACAGTTGTGCCTCCAATAACCTCAAATGTTGTCAATTAGCCAATCAGAAACTTCCAAAACCTTGACACCATCCTCTGAGCTTTTTCAGAGGCATAAATAATAAGCTTATTGTATGTAAACTTGACTTTCAAGAAAAGTTATAACAATTTCTCAAAAAATATCTCTCATTATTCTGCTATTAAGCATAACAGAAACAAATTTAATAATCCTAACTTACCTAAAAGAGAAAAAGTTTAGTCACATTAACATCTGACTTTTTTTTTAAACGGTTATGTGCCTTTTTATACATTGTATGTAAATGTCTGGTTTCAACTGTATGTGGAACACCACAACTGCAGAAATCCAAAAGTTCAAATGTTCAGTCTGTTAAGCTAAGCATGTACAGTGACGACTTCTTATGCAGTTTCATTGGTGGGTTTGCGAACCAGCTTATAAGTGCATACCGCCACCTACTGTTATGGAGGTGCACAGTAACTAACCAGTGAGAGTCGTTCACACAAAGAGCTTAAATCTCATTGAATCAACACGTTCTCATCTAATTTATTTGATTATTTCTTCATTTAGTTTCTAACAACTAGAATGTATCATTTAACAGAACTAAACTCGTTCCAGTCTTTTCCATATGAGATATTTGTATTTTGCAAATCGAGCAAATGGCTTGTTGATTTTGAGTGTGGGGGAAAAAAGAAATGATGTCTTATGTTTCTTTACTTTAATTTTTTTATTATTGTTTTATTATTTTTAAAGTTAAAAGTGCAGCAAATGTAAAAATTATGGATATATTTCTGATAAAATCCAATTCATTTTAATTATTTTAATTTTTCTAAAAAAAAATAAAAATAAAAAAAATAAAAACCAAACAAATTAGTTCAGCTCTTTCATTGCACTTTTTACAATATCAGTTAGTTTTAGGGAAAGATTTAGAGTAGGTGGTGTGTTATTTTCAAACGTGATTAACCTTTTAGCTCCACTGCTCCACCATTTCATTTCCAAATTGCCATGACACATGCATAAACTGTAATAAAGCATTATCACAATAACTTTATCTGTTTGTAAAAAAAAACTGAATGTACTTTTTAGCTTCAGACACAAGACATATTGCATTGAATCTGCTGGAAAATGTCCAAGCAGCACTGTAGGTTAAATATTATTCATTCATATTATTCATTCCTCTTAACAATAAATAAAGGTTCTATGATGAACCTTTAATGCCCACGTATAACCTTTCTAAGGGTCTTTAAAGTTCAAACATCTTTATATCATTCAAATGTTCTTTACACTAAAAAAATGAACAGCTCTTTTATGAACAGTTGACTGAAAGGTTCTGTGGAGAAAAGGGCTGCATGATATTTCAGAATTTAGCGATATATATTGCGATATGAATACAATTTCACCAGATGACTTAATATCTCTATTTGGAAAGAATTTAAAATGTTAGATCGATAGGAATGATTCTGCAGTGGGAGTGCATCTCCATTAAATCTAATAAACAATCTGTAAAATTTTTGGGGTCCCCCGACACACTTTCATTGTAGTCTGTGCTATTTGCAGTGCATTTCTGTATTTGCATGTGTTGTGAGTATTTTCATGCACATGTTTAGCCAGAGATTGATGAATTAACTTTTACTATGTGCATCTCCATAAAAACCAATAAACATTCTGTAAAATGTTTGGGGTCTCCTGACACATATTCATTGTGGTCTGTGCTATTTGCAGTGCATTTCTGTATTTGCACATGTTGTGAGTATTTTCATACATAACAATATGTAAATACAATCAAGAAAAAGATACAATTGAAATAAAGTGTTTTATCATTTCCTGACTCTAACAGTATTCAAGTACAGTAACTGACAGGGGCGGACTTGACCAATAAGCAAGGTAAGCAGCCGCTTAGGGCCCCTGGGAATTAGAGTGCCCTGAAAAAAGTAAAGAAGCCTATATCATATAGCTCTTATACATTTTCCATCATATGTTGTATAATCTGTCTACAACCGTTAAGATTTTAACGTCGGTACTTTTTTCGAACGTTCCTGCTTTCTGGTCGAAACACCATGTCAGATGATGAGCGCTGCAGTGAGCTTGTTAAGAGGGATTGTTCACATAAAATAACAATTCCCAGTGAATCGTAACGGCCGCCGATTCACAAACAGCAATTTTTCAATTCATATGAAAAATGGTGACAAGATTAGTTTGATTGGTTGTGAATTAAATTTGTTTATTTATTTATTTACTTTTTGAATCTAATCACAAAAGTGTCTAATTAACAGTACACAGTTTGTGAACTTGTTTTTCATTTGTGAATTTATCGCATTTAATTTATTTTACATTAAGAAGATAAAGGTTCCTTTAAATTTTAAAATATCTAAAATATACTTAAGATATTTTTATATATTTATTTAAATACTTTTTAACAT
The DNA here is from genome assembly GCA_903798195.1 of Danio kyathit. Lineage (NCBI taxonomy): Eukaryota > Metazoa > Chordata > Actinopteri > Cypriniformes > Danionidae > Danio > Danio kyathit. The sequence continues at coordinate 22,840,957 of LR812529.1, read as the reverse complement.
ACAGTTTATTTAAAAAAAACTAATCTACAGCGAAAAAAAATCTGTAGAGAAAAAGAATGTTTCAATGCTAGGGCCCACACCTGGAGTTAGGGTTCCCAAATCACTAAGTCCACCTCTGGTAACTGAATGATAAAAATAAAAATAATTCAATAAAATGAATCGTAGTTAAGGTCACAAATGGTACCATTTCTTATACCTGAATGCTTTTAAAATCATTATACAATCACAGGCATCCAAAAAATATGCAAATGTTAAATTATAATACAAACCCAACACTGCGTATCCTGCGATGTGACTATTGCGAATGATCTCATTGAGATATCAATGCTGAAACGATATATTGTACAGCCCTAATGGGGGACTAAAAATGGTTCTTTAATGCAAGAAATCTTTTATTTTTAAGAATGTAGGATGAAAAATCTACATGGTGGGATATAAACCTCTATCATGAAGCTTAAAGTGTATCTTCTTTTATTTTCCACTTCTACTCTTCTGTTCTTCAAGTCTTCTCTATAAATAATGAACATCTGTACAGCTGGACATGAGGTGCATTTTAGTCGCCAACATAAATAGACAATATGAGTGACAATGCGATAATACTTCATTTCCTCAATTCTCCAGCTCCCATATCTTTACATTAACACTTCTCCAGCTCTCAATTTCGTCAAAGATGAAGCACTAATTCCCCAGTGGCTGAAACAGTGACAGCTCAAAAAGAAAAAAGGAAATTCTCATTAAAACCAATCAGCCACACTCAATGATCGGCCACATGAAGGTCAAACCTGAAGAAAAAAAAAAATCTTCTTTTAATGTTATTTTCGTCACTCAGAGATTCGAATAACACTAAGATTCCCATTTCAAAAATCTGGGTGACCACTTCTGTCTCTCTGGTCTCTTATTGTAACACAAAACCAAAATGTCCTATCAAACTAGATGAAACGCCATCATAATAACAGATACAGAGTAAGATACAGAGTGAGATGAAGGGACTTTCCCTGTTTGTACTTTCTCAAAGAGACAAGATAATTTGAAAGAAGAGAAAATAAACACTTAACATGGATTTGTCCTGAATCACTCAAAGCATCCAAATGTGTGAAACAGATGTGCAACGCAGAGACTGCGGGAGACATTTCAGTCTGTATAATCATTATCAGCCGAGTGTGAACTTGCTCTTTTCCAAGCAGCACCAGAAGTTTTCGAGGCGCGAGCTGTCAGACTGATATTTATGATGAATATGCAGCTAATTTGAACCTTGCGGAGGTCAGAGAGACGTATCAAAGTTAGCTCAAGAGGAACATCTGTGATTTAAGTGCAGTGAAAGTAAAAATGTTAACTGATGCATGGGTCACACACACTATCAATTTCAGTTGCTATTTTGATTTTGGTTTCCAACAATTACGAAAACATACTAATCATGATAAAACGGCATTATGTTACTTTTCATTTAAAGTAGAGCCCCTTATTAAAAGAAGCCTAACTTACTTGCTGTAGTCTGTAACTGCCTCCAAATTGCATACTGTCCTACTAGGACTGCACAATATTGGAAAAACTGAAATTGTGATATTTTGCCTTTCTTGATAAATATCAATGTGAATATAATCTCACTATATGAACTGTTTGGACAGAATTCATAATTTTACATTGATTGGGATGATTTTGTAAGGAAGTGCATCTGCATACAATATCCAAAAATATAAATAATTAAACAAACAATTTAAATCAGAGATGAAAACAACAGAACAAAGATAAAAACTAAATAAATATGGTTTTCGGTGGAATGTAACAATATTGAGTTACAGAAACTAAATTATCAAATCTAAAATAACACTGTATAGTCTTCATTTTTCAAATAATTAAACACACTTAATCTTTGTTAAAGCGGCAAACTTTAGAATTTCTTGTGCCCAAATGGTTTAAATGTGGACTACAACACAGCAAAAAAAATTAAATAAAATTAGAACTACAGCACATAAAAAATTAATAAAATAAAAATCACACTATTAGATTATGGTTCAAATTAGAGTTGGGCGATGTTGACCAATTTGGCATCGTACGATGTCTAATGTGAAACATCGCAATAGACGATGGCATCGTCGTCATAGGTGGCGGTGAATTAATTATTTATGAATAATTAATTAATTCATAACAAATTAATTTTCTGACCCGCATGGTCTTTGTTTTACCCATAACCAAATCATAAATAAATAAAGATAAGTTACACACAAATTACCACCTGTCAATCACTTTTTCCGCAGGACTCTGGCATGAATAGGCAGAGTGATTTGTGTCGTTATAATGGCGTCGACAAACTTGGTCGGTAAAAAGGTGCACAACCAACAGGAACCAACCAAAAGTATCTGAGGTTTCCCTAAAACTACTAAGTACAAGCGGGAAAGTGAAAGATTGAAGCAGTGTACTGACGCTGTGAGACGTTACCTGATAGATTCAAAAGACCAAAGAGTCGTTAGATAGAGACAAGATGAATTAAATATCACGTTTAACAACTATAGGCGTGATTCAGCGGTACATCCTTGATAAACTGTCCAACGTGTGCTGCTCTCTGGGGTTTTGTGCTCAAAGCACTCGCTGACTACCTGAAGCTCAGACGTGCGCATATGCTGCAATGCATGCCTCTGTGTGTGTGTGTGTGTGTGTGGTCACGTGATGTGCGTTTTCAGCAGTATAGTGTGGAAGGAGGGCTGTAAAATGCTAGATGTAACGCTAGTGTAGACGTGGATCGTTTCCGTTCTAAAATGCCATTTTAAAACTAAGACATTAGTGTAAACGGGGCCTAAGTGCGTATTTTCGCGAGCGGGTTGCAGCTGCGACGGGGACGGGGTGGAGGATTGCGATGCCAGCTCAGCATTATAATGTCTATTGGGCATCGGCGATGGCTGATGGCATGGTCTATCGACCCAAAATTCACAATGACTCCACAATCATGTGTACTGAACAGTGGTTTCTGGTTAATTATAATTCCAACTTGACATTGCAGATCCTGCGATGTGACTTATGAACAAACGATATATTGTGCAGCCTTATGTCCTATAATATACAGTAGTATACGAGATATAATGTGTGCCAATTAGTATGCCAGTTTAAAGTATTCATAAAAATAGACGAGAAGTAGCTAGATAATCTGAAGTGAAGTGAGTATTGTCAAGAATGATTTTACTCTGGGTTTAAATTGCTTTTAACCTGTCCAAGTGCACACACACATTATGAGAGAGAGAGAAGTAAGATGCGCACACACACACACAAACACATGCACACACACGAACAAACACACAAACAGAGTAAGCATACACCCGAAGTGGTGGATTACAAATGAAACTCACTATTAAACATTAGGCCACAACACCCCCATAATCTTACATTTATAAATTTATACTGAAGTTCAGCTTGCTTCACAATTCAAATTCAAATGTAAACTGCTTTAAAGCAAACCGTTTTATAGTATTAAATATTAAAACAGTGTCTATATATTTAATTAGAATGACACTTTAGTAGTAAGTAGCTTTTTGGTGTTTTTGTAGGGCTCTAAAATGCAAAATGTTGAATTTGATGAAAAATGTTAAATAAATTTGGTCAATTAAAAAAAGAAATAGCTAAACAGTTATCAATACAGTGTTGTACACCTAATCAAATCACCAGAGTCACACCTATAGCATCATCACCACAGCCCAGTTCAAAAGAGGTTTACAAGCTTACATTCAAAACAACCTCAAAACTATTTTGTTTAAAAAGATTTTACAGCGATTATTTCTTTAATGGGCTACATGCACAGCAAATGTTTTTCAGCCACTGGTAAACTTCATGTGAAAGGAGAATGTGACTATTTTCAATTTCATACAGTTCGATCTTGTAATTTAATTAAAATAGAATCAGTTAAACAGACTAAAGCATTCATTTAGTTGTTCAAGCGTAAAATGAGATGACCAAGCATCGTCAGGAACAGCAGGCGAGCGAGGAAACTCCATTGAAAATACTGTGGTAAAATAAATTTCCATATTTTAACGACATGGTGTGGAACAAAGGAATTGAATTCAGTGCTTCTTATCTGGTCTGAGACCTACTTCATATCATATCTCAGTCAGACAGTGAAGATCACAGATTTTTTAAGAAATCAGATCTTAAACTTGACGATTTTGTAATGGCATGATAGTTCACTGGAAACGCTTGAGCTGTCTTACAAAAGATTCAAAGTCTGTGGGCACATACCACATTTTACCTTTATTTTATTTCTTTCAAATAAATAATTCATTCGTTTTAAAGAAAATTATTACTCAATCCTTTTCCTCTGTGTCTTTTGTGATCAGCCAAGGATGGAATCTTTATAACAGATTGAGATCGACTGGTAGATCTTCATCACTCTTGAAAAAAACGAAGAATATGTAAGAAATTATTAGTATTTTTCTATATTTTTCTTGATCCAACTACCACAACTATTGATATACAGCTCTCCATATCACATCATGAGGCAATTTTTACATCTCATTTATAAAACCTAATGCAGTACAGTACCTGCAAAGAGAGCATTGAAATCTATTTAGCATTTCATGGACACTTTATACTGTATGATCTGATGTGACATTCACAGATAACAGATACAGGCAATTCACAGATGTGTTACTATAATACTTCTCTCTTAGTGGCAAAAAAAAATATCAACACAATCTCACAGTAATTTGATTTAGTGGTTAATTCAAATGAATTTGTATGATCTCATTTGAACATTTTAGTACAATTTGTTAACCCATTTAAGCCCACCGGCAACTATAGTTGCCGAAGTTCATCGTTGCCATTTTCCTTTTATGATTAATTTCCTACATGTTATTCCTGTTTAATTTCTCAATGACATGCAAGCAAACAACCAAAGAAAGAAAAAAGAAATTGATTTACCTGTCACATGAGGCCTTCAAGTAATTTCAGGATGCAAAATTGATGCAAACCCTCCCAAATAAAGACAATTTTCATGATACTAAAAGTTATTTTTTGTTCTCAAATATATATCAACATAATCATGATGGTCTCTAGAGTCATAAAAATAAAACAAATCTTTCATGAGATCTATAGTTTTTTTGTATACTTTGTCAAATGTTCAAGTGGCAACTATAGTTGCCGGTGGGCAAATACCTTGCAAGTACATAAAGCATGAGGAATTAGGGAATAATATGCTAATAAGTTAATAAATCAAGGTTATTGGTCATGTTTAATGATTTTTGCTTTTAAAATACCCCATCAAAACATAAGCATTTAACTGATATCTTTAATTTAGACTAGACTTTTTTTGATTCACAATTTGATACACAGCAAAATCCTCAAAGTAAAAACATTTCCCACTCCTACAAAGAGTTCAAATACCACTGGAGCAGTGTTAAAGTGCTGATTGCACAGAGAATAATGAACTGCTGTTAAAAATCAGAATCACTGAAGAAAAACACAAAACTACAAACAAATTCAGTCACAACCTTTACTTTTGTGTATTTACACCAGTATTTACTTTACTTTTTGACTCTTGATTTTTTATGTTATTTTTTTCTTTGATTGCTGTAACTCTGTAGTGTGGGACCAAATATTCTCTACTCTTGGGCTTTTGCTGTGTAGGAAATAAGGCATTAAAAATATTATATATATATATATATATATATATATATATATATATATATATATATATATATATATATATATATATATATATATATATATATATATATATATATATATATATATATATATATATATATTAATTAATAATTATAATTTATTATTGCAATATTTGTAAATATATATATACTTTTCATTTATCTTTTTGACACACAGTAGTCTGTTGGGGAAATTAGTGTTTAATCACTTTAAGACAAATGGATTAGTTCTTTGTGTTTTCATATTCTATTAGTTATATGATGATATGATCATTTTCGGGGGGGTTCATATCAAATGGTTTTCTAATTTTAATCATAATAAATGTGATTATGAATATAAATTGATCTTTTAAAAGCAGTTGTTTTGAGTTAAAATGCTTAATGTTCTCCTCCTATTCAAATTTGACTTTGAAGGGTTTAGAGACATGCTCCTTTAATACTATGAAATAGTATTCATTTGAAATAAAATTAGCTTCTTTTCTGACAATACATGAAATATTACATTACAGTTACATTTCTTTGTGAGATCAGGCTGGGGAAAAAAAAGAAGATTTTGGTCATATCAGCCACTCACTCTTACTGTTTGTGCTAAATCTTCCTGATTTTAACACAATCCATTGTGACAATAAATTTTGCCATAATCACGTAGTCATAAATCACATTACTAATGCTATTGTACTTTCTTTCTCATCACAAGCTATCCATCTAAATGCATTTGGCTGCATGCGGTTCGCTCCACACAAATATTCTCTGCACTGGATCGGCTCTCATTAAACTGAGGTAAAACTCGATTCGGTTTTGCACTACAAAGGCTCAAATCATGCGGATGCAAATAAATTCAAGAGCGAGATAAAAAGAGCAAAGTTACTTCAAAGTAAGTCTGAATGTATGTATGTATGCGTGTGTGTTTGTGTCTGGATAATCATTCCCTCTGGTGCTTGAGCAACAGGTTATCCCAAAATCCTCTCCCCGGGCTCTTGGCCTCATTGCCAGCAATTACACTGCTAATTTACACCACTTGGAACAAGGACTGGTGCACACACACACACACATACGCAATGCAGGGAAGAAAACTGTAATATGTTGCTATGTTTTTCTTCGTAACTCAAAAGCAACTAAATCTAACTGCCTTTTTTGTTTGAGATACATGCGTTCTATATGTGTATGACCACATTAAAATGTGTTTGATCATAATTTCATTTTCCTTTCCCTTTATTCATCAAAGGCCGCCACAGCAGAATGAACCGCCAACTATTCCAGCATATGTTTCACGCAGAAGATGCCCTTCCAGCTGCAACCCAGAACTAAGAAACACCCATACACACTCATTCACACACATTTATACACTATGGCCAGTTTAATTTATTCAATTCACCTATACCACATGTCTTTGGACTGTGGGGGAAACCGGACACCCAGAGGAAACCCACGCGAGAACATGCAAACTCCACACAGAATTGACAACTGACCCAGCCGGGACTCGAACCAGTGACCTTCTTGCTGTGAGGTGACAGCGTTAACCATAAACCACCGTGTCACCCCTGTTTGATCATAATATGGCATTTTATACAAGACATTTTGGATGTACCATTATGTACATTATGTTGTACCTTGTTTACTTGCAGTAGATGGGAGAAATCCTGGACTTCATATTCACACTTCAGCTGCAGTAAGAAAGTAATATATATTTTGGATACCCATTAGTTGAGCCAATAATCAGTAAATTTTAATTCCTGCACAAACTATTCCTTTAATACATAATTCTTAATCATTCACTATAAATGATTTACCATTATTAAAAATAACATGGGTTTTAAAGAGCACATATTTTAAGCCTTTTACAAGATGCAAGATAAGCCTTTGGTGTCTCCAGAATGTGTCTGTAAAGTTTCAGCTCAAAATACCTATCAGATTATTTATTATAGCCTTCAGAATCTGCCCATTTTGCTGTCTTGAGTACAGTGTAGCTGTTTTTGTAGCCTGTCGCTTTAAATCCATATGAACTGCTTCTCCCCGCCCACAGTTCCTATATGTGTGTCTGCTTCTCATGCCTTACGTCAGATAAACAGCAGTCAGTGATAGAGACAGACTTATTAGTCAAAAATACCAAGTAAGTTTATTTCATGTATTTGTGGTGGAGTCTATTCAAGCCTTTCTGAAATGATGAGTCACACACAAATGCCGTTTGCATATATATGTGTTTACTGACACCATGCGGCCATGGTGATTATAGCGGTTAAGAATTATGTAGCAAATTTATTACAAACATGCTCTGCTTTAAAAACTTTTAAACTAAGGAAACTTATAGAAATTACAGGAACAAATATTTTAACCCCAGTTTATTTGCAAAAAAAAAAGTTTTGTGGACATCTGTGTACATGTTGTTATAAAACATGGTGCCTGTCAATCTATTCGGTGGGCGGGGAAAACCACACTCCTACATCACGTTGTGGTGGGCCTCAAAATCACTGGGATTTGGATCCTATTTTTAACGTCAGGAAATTTTAAAAAAACTTTGAGAAGTGTTTCTATCACATATGACAGAGGGCACATTATGGCCCAATCCCAATTCTATTTTTGTACCCCTACCCCTTCCCCTTCCCCTTGGCCCTTACAACCAAGGGTTAAGTGGAAGGGCTTCAAAACTTACCCCTAAGAATTGGGACAGCACTTCAACACCTGCACACGTCATTATATGTCATCGCGATCTCTTGCTTCATATGAGATCAGATGATCGCGACTGCTGTAGTTATACCAGTTGTGTTATTTTTTGGTGTTTATCTTCAGGAAATCGCTGAAGGGATATATTATGTTATCATAATGATCTAATGTGGCAATAAGATTGTAACTGGACTGTGTATTTACACAGTGGCCATATTCATCTATGTAAACACACAAAAACAACATTAACATTATCCCAGACACTGTAAAAAGCTCATTTTCAGCTACTCGACTGCTCTGACAGGGTATTCGAGTGTCATCGAGTGACAGAATGTTGTGGGACTGCTGTACAGGAGTTATGATTATGGATTATAGATCGCAAAATTTAGCGGGTTTTTTTTAGCGTTTTTTTAAAGCATTGAGGTAAAACACGAACGCAGTTATGAATGTATTAAAACATGTGTTTGTTTGTTGTAAAAATTCGTAATAATGACAAAAAATACTAATTTGTGGATCTCCTTACTTCCGGGTTCAGCAATACTGCCGTTGTGGCAGGTGTATTTTAGGAAATTTTCTTACCCCTCCGTTTCGAGTGTGGTCCTGAAAAATCTTTGTTTGAAGGGGTGTATACCCCTTGCCCTTAGCCCTACGCCTTCAAGCTAAAGAGAATTGGGACACCACTACCCCTTGACATGAACACGCAAAACGAGGGGTAGGGTTAAGGGTAAAGGCTACACACAGTTCAGTCCAAACAGCTTACAAAAGATGATTTTCATCATAGGTGCATTTTAAAGTAAAAATATGGGCTTAAATTAACACTATTTAGGAATAAAGAGGAAAAAACACTGGAAATGGTTAAAAAGATAGTCAACACTTCTTAAAAGAACCATTTATTTCTTAGTATGACGAATATTTTAATGATTAATTTTTTTTTTCACTTTTTGTGGAATGGAAAGGTCCCATTGATGTTAAATTTTCTTTAATAAAATAAAATTAGCACCTTAATTTTTAAAAGTGCAAGTTACAAAATGCTCAATTTCTTTCACAAACCAATTGTTTCACTTCATAAGACATCAATGCATTGTCAGAAGCCATGTGTATTAAATTTGCTTGGCCTGTTCTATATATGTTTTTCTCAATTCAATTCAATTCAATTAATTAATTGCTTTATTGGCATGACAAATGTTACAAATGTATTGACAAAGCATTTAAAAAGTTTATATCAAAAAGAACATACATATATAAAAAAAAAACATAGCAGACAGTGTAAATAGTAGTAGTACTAGTTAAGAAAATCTCTCTCTCTCTCTCTCTCTCTCTCTCCCTCTCTCTCTCTCTCTCTCTCTCTCTCTCTCTCTCTTTCTTAAAGTGTCTCTCTCTTGATTTTATGAATCACAGTTTCAGCCAAACTAACATCAATGTAAATTAACATCAAATAAAAAAAATCTATTTAATATTTTCTTGAACTTTCAGATTTTTTTGCTTGTTTGCAAACAGGGAGACTTGCTGAACGAATGCCATATCAGTCATCATTATATCCAGAAAGTAATAACCACATTTTATTGTTTTCCATATGCTCCAAGGTAACAAACTCCAGTCCAAATAGAATAACGTAGAGACCACCAACTTTTACAAATGATTCAGCATGATATACAAAGCCCTTGTGCACTCGACTGGGTGGGCAAGTTTGCTCTGCTTCAAAGAAATCCTCAGAAGAGCAATAGAAGAAGTAAGGCACTCTAATAAGATGTGACTTTTAATAAAGCAAAAACAATCTCCTTGGCGTGAAACTCAAAGCCCGAGACTAATACCATCTGCTTACAACCCACAAACCAAACATTTACATCACTCCCCAGGATAACAGGCTTAAAGTCTGCTTAAATGTACAATGAGCCTACAGACAGAGCAATTGGTAGCAAAGAGAGAACGCGCAAACTCATAATAATTTATCTGAGACGCGTTACATCAACAGCATACGTGCGTGTCATCTCTAGCAAAAACAGTTTTCACTGGTGGTTCTGCGCAAGGCAATGTTTCAACAGAGGTGAAGAATATATATGTTCCTCTCACAGGAGCACGTTTTCTGGCATGTACAACTGAACCATATGGGAAAAGTGTCAAGTCTAACACAAATCACAGAGTGTTTCACGATCCATGGCCAAGCTCTGTGTTACTCCACGTTTCAGGGATTTCAGCTATGCTCATAATTAAGGAAGGAGACTTCTAGGCCTGGTGGGAACTGCGCTCAGTGACCTAATTTGATTTGAAACATTAGCCGGACGGGTTTTCAATTCATTATTATTGCTATGCAAATCTGAACACAGGCTGGCAGTGAGGAGGACGAGACAGCCAAGGAAAAAGTGAGCTCTGCTTTCAGGGTCCAGCATTGTGTTCAGAAAGAAGCCTGACTGGATGAAATGGTTCACCCACGAAATGAAAATGTACACACTTATGTTCAAGTGGTACAAAACCTTTTTATTCTGTAAAGGTATTTTGAAAAATGCCATAGAATTTCATAGAAGGAAAATATACATACTGGAAGCTAGTTTGCAACATTCAAAATATCTTTTTGGGTAGAATAAAGGGCTGTAGGGGGAAAACAACAGTGAAATAGATGGACAGAGGTATAAAATAAAATGTATTAAGTTAAAATAAGCCACATTTTTCTCTGGAGGTCATTTAACGACCAAAGAAATGGACTAAGCTTACATTTTTTATAAAAACAGTTGTAAAAGAACTGTGAAAGAGCTACAGCAGACATTTATTACAGTGGTAAAAATCTTAGCCCCTCCTGATTTCGGTGATTAAACTTTATGAAGAACATGATACAAACCTACAAAAGTCTAAAAGCTGACTAATATGCACACATAAGTTCAATAGAAGAACTAAATCAGATTTATAACATACGTAAAAACGTTTACCGGCCACTTTATTAGGTACACTTGTCCAACTGCTCCTAAACGCAAATTTCTAATCAGCCAATCACATGGTAGCAACTCATTTAGGCATGTAGACATGGTCAAGACAATCTGCAGTTCAAACTGAGCATCAGAATGGGGAAGAAAGGTGATTTGAGTGACTTTAAATGTGGCATGGTTGTTGGTATCAGACGGGCTGGTCTGAGTATTTCAAAAACTGCTGATCTACTGGGATTTTCACGCACAACCATCTCTAGGATTTAAAGAGAATGGTCCCAAAAAAGAAAATATTCAGTGAGCGGCAGTTCTGTGGGCACAAACCCCTTGTTGATGGCAGAGGTCAGAGGAGAATGGTCATACTGGTTTGAGCTGATAGAAAGGCAACAGTAACTCAAATAACCACTTGTTACAACTGAGGTGAGCAGAAGAGCATCTCTGAGCGCACAACACGTCCAACCTTGAGGCGGATGGGCTACAGCAGCAGAAGACCACACTGGGTGCCACTCCTGTCAGCTAAAAACAGGAAACTAAAACTACAATTCGCACAGGCTCACCAAAATTGGACAATAGAAGATTGGAAAAACGTTGCCTGGTCTGATGAGACTCAATTTCTGCTGTGACATTTGAATGGTAGGGTCAGAATTTGGCATCAACAACATGAAAGCATGGATCCATCCTGCCTTGTAGAAAAAGTTCAGGCTGGTGGTGGTGGTTGTAATGGTGTGGGGGATGTCTTCTTGGCACACTATGGGCTCATTAGTACTAATTGAGCATTGTGTCAATGCCACAGCCTACTGAAGTATTGCTGCTGACTATGTCCATATCTTTATGACCACAGTGTACCCATATTCTGATAGCTACTTCCAGCAGGATAACACGCCATGTCATAAAGCGCGAATCATCTCAGACTCGTTTCTTGAACATGACAATGAGTTTACTGTACTCAAATGGCCTCCCCAGTCACCAGTTCTCAATCCAATAGAGCACATTTGGGATTTGGTGGAACGGGAGATTAGCATCATGGATGTGCAGCCGACAAATCTACAGCAACTGCGTGATGCTATCATGTTAATATGGACCAAAATCTTTCCAGTACCTCGTTGAATCTGTCATGAAGAATTAAGGCAGTTCTGAAGGCAAAAGTGGGTCCAACCCAGTACTAGTAAGGTGTACCTAATAAAGTGGCCGGTGAGTGTATATAATCTCTAGTAATATCAATTGATACATTTTTTTTAAATCATCATCATGCACAAATTAACTGACTGAATTAATCGTAATTAAATGGACATGAATAAACAGCATATGCCAATCTTTCAATATTCATTCAATAATATTGACAATTTTTCTGGAGCATCAAATAAGTATATGAAAATAATTGGCACTGAAAATGCAAATAATTTGTAAATTCAACTTTCATACTAAAATATATCAACAGTTGTATTATTATAATTGTCAAATATATCAAAGAGTAACTGTGCATAGAAATGTTAAGCTTTCGATTCATCAAAAAGTCATGAAAAAATGCACTGATCGATGATTCTGCAAATAATTTTCATATTTAGCAATGTAATAATATTTCACAATCAGTGAACAGTTTTTACTGTTTAATACATGCAGCTTAGTAAGCAAAAAAGACTTTTCATTTTATAAATGTATCTTTTAAATCAGGCAGGTATACGAACTCTGAAGGTATAAGAGCTGTTCATGTCAGACAAGACTTGAATCATGTACTTGAGCAGAGATCTGACTGAATAAAGCAAATCAAGTCATCAAGAGCGAAACTGATTGCAATGAATAGTTCAAGCAATCAGCAGTGCTTGTGCCAGGAGTCTGTCAGCTAAATTCAAGTTCAGCTCGACCTTTGCGGCTGGTCTGGATCCACTGTCATGGAAACACGAGCAAGCAGGTAAAAGTACATTAGTTGTTCACCTATAATAAACCAGTTACATAAAAGAAAAAGGAGACATTTATAGCCTCTGATGAGTCAAACTAATTCAAATGAAAAACAACAGAGCTGTTTTATTACTAAAGCAAACTGAAAACGCTGTAATTAATATAAAATTATGTTGTTGTTTTAATCTCAGAAATTAAGTACAGAGTGAAGTGAATTACAGAATGGATGTGAATTATTAAGGTGTTTATAGCCTATAACCTTATTAAAGTGTCAGTTCACCCAAAAACTGAAAATTCTGCCATCATTTACTCACTCTATACTTGTTCCAAACCTATTTGTTAAAGATAGAAGATATTTTAAAGAATACTGGAAACCTGTAACTATTCACTTTCATAGTATTTGATTTTCCTATGGAAGTCAATGGTTACAGGTTTTGATCCTTCTTCAAAATATCTGCATTACTGTTAAACAGAAGAAAGAAAGTCATAAAGGATTTGGAACCACTTAAGGGTGAGTAAACAATGAGCAAATGTCCATTTTTGGGCGAACTATCCCTTTAACCTGAAACATGACACTTAGCTGTGATCTGCTAATGACACAATGGCGAATAATAAGTGTGTGTGTTGTTGCTCGTCTCCTCAACGCACAGGAGTAGGTCAAACAGCAGATGGTCATTAAGGATTAAACTCAACTATGTAAATGTTGAATCAAGCAGTCAAGCAAAGATCCATCAAAGAGCTCATAACACACACCTAGCGGTTTCCAAAAACAGCAACATAAGGAACATTTTTTATCCTCTAAGACTAACTATCTGTCATCTAACAATCAGCTTTATCAGTTACTCATTCAATCTGATTTTGTGTATTTTGGCCGAGTGGATTTGAGCTCATATCCACTACCATTCATACTATGCTGTTGCTGACATTTAAAAACAAAAAGATTTGAACATTTACAGTTTCTTACATGTACACTTTTAAAGGGGGGGTCCACTATGATATCATATTTTAAACTTTAGTTGATGTGTAATGTAGCTGTGTGAACATAAACAACATCTCTGAATGTAATACGCTCAAAGTACAATGCAAAGGGAGACGTTGGCTTTTACAGAGTTATATTATAGCAGAGAAAGAAAAAACAACAAAGCTTGATGTTTCTGTATTTGGGCTTCCAAAGGACACGACACAAAGAGAGAAGTGCTTACAATTTAATTTTAATTATGTTCCAGAGAATTATGAAAAATATATAGCTAGCATTTGACAAAGGAGAACTTCCAGAATCTCTCCCAGTTCAGTGCTGGATTTGGCTAAAATTCCTCATAGAATTAGCAGCTCCAACCATAATAGACGAAGCTGTGGATTCTGAGCTCAAAAGACTGTTATCATCCATCCACATGCTTAATCAGCTATAGACCACATATGGCTGCGGGAGGAAGTTAACGAGAATTATTTATATTACTTACTAAATTTCCCATTAATTGTATTTTATTAATGTCTATCCCAACCCTAAACCCAACCGTCACAGAAATGTAAAAACAGATCTGGAGTCTTTTATTAGTATAGCTGATTAACCATGTGGATGGATGATGACAGCCTTCTGGGCCTACAAGTAGTACTACATATCTATCTGTCACAATGGAGATGCTGACAATGGAGTGGCGATCCAAACGCAGCTTTATTAACAGGATGGTCAGGCAAGGAACGGTCAACACAGTGGCAAACAGATGTATACAGGCAAATCCAGAGTCATGGTCATAAACGGGTGGAAGGTCAAAAGGCAGGCAGCATACAGGAATAAACAATAAAACAAAGCAAGGGTCTAACACGGCAAAACAAGGCAAGGAAAACGCGTCGTAATGTTAACTTGACAGATAAACAAGACTCAGCAACAATGTTCTTCTTCTTCTTTGATGTTTAACGGCGTTTGGCATCCAACTTTAATGGTGCATTACTGCCCTCTTCTGTACTGGAGTCTGGACTGGATTTGGAGAGAAATAATTACTGTACCCTATTACTTTGTATTCCCCTCACCACCCATTTCTTCTTTTTTATTTATTTATTTTTTTTATTTTTTTCTCAGCAACAATGTGTGTGTGTGTGTTGTCTTTATAGTCCTTAATCAGTTCATGAGCAGCTTCAGCTTTGAGTGTTTGCAATCAGACAGGATTAGGAGCTGGTGTGTGTGTGTGCAGTGCATGATTGGATCTTGAAGTCCATATAATAGCGGATTTGTAGTTCTTGTATTGAACTGTGTGTTTACTAGCGATCTGCAGGTGATCATAACACTATCAGCTGATATGTCTATTCAATCAAGTGATAACATTCGAAGCGGGTGGTTATATAATATTTCTAAAAGGTCCTAAAAATCACATTTTCCGGTTTAGCTTCCCCAGGAACACAGATTTCATTGCTTTTCATTGATGATATTATAATGTATCCTAATGTAGATTATACAGAAAGTCTATATTTTTTTAATTAGCAACTCTTCAGGGACAAACAAACCTATAACTCGGCATGATTTACGGGACATCAATAACCAGCAGGTCTTTGAGGAAGGCAGCGTTTCCCTCTCCAAAAATAGCTGAACATTTTGCTGTCAGAGAAGCATTCTGATCTAAAAGATTTCAAAATCTAGCCCTATCAAAGCTTGACGCTGAAGCCTCCTTAAGGTTTGCGCAAACACAGACGCACACACGGCTTTGATCAGCAAAGAACACTATCCCACTTTGACAATAGGAGGTTATTTCAAAAGATAATGGTAGCGTTCTCTTAACGTTTTCAAACATCCAACTGAGACAAACTGAGAATTATAAATATGATTTGAAAAAAGTTTCTTTCCCTTTTCATGGAAAGATTTGACAACAAACGTCAAATCAGAGAGAATAATGTGTCATTTTTGATGACACAATGGACAGGAGACAAAGCCGGAGGTCTCAGCTCTCACTTCACTAGTATCAGGCGCTGGAAAATACATTATAACAGTCTATTTCCTCCTTACAAATGAAATTTCATAAAATCTCCCAAAGATAGTTTTACCATATGGAATGCCCCTTACTAGATCACAAGTGCTCTATAAAGACAAACCCCAGCGGATCCAGGCCTCTCCAAATGCATGTGTGTGTGTGTGTGTCCTCACGGCAGGCCTATTGTATTTGCGCAGTAAGGCCCGTCAGCTCTACAGTCAATTGTCTGCTGTCATTAATCAAGTCAGACAGTCCATTGCCTTCAGCTAATATATGCACTAGATCCCAGCAGCGAACACAGTCACCGCATTACAATGAGCGGATGAATCTACAAAAGTCTGCAAGTGAAAATTCCAGCTTTGATTAATGTCTATTTTTACCCTTAAAGGAATAGTTCACCACAAAAATGATAATGTCCTTATTAGACTCTGAGATTGTGTTATATTTAACAGTTTCCCTTCCTTTGCATTTGATGTGTGCCTTTAAACTGCATTATGACGTTTTGAGGTAGAATATTTTACTTTACTGGCATATTTGGAGTTTGAAACACTGTACATAAACAAGTTATGAATGAGTTCATGAAACTGTTTAGGGGGCATTTACATTACATTTTACAATTTAAAATATTGATGTGTTTTAGTCATTTATTCACATGTTTTGGGGGCCTGAAAATGCAATTAAGGTGATTTTCATGTGCATTTTGTCAGTAAAGCTGGTTCTGATGAGATCTGGATTGAGTTATGTGAAGGATGTCATAAAGGAATAATCCTTTTGTAATTTCTACATATGTAAAAAGGCCATCTGTTGCTTTTGCGTTGGAGAAAATGTGGTAAAATATGAGCTCATACCCAATTTTTTTAGGACTGCCATAAGAAATTTGGAAAAATGTTAAAAAAGAAGTAGATAAGATATTAGATATAGAAATATCCTTCGATCCAGTTGTGTGCTTATTGGGAGCACTGCCCAAAGAAATGTTTAATGAAGAAACAAGATTTGTACTAAGGATATTATTACTGGTTGCAAAAAAAATTATAACAGTACATTGGATAGAAGAAGGTTCTCCAAAAGTGGCTCAGTGGATTTAGAGACTTTAACAGGTCTATGTAATGGAAAAAATGACTGAATGTACAAATAAAGACAGATTTTTTTCTGAAGAGGTGGAAAAGTATTACAACATATTTAGATATGTACATTTAGAGGTTTGTTAACCTATCAACAATGTAATCTGAGGTAACTACAATATAACACAATGTAACGATGTACAAATGTATCCCCTGAAAAGTATTTATGATGGCAGTACCATTTCTTTATTTATTTGGAATATTTCTTACTTTATTTTAAAATGTTTAGATTATCATTATTTTTTTTATTTATGCACTCATCTGTAAAAAGAAAAAAAAAAAAAGAAAAAAAAGAAGCCAGTTTTGTAATGAACAGTAAATCTCTAGCACCTCAAATGGAGCAGCATTACTATAGAGCCATAAATTTCTGACAAGCTTCCCAAAAACAAACAAATAATTTAGTGTGATTCTAAAATCGAAGCTAATTGTTCTGTGATTTGACAGCTGTTTTCATCGCTTCTCAATGACTATGCCGCAGTGTTGCTGCTACTGTATATCTCTAAAGTTTGAAAAAATACCACATCTAGGGATGGCTGATGTGAAATTAACATTTCAACACAGTGTCGAGATCCCAAAGCCCAAGTGTTTCGAAACACTGCAACGAAGCATGTTCTGAAACACCCAGGTCACGTGACTAAAGTGATTCGAAAAACCCAGTTCATGTGACTAAAGCGATTCAAAGCACCAAATGTTTCAGAAGCATTTCAAGACCTGGAAAATCCGTGTTTGATTGACAGGGTTGAAAAAAACTTGCGTAGCCTAGTGAACCGTGCTTGTGTGCAGAGTAACTACGCTGCAAAAGTCCCGAGTTCGAATTCCTACTTGTACAAATACTCAGATATTGTGGCTTGATATGTTTTAATAATGTTAATTTATTTTATGACCAAAACAAGACATATTTATTCACAAAGTGTTCGGATGTCAGACCAATGTTAAAACAAAACACGTTACAAGAACAGAGCATTTAAGAAATAATATCTATAGTTTCATCACCCTGGAATTAAATCCATTATCTCTGCATGCTAGTCAAGAAACCTTACCGCTTTACTAAATCACTTGACACGTTATCGTTACAACGTGGGGTATAATTCCTCAATTTGCATAAATGTTTGATGTTTGCTGTTGCTGTTCCTGAGAAATACATAAAAATGGCCGCTAGTAGTCACTGTAGAGACAGGTTTCAAAACGTTTTGAAGCTTCGACTTTTGCTTCAACTGTTTCAGTGTTTCATGAAGCCTTGCTCTGCCCACCACTAACCACAATAACATGGGTCTGCTCCAAACTTACTTCATAACTTGTTGAATGTTGAATTAACAAAAGCAGTTCAATTCTCTGTTTGATTTCCTAGGTTTCTTCTTTGCAGCCTATTTGAACTTTCCACACCAGAGCGCCCTCTGGTCCTTGAAAGATATTTACCACAGAGTCATGTTTCCCTGACAAGATGTGCATGACAATCGCACATTTTGATATTTGAGTTGTTGTAGTTTGTGTGTGTGTCTGTGGCAAGGTTTTTATAGTTAACAAAAACGAACGATAAAACGAAAACTAAAATTGAAAAACATTCTTGTTAACTGAAATAAAAATAAAAACGAGAGTTTTTAAAAAAACTAGAACTGACTGAAACGGTATTGTGTACATACAAAACTAACTGATACTAACTAAAGTTATAGCAAAAACCTCCTTCATTTTCGTCTTTGTAAATGTATTTAATACATAATCTTACTGTACGCCTTTTAGAAGTAAATCTAATTTGTGCTGCCCGGTGTTTGACCTGTATGGCACCTCAGAGTCTGTAGTCCTGCTGCCATTGGCCAGATCGAGCCGGCTCTCCTCCAGTCATCCTCGCTGTTGCTCCCGCTACAAAAACAATAAGTGGACATGACAGCAGCACGGTGACAGCATTACAAGGACCTAAAACTATTACTTACACATTTGTGCTCAATAATGGGTTTTATTTCTGTATCGCGAACGAATCTTTTTAACCGGATCTTCTAAGTAAACCGGTTGAACTAGTTTACCAAACCGAACTGAATCATTTGAAACGATTCGCTTCTCCAGTAAGCACTTATCCACAAACGACTTACTTTTTAACAAGCCTAATAATTACCCACCTCTGACTGCAAATAATCCAATATATACTCTTATTCAGTTATTAGAACAGTAACGTTACACTGAGATCAAACTTGAGAAAAGGTGAACCGATAATACTGCACATGCGTGATTCAGTGAACCAAACACAAGCAGTACACGACAGCCTGCTGTGACTGAACTAAACTTGAACAACTGCAGCGCAGGTGAACCGAGGGCTTATATGAGAGGATCTTAAGGCTGCTGTCTTTTGAGCTGTTGTATTTGAATTTGAGGATGAGTGGTATAGATGATAGTGTTCATGTGTCCTCTAAATACAGGTTTCAAAAAATGTATGGCTGAGTTTTTATTATACAATATTTATTCTGTTGATTTTGAATCTTGCATCTATCCTTATTTAGAAAAAAAAACTAAAACTAATACTGAAATTAATAAAAACTAAACTAAAACTGAACAATTTCAAAATATAGAAACTAATAAAAACTAGTAAATTGTGATTGGCGCTTGGATTGGCGGCAGGCGTATTTAAAACACCAGAGAACATGGATTCCCCCATCCATCCCTGCTCTCTCTCAATTCCCTGCTTGTTTTTCTTTGTGAAGATGTTGCTACTTGTATGATGAAAAACGAATGTTTGTCTGATGTCTCTTGTGGCGTTTTGTGAGATGCCGATGTGAAGTTGTACATTCTAACAGAAGAAACCCAGTTTTCTGTCTCCCTGTCTGGCTTGGAGCATGGTAGGGAGGTTTGGTGCCTTCTGTTTATTATTTTCATTTTCTCCTGTGATGTTAGTAGGGAGGTAAGTTGTCTGTATTTTACTTTCTTATTCATTTTCCAGAGTAGTTTCTCTAATTTAGTTAGTTTCGCTAATTGTGATTTATTTTGGCTTAACCCCTACCAATGTTATTTTGCTCCTTATTTTCTGTAAATAAATCATATTTTCTTGTTAATTCTCAGTTGTGTTTTGGTCCATATATTGGGGAGAGAGAGCGCGGGGGCACCAGGGATTATATTTTTAATCCCTGTTATCTTGTTACGTTTTGGTTAATCTTCATTTTCATTTAGGAGTTTTAATTTAATTCGTAACAGATAAATGGAAATTTTGATAGAATTTCAATTTATTTTGCAGCCCAAAGTGACACGATTATAGTCTACAAAATAATAATAATATTGAGAAAACAGTCAAAACACATTTTTAATACATAGTTGTCATCTTAACACTCTTGGTTTATAAAGATGAAAATAATTTTTACTCCATTTAGAGATGCAAAAATATGGAAATTGTAAACGATACTAATAACCGATAATATATTTGTATCTTTACAGTATATTTGTAATAATATAGGTCAATAAATAAAAATCTTGACATCCATCTTTCTGATTACTGAATCTGACAATCTGACAACATCAAAGTTGTGCAAACATTTACTGACTAATACTAATATGGTGGGATTTTTAAATTCTAAAAATCTGTGAAATAAATTAAAACTCTGTGGTCTTCAGCTCTTTTTTGTTATTCTCAAGGCCATCTATATGATAGTATACTTAAAAATAATGGGTAAATAAGAAGATTTATGCATAAAAATCTGCAAAATGAAAATTGTTTAAATGTTTGCATGTTGGAACATACAAACTGTGCTTATCCTGCCACTAAATGGGGTATTAAAGTTAAGGTATTGATGTCTCTGTTCTAAAGATCAGGAAGATAAGGATTATGAGGCCATTTTTTTACTCATCTTGGATTTTAATGACCCATGACACATGATTTTTTTTTTTGGAAACATGATATGGTACAGTACAATACTGAAGTGTCAACTTTCAGTGAAGGAAAACAACATCAGATATTCTACTTGCTGTGTATATTCATTATTCATACTAAAGGTGCACAGCTTGCAAGTGTGCAAGCATTTACAATTCAAACAAGGCATTGGGAGGGCCTGTTGTCAAGGTGAAGCTGTGGTCTATGGCAACCTAACAGCAAGAGGCAGAGAGAGAAGTAAATAGGGACAAAGAGAGAGAAAGAGAGCGAAATTATTAAATAAGAAAATAAATGAATATGTGTAAGAAAATAAAAGCTAAAAATAATTCAGCCATGATTGGTGTACTGTTTGCAAATAGATGTTAGATTTCAGCTAGCCACAGAATAGAGTTTCTCATGTCCATTATTACAAATAATTTAAGTAATTAATATTTGATTCTACATCAATGCTTTTCAATTGCTTATATATTGGACTATATGAAACATCTAATAAGATTTCTGATTTAAAGCATCTCAGATTCCAAATATACACAAAGACATAAGTGAAAACAACACATGCATGCGTGCACATACAACTGTAACTGAAAAGAATTGAAACTGGCATCTTCTCGAACTATAATCCACTCACTCAATGTGAACCAAATTGTTTGCAGACGTCTCCGCCAGCAGACTGTGTAACATATGAGCAGATAATCAGCATGACAGAAGTTCTGCTTTGCACACTTTTGGCACCGACGTCGCACTTTCACACTTCAAGCAAGCGAACAGGAGCCCCTGGTGCACACGCAGACTACACCCAAATCCACCAGCCTGGCTACACCCTCACCCTCAACAGCAAACACATGGTGCACATGGTGAACGTTCGCCTCAGGGCAGGAAAGCCTGATCAGCTTGCATCTGCTGAGTCTGCCAGTCCACACTCACACACACACACACACACACACACACACACACACACACACACACACACACACACACAGTAACCCACACTGGAGATCACAACTCAAATGCCATCTGATGGAGAAACAAGAGCACATCCTTATCCCATGTCTGCTGGATTCCCCATGGAGCCATAATTCAGATCCACTAGAGTAGAAGAAAGACAAATGCACACAGATCACTTTCAAAAGCTACAGAAAATAAAAGCAGCACTCCAAAGCAGGAGCGAGGCCGCCGAGAGCTTCACTCAGCATGTTTGAGCTTGAGTAGAGTCTGTTTTTGACAAACAGGTTCATCATTGTAATATGATGATGGACTAGCTGAAATATATGCATGCAAACAAACAACACACACACACACGTTTGTAGTTATCTTTGTGTGGACTTGCTATAGACTTCTATTGTCTTCTAAAAATGTAAGGTTTTACAATCTTGTGAGGACATTTGGTTCTCATGAGTAAGCAAAACCTGACACATGAGCCTGACCACGCACGCACACACACATAGAGAGAGACACAGACTCATACAGCTATCTTTCTGGGGACGTAATGATTTTTTTACTGTATATAATGTATATCCTTTGTCCTTATCCCAAAAACCAACCCTCACAGAAAATTTGACATTTTCAAAATACATTTGAAACCTAGTATTTCTGGTCTGCACAACTTCAAAAATACAAGGTACACACACACACACACTGCATTATATCACCTGACCTCTAAACCTGGCCCCCAAAAAATAAATAAATGTAATTAAAAAACATTCCAACAAGAAACATAGCAACAAACAAGAATCAAATGGGCTATTAAACCTGTTCATATTCAAGAAAATCAAAACTGTGAATCTGTTTTATTTATAAAATTAAATACAAACTAGGGCTGAGCGTTTAATCAAAATCGAATCGCAATCTCGTTTTGAAACATTGCGATTTGCTAATTGCAAGAGGCTGTGATATGAAATATATAAATATTATTTCAAGAGTTCACACTTAGCTGATGATTAATTATAAAGCTTGTTTGGCATGCTGTCCCGGGAGAGAGCCCTGAGCTCATGAGATCCTCGAGCCCGAGGCTCCCTCCCGTTGCAAGGCGAGAGGGGGGATCGAGCTCAGGTAGATCTCGAGAACTCCCCTTTCGTAGTGTTGAAGAGCAGATAGTAGTTCTCTTTAACGAGATAGGTACTACATAGAGAGCAAGTCTATAAAGTTGATCAATCAATAATTTAGGTTGCGTGTTTTTAATTGGTGGGAGGAAACCGGAGGACCCGAGGAAAACCCACGTGAGCACGGGGAGAACATGCAAACTCCGCACAGAAAATGCCCGCTGGTTTGGTAAAGCCTAGAACCACTGACATTCTTGCTGTGAGGCAACAGCGCTAAGCGCTGGGCCACCGTGTCACCCATCTAGAAAAGGGAAGGAGTAGGGGTGGAAGGGGGGATTCTTCAAAGCGTAGATAGCGGTGATATGAAACCCGGGGTATTTATAGTAACTTAGGGATCGTCTGATTGGTGCATGGTGATTTGGATAATGTGGGTCCAGCCGCTAGCAATCATAAGCACGTGATCCTCTCAAAATTAGTTTATAAATAAACTTCACTTAATTTCCCTGGCCCAGAGCAAATAGGTGACTGCCGTCTGTGTGTGACAGTCTTACTAGCCAATTGAGTGAGCACACTTCAGAATTGCGCAACCGAACTATGCAGAACGCCCACAATAAAAAAATAAAATAAAAAAACTGGAAAGTGCGGGACGAGTGGGATGATAAAGTTTGCCGCTTCAGAAGCATTAACAGATTAATTAATATCAAAGAAAATCAGGATATCAGTAATATGGGAATCTTTTGATTTCAAAGTCACAGACACTGAACAAAAACAGGTCATTCATACGAGCTGTAAAAAGTCAACTAAAAGTATTGCCAGTGACACTCAATCTAGTAGCAAGCAGCAGCAAATTACAATTTCAGAATAGTTTCAGCCATGTTAGTTTGCGGAGTGCTCTGTATTTTTATAATTATTATTCTTTTGTTTTTATAATAAGCTACACTATCTCCCTAATTTTAATTCAACTTGTTTACAGAATGGTAAGGTCATTTTATTTGAGCTCTAGAGAAAAAATTGTGTTTTATTTCTGAAAATGTAAAAATAAATTTGAATAAATGTTTAAGTAAGGTAATAAGTAAGCCTTAACTTCATTTGCTATAAATTTTAAACTTAATTGTGTAAAAATGTATCTTTAGTTGGTCAGTTATCTATACACAAGAATAACGAGTAACATTTGAGGTGATACGCTTCAAAACAAGTCCGCTATATGCGCCAAAACAAGAATTTCCGTGAGATTGTGCTGGTTTGTTAAATAAAATAATAATCTAGCCTTTCAGAGAAGGCTACATTAAACTTTTCCACTATTAATGACAAATTTGAATAAAAAGGAAATGCTTTTACCACGGAAGAACAAACTCTGTTTGGAAGGATGAGAGAACTCAGGAACTCATTATGAAAATAGTTGTCTGCATTTTTATGCCAGTCTGTCAGATAAAATTGCTTAAAACAACTTAATATTTTAGAAAAGGTAGTTAAAGTGTGCATAAGCAATGACTGATCTTATCCACCCGTGACCCACCCATAAGTAAATATGTAGCTTGTTTTTTGATTACCTGACCGGTGCATTAACGGCAGCACCCACTGTTATAACCGAGAAATTATGTGCTCCTATTGCACAGTGTCACCCACGTGACGGAACTCGTCGTGAAGAAAAGAAAAAAAAAACATGCTAGACTTTCTGCAATGGTGTCGTGAGGTGTTGCGGGCATGATATCGGTTGTCGTTAAATATGACACATTACATGAGAAGAAATGATTGAATCTTGTGTCACGACGCCCAATTGTCATTTACAAATCCCCAGGACACCCTACATCAAGGAAATCATGCAGAAATTGTGAAAATTCCAAATTCGTGTGATCTGAGCAGGGCTTAACACTCACTGCATTTTAGCAGTAAGAAGCTATGATACAGATTATTGAGCTGAAACTTGCCTACAAAATTAAATCGCAAATCAAATCGAAATCACAATATCTGTCAAAAAATAAAAATAAAGAAAAATCGCAATTAGATATTTTCACCAAATCGCACAGCCTTAATACAAACGATTCAGTTTCAGTGCTGTGTAGACATTGCATTTGTAAACCATCATCAACTTCTATTGTTGATACAAAGAATTATAATTCTAAAATCCATCTGAACCCCAAATCGAGCCCTAAGAGAAACATATAATAAAACAAACATTACATGCTTCATTTATAAACTATAAACAAGAACAGTGCAAATGTCCCTAAAGGGAGGTTTTGCTAAGCTTAGTTAACTTCTAGGGACAAAATTGTCCCCAAAGTATTGCTAAGTATAGATAAGTAAACCCACAAACATGCACATTTGTTTAATTAGCCATCTAAATGAAGACATACCTTAAACTTACCATGTTTTATTATTATAACAAAGCTAATTACAAAGCTGAACCCCATTTTGTCCACTTAAGAAATAAATAGAACTGTCCATTAGATTGAAAGTGTCCATTAGATTGGTTAGTAAAATAATATAAATAAATAAATAAATAAATAAATAAATAAATAAATAAATAAATAAAAAGGGTGTCTAAATTACTAATGAGCAATAAACTTACATTTAAATGGAAATTGGATGCAACTGATATGAAACAACTCCCATTCCCCTTTAGTCAATTATTGTCCAAATTACATTTAAAGCAAGTTTAAGAGATTTTCCCTAAAGAACCAGGTTTGCATTTAAAATAAATAAATAAACAACTGACTTCATTAATCATTTCAGCTGAAATTGTCGTGCTTTTCCCAAGAAACCATTACAAAAGGTTTCTTAAAAGCAACGTTTGTCGACCTTGCTGTGTTTTGATATTGTTATACCCATTTGCATGCATCCCCAAAGGCAGTCTTTTTTAAAATTAACTAACTTCTGGGGACAATTACGTCCCCCTGCGTATACCTAACCCCCACACACTTACCCAATAAACATAGTCAGGGCTGGATTTTTAAAACATATTATTAGAGAAACAAACATCTCTCAGTCCTGATTAGACACAGATGCACTGATGGAATAAGCGTTGGTTTAATCTGCTCCATAAAGAGAATGCAGTGATTAAGAAAAGAGCTATACAGGCCAGCCAGGATGATGTCATCACACCCCTCTCTCAATCTGTTCTTTCTTTTCTTTTTCTTGACTTTCTAAACCAGCTTAGTCTTTCTTCCTAAACAGCTGAGGGTTGCCGTGAATCATTAGGCTGTGCTTCCTCGGAGGAAAGGAGTGAGGAATGCTTTAATAATGTGAAGCTGTGCGTCATTTCTATAACACTTCAAAGGCTCATCCAAAAAACGAAAGGTCTTTCATCATTTACTTAGCTTCATGATGCGCAAACTTGCATGCTGGTACTTTTTTTCATGAAAAGTTTGCATCTGAAGGTAAACGGTTCATTTAAAACCAAAACATCGCTTTATTATAGCAAACAAGTAATATAATTGCAATCTCAAAAAGACATTTTGAGGCATAATATTGTGCAGTGCAAAGTTCTGTCTTTATATTTAAGTGTGCTCTAAAAACCACAGGGAAAGGATGCCAGTGTTCATGTTACAAATGGCTGGAAAAACATGTGGATCTCAAATCTTCTGTATCAAATGCAGTTTTTGCAGTTGGATAGATAAAACATGCAGTTACACCCATTGCTGACCTGAAGCTCACAGTTGGGCTTTCTCTTAGTTAACCCTCTCTTTCTTTGAAGTTATAAAACAATGGGGAAAAAGGTATTCATTCATTCATTTTCCTTCGGCTTAGTCTATTTCAGAGGTCGCAACAGCGGAATGAACCGCCAACTATTCCAGCATATGTTTTTGCAGTGGATACCCTTCCAGCCGCAAACCAGTACCAGCCGAAACTGTTACTTTATTGAACAAATTAAATCCAGTCTAGATAGGGGTGGAGTTGTTGTTGCTGTCTTTATTGATTTTAAAAATGCCTTTGATAATGTTAATCACAATGTACTTTTATCTAAATTATCGAGGTTTAATTTTTCTGTTAATGCATTATCATAGATGGAGTCATATCTAAAAATAGAGAAAACAATGTACAAGACCTGACACATGCTCACCATTTATTAATTGTAATTTTGGAGTTCCACAGGGATCAATTCTTGGGCCAATTCTGTTTAGTTTATACAATAATGATTTGCCTTCAGTGTGTCCAGAAGTTCAGGTTCAGATGTATGCAGACGACACAGTAGTATAAACGCACAAACCAAAGAACAAACTGCTAACAAACTTACTGCTGCACTCAAGAAAGTTTCAGACTGGTTATGTCATTCATCTCTTACTCTCAATGGAAGTAAAACTGTGCGAATGTTTTTTAAAATTTTTTAATAAATATAGATGATCATTTTAAATATTTAGGTACACTGTAAAAAAATCCTTCATTTTACGGTTTATTTCCGGCAGCTGGGGTGCCGGAAATAAACCGTAAAATAACGGCTGTTAAATTACAGAAATTTAATGTAAAATAACGGACATTAAATTAGAGAAATTTCCTTAAATTTAAATTTCTGGTAAATTTTTGTAATTTAATTAAATTTTTGTAATGTCAATATTTTACAATAAATTTCTGTAATTTAGTGCAGTTTATTTATAAACTAATTTCGAGAGGATCACGTGATTATGATTGAACACGGCTGGTTACGCATTAACCATGTATGACCAGCCAATCAGACGATCCCTAACCCACTATAAAGAGCCAGGGTTTCTTACTACAGTCATCTTCGTTTTGAAGAATCTACCCCCATCCAACCCACCCCCCCTACAACCCCTTCTCCACCACCTGTCTTTTCATAGGGCGGCACGGTGGCCCAGTGATTAGCACTGTTGCCTCACAGCAAGAACGTCACTGGTCTAGTCCTTTAACAGACTGGCTGTCATTTCTGTGCGAAGTTAGCATGTTCTTCCCGTGCTCTCGTGGGCTTCCCCCGGGTTCTCCGGTTTCCTCCCACATTCCAAAAACATGCACCAAAAGTTAATTGATCAATCAAAATTTAGCACTAGTCAAACTTTTATCCATCAGCATATCTCTTTATTGCAATTATTTTCTGTCATCAACTCTTATCAAAAGGCGGGAGTTCTCAAGATCTAACTGAGCTCAAAGCTCCCCTCTCGCCCTGCAAACGGGAGGGAGCCCAGGGCTCAAGGACCTTTTGGGCTCAGGGCTCTCTCCCGGGACAGCATGCCAAACTTGCTTTATAATCAATCATCAGCTAAGTGTGAACTCTTGAAACGGCCGTTTTTTACAGTTTATTTCCAGCACCCCAGCTGCCGGAAATAAACCGTAAAATTACGGATTTTTTTACAGTGTATAATTATTGACTCTAATTAAAATAAAAAAAAACACATTAAGAAGTATTCCAAAAGTGCTAGAGCAAGGCTGAGGATTTATAGAAACATCAGGCATCAGTTACCTATGGGTGCTGCTAAACTTTTTATGAACACAATGATTTTCCCTCATTTATCTTATTGCGCTACAAGCTGGTCCCACATGAACATTACAACATTAAACCATTGTATATTATCTATAAACAAACTGTAAACATTTTAGCTAAAAAGCCAAGGAGCTATCATTAATGTAACTCAGTCCATTATTTCCACTTTATCTGTTCAGCTTAGGGAACGGAACCAACTCTGTGACGTCAGACACAGAGACATTCCAAGATGACGGCGCCCTAGCTCTAAAAACTATAGTAAAACAAGCTGCTTTCTGCAAAATGGTTTCATTTATCGAGTTTGTTTAATATATTTTAAATAAAGTGGAAATCAATTTACAAAATAATGTAAACCTGACTTGAGTGCTTCATTCTTACTTTAAATAAAGGCTAAATTATAATTACACTCCACAAATGGGCCAGAGACAGAAATTTAGTTTTTGTGAGTTCAATGTATCTGAAAACAGAAGTAGGAAGTATCATCAGTTTATTGGCTTACTTTCACTGCAGACAATTCACAGTAAGAGCTGAGTGATATGACACCATGCATAAATGTGCATTAAACACTTGTATGCAGCAGTTTACAAGTATTTGTACTCATTACAAATGTGCACATTTGTCTTTTACCACAGTACAAACATATACTGCACATTTCACAAGATACACAACTAACAAAAAAAACAGACCTTATGCGTCTTTAGGGTGATATGGAATAAAGCTATTATCAGTATATCCTGTGTTTTGCATTCGGACAATAAGCTATGAACACTGTGGTCATGCGTGGCTGCCTGTTTCACAAAACTGCACCTTTACTCTTCCTTAAAGTCTGTTAAATTTTCAAAATAAGAGTCTCACATACATAGTATAATACAATTTTAGAAAATCTCAAAAATAAGAGAAATGATCATTGTTGTAATCTCACTATGAAACATTGAGGCCAATCAAACGCTGCCTGAGGGATGCAAATTAATGATCCTTTGGGGAACGTCACAGTCTGTGTTTTGTTCTGATTTGCTTGGTTTTTCACTAGAATTTTATACTTACTGGATTTACAAGACAAAAAGGAAACAATGGTGATTGAGGTTCATTGTATGTCATGTACTTAACTCATATTATTCAGCTATGACTATGGGTATATCCAGACTTTCAAGCTATGCCACTGAACAATTATTTTTCAGCTATGATTTGGTATGTCCAGACTTTCAATCTATGGCACTTTTAAGTACCGGCTCAGGTCCCATTTTAAATGATTTGCCACCAGCATAGCAAAAAACCCAAACGGTACTCATCCTTAGTTAATACCAAGTGAAACAGACAGTGATAAAATCCCTGTAAATCAGCGTCTGTCCTGACTTTTTGCCCTGTGATGTCATCAGCAGGACGGTGTTAAATATCACATGACCAGTCAAAACAAATCCAAACTGCTTTCAAGTTCAAAATCAGCGACTTCTGGACTACAGGGATATCATATCAAGAGATAAATGACTTTCAGCCTTTGAAAAATGCACAACCTTGACTACAGTTTCGCATTTCTGGGATTTGTGCTCTCAGAACTGCCAAATCTGAGACTCACCTTAGGTCACTAAGTGAAGGCTATCTGTATTCTCTTGTAGCTGGGATTCTTTTGAAATGATCCCCGCACAAGTTTGTTTACATTACCAATAATCTATCATAGAAATCATGGAAAGAAGCCATGTCTGGTTTGGATTTAACACTCCCTCAGGCTGTTGTATGTTTGGGTGGGGATGTCAGAGCTCAACAGCTGGAGACTCAACGCACGAACAAGGATTGTTCTGCTCGAAGCTTTTTATTGGCATATTGTCCTAATGTAGAAATAATTATTTTGGACTTCAAACAAACAGGATTGTCAAGGATGTTAAGAACGCAATGAGACTCTGGCTGAGATTTTGCACAATTTTCCCAGTTTTGGGGGTTTAAAGCCACGACTTAACCACAAAACAGCTGTGGAGATGTGTCAAAAACATTGAGAGATTGTGTTTGTTCACATCTCAGAGGGTGTTGTGTTTGATTTTTGACCACTCTCGCCCTCGTTCGTCTGCCTTCTCGGCACCAAAGCAGTGTGAATAGTACCATCACCCTGGAAACTGGCGCCTAGAAACACTTCTCTTTTTATGACTCACTGAGAATAAGATGGCATTTTGAATGAGAGTTGCTTCTTGCATTTATTTTTCTGACCTTACGAAAGCAACTTGCAACACTGCACTTTTGAAAATGTTCCTTACATTAAGCTAATGTTGCTTACATACCATATTCTCAGTGGTATGCCATGTTTATCATCTAAAACTTGCTGTAACTTGTTTTTCAAAAAAGGTGATTTATATAATACGGTAGGGCTGGGCGATTAATCGAAAAGTAATCAAAATCCACATTCAGAACCTATAATCGATCAAATTTTTCTAGGTCAATTTTTTTGATCACTTTCCCTACTCCTCCTACATGTCAGGTGACCCTGCTGAACTGAAAAATGTTCAGCTCTTTGTAGCCACATCTGATCTCTATGGGGTTATTTCAATGACAAATGTTGTGAATTAGGGCTGGGCGATTTGGCCTAAAATCTAAATCTTGCTTAGCTGAACATTTTAACTCGATTACGATTAATGTACGATTATTTAATTAATTTTTTTATTTTATTTTTATTTTATTAGTATTACAAGTTGAGAGCACATTCATGTAATACAAGCATGCGAATCTCTTTGCTCATGCACCGATTTCCTCTGTTCGTGCACAAAACTTATTATTATTATATTATTTCTTTTCATTTTTTTAGAAGGAAAAAAGTGACTGTTAGTTTTAGGCAATGTGTGTTTTATTTCAGGTATTCAACGTTGATGTTCAATAAATAATCATAGATAGTAGATACCCAGCAGGCACACAACGTTATATGATGTAGTAGGTGTTTGATTATATTTTCAGCGAAGTCAGGGGAGCAAAATCCAATGTCAGTTTAACGTCAAATGACTTCATAATAAGACGTCCATACAACGTCAGCATAACATTAGTAGACGCTGATCTTTGGTTGATGTTAGGTTATAGAATTAACTTACCAAAGTCCAACATCATCTTAACGTCATAATGTGGCGTCCATACAATGTCAAAGTCTAACATCAGTAGATGCTGACCTTTGGTTGGTTTAAATTTGTGGCATTAACTAACCAAAATGCACCGTCTGCCTGCCGTTGGGTTCTGAGGTTAAACTGATTTTCATTGACAACCAAAATTCAACATTCTAATGACGTTGGGATACAACGTCAATCTGACGTCCTGTGCCTGCAGGGCAAGTGTGTGCTTTCTTCAAATCAGGTATTGCACCCTTCATTCAAAAATCTCTCACTTGTAATATGCGAGCATATTTACTAAACTAAATAATATTATAACATTAATCGTAATAGAGTCAAAATGTTCCATTAATCAAGATTTTGACCCTATAATATGGTTAACATAGATCTAGCAAAACATAGATAAATGTTGAAATTGAATTGTGCATGCTTAACCCTAATAATAAATAAGCTTCATAGTGAACGACACTATACTTTCTGCTAGTTTATTTTTGCATTTTTCGGTTCTGGATACTGTTAAATTTGAGTGAGGAAGCTAAAAATGCTGAAAATTATAAACTAAACCTATAAATTAAAATAAAACTGTAAATTTGTTCTAATAAAATGATAGTTACATTTGACAAACACCAATGTGATATGGATTTTGAACAGATGCATTTTTAATTTAGATAAAAAGAATATATAATATAAATTTGTTACACTAACAATCCCTTTTTCATTTTCTATTACATCTTTTCATCAAAATAAAAAGGTATTAATTATATCCATTCTATAATCCATACTTATATACAGTATACAGCCATGACAAAAATTGAGACAACTTAAAGATTCTCAGTTTCTCTTGATTTATTAGTTTAGGTTTGAGTAAAATGTTAATATTTCTTTTGTTCTACAAAGATTGTAATTGTAATTTAGAGATTTTTTCCCCCAAAAATGGTCAGAATAACAAATTCTCTCATTTGATGCAACTGAAAATAATCCATAGAGATTCTTAACTTTTCTGAAGTAAAAAGATTGATATTATGCTGTCTAAATAAGAAAATAAATATGTCTGAGAACACGGAATCTTCTTATCTCTAAAAAAGCTTTAATGACATCCTTTTTATTTGGAATTTGGAAGAAATGTCAACAATAGTTTACAAAATAAAACAAAATCAGCATTTTATGCAATGCCAAAAGTACTTTTTAGTAATACTAATTAATAGTACTTACATTAAGTTTTCATTTGTGTCTTGGATTAATGCCATTTAAAGTAGTCTTGGATAAAAGCATCTCAAATTTAAATAGATAAATATTTCAATTTCAAATAAAAAGCATTCTCAAATGATAATGAGAATGTAAATATGTATTAGGGATGGCCAATTAATCGAAACTGACATTCAGAACCTATAATCGATCTAATTTTTCTAGGTCAGTTTTTTCAATTACTTTCCCTATCGTGTGTGGAGTCATGCGACCCTGTTAAGGCTAATTCATACCTATTATATTATGTTTTATATTTATTATATTATTCTGATATTATACTTCTGCTAAGCACACATGTACAGTCCAGCGCAGCCTTCGCATACCCCCGCATCTCTCAAAAACATGTAACTACACATCACAACAATGCGTAGCGAAGGTTTGTGATTGGTCAGTTTGTTAGCGGTGACGAAGATGGGCGGCACGGAGAGCTGTGTTTTAGGCAATGTGTGTTTTAATTTCAGTTGTTCACTGTTGATGTTCAATAAAATATCATAGATAATAGATGTTCTGTGTTTACTTGAATTATTTTAAAATCAAGTAATGCACCCTACATTCAAAAATCTCTCACTTGTAATAGGGACATATTTACTGTACAAAAATGATGAAAACTATGAGGGCAAAAACATAAAATAAATAAATAAAATAATCGATATCGAGTTAAAATGTTCAATTTATCGACTTTTTGATTTTAGGCCAAATTATCCAGCCCTCATATGTATATATGTAAATATTTAATGTTGTATGTAAACACTGTTGTAAATGTTGTAAACACTGTAATATTTACAGTGTCTAATTTATTAGGACACTAGGTCGTCATCGGTGTACAAGAAAATGACACTTCTGTTCAGTTCAGATAAAGGCTAAAAGTGCATTTGAGTTTATGTATGTGTGAAATGGGCTCACGAGAGCGCCTGGTCTGTGATCACAGGAAATTGGAACCGCTTCGGTTCTCCTATTAAGAGTCATTTCCTGCGCTTTCCTGTTAGATTGAATGATAGGCAGCGGCTGAACGGCCATGCCTGCTTTTCTGTCATCCGTGAAACTCTAAGTAATCCATGTACATGCATGCATAAACACATGCTAACACTTAATGCATGCATACACGAACATGCATCAGTTTCTGTTCAGTAAAGTAATGCTTTATTAGGTACATCTGTTTTGATTTTGCTTGGTTTTTTGCTTGCTAATGCAAATATAATCACAAGATGATAAAAACCTTGAAGCAGATGAGTTACAGCAGCAGAAGAAGAGCACACCAGTGTCACTCCTGTCAGATAAAAAGAGCAAACAACGGATGAAAAATAGCCTTCTGGCTAATTCTGGCGCATTTGCAGCAATGTTAATTAATGTACACGATCCCTGCCAAATAAACAATTAAATAAATAAATAAACTCAGACTATATTTCACACAGCCTCATCAACTCTGAACAAGCATGGAAAGGCTAGAAAAAGTTTGTTTGGTCTGACATCTATCTTGATATCTGCATCTGACGTTCAGATGGTCAAGTAAACAACATGAAAGCATGTATCCATCCTACCTTGTCTGGTGTGGGAGTATTTTCATGGCACACACATGGCATATTTATCACCAGAGTATTCATCTTTTCATGACTTCTTCCATCAGCATGCCTTCACAAAGCTTAAATCAACTCAAACTAGTTTCTTGAAAATAGCAATCACTATACTTAAATGCCTCTACAGTCGAAATGGAATTTGAGAATCACATCATGAATGTGCAGATATGACACATTTGCATCAAACTGTGTGATGGTATAATGCCAAAATATCCAAGAAATTGATTCAAACAGTGTGTTCAGATGAGGGTAAAAAACAGAACAGAAAAAAAGCTTATTGCTTCTAAACTATAATTAATGAAATCTTAATAACATTATAAGTTGACCTCCAAGAACAGGACAGCATTTTAAAAATGCAGTTCATGACCACCTTGAACTGACCTAGTTGAATCTAAGCCACATTGCCAAATTAACAGTTCTAAAGGCAAAAAAATTGTGTACCTACACGGTGTACCTATTAAAGTGGCCAGTAAGTGCAGCATTCACCTCTTCCTATGCCAAAAACGTATATTTATGTACACATTTCTAACTATAAAGTAACTAATCCACCAGTAAAACAAAACCGATCTAAAACAAACGCTGGTGTTGGCCTCAACTCTAAGTGAACATCCAGTCAGCCAATAACTTCCAGTGTAAAGCTACTAAAAAATACAATAGTGCCCTCTGTTGACACAATATGACAACAACAACCAAGGATTTCAAGGACAACTTCAGTATCTGTTCGTAAATTTAGTGTATCTCATGGGCAACCATAACATTTTTGCACTTTCATATCCTACAGACTAACATTACTTTTTTTTTTTTGTATGGGAAACATATGTGCATATATTGAATGTGATTTATTTACAAACAAATACTTTACATACACTAAAAAATACTGGTTGGCTTAAATTTTAAGCAGAATCAAATTAATCTTATGGGTCCATTGAACTTATATAATGTAAAACTGAATTAAAACAGCTTGCGTAATTTTTAAAATTAATTTAGAAAATGATTAACTTAGTTTGATAAGTAAAAATGAACTAAAAACTTATGTTGTCATGACTAATTGATCATATCATTTTTACAGTGTATAATCGTTTATACATATTGTTAAACTCTAAAACACAGCTAAGTCAAGCATAGGTTACAACTACACACTTCAATAAAATATTTGTTTGAGTTTTTAAAGATAAATGTTTAATTAAACTTACAGTTCACCAGAAATGAAAATTACCTTTACTCTCCCTCAAGTGGGTTTAAACCTTTGAGTTTATTTCTTCTGTTGAACACAAACAAAGTGTTTTGATGAATGCTAGTTGCTGGGACCCTTCGCCTTCCAAAGTAAGGAAAAAAACGTAAGATTGTCAATGGGTTCCAGTAACCAGCATTTTTCAAGAGTTCAAGAGATGAAAGAAGTTCAAATAGGTTTAGACAAGTGAAGGGTGAGTAAATGATGACACATTTAAGTCCTTCTTTTATTTTTATATTTTTAAGCATTTTTAACTATTACTGTAATTGCCCCTGACCTCACAGACAAGATCAAATCCCCCCCCCCCCCCCCCCCCCCCCCCAAACAGAATTCCAGCAGCAGTGTTAGTCACATGCATCCATTCAAAGCTTATTCACAACAGAGTCCGTCTGAACAGATGCCGTTTTAATTTGAGAGGTTAAGAGGGAAAAGGCATGAAAAAGAAGGAGTTTATATTAATAAAAGTTTCAATCTGCACCCTCAAGAACAAAACACTGCTGTAGAAGTGGCAGAAAACTGATGAATGACAAACTGAGTGAACTCAGGAATTCAGTCAAAAGACAGTTTGAAGTGATGCAGGGAGGCGTCCAGATACCTGCAGTTCACAAGCTGTTTTCACTGAATGTGTGTGTTTCTGTGCCCATGTATATTAAGAGACATAGCCCTGCTTTGTCACTTAACAATTGCCATGCCTTGGACACTAGAGACAGGAGGATAAAGCCTAGTCTTACTTGAATGGAGTCAAAGAGACATTCATTCCTATAAAGTCTCCTCAGCTGTCTGATAAAGTTGCAGATCAGCAGTGTTGCAGAGCCACAGCGCCTGCAGTCATTTGTACTCTTCACCTTGAGATGGATCGCTATACTATAGAAAGTGGATTTCGCCATGAGAGTAAAAGAAATTAATTTATTAAAAATATATTGTGACTTTTTCTGATTTATATTGAAGGCAACTAAAAATGTTTTATGAAAAAAAAAAAAGAAAATCAGAACTCATTCAGAATTCCGAGATATAAGCATTTAGTCAGAAGAGTTTATATTTCACAATTTTTATTTAGTTTTTCCAACTGCTTACACACATTTTCAAAACAGGGTCACCTTTTTTCAAAACTCTACCCACAACATGCACACATGAAATTCTATATGCCTCACATCTTCTTCAAAATCTAAAACTTCATTCAAAATGCCATAAACACATGCCAGAATGAAGCATTTGTATCAAATGGCAAACATGTTTTTCATAATAGTAAATGTTTGGATATAGCACGTAAACACTGTTGGTCTAAAACTAAAGCTGTTTGCTCTTTAGGCATCTACATTTCAATACAATGTGAGAATTGTGTGTAGAGTTTTGAAAAAAAGTGTTTTATGCAATCGAAAATGGAGTTCAAGTCTGAGAAATAGCTTCTGGTTTTGGAAATTTGCTGTGTAGTTTTGCATTTTGAGTGAGATGTTTCAGAAATTGTGTGACATGAAAAGATCTTGTGTGCAAGCAGTTGAAAAAAAAACTGTAAGTAAGTAAGTTTGTTCTGAGTTTACGTGCTACAATTCTGAAATGTTTTCTCATTGGTTTTTTCTACAGAACTTGCTTCTTTATTTGTTAGAAGGCCCAGTTTATCTGTTGCTTTGGATTTCTGAAGATTTTCTTAACAATTCATATTTATTTTTTCAATTCTAAGTTAGTTAGTGACTCAGAATTGCAACTTTTTCCTATGAATTGATATGACAAGTTTATAAGCTGTCTTGGAATGATGGCCGTTGCTAGGCCTATTTTAGGGGGGCTGTAGCCCCCCTATATTTCTACTCAGCCCCCCTAAAACTTTTGCGATTAGCTCATAAACTGTAAACTAAATTATCGCCTCAGTCCTCTTTAACTTTGATAAGAAAACGGCGGCAGAATTCGGCTCCTCCCCGTCTTTTGTTTTTCATTTGATCAGCAAACCACAGTCAAGGACAGCGAGAAAACGAGGTGTGTGTTTATTGATAAATTGTTATAATATCTGCTTATTTGCAGTTCTTTGATATAGATAATCTTGTATCACCTGTATCCCAATGTCACGGAGGAGCAGTCGGGTTTTCTCGGCGTTCACCTCATCACCAAAATTTAACTCTTAACGAACATTTCACTATTTTTATTTCAAAATTAACTGCCAATATAAAACACTTTACAGTTCGTGTGGCATTAACTATAGCATACAGCCTTGGGGATTAAACACAGTGAGAATGTACTCGCTTTAACTGTCACTGACAGAGATAAAAACATCGTGTTGTCTAGTATTAAAAAAATACTTCTTATTTATTATTATCATTCAGATCGTGAAATATGTGAATTAGCATGTAAGTTTAAAAATATATATTTATATGTATGTCATTTAATTAGAAAAGTGGCAGTTTATTTATTTAATGTATTGAAACAAAAATGCACTTGAATATAGAAAGTGGTTTTTACTACAGTAAACAGGTGGGCTGAGCCTATTTGGCTTATTCAGAGCTCAAATGGTTATGCCTCTCTATGTAATACAATCGAATACTAGTATACAACTCATATTAAACACACATTTTTTAAGTGTATTACTACTAAATTATTACTTAAAAATGTAATATTAGGCTTATATATATATATATAATTTATTTTTTACCTTATAAAGAGCTGAGCCCCCCATAAAATGAAAATCCTAAAATCGCCCCTGCTTGGAATTCTAAAATTACACAAAACATAGAGTTTGTATCTCATTATTTTCAATTTCAAGCTCATAACTGAAAATTACAACTCACAATTGCCAGAGGTGAAACATGAGATGACATGTAATCAAACCATACTTACTTACTCCCAGGGCAATTATTTTAAAGTTGATATTTGGCCGCACCATTTTGGTGTTTCGTAACATCTAGTTTTTATGAGGTGAGTTGTTAACCCAACGCTCAACCCCCAATCTGGAGGACCAGGACATACACACATACACTAAGGACAATTTAGCTTACCCAATTCACCTACAGCACATGTCTTTGGACTGTGGGGGAAACCAGAGCACTCGGGGGAAACCCACATTCACGGGGAGAACATGCAAACTACACACAAAAATGCCAACTGACCCCGCTGGGGCTCGAACCAGCGACCTTCTTGCTGTGAGGCGACATCGATACCTACCCACTGCGCCATTGTGTCTCCCCAATTAAACCATATTTATTAATTATTTATTTTATACTGTGCTAAAATGGACATGCATACTATACACAGAAGTGGCTAAAATCAAGCAACAATGTTCGGTGGAGCCAAACATTGATCGAACACATTCCTAGCGCCTAAAGAAATTACCATTCATTAGAAATTAACAGGACTAATGAGGCAAATTGTTCTATTGAAGACTGGAGTAATGATGCTTAAAATAAGCTTTGCCATCACAAGAATAAATTACATTGAACAAAAAAATTATAGAAAACAACACCCTTGCACTACTACTTTTTATAAATATTTTTATCCAATAAAGTATTCAATTTAATTGCTTAAAAAAAGAGCGTTACCGACAAACTACACAATGTGTCACTCTTAATACTCCTAGATCACATGATCTCATACAATAAATGACAGTTTTTCTCAATTGCTTTGGCTCAATTCTCGATTGATATTTGTATTTTTCAAAGCAATAAGTTTAGATCTCTGAACAATTAACTTATTGTTCACTTCAGAGTGGCATTTCTTATTGATTTAAGCAAATTACAAATGCTTTGGCACATACAGTTGAAGTAAGAATTATAAGCCCCCCCTTTGAATTTTTTGTTCTTTTTAAAAAATTCTAAATGATGTTTAACAGAGCAAGGAGATTTTCACAGTATGTCTGATAATATTTTTTCTTCTGGAGAAAATCTTATTTGTTTTATTTTGGCTAGATTAAAAGCAGTTCTTAATTTTTTAAAAGCCATTTAAGGTAAAAAATTATTAGCCTCTTCAAGCTATATTTTTTTTGATAGTCTACAGAACAAACCATCGTTACACAATAACTTGCCTAATTACCCTAACCTGCCTAGTTAACCTAATTAACCTAGTTAAGCCGTTAAATGTCACTTTAAGCTGTACAGAAGTGTCTTGAAAAATATCTAGACAAATATTATTTACTGTCATCATGGCAAAGATAAAATAAATCAGTTATTAGAAATTAGTTATTAAAACTATTATGTTTAGAAATGTGTTGAAAATATCTGCTCTCCATTAAACAGAAATTGGTGGGAAAAAAAATAAACAGGGGGGCTAATAATTCTGATTTCAACTGTATGTGCAAACAGTAAGTACAATTTTCAGTAGTTTGGACAAAAAATAATTGCATATGGCCTGTCGATCAAAACTGTCAATTTTCATTTGAACTGTTAAACTCTTCAGACAGACAGACAGACAGGCAGGCAGGCAGACAGGCAGACAGACAGA
Organism: Danio kyathit; assembly: GCA_903798195.1. NCBI lineage: Eukaryota > Metazoa > Chordata > Actinopteri > Cypriniformes > Danionidae > Danio > Danio kyathit. The sequence goes on along the minus strand of LR812529.1, from coordinate 22,800,896 downwards.
CAGACAGACAGACAGATAGACAGATAGACAGATAGATAGATAGATAGATAGATAGATAGATAGATAGATAGATAGATAGATAGATAGATAGATAGATAGATAGATAGATAGATAGATAGATAGATAGATAGATAGAGATTGCCCACAGCACAATCACTACATTCACAATCCTGAACTGCAGTAATATGCTTGTGGAAGAGCAATTGGAAGAATCTCTGGCAAGGCCAACAAGAGCCACCAAGATTTTTTTTTCATGGATATTTTGTAGTTTTTTGTGTGTATGTGTGATACCATAACAAATATATAATACAGTAATTTAACAATCAAGATTGCGCTTTGCATGTAATACATTTGTGCACAAATAAATGTACTTTATAAAATGTTAGAAATGTTCATTTATTTTTTCTATGTATTACTCACTCTTCTCAACAATTATCAGATTTTTAAACCTTGATTTTCATTATTGACTGTCATGGTGAAAAAACAACTAATCATTTTGAGCAGTGTGGCTCACACAATGACGAATACACTCTTTGTTTTGGTGGCCTTGACCAAATTACTGACACAATAACTAGGTTTTGAAGCATGAATTAAATGTTTTGGGTGAGGAACTACATTTTGCAGACATGCAATAATGTTCTGAAATTTCAGCAAACATTTTGGAGATTTTCCCTCACAGTTTAAAGAACATTAAGTCTGTTTTGAAAAATGTGCCAAATCAATTGAAGAAAAACTGTAATAAACATAGTACAAACCACTAAAAACAATAATGATAATGAATTATCTTTAACAGATCAGACCGACAATTAAATAAAAATGACAGAAATTGAAAATAAACAAAACATATATAACATAAATATCACAACAATTAATTTACAATAATATTTTCAAAAACCTTTTTCGAGCTGGAGTGCTCAAAACGTTACACATTGATTTTAAGTAAATAAATTTGATCATTTTGGAGCTTTTGGTCTTGCTGCCTTTTCATATATATTAGCAGAGGTTTTGTTTGGCTGGGCACTCAGTTGAGATTGATGTGCATGCTTTTGTTCAATTATTTTTTCATTAAATAAAGGTAGCCTTGAATAAACACGTTTGCAAAATCATTTGTTGTCATGTTTTCATTGTATGGAAGAGCTTTTTATTTACTTTTTAAAATAATGTATAACATTTATAATAATCAGAAGACAACGTTACAAATGCTTTAAAAAATTCCCCCGACTGATAAATCTGAGGGGACACACTCATATACATTGAATGGGAATGATCTACTAAAACAGTTGGTTTTCTAGCAGTTGGTTGTATGTTTACATGTCACGATTTTATGCTATTCAAGGTTGGAATCCCTATCCAGTTGTGATCCAACAGCATACAAAAATAGCACAGTTTGTGAGTATTGAGGAGAGTTTAACACGTTTTCAGAATTGAGCTGTTGGTCCAACAAAAGATGAAAGACACATACTAAATATTATGGACTAAATGCTTTTGAAGGTAGCATCTGATTCGCATACATTGCCCGCATTTATTCAATCACTTAACTGGGTGTGGATTCCAGTGGCTCTTTGAGGCTCTTGTGTAAGTAAATTGGCTGAGGTGATGAAGACATGATCTGTGTGTTCAGCAGCTGCAGCTGACAGAAAGCTGACCCTGAGCTCTGAGACTGGAGGGAATACAGCTTTAGCTCTCCTTATGCAGACACACAGCTTTCTGCCAGTGTTAATCTCTGATCTCTTCAACTGCACTGCTGCCCTCTGTTTGCACACATCACTAGTCTTTGCAAAAGAGCTACTCATTTCAGCCATTTAATTTCATGCCACAGTGAGTATCCAGTTTCTCATCTGTTGTCTATCTTCCACTCCATCCATCTACCAGTCTGCCCATTTATCCATCTGCTTATTCATTCATCTGTCTGTTAATCCACCCACTAACCCAACCATGCACTCATGCATCTATCTATCTATCTATCTATCTATCTATCTATCTATCTATCTATCTATCTATCTATCTATCTATCTATCTATCTATCTATCTATCTATCTATCTATCTATCTATCTATCTATCTATCTATGTCTGTCTGTCTATCTGTCTGTCTAGGTGCACTGTAAAAAAAAAAATCGTAAAAAAAGGTAAATGACTGGCAGCTACGGCTGCCAAACAAAAACCATAAAATTACAGTAAAATTTCTTTTGTTGAAATAAAGTGCAAAAATAATAAATCTACAGATATTTTTATTAAAATGCTTACAGAGAAACACTGTTATTTTACAAACTTCTTCTAGATTGTTATGATCAAATCCATTTAATAAAGTTACACAATAAGAGTTTTACAGAGAAACACTATTATTTTACAAACTTTTCATAGATTATTATGATCAAATCTATTTAATAAAGTTACACAATAAGAGTTTTACAGAAAAACACTGTTATTTTACAAACTTTTCATAGATTATTATGATCAAATCTATTTAATAAAGTTACACAATAAGAGTTTTACAGAGAAACACTATTATTTTACAAACTTTTCATAGATTATTACGATCAAATCTATTTAATAAAGTTACACAATAAGAGTTTTACAGAGAAACACTATTATTTTACAAACTTTTCATAGATTTTTATGATCAAATCTATTTAATAAAGTTACACAATAAGAGTTTTAAAGAGAAACACTGTTATTTTACAAACTTTTCATAGATTATTATGATCAAATCCATTTAATAAAGTTACACAATAAGAGTTTTACAGAGAAACACTGTTATTTTACAAACTTTTCATAGATTTTTATGATTGAACACCATCAATAAAGTGACTGCACTAAAAGTTTAAGAGAAAACAATGTTATTTAAAAGAATTTTCCCTAAATCATTACGATTAAACACCTTTAATAAAATGCCAAGACATGCACAAGGTCATAATTTAACAGTTTTATTTTGGATCAAAAAAGTCTGGAAAAAACAAGATACAACTGGTTAAAATTCTCACAACTTTAAAATGACAGTGGTTACATTTTATTGAATAGTATTTATGTAAAACATTTTGAGGTTTAAGTTATATGGAATGATTCAGTTCCAAATCTTAAATGAAACCATAATGTGAATAGGACACTGACAAAGGAGTGCAGATCCAAATGCAAGTTTATTACACAGAGATGGTCACGCAAGCAACAGTCAACAGAGGAGCAAACAGATGTATGCAGGGAATCCAGAGTCATGGTCAAATAACAGGCAAATGGTCAGTCCCAGCAGTTACAACAACATAAACAATTAACAAGCAAAGCAAGAGAAACGCGTCATAATGTTCACAGTAACAGTATAACAAGCCTTAGCAATTAGTGCGTGCGTCTGTGCTGCTTTTAAAGTCCATGTAATCAGTTCATAATGATCCTCCGACTGTGTGTGTGTGTGCCCAATTAGTGGAATCTGGAACAGGCGCATGTGAGCATTGCATGACTGGATCTGTAGTCCATATAATGGCGGATTTGTAGTTCTATGGTGATCTGCGCGTTTACCAGCGATCTACAAGGATTAAATTGCTGATGATTGTGACAGGAACATTTATACTACTACAGTAACAGCACAACAGTTTCATGAAATTCTCAGACTATAGGATTATGATAAACTTAAGATATACTGAAAACGTATACAGCTACTTGATTTTCACTGTTTCACACCCACTATTTGCACACACACACACACACACACACACAGTCGGAGGATCGTTATGAACTGATTACATGGACTTTAAAAGCAGCACAGACGCACGCACCAATTGCTAAGGCTTGTTATACTGTTACTGTGAACATTATGACGCGTTTATCTTGCTTTGCTTTGTTTGTTAATTGTTTATGTTGTAGCTGCTGGGACTGACCATTTGCCTGTTATTTGACCATGACTCTGGATTCCCTGCATACATCTGTTTGCTCCTCTGTTGACTGTTGCTTGCATGACCATCTCTGTGTAATAAACTTACATTTGGATCCGCACTCCTTTGTCAGTGTCCCATTCACATTACAGTTTCATTTAAGATTTGGAAGTCATTCCATATAACTTAAACCAACATGTTTTACATAAATACTATTCAATAAAATGTAACCACTGTAATTTTAAAGTTGTGAGAATTTTAACCAGTTGTATCTTGTATCTTGTTTTTTTCAGACTTTTTTGATCCAAAATAAAACTGTTAAATTATGACCTTGTGCATGTCTTGGCATTTTATTAAAGGTGTTTAATCGTAATGATTTAGGGAAAATTCTTTTAAATAACATTGTTTTCTTTTAAACTTTTAGTGCAGTCACTTTATTGATGGTGTTCAATCATAATAATCTATGAAAAGTTTGTAAAATAACAGTGTTTCTCTGTAAAACTCTTCTTGTGTAACTTTATTAAACGGATTTGGTCATAATAATCTAGGAGAAGTTTGTAAAATAACAGTGGTTCTTTGTAAAACTCTTATTGTGTAACTTTATTAAATGGATTTGATCATAATAATCTAGGAAAAGTTTGTAAAATAACAGTGTTTCTCTGTAAAACTCTTATTTTGTAACTTTATTGAACGTATTTGATCATAATAATCTAGAAGAAGTTTGTAAAATAACAGTGTTTCTCTGTAAACATTTTAATGAAAATATATGTAGATTTATTATTTTTGCACTTTATTTCAACAAAAGAAATTTTACCGTAATTTTATGGTTTTTGTTTGGCAGCCGTAGCTGCCAGTCATTTACCTTTTTTTTACGATTTCTTTTTTTTTTACAATTACAATTTATTACTTTAATTTTACGTAATTTTAAATGTACTTCAAAAAAACAGGAAAAAACTGCGTGTAAATAATACGGCAATTTAATTGTATAAAACAGACAAATTGCTGTAATTTGTCATTAATTGTATAGTACATAAAATAACAGTCAAGCTGTTAATTTACAGATATTGTTTGTAATTTTTACGGACTTTTGAATATAATTTAAAATAACAGAAAAAATACTGTATAAATAATAGTGTAATTTCCCTGTATAAAAAACACAAATGTCAGTAATTTGTCTTTAATGATAAAGTACCTAAAATGAAAGTCAAACTGTTAATTTAGAGAGATTGTTTGTCATTTTACTAAGTTTTGAATATAATTTGAAATGACAAAAAATTACTGTAAAAAATTTAGAGATATTTTCTGTAAAATTAGGTTTTTTTTTTACAGTGTGTCTGACCTCCGTGAAGTTGGCACCCCATAAAAACAAATAAACCCCAAAACTATGCCATTCGTTTGTGATACGTTTGTGCTGATCTGTGTCGCAAAAACGAACATTTATGTTGGTTTGGTGTCTGAGATATTAAGCATTATTTTTTTGACCGTGTGACGTCACTTTCCACCCCATGTTGCTCAAATGACTTCAAATCAGCACAGGTCGTTTGTGCTCGATTTGTGCTGGTTTGTGCCGTTAAAACAAACACTGTATCTGTTTTTCTCCTTTAGATATAAGCAAAAAATTTCGGGAGCCGTGACGTCACTCTCCACCCCATTTCCTCTAAATCGCGCCAAACTGGTGTCATTCGTTTGTGCTGGATTTGTGCTGGTTTGTGCCAGTAAAACAAACACTGTATCTGTTTTCCTCCTTTAGATATAAGCAAAATATTTTGGAAGCCGTGACGTCACTCTCCACCCCAGGTTGTCTAAATCGCACAAAAATGGTGACATTCGTTTGTGCTGGATTTGGGCTGGTTTGTGCCAGTAAAACAAACACTGTATCTCTTTTCCTCCTTTAGATATAAGCAAAATATTTTGGAAGCCGTGACGTCACTCTCCACCCCAGGTTGTCTAAATCGCACAAAAATGGTGACATTCGTTTGTGCTGGATTTGGGCTGGTTTGTGCCAGTAAAATAAACAATGTATCTACAGTTTGTTTATTGTTTAGATATTGCCTAATCAAAACACTTCGGGAGCCACAACGTCACTTTCCGCCCCATTATTTCCTCTAAATCACACAAAACAGGTGTCATATTCGTTTGTGCTGTTTAGATATAACCAAAATATTTGGTTAGATTTGTGCTGGTTTGTGCAATGGAAATGAACATAAGATATTTATATTCGTGCACGAATATGTTATTTTTGTTTGCTCACAATTTGTGCTCGTTTGTGCTGCAAAAAATATTATTTGTAGGCCTAAAAATAATATAAGATCATTCAGAGGTCTCTCGACCCCAGTTGCTCCATATTTACTAAAATAGTCTCGTTGGTGCGCATTTAATTTGTGCTGGATTTACCTATGAATGTTTCGTTAGTGCTGCTTCTATTATTAAAATATTGAATATTGAATTAAGGATAATGACATCACCCCACATGTATGATTTTTAAATTATTTTAATTTGTTTGTGCTGATAGAATTTACGTTTCACAGTGTTTATTTTAACAGCACAAACAAGCACAAACGAATGACACCAGTTTTGTGTGATTTAGACAACCTGGGGTGGAGAGTGACGTCGCGGCTCCCGAAATATTTTGATAAGGCAATATCTAAACAATAAACATAGATACATTGTTTATTTTAATGGCACAAACCAGCACAAATTGAGCACAAACGAATGACATCAGTTTGGTGTGATTTAGACAACCTGGGGTGGAGATGACGTCACTACTCCCGAAATATTTTAATTATATCTAAACAACGAAAATAGATAAAGTGTTTGTTTTAACGGCACAAACCAGCACAAATCCAGCACAAACGAATGGCACCAGTTTGGCGCGATTTAGAGGAAATGGGGTGGAGAGTGTCATCATGGCGGCCGAAATTTTTTGCTTATATCTAAAGGAGGAAAACAGATACAGTGTTTGTTTTAACATCACAAACCAGCACAAATCGAGCACAAACGACCTGTGCTGATTTGAAGTCATTTGAGAAACATGGGGTGGAAAGTGACATCACACGGTCAAAAAAATAATGCTTAATATCTCAGACCCCAAACCAGCACAAACGTTTGTTTTTGCGGCACAAATCAGCACAAACGTATCACAAACGAATGGCATAGTTTTGGGGTTTATTTGTTTTTATGGGGTGCCAACTTCACGGAGGTATCTGTCTGTCTATCTATCTGTCTGTCTATCTATCTGTAAATCAATCATATCAAATGTATCTAACATATCATATCAAATCAATCAATCAAATGTCTGTCTGTCTGTCTGTCTGTCTATCTATCTGTGAATCTATCTATCTATCTATCTATCTATCTATCTATCTATCTATCTATATGTCTGTCTTGATCCAATCTGATCTATGTACAGTGGTCACAGGAGACACATTGGAGGCATGTTAGTACAAGGCGTAAACAGGACCCTGGTCACTCACTTGACTCTAGAGGTGATAAGGACTGTTGTCAGATCCAGGATATGCTGAGGTATGTTGACAGTGAACTAAAATAAACTTGAAAGGAAAAATCTGCATAATAATTGGAATGGTATCCAGCTGTTCCCTATTGGAGACAGATGCTGACCCCACACTGAAATACTGAAGAGAGAAAATGAGATAACACTGAGCCACCAGACTGAAAGAGTTAAAGAAAATGAACAATCATTCATCTTACGGAGTCATCAATAAAATGTATTTTTTCCATTAAGCTGAACTTTAAAACTCTCTGGATTAAAAATCTGAATGACAAAAATCAAACGCTGACTAATGATCATTTGCTTTCTTCAAGGTCAAGGACATTTGCATGCACCTGCAAAACAATGGCATCATAATTATTAGTGTTTAATATCATCTTGCTAAGTTTACCAAGAATCTGTCAAGTGGCATTTGATTCGGAGTCATAAATGAATTATGCAACAAGGTGGTCATGAACTGCATTTTTAAAAGGCTGTCCTATTCTTGCAGGTCAACTTATAATGGTATTAAGATTTCACATCATAATTTAGAAACAATAGACTAATTTTCTGTTCTGTTTTTACCCTCATCTAAACACACTGTTTGAATAGGCAAGACTGTAGACTGAGAAGTAAATGCCCACTTGTTTGATAGGATAACAATTTTGCATATTTAAACTCTGCACAGTTTAGCTCCAACTCTAATCAAACACACCTGCTTATAGACTTCTAGTGATATTAAAGACACTGATTAGCATGTTCAGGTGTGTTTGATTAGTGTTGGAGCTAAACTGTGCAGGACACCGGCCCTCCAGGACCGAGTTTGCCCATCCCTGGTTTAAACTCATCTTTCTCCAACCAGGAGTATGCAAGCTTACATTTTTTTTTCATTCTGCGGTCTTTCGCTCTATGGTTTCACTACATGTGGAGAGCGTCACATCACCTTCCCGCGTTTGTCGCAAATTACGTGACATCACCCAGATGAAGGAGCTTGGCCGGACGTGCCCTGGCCAGAACCAATCGCATGGATCAAGCACGCCATTGTTAATATTAGGAGGAAAATAAATATATTTATACTTTTTTGGAGTCAAACACTTTGGACAACGCTTGTACAAAATTAAGGCCCCGTAAAAACACAATTAAGACTTTTTAATACCTTTTAAGGGCCATAATTTTCTCTTTTATCAACTTTTAATACTTTTTAAGACCTTGCGGACACCCTGTATCAGCATATTATAAAATCTAAGTAAATGTAAATAAAATTTACCTTAAGAATGAAAGGTTTTTGTCCCTTGAAAGTTAGTCTTTATGCCTATTTGCATAATTTTGATGTATAATCAATAAATAATCTTAAAAATGGTCTTAAAATGACAACAATATCCCTTACAAAGAACGAATTGTTCATTTCCTACTCACATAGTTCATACACTCTTTCCTAATGTTGGGATCATAATAAGGCAAAGCAAAGACTGTGTTTTCCACAACTTGGCATTGCACAATGTCTTGCTTTCATTTTGTTTCTGCATGGACATGTGTTTGTCGCTCTCATTATTTAACTACTGCAGTGTGAATCAGTGGGCGGAGCTTAACAGACAGTGACGTACAAGCAGGGGTTAACCTTCATCATTGGAGGTGGAGTTTAGATGTAGACACACTATTAAAAAAATTAATTGGCTCATTCCACAACCTGTCACTTCAATATAAAGTTTCGAGTTCTGAAACGTACAGTATGTTTACCAGTACCAGTTTAACACCACTGGTATTACATTAGCCCAATCAATGAACATGATGCTGTTCAAGATTGTTCAGGTATGAATAAGCCAAATATAGTACAAATGATGACATATCCACATAAAGTATGATTAATATACAAAAAAAGGCAATGTGACACCAAAAATAGGCCTCATCCTGTCTCTCACTTTCACACACATTATAAAAAAATACTGAGCTTCTTACTAAGCTTACCATGGTAAAGATCGAGAACCCAAAGGCTGGCACACTTTCAAACTCCCCTGTAATCATCAGCTCTACAGATTCACAGACAATGGGATAGAAACATTCTCCAATTACACCCACTCCAGCCCCATTGAGCATCTGCCTCTGTGAAGGTGGAAATATAAAGGTGCCATAAAACCAAACCCTAGAGATGTCTCTTTTCTTCCCAGCACGTTCAAGTGCATGTGTACAAAAGAAAGTTTCTTGATACAAAACTCTGCGTGTCGAAGAATCTCTCCATAAATGAGGGCTATTACTGATGGTGAAACTTGCCCTCTTGTGTCAGTCTTGTCTAGTCAAAGTCTAGTTTTAATAGGCAGTTGTGTAATAACAGCATACAGCAGCACTTACTGGCGTAAAGTGGGGCAGTTGTTTTGAACTATAATTCTAGTGAATAAATTAAGTGTATTAATTGTGAAGAATATGGCAGGATGTTTAAGCAATGCTTTTATTCCAAAAAGGTGAATGGTGAACTGGGTTCATGGTTGTTTATGCTCTGAAAGTTTTCACTTATTTCAGGGGGAAAACAGTTTTGTGAATGATATTAATATAATATTGATAAAATTCAAACTTTGTTCCTTAATATTTGGTTAAGACTCTTTGATAAAGCATTTACTACTTTGGACTGTATTATATTGGATGTTGTAACAATGTATAGGTCAGTACTTTCATTTATGATTAATTGAAGGAATTCTTAATGAATAAATACAAAAGCAGAATTAACAGTTATATAATATATTAAAACTATTAAATTATTAAAATGATCCCATTTTTAATCATTTTAATAATAAATTATCGAGAAAAATATATATATAATTATTTATAATTATATTGTTTATTATTTAACAGTATTATTATTACTACTAAAACCTTTAAGCACATTTGATGAACGCAATCATGCGTGTTGATGAATCTAAAGGGAGTCCGCATGCGCTTTACTGCGCGCATTGCATTCGAGTGTGCGTTCCAACAAGAACAAATGCCTAACATCGCTGATGGTGTCCGTATCCTTCAAAGTTGTTTAAAATTAAATGTTTAGAGATGGTGTGAGTGACCAAAGTCTCTTTAAGAATTCTATAGTCTTTGGTGTGACACAATGTGTACCTATGTGTGCCTTTGATGTACCTCTTGATGCTTCTTACGTCCTTGTCACAGCACCAGTGGCACCTAAATTCATATGCTAATTCGGTCCAGTGTATACCGGTTACATGGCACCTGGTTTCGGTACCCAACCCTACTTGTGAGAGACTGTTCTCACTCTCAGGTCACATCATTAAAGAAAAGGGCTACATTGTCCCCTGATAATGTCAACAGACTGGTCTGTCTTAGCAACTGGCTGAATGTAAAGGAGGAGTTAGCAAAATTGTTTCTACTTTGTAATTAATGTTTGCAACTCTCAGCAATAAAACTTTTCAATGAGCACAATTTTACAAATTTTTATTCATTTTTTTATTATTAGAATTTTCCAATTTCCATATCTGTAATGCCTGTATTTTGGAAATGTTTTGCAGTCCACTCAGAATCCAACATGGAAATCGTTTTTGTTTTTTATTGGCATTGCTTGTTTTGAAATTCAAATGACACTTACATGCCTCGGTTATTTGATTTCTGTAATGGCTTTCAAGCCAGCAGTTTGAGGATCTTGATGGTTTATTGCAGATAAGATGTTTACATGAAGAAATCTGTCTTACACGTTAAACAAAAATTCTAATAAACAAATGTATTTTAAATTTAAATAGTTTCTTTGTCTCGAGTTTACATTCACTTAAATTTTACATTTGAATAGCTAAAATTACAAGTTTCAGTCTTTTAATTTCGATTAATTGCAAAAAATGTGTGATTAATTAGTAAAAATATTTCAATCAATTGACAGCACTAATATATATATATTTATTCATTCATTCATTTCCAATTCACCTGTACCACATGTCTTTGGACTGTGGGGGCAACCGGAGCACCCGGAGGAAACCCACGTGAACGCGAGGAGAACATGCAAACTCCACACAGAAACGCCAACTGACCCAGGCGAGGCTGAAACCAGCAACCTTCTTGCTATGAGGCGACAGCACTACCTACTGCGCCACCGCAGCGCCATTAATATATAATAATAATAATAATTATATATATATATATATATATATATATATATATATATATATATATATATATATATATATATATATATATATATATATAATTTTTTAAACATAGATATAGTACTGTATCTACAATATTTTTTATTAATTTCTATAATAAATATCAATAAAAGCTTAATAGCTTAATGAACTTGTATTTAGCATTTATATTATTACATTTTTATTTCATATTGTACCCAATTCAGGTGTATGTATTATATTTTATAATAGATAAAACACTATATGTTTTATAATATTATTGTATTATATTTTATATTTAATTGAATTGAATTATTCTACAAGTTTGGGCCTCCTACTTCATTTCTAAAACCAGATGTTACTTTTATGCGTGTATCCATTTGGCTTCAATCCATGGGCACGTGAACCACCCCACCCTTTTCATGACCACAATGACAAATAAATGACCCTCTCATTACACCCAATCAAAGACAACCACAAACACACACATACACCCCCACTACAGCACTCTCTGAATCTCAATGGTCAACCTCTAATGCATCCCTTCATATGCATTTCTATTCAGCCCATCAATTTACACAGATACCAAAATATCAGTCTTTCCTCAAAATAATCTTAAATCACCCATAAGCCAACAAATCCCAAGCACATTTAGTTGATAATTGGAATTAGCACTAGCAGGCAACAAAACTCCTGGAGTGGAAACAGTGGATGTGTTTTAGTGGCTCTACTAATCTAGAAAGTCCCAGTTGTTATGCTCTCTTGGTTCTTTGTATATGTGTGAGGAGCATGGATTCTCCTCCTCCAGACTGGCTGAAAAGGAGACTCTGGTTTACAGGCTTATTGATGTGACAGAGCAGTCTGACTGATTGGTTTAGCTGGTTAACTCATTGAAAGCCACTGTTATGCATATTGGAGCAGGTTAACGGGAGGACAGCATCCAGCGGATCGCCCTGCAGCTACAGCTGACTCCACAGACATTTTAAGCCCATTTTTCATTAGTGTTTTTGTCTTTAGTTCCATATCTAACACTCTATGCACACCTTGCTGATGTAAAGACGGACAGTGATTTCGATTTCATTTATACATTTAAAAACAGCCATCATTGACCAAAGTGCTTCACACAGTCAGAAAATAAATAAAACACTGTATAATACCTGACAAAAGTCTTGTCGCCTATACAACAAATAATAACTTGACTTCTAGTTGATCATTTGGTATTCGAAGTGGCTTATATGAAAGGCAAAGGCCTCTAGATTAAGCTTATTTTACCAAAATAAAATATGATCATACCTTGATTTTTAATTATTTACTTAGGACAGTAAGGTCTGACTTTGCTTAGACAAAAGTCTTGTCACTTAACAGAAATAATGTACAGTATAGAATATAAAGTCATGGTCCAGTGGAAAAAGAATTATTGTGTATGACTCCCATGAGCCTGAAAGACTGCATCCAGACATCTCTGCAATGACTCAAATAACTTATTAATAAAGTCATCTGGAATGGCAAAGAAAGCGTTCTTGCGGGACTCTCAGAGTTCATCAAGATTCTTTGGATTCATATTCAAAGCCTCCTCCATCCATGCTCAATAATGTTCATGTGTGGTGACTGGGCTGGCCAATCCTGAGCACCTTGACCTTCTTTGCTTTCAGGAACTTTGATGTGGAGGTGTGAGAAGGAGCGCTATCCTGCTGAAGAATTAGCTAAAAAATCTTTCAGATGGGGTGCTATAGTGGCTGGGATGCACAAGAAAGAAACCAAAAAGCCATGGCGACATCCTTACTAGGGTTGGGCCGATAGACGATGCCATCGTCCATCACCGTTGGCCGATAAATATCACAATGCTGAGCCAGCATTGCCGATCCTCCGCCCCGCCCCCATCTCAAACCGGTTTATGAAAAATACACATTCAGGCCCCGTTTACACTAATACAGCTTAGTTTTAAAATGGCATTTTAGAACGAAAATGACCCACGTCCACACTGGTGTTTTATCTAGCATTCCTGAACAGCCCTCCGTCTGCTGAAAACGCACATCATGTGACCACACCCACACACACACACACACACACAGAGACACAGCCACACCCACACAGTGTCATGCGCTCATCTGAGCTCCAGAGAACAGTGTACGTCGAACAGTTTATCAAGGATGTATCGCTGGATCGTGTCTCACTATAGTTGTTAAACGTGATATTTAATTAATCTTGTCTCTATCCAGGGCTTAATTTGTGCCGGAACACGCTGGATGCGGCACCTCATTTTACCGATCTCCCTCCTTATCCGCCCTCCTCCCCTGTCCGCTGTTCATTTTCACTTTCTTCCGCGACTCCCCAACCCTCTTCACTTTCGTCCGCGACACCCCAGAGCCGCTCACTTTCGTACGCGACACCCCTCCGCCATCGACCGCACCAAACAAATGACTGACACGGATCACTCTGCTTATTCATGCCAGAGTCCCACGGAAAAAAGTGATTGACAGGTGGTAATTTGTGTGTAACTTATCTTTATTTATTTATGATTAGGTTATGGGTAAAACAAAGACCAAGTAGTTGAAAGGGTAGGCTACAAATAATTAATTCGTAATGAATTAATTCATTATTCATAAATAATTAATTCACCTCCGCCTGAAGACGATGCCATCGTCCATCGCGATGTTTCACATTAGACATTGTACAATGCTAAATTGGTCAACATCGCCCAACCCTAATCCTTACATCATATTTTTTATTTACAATCTCCTCACTGCTGCTCTTGAATGTAATTCTTGTATTGCATTGGGGTAACGTAACCCAGAGCTCTGTCATCGAATTATTCATTTGTATCTAATAAATTACTAATATTTTTGGCATTGAAGAAAAACCCTCTCCTGACCTTTTTAATTGAACATGCATGGAATAGGATTGATATTCCAACAAAACCTATAGTGCTTCAAACCCGAAACTTTCAACTTTTTTTTTTTATCGTTATTGACAATGGTGTTTGGTCAATATATACCAATACCATTTTGATTCCCCCAGCCCTGTAGAGCATCTAAATAAAATGTATTAAATTCAAAGCATAGATATACAGATCAAAGCAAAGCTAGAAATAAAATAAACAGTGTTTTATGTTTCTCTGAGGAGTCCAACAGTATACAGGTATAGAAATAGAATGATCAAATATAAAATAACACTGTAAAATCTTCATCAAATAAATCATTTCAAAAATGATCTTTGTTAAAGTTGTGAATAGAGTTCCTTGTCCCTGAATGCTTTAAATTCACTTAAACAGATTACAAAGTCACAAAACGCCTACAAATGATAAACGTTGACTCTATTATGGTTCAAATATGCAATGACTCCACAAATCACATGTCTTCCAATCTGTGGTGGCTGGTCAACTATAAATTCAACTCGAAATTGCACATCCTACAATGTAACTATTGTTTATGCACACATTGTGATGTTGATGCTAAAACTATTTATTGTGCAGCCCAATGGTGTGCAAAGACAGAAACAGCCAAAGTGTACAGAGATGATCCTTACATTTCACCATTTGCAAAAACATAATGAATAGAAAAATGACAAGTAAGTCTAGAACAAAATCAACATGATATAAAACATTTCTTACTGCAAAGTAGCTGGCAACAACAAGTCTTTGATCACCACAAATGAGCATCGACATGCCCAAAGCTACATGCCAAGCGGAGCGGGTCATTTAAGCTGGCTGATCAGATAGCAAATACTCAACGCACCGATGCTAATAGAAGCAGTATTGAGACTCATTAACACAAAGAAAATCAATCAAGCCAACCGCCCTCATAAATTATTCACCTCATCATGTTACATGTCCCGCCATGTTGACTCCTTCCCTACATAGCATCACCAATTCAAGCTGATAGACTGCTAGACAAATAGAAACATTATACATTTACTAATAGTACTAATTTATTTATTTAATAATTAGTTTTATATTAGTAAATTATACATTAACTAATTTATTTAATAGTTTGTAATGCCGTGATGATGTCTGATTTACAATGCAGTTTGCAAAAGTCATAAATTGACTGGCATGCAACGGCAAAACAAGATTGTTTGTTCATTTATTTTTATTTGGCTTTTAGAAGTGAGCGAGTATTCATTTGATTTTAATCACATGAACTGACATTGATGTCTAAAGTCAATAATCTGGTCAAAATGCCTGATATAAATGCATCTATATCTGAGAGAATCAGCCATTAAGAAACTGCAAATTTTGTCTAGCGTTAAAATTGCTCTAACAATAGTTGTTTTCTTAAATATAAGAGTTGCTAACACCAAAAAACTAATACTAATAGACAAATAATACTGTTTAAACCCCAGACTACCCCTCATGGTCTTACATCCTAATGGATAAGCAGGGAAACAGATTTCGACTCCAGTAGATATTCCTACCATCATTAATATTTATAGATTTATGAATATTTTAATATATTTTAGACATTGCAGATGTTAAAAGTGTTGGAATAGGAGTTGATGCATGACCTTTTCATTCGCTTTTCTCTTCTACTTTTTAGCAAAATCCATCTACGGGACATCAGATAATCTGGTGATCATTTTGGTGATTGCTCTGAACAGATATTTTAGATTTACTTAAACACAGAAACACCTAAATCTTTTTATACCCATAGCAAGTATTTTATGTTAAGGCTGATGCCATTTAAATCCATTCAACGCCACTGTTACAATCAAAGGGCAGACAACTCAGTCAATGGCCATCTTTCTGTCATGGATTTTGAACAACAAGTATTTTCAGAAAGAGAAGCAGAACTAATGAATCAACACAAATTTGTAAAACTAATCAATTTAATAAAATATAAAATATATAATGGAAACTCTGAGGGCTCTGCAGACCTTGAGGTTCTCCATGCATGCTTTAAACTAATATTTCAATCATTAATAAATACATTTTAGCTTTTGAATTTTAGCAGTGAATTTTTTTATTATCACAGCTTTTCTCAGACGTTTTGGTACATTTCTCAGGTCACAATTGAAATTTTGCAAAACAGTAAGTACATTTCTCAAAACAACACGTACACAACAAAACACCAAGAATTACCTGCAAAAGCCAGTCTCTTTCCTTAGTTCAGGTCTCAAAAATAAAATTTCTTTGTCAGTGAATGTGTCAGTGCCATCAGAATTAAGGAAAAAAAGAGCAGAGAATTGCACATAACCATTTGCATGGATGTACAAAAGCATTTGCAAATTGTTCAGAAAAAAATTGTTCTGATCTGAGAAAAACTGTAACTCATCCCCTTCAGTTTCAAAAAAACGTTTTCATTAAACAATGATGAAAATGTCATTTTGATCAAATATGATTATCATCTTAAAATAAAATAACTGATTATTGTCATGGGTTCTGAACAACAAGTATTTTCAGAAAGTGGAGCAGAACTAATAAATAAATCATAAAAAAAATTGTGGAACTAAGGATTCTAATAAATTTTTTTTACATAAATGGTAACTCTGACAGGGCCCTGCAGGCCTTGAGGTTCCTCGTGCCTGCTTAAAACTAATATTTCAATCATTAGTATTTATTAATTTATTAATAACAGAACATGCACTACATGTTTCCGTAGTGTAGTGGTTATCACGTTCGCCTAACACGCGAAAGGTCCCCGGTTCGAAACCGGGCGGAAACAACTTATTTATTTATTTTTTTTTAATTAACTGGGGCAAATAAATGCATGGAGAGTAAATGTAACTTTTCCAACTTGATAAATTAAGTTGCATAAAGGGGATTACTTTTTTTATACAAATTTGTACATGTGGTCCTCTGTTGAAAGCTGTTGTTTTTGTTTTTGACCCATACAAGTGACCCAGTTATTTCCTGTGAGAAAACTACAAAAACCAGGAAGATTATTTATTTATTTATTTATTTTTAGAAAATATAGTAAGAAGTTATAGGTAAGCAGCTTTTAACAAATAACCATAAAAAAAAAAAACTTGTTTCCGCCCGGTTTCGAACCGGGGACCTTTCGCGTGTGAGGCGAACGTGATAACCACTACACTACGGAAACTCTGACGAGCAGTTTATTACCCACTAAAAAAAAAAAATAATAATTTTTATTTAAAGAGATAACTCGCGAAAAACGACAAGTGATTACGAACCTTTGGAAGTTTCTTTTTTCCACACACACAAAAAAAACTATTTAAAGAATGTTGAAAACCTGTAAACATTGACTTCCATAGAAGGAAAATCAAATACAAAGGAAGTCAACAGCTATATGTTTTTATACATTTTTCTAAATATCTTCTCTTGTGTTTTCTTCAGAAGAAAGAAACTCAAACTGGTTTGTGACAAGTTACGAGTGATTAAATTGTGACATAATTTTCTTTTTTGGGTGAACAACCCCCCTTTAAAGCTCCCTTGTCAGATATAAGTTGTTTGCTTGTTTGTTTAATTATTAGAATGACTGTTTAGCTTACTTGTTTGCTTATTTATTTATGAGCAACTTGTATTTATTTTCATTAACTGACACACTCCAGTGAGTTCCCCCACAACTCGTGGTGCAGGCCAACATACAGCAACAGGTGTTTCCGTAGTGTAGTGGTTATCACGTTCGCCTAACACGCGAAAGGTCCCCGGTTCGAAACCGGGCGGAAACAAGCTTTTTCAAATTTGGATATTTGGGGCAGAAAGCGCTGCAGTTTTGTGGAATGACCTCCACCTTGCTAATGAAATTCCTGTGCTTTTCCAGAAAACAACTAATTAATCACATGGTTCACCCTGCATGGACAAAACCTCTCATTGTGCTCTTCTTTTAGCCACAGCTAACATTCCTCCAGCTTTTGAAAAAAATCAAGTGTTCAAATTTGCTCTTTGTTTTTGATCTCTATTAGACAAATTTTAGTCACACGTATTTAAACTCTGTTCCTCTCTTTTTCCTCTCTTTTGTAAGAGGGCCCCATACTGTGCCATAGGTGTCTCCACTCACATACAATGATGGCAACAAAGTACTATGTTACAAATATCCGCTTTAAGTTCGTCTGGAAGACCATTTCATTTTATTGTAGCACTGCAAGAGACAGGCAATTAAGGGCACATTCCAGAGCTGACTGTTGCCCCGTAATAGTTTACAGCAATAAAGGGCAGTCAGATGAGGAGATCTTTTACACTCAATCCCAGCAACGCCTGCTTCTATAGAAACTCATAAAACATCCTTTGCTTTCTTTATAAAGCAAACATAGAAAGTTGTTTAGCTGATTTGACACTTGGATCTAGACACACACTATACCAAAAGTGTAACAAAAGTCTAGGGTTAGTAAATACATGTTTTTATTTTTATGTTTCTAACACATACTTTTAAAAAATGTTAACAAATTATTAGTTTAAAGTTACCTAACAATTCGCAATTTGTGTGGATAATTGCATGTTTTTTAACATCTTTAAGTTTATAGGCTTTCACAATTCTGAACATATATATTTATCTTTTTTTTTTCAGAATTGTGAGATGTAAGCTTGAAATTGCTTAAGATTCAGTTTTTTAAGCCAAAACTATGATATACAGTTATAATTGCGAGTAAAATTTGCAAGATGAACTGCAAAACATAGCTGCTATTGCAAGTTTAAACTTTAAATAAGATGTAAATTCACAATTCTGAGAAAAACAGAACATATTCAAATGTGAGAAAGTCATAACTGTGAGATAAAAGGTCACGACTTTCCTATTTTATGTCAAAAAAAACAAAACGTTTTCATTAAACAATGATGAAAATTTAATTTTAATCAGATATGATTATCCTCTTAAAATAAAATAACTGATTATTGTCATGGGTTCTGAACAACAAGTATTTTCAGAAAGTGGAGCAGAACTAATAAATAAATCGTAAAATAAATTGTAGAACTAAGGATTCGAATAAAAAAAATAAAAAATGGGAACATTAACAGGGCCCTGCAGGCGTTATGCCTGCTTTAAACTAATATTTCAATCATTAGTATTTATTATTATTATTATTTTTATAAAATATTGATAAAAAAAAAAAAAAGATCTTTTGCATTTTATCAGTTATCTGCATTTCTTTTTACTAACTCCCCTTCAGTTCTCTCACAACCACCAGGGCAAGAACATGAGGAGCACCACATGTTTCCGTAGTGTAGTGGTTATCACGTTCGCCTAACACGCGAAAGGTCCCCGGTTCGAAACCGGGCGGAAACAAATTTTCAAAATTCCATTATTTGGGGCAAATAAAAGCATGGAGAGTAAATGTAACTTTTCCAACTTGATAAATTGAGTTGGATAGAAGGTAATACTTTTTTAATACAAATTTGTACATGTGGTCCTCTTGTCATAATTTTGATGAAAACAAAAGTAACCCTGTTACTTCCTGTAAGAAAACTACAAACACCAGGAAGCTAAATTAATTTTTTTTATCTTTTTTAAAAAATATTGTAAGAAGTTATAGGTAAGCAGCGTTCAACAAATAACCATTACCAAAAAAACAAACCTTGTTTCCGCCCGGTTTTGAACCGGGGACCTTTCGCGTGTGAGGCGAACGTGATAACCACTACACTACGGAAACTCTGAAGGCCAGTTCATTTTTCTATCCAGTAAACTCCATGTTCACCCAAAAGACTAGTCCAACCAAAAATGTAAATTTACAAGTGATTACAAACATTTTTTTTCGATCGAACACAAAATTAAACATACAGGGGTTGGACAATGAAACTGAAACACTGATAAATTTAGTGTTTGAGGTTAATGGCTAAATTTGACAAGCCTGGTGACCAATCTTCATTGATTGCACATTCCGCAGTTTTAATTAGCAGAGTAATAGCAGTTTTGCTCACTTATATTTCAATGCACACAACATTATGGGTGACATATCGTAGTTCAAACAAGGACAAACTTTAGATGTGCATCTCGTTGGCGCATCTGTGACCAAGACAGCAAGTCTTTGTGACGTATCAAGAGCCACAGCATTCAGAGCAATGTCAGCAAACCACCAAGAAGAAGAATCACATTAAACAAGAATAATTGTGCACGCAAAAGGAAACTGCATGAAAGGGATGTCCAGGTGCTTACATGGATTGTATCCACACAAAAAAAAAAAACTCTCCGGTTTCCAGCAAAAGCTGTTTGTCAGGAGCTCCACAGTATCAATATACACAGCCGGGCTGCTATAGCCAAACCTTTGGTCACTCATGCCATTGCCAAACATCGGTTTCAATCATGCCAGCAGCCATTATCTTGGGTAGCGGGCAAAGTAAAACATGTATTGTTCTCTGATGAGCCCACCTTCACTGTCTTTCCCACATCCTGTAGAGTTATGGTGTGGAGATTCCAAATGAAGCGTACCACCTAGACTGCTGCATGCCAAGAGTGAAGCATGGGGGTGGATCAGTGATGGTTTGGGCTGCAATATCATGGCACTCCCTAGGCCCAATACTTGGGCTAGATGTGCGCGCCACTGCCAGGAACTACCAAACCACTCTTAAGGACCATGTGCACCCAATGATTCAAACATTGTATGCCATGTTTCAGGATGATAATGCACTAAAACACACAGCAAGACTGGTGACAAAGTGGTTTGATGAACATGAAAGTGACGCTAAACATCTCCCATGGTCTGCACCGTCACCGCATCTAAATATTATTGAGACACTTTGTGGTGCTTTGGAGGAGTTAGTCAGGAACCGTTTCCCTCCACTATAGCATCACATAGTGACCTGGCCACTGTTCTGTATGAAGAATGGCTCAAAATCCCTCTAGAGACTGTACAGGACTTGTATCTATCTTTCCCAAGATGATCTGATGCAGTATTGGCCACAAAAGGAGGCCCTACACCGTACTAATGAATTATTGTGGTCTACACCCAGGTGTTTCAGTTTCATTGTCCAACACCTGTATGTATAATATACCAGCATTTTTCATAATATCTTAATTTGTGTTCAACAGAAGAAAGAAACTCATAAGAGTTTAAAACCACCAGAGGTAGATTAAATGATTAGGTCATTTTCATTTTTAGGTGACCTATGACTTAATTAATTTGTTCAAACTGCAAGATCTGAGGATACAAATATGCAACAAATTATTTTATAAACCCAATCTAATATTGATGAAAATATTTTAGAATCTGGTGCAGTTTAAGAGAAAATACACCCAACTCTTTAATATGTATTCACTCCCAAGTTGTTCCAACACTGTGTGACTGTATGAAGATATTTTAAAGAATGCTTTTGTTAATCAAGTGAAAATCAGTGAGGTCCAAAACAACACTGGACTCCTATGACTTCCATTGTGTACTCCAAAACACACAGAACATTATAATGTCAAGTAGATCTATGACAACATAATGGGGTGTAAATGATGAATTGCCATTTTTGGGTGAACTATTCTCATAAGCAATTTAATTTGCTTACTATACTTCTTCAACCATATTGAAATCAATCACATCTGCATTCACAGAACTGCCCTCTGAGTATGAAAAAGTGTTGGTTTTTGGACTTGCCAAGCAAAAATGAAGCCTAAATGTCCTGGAAGCATGAATAGCTAGCTTAGTGTACGCTGTTATCTTTCAGCACACAGGTCCTGCAAATTACCTGCTGGCTCAGACATGCACCATCAGCTCTATTGAAATTCTCCTGAATCCCCCTATGGTGACTCTATAGGCAAAGACCTCTAGTGTAAATGTCCACTGAATATTTCAAGAGCTTAGAAATGCTGATTTAATTTAATACTAACCATATACAAAAGTAAAACACTGTTTATCAAAAACTGTGGCTATCGTAAGCAGACAATCAGGATCAGGTCAGATGACTACTCGCTTCTCCTCCTAATGCGAGCGTGAGGCGAAATACATGTGTAGAACTAGAAGTTGTGAGTCTCACCTCCATTTATGCAGAATGAAGCCTGGACACTGCTCTCCACACACGTTGCATGGCTGTCCTCTTTCTAGGTCATCAAGCACAGTGGGCTGCAAAGGTTGAGAAGTGGTCCAAGAGTTATTTCTCATATAGGCAAGTTCATAATTTATCCTCTGAATCTGTAGAATGTTACTGATGTCAAAATATCTGTGGCAAATTTATAGGAATGAATGCATGCATATAATAAAGAACATCAAAATAATATGTATTAAACCCAAACATATCCATACATTTCTTGGTATCATAATGTCAACTAGGGCTGCACAATATATAGTTACAGCATCGATATCGCAATGTGATCATTCGCAATAGACACATCGCAGGGTATGCGATGTTGAGTTTGTATTATAATTTATCATTTGCACGTGTTTTTGATGCCTGTGATTGTATTTTAAAAAGCATTTAGGTATAAGAAATTGTACCATTTGTGGCCTAATTATTTTTATTTTTAGCATTCAGTTACTGTACTTAATACAGTTAGACTCGGGAAATGATAAAACACTTTATTTCAATTGTTTATTTTTCTTGATTGCATTTATAGATTGTTATGCATGAAAATACTCACAACACATGCAAATACAGAAATGCAAATAGCTGCAAATAGCACAAACAACGAAAATGTGTCGGGAGACCCCAAAAAGTTTATAGATTGTTTATTTAATTTTACGGAGATGCATACACTGCAGAATCATCCCAAAAGATCTAACATGATAAATCTTTCCAAATAGAGATATTAAGTTATCTGGTGAAATTTGAATCATATCGCAAAAAAATAAATATCGCAATGTTAGATTTTTCCAACATTGTGCAGCCCTAATGTGAACACACATTCATATTTAAATTTCTTATTGAGTAACTGAGCAGCTGTTCAGATTCTGACCAAAAACAAAGCACTTGGAAAGGCTTGGAGTAAAACACAAACTGATCCAATACAATTCCCACAGCAACACATCTGCCCAAATGTTGACATATCAGCATTGATGACACGCTTGAGGTGAACAATTAATCTGTGAAGCTCACAGTTAAATGCAGCAAAATACCGTTTCAACACCAAACTAATCTGATAACAGACGTTTCAGACTGCAACATCAGACCTGTCTGATGTACCAGCTCTCAGTGTTTGTTGTTCGCAACTTCACACATCAACAGTCCGCATGTACACATCTTAACATTAACTCCAAACAACGCACAACAAATAGCATTTCTTGAATTTCTCACGGACTCGCGTGGACCAACCGTGCGTAAAACTACAAGGCATTAAAATGAAATCACCCTTGTACCACTTTACTCACCGACCGGCAGGAGTTTCTCTTCTTGAGGCTTCGAACAAACATGACAGCTTGAAGAAATGAATCTTGCGAAAGCGAATTGAAACGGGTCACTGAGTCAATATGAGCGAGTGGTACAACTGCACATCGCCGCGCGCTCTTTCGGTCTGTCCCATCCGTTTGGCTGCGCGCTTGTGAATGAAATTACTGTATTTCCGGAGACAGCAGCGGTTTTGAAAGAAAACCTGTAAATGTCAGGTACATTCCGGTGTAAATGTGGGAGACCTTTTCTGTTGTTGTATTTGCATGAATCACAGATTTCGACCTTTTTAAATCTTATTCATAAAAAAGGAAAGGGTTAGATAATAATTATGTTACTGTGTAAATTAATTTAATTGTGAATTTTATATATAGAAACAAGCATTTCGTAATGGAAACTTGTGTACTATTTTAAAATTAAGTTAAAATACCATGATTTTATTATAGTACATACAAGGACGTAGAATTGGAATAGACATGTCCCACCAATATCCACCAATTATTGAAATGTCCCTACACTGTAAAACCCAAAAATTTAGGGTAACTCAAACCATTTGAGGAAACCGATTACAACAAACCATTTAAGTTCAAAAACGAATCCTAATGAGAGAACTGTGAACTTAATCAATTTGAGTAAATGAAGCAATTTGAGCACAGTAAAACCCAATAAATGAAGAGAACTCCAACCAGCTGAGTACTGTAAAACCCGAAGAGAACTCCAACCAGCTGAGTACTGTAAAACCCAATAAGTTAAGGCAACTCAAACCGTTTGAGGAAACCGATAGCTACAAACCATTTGAGTTAAAAAACTAATCTATATGAGTACTGTGAACTTACTCCCTTTAAGTTGAAGTAATGAGGTATTTAATTAACACATTACCTTCAACACAGAGTTCAAAACTCTTTTCAAATGAGTAGAATTAACTTTCAGTCAATTCTGAGTTAACTACACTCATTTCCTTTGATAAAGTTGACTGTTTGGTTTTACATTGTACCAATAATTTAACCGACTTCAAAATAGAGTAACGCTCTGTCAGCTCTTAACCTACACGTGCACCAAGTCGTTTGCTACTAGTTTACTGTCATACCATTAACTAAGTCAGTACAATTAATTAAAATTCAGTTTCAATTTTGGCCTCCATGATTATTAAAAACAATAATCAGTATAAAAGAGTTAATTTGTGCCTCACACCTCTCTAAATTTCTCAACATTCATACCTCCTTAAAGCCTGACTACAGTAAAATCTTTTGCACTTTGCAGCATTGGACGGTATTGTTATTTGTATTATTAAGTGTTTATTTTATATTATTAAGTCATTTATTCATGTTTTTAAAAGTGCAAAACAGAATTTGTGCTGTTCAATGCATGCGCTCTAGGGATGTATGTTCCTACCAATGTCAAGAGCAAATCTACGCCCTTGAGTAAATGTGTAGTAACCCTGTTTTTGCTACATTGCCACTGCAATATTACAAATATGGTTAAACTATGGTTAATGTAGCAAAACCAAAGTTAATTTGTGGATACCATAGATCAATGGTCTCAAACTTAATTCCGGGAGGGCCGCAGCTCTGCATAGTTTAGCTCCAACCACCTTCAACTCACACCTGCTTAGTCTCTAGTCTTGAACACCTTGATTAGTTGGATCAACTGTTTTTGATTAGGGTTGGAGCAAAACTGTGCAGAGCTGTGGCTCTCCAAGAATTGAGTTTGAGACCTATGCCATAGATAAACTAAAAAATGACTTTTTATATGAGGCAAAATCATGTATCGATCATGTTTTATGTTTATTTATGCTTAATATTCTGATAATTTAATTCATTAATTCATTATACATTTATTGAGGTAAACAATTTGTTACTTTTCCTCAAATATTAAAAAGTAGAGCTGCAACACTGAGATCAAGAGTCCGAATCTGATGAATGTATGATGATCAAAGATGAGTCCTATTTTGGTGTTTGGTATACTTTTTGCTGTTGTTTTTTCTTTGGTACTGCACTTGTGATCCTTAAAAGACTACTGACCTTCTGTAAACCAGTCAACTGTATGATCATCATTATTTTCTGCAAAGCAAAAATTTACCAGGACAAATTCTATCAAACACACACACACACACACACACACACATACACACACACACACACAGAAATCATTCATTTTCCTTTGGCTTAGTCCCTTTATTCATCAGGAGTTGCCACAGCTTATCCAGCACGTTTTACACAGCGGATGCCCTTCCAGCTGCAACCCAGTACTGGGAAACACCCATACACTCTCACATTCACACACATACACTACGGCCAATTTAGTTTATTCAATTCACCTATACCACATGTTTTTGCACTATGGGGAAAACCAGAGCACCAGGAGGTAACCCACACGAACACGAGGAGAACATGCAAACTCCACACAGAAATGCCAACTGGCCCAGCCGGGACTCGAACCAGCGACCTTCTAGCTGTGAGGCGACAGTGCTAACCACTGAGTCACTGTGTCGCCCACACACAAGTAAATAAATATAACTGTATTACTTTTATTGATTTGACGCTTTCGTTTTTGACCTTCGAACTGACAAAAGGTCATTTTAAAGCGTCTCATTCTCAAAGAGCTGAAATATTTTATCACTTTTTTCTAATTAATCAGAAAGAAGCACTTAGAGGAAAAGGAGATCAACAAAGCAGCATGATAAGGACACTTACAGAGACACTTTCATGGTCATTATGTAAGAAATGTCTCAGAGTTCAGTATTTAAGTGGGGCTCAAAGAACAAGCTTGCATTTCTATGCATGTGAATGGCATTCAAGACCAATGAAAAACAACGCAATAATGTAAATACCTTAGTCACTGCAATTCATGATTATTTTTATACAACTTTTCAAGTGGTTCCCAACCAACATTTCAGCTAAAAGTAAGCCATAAAAACTTGTGAAACTCACAGTTGTTAGAGTTCATAATGCAGTCGGCTTTAATAGAAGCTGAAGATCATATCTTAAATACTTATCTAATATTTTAGATTTTTTTCCCTCTGAGAATTGTAATATATTCTGTAGCAAAGATTGCAGGTTTAATCAAAGATGCTCACCCTGGAGGAGTTTCAGTGGCAGAGTTTCAGCTTTGACTCCTGCGGGTGTTTAGTAGAAGTTGTGTAATAAGTCTGTGTCGTCATGGTGACTGTAAACATGACCTGTGTCACCTGAGTTCTGCGTGCTTCACCTGTAAAATGCAATCGTCAAATACAAAGTCATAAAAGAGACAAGACCTAAAAAGACAGAACAAACAGTATATATGGCACATCACAGAGATAAATAAACAAACAAACAAAACACATTTTGCTTAACAGAATTGTACTTAATTATACCTGTGTACAATATCTATAATCATAACAAGACAATTGCATTTTCTGCCTTTTTAGCCCATTTTTATTCTACTTATTTTAATGTGTGTATATATATATATATATATATATATATATATATTTATTTATTCAGTTTTTGTATTAATTTCTGCAATATTACTGTATAATATGCAATATGTTTATATGATTTATATACAATACAAAGTACTGTTTTCTGTCTTTTTGTAGATATATTTTATGAGACTTACTTTGTTTACCAAAAATGTACACTTACTTTTACTTATTTACTTTTCCAAAGTGACTTACAAAGATAAAAACTTCAAATCATCAGAGTAACAGTATATAAATGGTATGACTAAGTTAGTTAGTAAGTCGCATAGTAAGTAGTTGCATTGTAAACCTTAAATACAAATGTTATCTTACATTTTAGTAACTCTCAAAAAGATTTTGCATAAATACACAGATACTTGAAATTTGGTTTGGTTCAGAAATAGCAAAAAATGTCAGCAGACTCTGTATGGCCCTCACATAACTCATACCATAACTCATGTACTTATGGGGCTATTACGTTTAACTGATATCTTACAGAGCTACATACTGTATGTGTAAACATTTTCATTCATTCATTCATTCATTTTCTTTTCGGCTTAGTCCCTTTATTAATCAGGGCTCACCACAGCGGAATAAACTGCCAACTTACCCAGCATATGTTTTATGCAGCGTATGCCCTTCCAGCTGCAACCCATCACTGGGAAACACCCATACACTCTCATTCACACACACACTACAGACAATTTAGCTTACCCAATTCACCTATAGCATGTCTTTGGACTGTGGGGGAAACCGGAGCACCAGGAGGAAACCCACGCCAACACGAGGAAAACATGCAAACTCCACACAGAAATGCCAACCGAACCAGCGACCTTCTTGCTATGAGGCGACAACGCTACCCATTGCGTCACAGTGTCGCCCCGTAAACATTTTGGAAAGGGAAATTAAAGGAAAAATACAAATGGTAAAATGCAAATACAATTTATTTGCAGAATAACTACTTATACTATAACATTTCGTGACCCATCTATATTAGGTTTCAAATAAGCATTTTTACATTTTTTTTGTAAAGCAATGTATAATATTCCAATGTACTTGAAATATTTTGTGCCTATTAGTTTAACTTTCTTCACATGCACACCTTTTAAAATTAAAACATGAACTGCCACAAATTCATTTACAATGTTGTCTTCTGGCTTTCACTAAATACAAATAAACCCCTCTTCTGTTATATACATAATAGCTCTGTTGTTTTAAAGATTTCCTTGTTTTCTTACATGTAAAAAAAATCTTAATTTTTTTTTAAATAAACCAAATGTAATAATTTATTTCAGAAAACCTGGCTAGCAACACTATTAATTGGGGAAAAATTCTGGGGGAAAAAATGGAATCATCGAGTATATTTTTACCATTTAAAAAAATTAACAATTTCATTTAGAATTTTTATATAATAATTCATTTTTACCTTATATATACATTAAATATTACAAAAAACAATAATTTTACAATATCCTAATCATTATTGAGACAATGGATTTGAATCAATTGCCGATATTTACCTATCACCCCACATAATAATATAAAAAGACAAATAATATACAGCACACTGCACCCAGAGAACATTCTCAGACATGATTTTGATGTCTGCTGGCTATAAAAAGGGTTTGATGTTTGGCTGGTTTTCCTAGTTGGAACACCTAAATGTATTCACAACATTTGATACAAACTATCTTGATTTCCTTCAGCCTGTTAAACACTTGGCCTCAAAATGCAAAGCTTGGGCAAATGAATAAGACAACCAACTGCAAACAAAAATTCTTGGAATGTCTTATTTTCCCCCAGTTCTCTTTCTTGCTAGTGCGGCAAGAATTATACACTTAGACTTGTGATGTGAGTCCAAAGCTAGAAAAAGCTGTACTTTGTAAAAACACAAAACTTATAGATACCACCAAAGTCTAAACATTTCATATAAGATATCATGTCTGTCTGTGAGTCAAACTAAAATTATGCTAAAAGAAATCAAACTGAAGTTATTTTACTGTGTATTGTAATAATATTTCCACAATAGTGTTATATTTACTCTATTTATGTTAATTTCATAAGCAGTTAAGTTATTTAGTCTAAGAACAAACTTGGTGAAACTACATTTAGCTTTATCCTCCATTCACAACTGTCTTAGACTAGCAGTACTGAATAGTCCGAATTCCATTTGCTTGGACACAACACGTTCCTTTCCCTAACAATGTTAAACACACAGACTGTGTGTTCTAGACTGTTTCTCATAGGCTCTCTCTAATATTGGCTTCTCTGGAATGCATTAAACAGAAAAGTAAATTAAAGGCACTAGCTATGTAATTAGCATGTCTTTTCAGATGTTCTTAAAAATCTAAACGTAAAAAAAAACCTTAAAATCTTTGACGACATTATTTTGTGAGCACTTAATTCTACAGAAATAATTGTTTTATGCTTTCACATTTTTTCATATGCTTTTTTCAAACCCTCAATTTTCTAGATCAGTTGTTGCTAATTTTGTTAGCCTGAGTTTCTGATGATTTTTTTTTAAATGTTGACTTCCATTAAAACATTGACTTCCTTAGTCAGCCATAGTAGTATACACTCTCAGAAATAAAGGTACCACTGGGGTGGTACACAATTCTACTTGAAGGGTCCATATTGATACCTCAAAAGTATATATTAGTACCTAAAAATTTTAAGAGGAACACTTTTGTACTTTTTAGGTACTAATATGTACCCTCGAGGTATTAATATGAACCTTTTAGGTACAAATTTGTACCTTTGGAAAAGGTACCACCATAGAGTGTACTATGGTTCTTATGGCTTGTAAGTAAACAGTTGTCAACTTTGGAAACATACACATGTTTTTTTCTCAAAACACGTCATTCGGGATGCCCTTTATTTCCTTTGGACTCAAATAAAAGACTCAATAAAATAATGAAAACTTCAACTAAAATGATTTTAAAACAGACAGTAATATTTAGAAATATGTCATAAACCTCCCTGCTGGTTTATCAGTATATATCTTACCAGTTCACTCACCTATGGACCTTTAACAAGAAGCCCAGAGCTAGACGAGGGAATACATGTTCCACAGTAAACACTACACATTCCCAAAACTCTACTGCCATCCTGTGGATTCAGGAGGAAGTACATGTTCAGGTTCTAAGTATGTTTTTTAAAGCTGCAGCACAGGGGTGTATCAATAGTCACTGGTTAACCAGATACTACGTCCCCCTCACTTTTAGAGACAGACCATTTAGAAACAGGTGATTAATAATTATATGAATGTAAATTTTGTATCTCATATAGCTGCCAACCCCCCACTTTTAAAATGTCAGCTATGCCCCTGCTGCAGCATGTAACCTCTTTATGTCATTTTTCAATTTAATGACTGAGTATACCAATAAACTGGTCATGAATCATCATGAAACAGGTTACAAGAGGCTTAGATTTATTAAGAACAAATAAAAAACACCGGAAAGAAAACACACTTTTGTAATAACAGCGAAGAAATATGAAAAATATATATAATAAAGAAAATTAAACCCTATTAGAAAGGCCTTTAACCTCCTAGGGCTTAGTGGCCACATATGTGGACAGCACATTTTAGCTACTAAGTGGCTATTTAAAATACTTTAAATATTTTATATTTTGTTACAGACATACAGTGTCATCCTGCAACTGTTTTGCAGCATATAAAATGTCCCAAACACTATTTTTAACTGTCCAAAATCGCCAAAAAATGTTGTTTTTACTCTCTGATAGTCAAAACATTTTCAAAAAATATGTATGTGTTAATAATGCATTAAAAACTGTTAGGAAAAAGTGTTTTATGTAAATTCGGACCACGAGTCCACATAAATGGACATCATTTTTCTCTAAAAGTACATCATATCAAAAGATGATACTAGGTTTTTTATTCTAATTAAGTTCCAATAAGCCCAAATAGCAAAGAAAAATAAAACATGCATGTAAAAACACATTGGGCCTTAAGAGGTTAAATGAAAACTCACTTCAGCAATAGACCTAAATTCTTACTTCTGCTTGTCCTCCAGAGTTCTTGACTTGTAACAGTGGATCATTTTAAACTGGACTCTTTTCAATCTCTGCCAAAATGACTCTCTCTGCTGATTTCCAGAAGGACTGACTCTGCACAGCAGCTGCGTGATTGTGTTCCACAGGACACTTGTACTAAATAAGATGGATGAGTAGGTACTGCACTTGTTAAAAACAAATTCTAAGCCAAAAATAGACAATATACCTTATTCACTATTCATTCAGAGATGTGAGTGCTGCACAGTCAGAGATGACGCATGGTCTGGTGAATTTACATTTAACTTTTTTTTATCACTTCTGGTTGACAAAACTTTTACTGTTTTAGTAAAAGTAGGCCTATATTTTGTTTGGAAAAGGTTTTAAAGAAACAGTGTTGTCATGCTACACAACAAACAATTTTGTGTTTAATCAGGGTTTCTGAAGGTTTCACCAAGTTAAATTTAAGACTTTTTAAGACATTCTTAAGGCCATTATTGAAATTTTAGACTTATACAGGGCTAAATGCTAAGGATTTTTCGAATATCCCAGTTGGAAAAGATTTTCACTTGACCTATCGAAAAATGATTATAATTTAATAATACAATAATAATAATTGATTAATAAAAATACAGGTCAGGTCAGTATCCTCAGCAGTAAATAAAAGGAGAATTTTTTTTTTAAGATTTATTTTTGGCCTTTATTAAGAAAATAGGACAGTATTTCAGACAAGAAGCAAAGTGGGAGAGAGATAGAGAGGGGGGGGGGGGGGGCACTAGGCTATTGCGCTAACTTAAATGGAGAACTTGTAAACAAATGGTACCGTAAGGAAAGTGATTAAATGCTATTTTATAATAAAAAGTTAAAAGTTTCATTGAGATTGAGATTGTTAATGATTGTATGGCTGTTATTGGCCAGATTGGGTAGCTATACATGAACAAAGGAAATTTAAGAATTAAAATTTAAAAATTTAAAAAGATTTTAGATCTACAACACAATATTACAGTAGATTTAAGACTTTTAAGGTCTAAAATAAACTTGAGATTTAAGACATTTTAAGACTTTAAAATGCGGACAACCTGTTAATAGACGTCTAATAGACATCTAAATGTAGACAGCTTGGCTAAAACAAGGCTAAACTTGGGCTGTCAGTGAAAATCTAATGGACATCTAAGAATAGCCCAAAACTAAACTAGTCGTCAAATAGACCGATTAGACAGACTTTATATGTGTAGTCATTCATTTCTGTTTATTTGATGACTAGTCTAGTTTTGACCTATTCTTAGATGTCCATTAGATTTTCACTGACAGCCCAAATTTAGCCTTGTTTTAGCCAAGACTACTATGTTTAGACATCTATTAGACATCTTTTAAAAACAAAAAAATGCTTGCTGGGTACAATTAATTATATAAGCTTAAAAGCAAAATGTAGTTGCGCATTAAAACAATGTGTTACAATTAAATGTTTTCAAAAAAACTGTATGATGTATGATGACTTTCTGATTTCAGAAAGTAAGTTTGTTTATTTAAAGCCAGTACTTTGTGTCTGAATTACCTGAGACTTGATGTAGTTCCCTTGAGAAATCAGAGTACTGTACTCTCTGCAACCTTGAATATCTTGAACTCAACCTTGAAGTGATCCCCAAAAGTAACAGACAACAAAAAACATTTTACTTCTTTGCAATACAGGTCGGCAGTAGAATTAGTTTTAAAGTTGAACTTCAATAGAAATAGTAGGCTAAATGTTTTAATAGTAA
The DNA here is from genome assembly GCA_903798195.1 of Danio kyathit. NCBI lineage: Eukaryota > Metazoa > Chordata > Actinopteri > Cypriniformes > Danionidae > Danio > Danio kyathit. Next base: position 22,768,039 of record LR812529.1, on the reverse strand, counting down.
TACTGACAGCGTTGATAAAGTAATTTGGACATTAATAAAGTGAGAAGCGGGAAGTTAGGATTAGATTTTCTGTATTCTTTTTTTTGCATACTATACTTTATTAACTTATTTGTACATTTTTCAGGAAGATCCTTGCAATATTACACTAGTTAAACTGACAAAAATATTATTGCTATATCGTCGTAATATTAGGCCTTTTCTGTAACCTATGAAACTCTATCAAAACTGTAGCATAATAACAGATCAAGAACAACAGAACTAAAAACACTGGCTGGGTATATGCTATAGGCCAGGGGTTCTCAATGTCTACATTAAATTAATTTTTATTAAGGTCATAGGTCCAGAACAATTGATATTACAAAACTTGTTTTTAATAAACATCCATAACATGCACTACAAGTCAAGACTATTTATTTTTCTTTAAATAAAATGGCATTTGCATTCAAAACACATTAAATACAATATAAATGTGGCAAAACCACTAGTATAAGTGTTTTGTACATTTTTTTGGTAGGCCCAATAATGTCTGTATGCAGCCATGATGATGCAAGCTGAGATTGCATATCTCAGAGATGCAATGTCAGAAAGAGGTTTTTAGAGAGATTTAATTTGGATATTGATTATTTCTATGATTTTTGTTGCATGGAAAAGGAATCTATTGTCCATATGTTTTGTGATTGTATATACACAAGGGTTTTCTGGGTGGATGTTGAAAATTTTCTTAGAAGGAAAACAAATATTGTATTCAAGTTACAAAATTTTAATATTTGCATTTATTATGTCAATACATGTATTAAAAAAAAAAGTACAACTACAATTAGTACAATTTTTTATTATTATGGAAAAGTTTCATATACATAAAAAATGGACTGATCAAAGCCAAATTTTGTTCACTTCCCTCAGGACTACTGCACAAGTTTGGAGAACATTGTTAATAAATAAGCAAAGGAGACGGTCTATTTTGTATTTTGTGGATACTGTCGTCCAAAATGTCCGTGATTCGTTTCATAGTGGAGTTTCACATTTCCACTGTTTACAACTCCAATTGTCTCATTACAAATCAAGCAGAATGGCATTGTGCTGGCTAAATAAACGCATACTTAACTGTACGTTCAACTTCGAACTGTAGATTCTCTTCATTAAGTTTTTAAGTTTTCTTTTCCATGAGACCAACATCTTCATCGATTTAAATGATCGCTTAAAGCTCATTGGTTAAAGCAGGCACGAGCCCATTCGATCACGCGAAGCCTTGTATGATCACTAGTAGTCATGACAACAGAGTCACGCAGGAAAACGTTAAATATTTTGCCTTTGATTTTATTATTAAACAAAATACAAACAACTAAACTGTTGATTTTCAAGGTTTCTGCATTTATCAATGAAGGAATTAAATTTGAATACTTTACGCATGGTCTTGCTATGCTATAAATTCAGCAATGCTGATAAAATTCATAAATATTTATTAATGTTTCATAAACCACGTGAAGCACCTGTCATTCGTCATTTATACACTAAAACTTATTGATGAAATTGTGAGAGCAAAAAATAAATAAAATGATAAAAATAATATACATAAAACAATGTACTGTTGCATTAAAACTATATATTAATTGTGGACAACAAAGCATTTTTTTAATATGAACTCCTAATTTTCAAACTGGACGCGCAATGGTGTATTAGTATTACTCATACTCGAATTATAGTTATAATTATACATTGCACGCACATACTATTTCATATTCTATTTGCTATTATTAATTATTTTTCCAGATATAATGTATTACTTAATTCTAATTTATTGAATTTGTACTATTATAATGTGTGATTCGTTACTTTTTATAAACTGGTTTTTGTTAACTGTTATAAAAATGTAAAAATAAAAAAATTAAAAAGAAGAAGATTCTAGCACTACTTTTGATAAAAGATATACATTTATTGATAATACATCTCTCTTTATTCTATTAAATATACATTACAAGTTTGAGCTTTCTTACTTCTAGGTAACTGAAGTTTTTTCACACCATAAAATTATAATCAGTTAATACCTTTAAACGTTATTGTTTTTTATATCCGAGAAAACGGCAGCTCAGTTGCGTCTGTTCATAGCGCACGGATGACCGGATTAAGATGGCAGCCGCCTTTACGTATCGGAGCAACTGACCGAAGCGCACCGTCTAGCTATCTTTTATTTAATATCTATGATTTTTGAGGCAGACCATGATGGGGGCTGTTGTTTATTGTTTCCGACCATAGGTTGAAAATAAATAAACAAAAAATGACCCCAAAACAGTCCTAGTTGAGTAATACAAGTAATATTTAAAAAAAAACATGAGATGCTGAAAGCTGTTCGAAACATTCCATAAGTGACGTCACTCGGTACAACCACATAATTCTATCTCCAGTTCTGTGATTATCCAATACAGTGAAGATCATTATTTGAACGCGTTTACAGAGTTTGACCAAATCTTCTGATCTACGAATATCTGTCGACTTACTTTATGAGTGAACAGACGATAACTGAACTCGAACACTTTATGAGTGAAACGACACAGCCTGTGGTTGCCCACGCGATGGCAGCAACAGCACCTGTGTGCGGTGAAGGAGAAAAAGGAGACGCGGCCGCAATGCTGGAAAACATCGACTTCTGTAGAAACTTCTGTCCCTGGCTGGACGAGGAATGGACTGCGGCTTCAGATGCCAGTACAACACTTGACGAGCCCTCTTCTGTTTATGTGGAGAAAACAACCGGTGAGACTGTCAGCAAACACTCTAGCTGTAAGGTTTAAAACGATAAAAACCTACGAAAGAAAAGCTATTGGGGAGTTAAAATAAATGTATAAATGACAGAAGAGACGGTACATATAAAACAAACATGATAAATAATCAATAATGGGGGTTTAACAGGCTTTGGGATGAGAAAAATTTGTGTGAGGTAAATTGACCTGAAGTGAGACTTTGACCTGGGGGGGGCATGACAGCTGAATAACATCTGAAAGTTTACGTTCATATAATTATTAATCAGCTGTTTCTAAATGGTCTGTCTCTAGAAGTGAGGGGGACGTATCCCCCCGGTTGCTATGACCTTACTGTCCTCATTTAGTCCCTGAATCATCAGCCTTTCCAGCCTCAATCCAGTACCTGGAAACACCCATACACTCTCTTATTCTCTCACACACACACAACACCATTAAAAAAACCCCACATAATGTATCCTATTAAAACTAAAAAAGATATCCATACAGGACTATTTACTGCATAGATAACTGCGAGGTGGCCACCTCCACCAAATTGTAGCTACCACATCCACTTTTGACAAAAATCAGGCAGGCAGACAGACTACAAATAATGCTCAAGCATGTATTTATTTACAGTTTTTTTAATAATTGTTTTGCCACAAATTTCAGAACCCTGATGTAAATTTTGAAAACTGTAGATGCAAACTCCGGTGGTCAAAACTCTGCATGTTACGTTCATTTCTTTAAAATAGTCTTGCATTTGCAGGGTCATTGGTTCACATAACCCTTTTATCATATAAATACTACAGGAACACAACTTTAGTTCACCCACACACATGATACACATCGTTTCAATAAACAAGCATCACCAATCATTTAATTTTGTTTAAAATATATGATACAGGTTTCATTATGGTTTATACATAAATGTAAAGGGAACAGTACAGACAGTGGAATCACTGAACACTTTTTCATTCAATCATACATTTTCTTTTTAATTTGGATTCCTGTAAAAAAGAAGACTATAGTAAAGGGTAGAAAGATGATATATGGCATGATATATGGCAACATGCAAATTACATTTCATATCACATACTGTACAAAAAATGTAATATATATATATATATATATATATATATATATATATATATATATATATATATATATATATATATATATATATATATATATATATATATATATATATATATATATATATATATATATATATATTCAAAATATAGATTCACAGAGAAAGTGTATGTTAACATTATATTGAAACATCTGTTTATATTTTCCAAAACATCTAAACAGAGGTTTATGGGATCAGAAAAATATAAATCTATAAATAAAACATTTTTTTAACTGTTATTTTTTTACAATTGTTTTGCCCCAATTTCAGAACCCTGATGTCAATTTTTAAAACTTTATACACAAAATAAAACAGTCAAAGCTCTGCATGCTGTGTTCATTTCTTCAGAGAAGCCCTGCATTTGCAGGTCATTGGTTCACATAATCCTTTTATCATGCAAATACTACAGGAACATTACTTTATATCACCACATCATTTCAATAAACAATCATTAACAATCATTCAGTATTGATGTTTAAAATATATGATACAGGTTTCATTATTGTTTATACATAAGTGTAGAGGGAACAGTACAAACAGTGGAATAAAGTTTTATTTATTCAATCATATAGTAGGTTTACTGTAAGCAACAAAAAAAAAAAGAATAGTAAAATTAACAAATGTGTTTCTCATTGCACATCCCCATATCAAAAGCTGATTTATGGCATGATATATGGCAACACATGCAAATTACATTTGTACTTGTATATAAAATGTCTTATTTGTCAAAATATTGCCAAAATCAGGGTTTACATTTTTTTCAAACATATCATCGTAATTGTAATTGTTGAAAAAATGACAATTATTGCAATGTGTTGTAATTGCAGTATGTCAGATATGTAATTTGCATATACTTCTATATATCAGATTTCTGTTTGGGATCTGTGTGTCCATCAGTGTGGTCCTGTGGATTTGGCCACAGGTTGTCCTCCACATCACAGTGGGGTTTTCATTAGTCAAAAATCTTGGAAAGAACCTTCTGGCAATGCAAACCCAGGCCTGACATTGGTCTGCTGTTATGCTGTGATTGGGCTTTCTTGCACACAGTAATGTCAAGTATGAAAACATTGTCTATAAAAGTGATACATGGAAAATAGAAACCATATATGTGGAATAAGGATGATATCTATAGATAATGTAGTCCAGTTGGTCATCTTCAGTGGAAACGGATGTCATTTGATCTATTCTGAAACTTTCATCAACTAAATATGTAATATTGTACATCAGTTTCCATGCATCAAGAGTAATGCAACAGTTATTTATTATTTGGAGTGCTTTTATCAGTTGATAATTACATCATGTTAATTACATGAGTTATTTCCAATGTAATGTGTGAGTTGCATTTCGAAATGGCATCAATTTGATGTTCAATTGTGTTATATTGAATAGGTGGTTTTAGTTCAATGAACAAAGAATCTTTGACTCGTGTGTATTGTATTCAAGCATTTGAAAAAAGAGTTAAGAGTTTTGTAAAAAAGTGAAATTTAGTCAACGGTTGTAAATTTTGTGTCTAGAGTTTTGAAAATTGACATCAGTGTGCTGAAATTTGGGGCAAAACTATTATAAAAAAATGTAATAATTACATGTCAAGTATTTAATTACATCAAGTGTTAGCCATTTTACATTTGATAATGTGATAATAAGATTACAAGAATAATGCAAAATGTGTCAATAACAAATTTGATGCTCAACAAAATAATGTATTCTGCATGTGCAAAATGTTTAGCAATAGCCAAAAATATATTATTAATTTTCCTTATTATGCCAACAATCGTCAGAATATTAAGTAAAGATCATGTTCATCCTTGAAGACATTGTGTTATGAATAAATCTTAGTTTTTGAAAATTGACCCTAATGGCTGATTTTGTTGTTCAGGATCACATATGGAGACCATCAGCTTTTGCAGTGACTTCTGTTCGTGGCTGGACGAAGACTGGACTGTGGCTTCAGATGCCGGTAGAGTACAGGATGAGATGCCGGATGGCATTTCTTTTCCAGAGAACACTGCAGAGAAAGACACAACTGGTGAGATTATCAGCAACCACTTCACTGTAGAATACAAACATTTTATTGATCGGAAATAGGCTACTTGATCTCTTAATTTTAACTCAATTATAAAAACTGGGTAAAGTCTTAAGAGATATTTGAAGGTATTGGGGGAATTAAAATAAATGTATTAAAGAAACAAAAAAAAACATATTAAACAAAAATGGGAAATAATCAATAGTGCGCTTTAACAGGATGAGAGAAAGCCTAAGATGAAAGTATTTTTTTCACTTGGCCTAGCCAAAACAATGAATCCACATCATAAATACTATTTTAAAAATCACAGGAAGTGTTATTTTAAAATTAAAAAAGAGAAATTACAGATAATACATTTCTATAAAAGAAATGAAAGACATATAGCTGCTATTAGCTATAGCAGCTTCCTAAAGTGGGACACTCAAAAGTCTCTGACGGGGCAAAATCAAGAATCTTAAAACAAGAAGCACTCTCTGTGAAAAACACCCAAAGATATTTATATCTAGACATTTGATGGATTGTGTGATTTTAATCACACTGCACTACATCTCTGGCTAACCCATAGTTTTGGTGGCATTCATGAGTTTATGAAGGTGCTACAAACACTAGAGCTTAGGTGTCCCGCTTTAAGACAATATAATCCCCCAATATAATATTTTTTATTTAGATTTTTTTATATGAATATATTTATATTTTCTTACATATGCCTATACAATTACTTATCATGTTTCAAATATTCTCTTTTATTTTATTTTTTGTCTTTGTTCAATTAAGAAATTCAAACAGGAGGCAGCAGATGGAGCAGAATCCATGCTTTCTTCAAGAGAGTGTGGAAGGCCATAAAGAAGCCTTTCCTCTGCTGCAGACGGAGACGAGTGGAGCCTCAAACACCACAGGAGAATCCACATACCACCGATCCAGACCTAGAGACTGACTCACATCCAGAGCCTGTCCCTGAAGCATCTGGGTGCCAGACTACTGTTGATCTGAATCCCGTTCCAGAGCCTGTACCTGGACCATCTAGGCGGCAGGTTACTTTTGATCTGGTTCCAGATCCAGAGCCTACCCCTAGAGCATTTGGGTGCCAGAATACTGTTGATCTGAATCCTGATCCAGAGCCTGTACCTGGACAGTCTAGGCGACAGGTTACTTTTGATCTGGTTCCAGATCCAGAGCCTATCCCTAGAGCATCTGGGTGCCAGACTACTGTTGATCTGAATCCCGATCCAGAGCCTGTACCTGGACAGTCTAGGCGACAGGTTACTTTTGATCTGGTTCCAGATCCAGAGCCTATCCCTAGAGCATCTGGGTACCAGACTACTGTTGATCTGAATCCCGATCCAGAGCCTGTACCTAGACAGTCTAGGCGACAGGTTACTTTTGATCTGGTTCCAGATCCAGAGCCTATCCTTAGAGCATCTGGGTGCCAGACTACTGTTGATCTGAATCCCGATCCAGAGCCTGTACCTGGACCGTCTAGGCGACAGGTTACTTTTGATCTGGTTCCAGATCCAGAGCCTATCTCTAGAGCATCTAGTGGCCAGAATACTGTTGATCCGGTTCCTGATCCAGAGCCTGTCCCTGGACCATCTGGGCTCCAGGACATGGCTGATGGGGAGTCGTCATCTGCCACAGGGCCAAATAGAGGTGAGTCTGCTGACAGGACTCTGAAGTCATGTACAAAACATAAATGCAAAGTGTCAAATTCAAGTTTGATACAAACAGTACTGTTATAAATGCTCCTCTAACATATTGGATCATTTATGGTATTATCAGTGTGAGAGAATTGAAAGCACTTAACCTCTTCTTTTTTCAGGATTGCTGAACAGTCTCTACAGCTTTGGAGATATTCTGGGAACCGGGAGCTTAGGCGTAACATACCAAGCAATCCGTAAATCTGATGGCAAGGAGGTAAAACCCTCTTAGTGTGCATTTTGCTCCTTATGTAACTTGTCCACTTGATCCAAACTTGTATATTTATTAAATAAATCACAGAGTCAATAATATGTGAAAAACTAATGATTGTATGTTCCCTTTGCAGGTTGCCATCAAGAGGATTCCCAGGAGACAGGGTGACCGTTTTTTATCTGTTGTAAGTTGGCAAAATCTCACTCAATTTTTGATTTGTTATTGGTTTGGACACATTTACTGTTGCATAGTTGAATTTTAAAAGGCAAAATCCAGTCCTTTGAACATGTATAAAAAAAATGTGCAAGCCGAATAAAATAATGTTTAGGGTAACAATAAAATAATGTTTAGGGTAACTCATTCAATTTAACTGAATGAGCTGCACTTAATATATGTCTACACTACTGGAAAAATACTTTATTTTTTGTCTCAAAAGTTACTGTACTGTAGTACATAGCAGCAATGTAAGAGAAAAGAGCTGCAAAGCTTTGTTGATCATACAGTGCTCAGCAAAATTAAATACACCCCATTTTTGAAAATGAATATTTTTATCCATTTCTCAGTGAATATAGGCAATGTATTTTGGTGCAAAAAATAATATTGTATAGCTTCCTATTAAACATATGAATTTAAAATATAGATTTTTGTGAGGGGTGTACTTATATATGCTGAGCACTATATAAACAAACCTAATAAAGCACATTTTAAAGGATTAGTTGACTCAAACATTAAATTATTGATTATTCACCCTCATGTGATTCCAATCCTGTGAGACCTTCATTCATCATCAGAACACAAATGAAGATACTTTAGATGAAATTGGAGAGCTCCCTCATCCTCCATAGACAGCAAAGGTCCCAGGACATTCAAAGTCCAGAAAAGGAGCCAAAAACCTTGTCAAAACAGTCCATGTGCCTTCAGTGGTACAACTGATCATACAAACCTGATAGGACACTTTTGTGTGTCAAAAACTGTAAAAGCAAATGTATTTGTGTTCTCTCCTGCATCTGGTCAGGGTGAACGTTTTCTACAGGCAGTATGAAGTATTGTCAGGGTCAGCAGCACAAGTGTTATATTAGCTGTAGTAAATGCACATCCTGACCTGATGTGGAAGAATTGGGCAAACAAATGTTCTTGAAGCTTCGTATGATTACACTTGAAACTGACTTTCAGTGCCTCAGGAATGTTACTGTCTGTGGAGGATAAGGGAGCTCTCAGATTTACATTTGTGTTGTGAAGACGATTGAAGGTCTCTGAAATTACATGAAGGAAAGTCATTTTAATTTCTGGTTGAACTAATCCATTAAATAGTGGTGATCTTTCTTCAGATCTACAGCTAATAACCCTTGCTCTCTTTTTCTCCTTAGTCTGGTTATTCCAAACCAGTATATAGAGAAGCAGCGTTTATGCTCTGGCTGAACAATCCTCCAAAGAGCATATACCTGATAGAAATGTACGAGTGGTTTGATCAAGAAGGATTCATTTCACTCGTCATGGAGTACCCCAAGCCTTGTATATCCCTGAAGACCTTTGTACACAGACGTGGCACGCTGAAAGAACCAATTACACGCTGCCTTCTGCACCAGTTAATCCTGGCAATCCAGCACTCCCTTGAACATGGTATTTTTCACAACGACGTGCATCCTGACAACATCCTAGTAAATACAGAGACGTTCGAGCTCAAGCTGATTGACTTCGGCTGTGCTACCATGTACAAGAAAGAAGACCATGAGATGATCATCTCAGGGAGCGTCTGGTTTCTAGGCTGTGTGCTTTATTTAATGGTCTACGGAAAAGTGCCATTCTACTCCAGTGATGTAAAAGGACATCGGTTTGGGTTCATGCCCAACGTATCCAGTGGTGAGTGAACAGACACTGATAAATGTACATGCCAAAAACTCAACCTGTCGTAGTCTCATGCCAGGACAGAAAGAGCTTAGCATTGTTGAACCCAGAAAATGTGTGACTTTAAAAATCCACAACAGAATCAAACTATGGCCCTAATGTTGTTCTTTTCCAGCATATGTTTACACAGCAAATGCCCTTTCAGCTGCAACCCAGTACTGGGAAACACCCCTAAACTCTCACATTCACACACCTACACTACGGCCAATTTAGTTCATTCAATTTACCTATACCACATGTGCTTGGACTGTGGGGGAAACCAGAGCACCCGGAGGAAACCCACACTAACACGGGGAGAACATGCAAACTCCACACAAAAATGCCAACTGACCCAGCCGGGACTCAAACTAGTGACCTTCTTGCTGTGAGGTGACAGTGCTAACCACTGGGCCACCGTGTCACCTACAATAGTTTATTTTAATTACACATTTCAGACTATATATAATCACAATTGTCAACTTTAAGTGCATTATGCAGTGTTGACTAACACTCTCTCTCTCTCTCTCTCTCTCTCTCTCTCTCTCTCTCTCCTTGTACAGACTGCTGTGATCTCATAGAAAAGTGTCTGAAAAAAAAACTGTTGACACTGGAGGAGGTCTTAGAGCACGAGTGGATGAAGAAGTGGTGAATGAAGACGGGATGAAGGTAAATACAACTAATCCTGAAGGAAACTACATTTATAATACTGGGACACACAAAGCTGATGATTGGCCAGTGTCAGATTAGTTTTGGCATCTTTATGTTTTCTAGGATGCTATTGTACACTTAAAACTAATCAAAATAAACAAGTACAAAGCTTCTTTAGTGTAACGGAAGCAGCTAACAAAGTGCTATGCAGGTAAACCTCACTCCGCTGACCTCTAAAGGTGCTCTAGTGACAGACACTAGAGGCCATGGTCTTTAGCCTCCTTGTTAGAGCAACCGACTCCCATTCAAAGAATCCCCGGTTTGATCCCAGCTTAGTGCAGGTTGGGTGCAATAGGACCGGTGGGTTACACGTGGGGGCTCGTCCGGGATGGGAGTGAGGGGGTGAGTGTAACAGCCCAGCTAGTGAAGTGCTATGACGGTAAACCTCACTCCTCTGACCTCAAAAGGTGCTCTAGCGACATACGCTAGAGGCCAAGGTCTTCCTTGTTAGAGCAACTGACTCCCATACAAGGAATTGCTGGTTTGATCCTAGCTCAGAGCGGGTTGGATGCAGTAGGTGGGTTACAAATGAGGGCTCGTCCAGGATAGGAGAGAGGTTTATGGGGGTAAGTGTAACAGAGGCCAACTAGCGAAGTGCTATGAAGGTAAACCTCACTCCTCTGACCTCAAAAGGCGCTCTAGTGACAGACGCTAGAGGCCATGGTCATCCTTGTTAGAGCATTGGACTCCCATGCAAAGAATATCCGGTTCGATCCCAGCTTAGTGCAGGTTGGGTGCAGTAAGACCGGTGGGTTACACATGGGGGCTCATCCGGGATGGGAGTGAGGTTTAAGGCTGATTTATACTTCTGCGTCAAGCGCTCGTGTATGCTACGGCGCAGACTACGCGTGGATGCATAGCCCCTCGCCGTGGCTGTCGGCGACGTTGACGTGCACCTCTCAAAAAATGTAACACGTACGCGTAGCGCAAGCTCTGTGATTGGTCGGCTTGGTAGCCAGACGAGTGTGGGCAGAGGTGAGAGCTGCGCGCCCGATGCAGCAAGTGTTTACAAGTGTGGAGTCCCGTGAAGGAGCTCCGGATGGAGACTGTTGTTTTATGTTTACCTTATGATTAAAGTTGTTGCACGTCCGCCGGTTCCTGCCTCAAAATGAGCGAATTTGAGCCACTTGTACATTAAGGAAGTGTTCAGAAAAAACAAAACACCAGCGAAGAAACTCTACACAGAGAAACATAAACACCTACTGCAAGCTATCATTTCGGAAGTGTTATTGCAGAGAAACAGAATCAGCGCTCAGAAGTATAAATCCACGGCTACGCGCGAAGCTTGCGACGTGGGTCAAGCCGATCACTTGACGCAGAAGTATAAACCAGGCTTTAGGTGGGTGAGTGTAACAGAGGCCAGCTAGCGAAATGCTATGCAGTAGGACCGGTGGGTTACATTAGCAATACAGTTTATGTAAAAGAAACACAATCAAAGAAGATAATAAAAAAAGCTGTAAAAAAAAACCTGCTTGAACTGAAACTTTGTGTAACTAAATAAGCTAGTAACTGTGACAATGAAACCATTTGAAATGACAAACTTTCTGGACAAATTATCTGTACATACACATATATATGAAGGTACTTTACTAAAATATTTGTCACGTATAACTACTTCACCACAACTTCGAGTTTTGTGATAAATATTCTTGTTGCATGAGCTGTTTCATCAGTTGATTGTTGGAGCTTTAAGGGGCTGTTCACAGACAAGATGATTTTTATCAAAATATGAGCTAGACAAATCCCAGACATGTTTCTCTTCTTTTGTTTTCCTCAGTTAAGACCTCGGCACACAAAGCATCAAAATCGTCAAAACAGCGGTCGACTCTAAGGATATGGATGATTACATCTGAGTGCAGAGGCCCACATGCAGAGCATCAAATAGAAAAATATTGTAAAACCTCCTGAAAAGATTGCAAATGTTCGAGAATATTTGTGAAACATGTTTCTTCTTTTTAGTGTCAGTATATTGTGCACGTTCACAGCACTCTCATGAATGTGACCCTGACACTGAGGAAAAGAAACGGTTGAATAAAGTCTAATTTTATGTGCACACAAATGTCTTATCATTGCTTCATTGTATACAGATTATGCTTTCGGTGGCTCTATTTGAATATTCTAAATGTATGAAAATATTTGTGAAACATGTTTCTTCTGGGGCAAGAAGGTTGCTGGTTCGAGCCCTGGCTGGGTCAGTATGCATTTCTGTGTGGAGTTCGCATGTTCTCCCCGTGTTCGCGTGGGTTTCCTCTGGGTTCTCTGGTTTCCCCCACAAGTCCAAAGACATGCGCTATAGATGAATAAGCTAAAATTGTCCATAGTGTACTGTATGTGTGTGAATGAGTGTCTATGGATGTTTCCCAGTGATGGGTTGCAGCTGGAAGGGCATCCGCTGCGTAAAACAAATGCAGGATAAGTTGGGGGTTTGCAGATTAATAAAGGGACTAAGCCGAAAAGAAAATGAATGAATGAACATGTTTCTTCTCCGCAGTATCAGTATATTGTGCACATTCATGCACTCTTCAGATGCCCACACGCGACTTCCTTTATATAAAACAAATTACAGGTGCATCTGAGGTATACGTAAGCAGCGTGAATGAGTAAGACACATATAGAAAGAGCACAGCGCTCATGAATGTGTCCCTGACACTGAGAAAAAGAAACTTTAAAGCAGGGGTGCCCAAACATTTTCTTATGAAGGGCCAAAAACTAAACTTGATTGAGGCTACTGGGCAAATAAAGGTAAATAAAGTTGCTATGGGTAATTTCCTAATTAATTTAATAATATTTAAAAAATAACCAGAAAGCATAGCTTTATATAAACTAATACAGCATCATTTAAAAAATATTTTATAATGAATTTATTACAGTAAAAACAAAAATCAATCTCATTTATAACAAAATGGAGTACTGTTGAATAAAGGACTAGTTTTTGCCTTGATTTGCTGATAGTCCTCTATCCATCGAGTGACATTATTTACTGTACATTTAAAAAAATCTGATTCATTTACAACTTTTAATCGAAACATTTTATTTCAGTTTGCTTTTTTTGTAGCTTAGCAATAAAACAAACAAACAAAAAATGTTACATAAAATTAGAAATGATGATTTCTTTTAAAGGCATTTTCCCCAACCCTCTCCATCCTTCTCACGCTCTTCTCAGATGGGATGGTGGGCAAAATCAAAGGTTTTGATTTAGTCATATGGTCTGTTTGAGAAGGTTTTTTTTTTTCTTTTAGATCTTGTAAATTTTTGATACAAATGTTTTTTATTGGTGCTATTTATTTATTTATTTATTCATTCATTCATGTACATGATTTTATTGTGAAAAGCAAAGATTTCATTTTATAAGAAGACTTGTTTTCTACTTTGCACATGTTAATATAAAATGATAATGTTGAGATGATGTTCTGAATTTGCATTTCTTAATAAAAAATATGTATATAATAAAGTGACTGCTGATTTATTTATTATAAGAAATGAATGAAGTATCTTTTTAAAATTGGGACAATGTTGTGTAAATACAGACATGAACAAATTTAACACACAAAAATGCACAGAGGTATAATGCCTGACAAGTGATATTAGTTAAAACCATTTCAACACAAATAGTAATAAGTAGATTGGCAAATGTGCAGTCTGGAGCAGTGGTGCCCCCAGAAAATTTTCTTAGAGGTGGCCAGAAGAAGCCACACCAAATCTTGGGGTGGCACACAAAACACAAACCAAATAGCCTAATATTAATTCCCCCCCTTAAAGGTAATGTCATATATGGTGCTGTATGAATTAGAGAACTAAAGATGCACTTTTAATGCATCATTCAGGTAAGTATGATTTCATACTATGAAAATGCATAACAAACGCTATCAAAACAGTAGGCCTACAATAATCTATAACAACAGAAATTAAACAAAATTTCACCACAGCCACAGTGGAATGAACCGCCAACTTATCCAGCACATATTTTACGCAGCGGATGCCCTTCCAGCTGCAACCCATCTCTGGGAAACATCCACACACACACTCATTCACACACATACACTATATGGACAATTTAGCCTACCCAATTCACCTGTACCGCATGTCTTTGTACTTGTGGGGGAAACCAGAGCACCCAGAGGAAACCCCCACAAACACAGGGAGAACATGCAAACTCCACACAGAAACGCCAACTGATGCGAGACTCGAACCAGCAACCTTCTTGCTGTAAGGTGAACGTTATACCCACTGCTCCGCTGCCTAAAAATAAATGTATAAAATAAAAATAACATACTTAAATTAACATAATAAATGAAAATTATACGTTATTTGTGTACATTAATAAATCACTTTTTTTTTTATTAAACCCCAGACCTCACAACTTTTTAAACGTGATTTCCTCCTGCCTCTGCTTGGCAAAAGTAAGGAACGTATTGAGTGATGACCTTCTGGGTGATCATAAAATATCTATGCTGGGTGATTAACAGTTAGCGTTATATTATTTCGCCATCAGGGAGGCGACAGAGACCGTCTCATGCCCTAAAGGCTTTTATATTGGAATAAACGAACGAAATAATTTTCAAACTGGTTTCCTTAGTGGTAAAACTAATGCTGGAGAGTCAAGACTACCAAACAAAAGATCACACGGATTCATGGACGAGACGGTAAACACTCTCATTCAGTACAAGTGTTTGCTTTGCTAATATAATTTGAGGTAAAGTTGGTTTTGCATTCACACATTCGTTCAGTTACAACTTGTGACACGGTCCATATTCTTATTTTGAATATTCGGCCAGTAGCATGCAAGTTGGACTTCAAAACAACATTAGCACTATTTAATTGACTGAACAATGTTGTACTTATAGTCTTTGGGTGCTACTATTATTTTCCTGTTACGAAATAGCACATAATACTTTTCTAAAAATATAATATTAAGGAAAGTCTGAATGTTTAAATATAAAACCAACTTTACCTCAATTTTGGTGGTGATGTGCCAGTGTTTTTCAGGCAATGATGGACTTCCAGTGAAAGGGTTATGGTTCTTTTCACAGCATCGATGTTGAAATGTAATTCAGATGTAATCAGTTAAATAGACTTAAGCATTCATTTGGTTGTTAAAGCTTAAATAAAACGAGAGACCGTTTAAAACGCAGGCTCCGTCATTAGCAGCAGGCTAGCGCAAAAACTCCATTGACAATACCTTGTCAATTTTTATGAATTTCCAAATGCGGTAACTTGAGTAGATTAATCTTAGCAAAACTGAAATAACTCATAATTTACGCAATTTCGCATATAATCCTGATTAAACACATCCATGAGCAAGATTCTGCTTCGTCATTTTAAGAACATTACAATACTGCAATGGAAAAAATCAAACACTCGTTTAAAGTGATTTATTTGTTGACTTTTGTTCTAATGTTAACAATGAAATCAAATTTGAGACAATATTTTTTCACATTATTTTTTTTTACACACGTGCTTTCTGTGTTAAACGCGATATTCGTAGGCTAAATGTGTGTATAGATCAGGGGTGCCCAAACTTTTTCATATGAAGGGCTAAAGCCAGATATCAGCGGTGAGTCGAAGATAAATATACCAAACCATTTTTCCTTAAAGTTGCCATGGGAAATGTAAAAATTTATTTCCCAATATTTAGAAATAAATAGAAAAACATCACTTTGAATCGTATAAACTAATGCAGTATAGTTTTTCATTGCGCATTTAAATTTAAACATTTTATTTGTTCGATTTTTTTTTTTTTTTGTAGCTTAAGAATAAAACAAACATGTAAATGTTAAATTAATTTGAAATAGCAGTCTCTAAAATATCCCCATCATTCTCCCTCTTTTCTCAGATGGGATGGCGGGCCAAATCAAAAGCTTACCATGGGCTAACTTTGGCCCGCTGGCCCTAGTTTGGGCAACTCTGTTATAGATGTACTGTATAACAGCACATGACTACTTACAGCTAAAACACAGCACAGTTGCAGTTAAAATGTAAGATATGGAATTTTCATATATCCTGCTTTAAACTATCTATAACCTTTCATCATTTAATGTTTCAGTTGTGCAGGCACTATTTCCTGTATCTAAAGACAAGTTCACTTCTTCTCCAGTGATCAGTACTTCGCAGGATTGTCAATGCTCATTTCTGAACGGTACATCTAATAAACAGAGAAGGTAAGCAGATTTTTTTCTTATTTCTAAAATAAAAAAAAAGTTTATTTGTATAGTGTTTTTTACAATAATTATTGTTTCAAATCAGCTTTACAAAAGGTGCACATTATTCATTATATATGATTATTACAATCAAATTCAGAAGTGTATCAGTTACCATAACTTTATTAGTCACTAAAAACTAATTAACTAGTCAATAGTACCTTTTAACAGTTAAAGTTATTATAATACAGTTATTGCGAAATATATAAAAGTATTATAAAGTTGTTATAAAAGCTTTTTTTCTTTTGTGCCATATGACAAATTGACTCTGTAAATATGTTATCACAGATATTTTTCTAGGTTAAACATTAACTGTGCAAAAGTGAGCAAAACACAAATTAAGTGCACAAATATTATCCTCATGTTTATTTTTGGACAGTGAAGTCAGTAGTGTAATTTATTTATTTTTTTTCACGTTCGCCTAACACGCGAATGGTCACCGGTTCGAAACCGGGCGGAAACAAGGTTTTAGCATAAGTTTCCGATACAGATTGAAGAACATCTGGCTCTTCCCAGTTGGTTGGTTCTTTGGAGGTTGATTTTAATAGAAGGCCAGTCATTTTTTAAACAGTCTGATACATGTGTTTCTTTGTCAAAAGTTGTTGTCATGTTGGTCTCTGAAAATCACCTTGCTAATTCCTGTGATGAAACTACAGAAAGTTTTTTTTTTTCCTCAGAAAAAAAAAATGTACAAACTGATATATGCTAAATGGTTTACCATTTTTTTTAAAATCATGCTTTGTTTCCGCCCGGTTTTAAACCGGGGAACTTTTGCATGTGAGGCGAACGTGATAACCACTACACTATGGAAACTCTGATGGCCAGAAGCCATGTCACTGAAAAAAAAATTGTGCGCTACAAACACTTCTCACTAGCTTTATACAATAATTATTTATTATTGTTACATTAATTATTTATTATTGTTATTTTATTATAAATTTTTTCACAAACTTACTTGATTGCTTTATTATTCTTGGCATTTTATATGTTTATTTTCTTGAACCCCTTCAGGAACAGTGGCAGTAGCTTAGGTTTCCATAGTGTAGTGGTTATCACGTTCGCCTAACACGCGAAAGGTCCCCGGTTCGAAACCGGGTGGAAACAAACTTTTCAAAATTGTAATTTGTGTTATTTTTATGGGGCAAAAAAGAACTACAGATCTGAGGATACAATTTGTTTTTCCCCTGCTAATGAATTTGATTTATTCTTCCAGGAAAATTAATTGTCATGGTGTTGTTGTGTGATGGTTGTGTGCAGGGCTTTACATTAACAGCCGCCAAATGCAGGTAGATTTTAGCTGTGGCGAGTTAAACAGTCACCTCCACTAGCCACTTTGGCTGGTTGAAAATCATTTTTAAATTGTAGTTTTCTTAAAAGCAGGGTTCGACAATAAGAATGGCCCAATATTCGTGCAAATGCGATCTTAGAATCGAGAAGCAGCATGACTGACAAATATAATTGTGTTCGTGCGGGCAAAAGAAAGCCGGTTGATTACCGAATGAGAGCATAATCACTCGCGCCAACAGCTGATGTGATGCGCGCGACTGTTTAAAACACGTGCGCGCTCCCGTTTCCTTGCTTGAAACAACCCATAGATATATACACTAGATATCACATAGGGACCCTGAGCATGCGTCAATAGCGCCGCCACATTGGTACAGTGCTCCCAGGACCAATGTCATTCAACCGCACTAGTCAAGACAGTGTGCCAATAAGAAGATGCTGGACTTTAGCGCAATGTACGGATGTAGCAACGAGCAAACAAAGAAAACAAAGCATAAAGGCAGAACATTTCATAAGTAAGATTTAGTTTTTTTATGTTTTTGTATGTTATGAACTTTTGTGCTTAACAAGTAACGTTACTAATGATAATACAGTCTCTTACTACACTTGCATAAGGCAAAGTAGCACCAACTCACACTAAATTCTAAGCTTATGCTAGTTTTGTTGAATAAAATAAGCAAACAATGTTATGATATATGACAACAAGATGCTGTGCTGCCAGAAACTTGTATTGTTGTCGGCTGAGTGAACGAGTCGTTCATAACGGAGATTCATTCACAAACGAATCACTCCCTCCGTCAGAATGAGAAGTGAAAGCAGGAGAGGGGGTGTGTTTCAGGACATGGATTAGATCAAATTAAACAGGGAAAGATGATAATGCATTTCCATGCACACAAACAAATACTCGTTGTCGGCAATGCCCGTGCGGTCACATCAATCAATGTAGAAAAGTGATGTAAAATTATAATATTTTCATTCATTCATTTTCTTGTCAGCTTTGTCCCTTGCGGGGTCGCCACAGCGGAATGAACCGCCAACTTATCCAGCACGATTTTACGCAGCGGATGCCCTTCCAGCCGCAACCCATCTCTGGGAACTTCCACACACACACATTCACACTCATACACTATGGACAATTTAGCTTACCCAATTCACCTGTACTGCATGTCTTTGGACTGTGGGGGAAACCGGAGCACCCGGAGGAAACCCACGCGAACCCAGGGAGAACATGCAAACTCCACACAGAAACGCCAACTGACCCAGCCCAGCCGAGGTTCGAACCTGCGACCCAGCGACGTTCTTGCTGTGAGGCAACAGCACTACCTACTGCGCCACTGGGTTGCCCATTATAATATTTTGTAATTTAAAAAAATATTTGCATATGGACCACCGGGGAAAACTCCCGATCATAGATATATGTGTATTTCTCTGGCTTTGGATGGCCACAGTCCTCCACTTCACTTTGGTCCCGCGTTCATTTCAAAGGAGCGCTACCCTGTACTAAAATGGCGGCTCTATTGACGCATTCGTTCTAATACACAACAGCAGGGTAGGGGACATCTAATGTAAATATCTATGGAAACAACCGTGCCTGAAAACGCAACTGGTGTGATCGATTCTCTTTCACATAGACTAGACTTGTTCATGCACTCACAGTCCTGCTGCTTTCAAGAGCTCCATATTGGTCTTTTTGTAAGCAGCACCGGTTGCTTTCGCTTTAACCATTATTTAAACAGGATATAGGATATTAACTTTCCATTTATGTGTAGTTAACTGGTGTTAACTTTTTTTTTTTTAAGAAATGTTTTGTTAAATAAAATGTATAGTATACCGTTATATTTTGCTTGTTTTGACAAATTATTTAAAATTTGTGGCTAAGAAATAATTATTTATTTATTTTTAGTGTGGTTAGAGATAAATTTGGTAAATCCTTTGAGCTCTGAAAAGTCATGTGAAATAAAAACTAATTGTAATACAACATTATGAAACCATGACCCATGTGCTCATGCTCACTGAGCAAGCTCATACACAACATACACAAAAAGTAAAATGAATTAGGAGGCATGTGGACATTCCACAAAATCTAAATCAAGTAATTTTCGCATGTCAAAATCATATTTATGCATATAAAATATATTTTCCCAACAACAAAATTGTGGTTAGTCAAAATTGCGAGTGGCAAGTAATGTTGGAAAACTACTAGCCACACTGGCTGGTGATCAAAAAAGTTAAATGTCAAGCCCTGGTTGTTTGTGATTAAGTAATTAATTAATTGTTTCTGATAAAATGTGCTTGGATTTAAAATAAAATAATTATGACGGTCATACATCTATGTATATACTGTATAAAACTCATCACTTTAAGAGGCATTTGAACTTCTATTTTAGCTTTCACATGTTTTAATGCTGAAAACAACAAGTTCTACTTTTTCTTTTTTTATTATCACTTACAATAAAAGAATGGTAATGACATTTCCAACCACCAGATTCATCTAAATTAAGATTTTTCTAACTGGGTTAGCAATATAAAAGCTTGTACTTACATAGTATGCGATCCACCATTTCCTGACTGTTGTGTGGTAGTAATCAATCTGGACTCTAGAAACCATGTCAAAGTTCAAACCCTGTTTGAAGAGCTATTTTCAGTAAGGCTCTCATTTCAAAAAGCCACACTTTGTTTCCGCCCGGTTTCGAACCGGGGACCTTTCGCGTGTGAGGCGAACGTGATAACCACTACACTACAGAAACTGACAGTTCAGCACTCCTACTCTCATGTAGCACTACAGTGTCAAGCAGAAGCAGTAGTATAGGAGGAAACCTGTGAAACGAAATGTGTTTGAAGGACTTTTTTTTTGCTACTTCTCAAGTTAGCAAACGGTTATCTAAGCCATTAGTTTGTTATAAACGTTTATACCTCCAACTACCATAATATGTGTAGAAATTAAATACAACATTTATTGTAATCATTGTGCTTCAACTGTTACTAATTCAGTGGTACTTACAAGACAGACCAGTTTATGTTTCCATTATTCAGGTTAAGAAGAGGGACTTTTTTCCCCTGCTGTTGTACACTTGATTGTTTATTCTCTGTCCAAGCCCTTCCATCTTGCTGAGCACTAATGAACAAAAGCAGAGAGACACACATGTTAAAACTGACACATACAGTACTATGCAGTATAAGACCACAAAAGTCTTAGGCCACTAGTATTTTCACCAAAAAAAGGTTAAAGTCGGCTATTTCTATATTTTTTCTGTAGTATGTCAGTTTGAGATAGCAATTTACATTTCCAAACATTAGCATGCTATACTTAGCATACTGCTAATATCATTAAGTACAATGTTGATATTTAGCAATGTTCTTGGCATGTGTTCTGTTTTAGAACATTGCTAGCATATTTTAGCAATAATTTTAATGCTATTAACATATTTAGCACAAGGTAAGCATGAATTACCATCTTGCTAGGAAATACATAACATGCCTTACATTTTGCTAGCTATTAGCGTTGTTACTATGTTGTAACATTGTGTGATCATAAAATTGCACACTGTTGACACACGAGAAACATGTTTCATCACACTACTATTGTGAATTAGCATGTTGCTAGCATGTTTAACATGTTGTTAATATACATTAATATGTTTTAGTACATGGCTAGCAATGTTGTTAGCATGAATTTCACAGGCTGCTGGCATTTTTCTAACATGTTGAAAGCAGTTGTTTATATATTGTGTATAGTTGTTTTAACATTATTAGCATGTAATAAAAAATGTTATAATTTTTTATAACATGGGTAACTTTTTTGATTATATTAATTAACACATTATAGCATTTTTTAGTACATAAAGACAGAAAGACTGAATGAAATTGAAATTACCATGTTACTACCATGGTTAAACAAGGTGTTCAAATGTTCTGGGCTGGTTGCTAGGATTTTCCAGTGATGAATGATTGCTGGCTAGCTAGATAGATGAAGATCCTGCAGGCAGGGGCATACTGGCCATAGGGACCTCCAGGACATGTACCAGTGGCCTGATGGTCAATCTGGCCTGTCATCGGTCCCCCCACCCGCGCTTCACTTACTGATCTCTCCCTAAATGTCTTAAACATAAAATAAGCATTGGGTGGTTAAAAACACTGCATAATTGTGATCATATGACACGTCTTTCTTTGGTTCAGCGCCAGCCATTGTGCCAAAGCTCAGTTTGAATTTTTCACGTAATGCTTGTCAAGCTGGATAACAAGTAAACACTAGCACCAGGGACATTACGTTACTCACTTCAAAACGCAAAAAAGTAGGATTCTGTAGTGATTTACCCTGCTGTTGCTCCCTTCCTTTTCAGTAAAGACTCATTTCCTCCGGAAAACACCTTTAAGGAAACCCACCACATCCCGAATAACCTACCACAACTTCTTCTGTCATCATTTTATTTTACAGGAAAGTCTAAATGCTTTCATACATGTGATTTGAATGACACGAGAGTTGATCTCTCTGTGATCATTACAAATTTAGAATAATCTACCTGTAAAAAAAAAGTATTAATCCGCAGGTCATGTGTGTTATGAACCATGAGTTGTGATTCGTAAGAATCACGGATCAACCATGATCCGGTACACCCCTAGTAATAGTGTAAATCCTGCACCCCACCGCCCAACCACTAAGCATACAGTAGTCACTTTAGGACAAAGCGTGTGAGAGAGTGAGACCAGCGATCCTTGCATGCATAAAATATTGCACATTATGACAAGTTTTGCTTGCTACACAGCTGAAAACATGCTCGATATAATAAAATTTTTTATTGGGAATTGTAGTATTATAAAGTACTATAAAGTTTTCTAACTGGCGAATGACATATTCTAGTGGGTTGTCTACTGTCATCTTTTTGGTGTGTGTGTGTGTGTTCGTGATTTCAGGAGGCATGGCTTTGGATGGCAGGTCGGGGACTATGTTTTCAAAGATATGGTTTCTAACAGATAGCATTTTGGCAGATCACATACTGCACCTTTAACTAGTAGATGAGTATGTTGGCTTGTTCAAGACTTGGGCCCTCAAGTTATTTTCAGATCACCCATCAACAGTTAACCTCTGATATAGAAATTGGGAAGAGAGGAACCAGTTTCTGAGAATCCTGTCATATGCTGTAAATTTTTGACAGTGGGCAGAACCAAGCTTTGTGCGAGGTAACTTGGCCCCTCAAGCATCCGACAGGCAAAGTGAGCTGCTCTAATAGGCTCCAGCTGCCTGCGTCTCTGCGCTGGGGGAGAAGTGGAGGTGTTCTCTCGAGCAGAGCACTCAACTAATTACACTTCTGTTAAGTGCTGTGATTTCATGCTGATAGATGACCCAGATTTCAGTTTTATGGAACAAATTTGTTGTGTGAAACAGTTTTTCTGTAGACCAAGTGGTTCTTAACTTTTGTACTTTTTTGAAATTTTTTTAAAGCCTCCTGTAACATTTATTAAAAGAACTATATATTAATACATAACATATTATTCGCAGAGACTAGAAGTGTAGGTTTAAGTAATTCTGTTTATTTCCAGACGTTTCAAGAACTGTTTGTATTGGAGGAAAAAGAAAATAAATTAAATTTCAGTTGATTAAAAAAAAAATAGGATTAAATCGCTGTAGACATTTACAACTTTTTACTTTAGTCAATAAACAAAACCATTTTGCCATGAGTATGTCAGGGCATTAAATCGCGTTTAGTCTTTTGAACAATAAGTTGCTGGCTGCAATTCACTTAATGACCACTGGTGTTACAATCACTATAAAACATGCACAGAAAATCATTAAAGGGGTGGTCCACTACGATCTCATATTTTATACAACAGTTCTGTCTGGTTCTTGAATCTGATTGGCTGATAGCCGTGCAATATTCTGCAATATCAGAACTCGTACAGCCTATTCACTCTTATGTATTACTCTGCAGACACAAGTGGCAAGCAGAGGACTACAGTTTGACAAATATTGCAGCTGTTGGACAACATAATGTACTTTTGAGGGTTTTTTAGTCGAGAATGTAGTTATTTTGTAGCAGAGTAAAGATGGTTGATGTTGTCCATCCACAATATGGCGACAGAGACCACATAATAAGCCCTTAGAAGAGAAAAATTTAGCATGAAACTGCAAACTACAGCTGATCAAATCATTATAAATCTGGTAAGCAACATTCTAGGTCGATCTCTCTCTTTTGTATTTTGTAGTGTTGTATTTATTTTTATATGTTTTTTATTTATTTAATCTGCTAGTTTTTGCTTTGCTTTGATTTATCTATGGTTCATTTTTGTGATCTCCCGATTGCAACAGAGAAATACTGAGAAATGTCTGTAGACCAGGGATGGGCAAACTTGATCCTGGAGGGCCGGTGTCCCTGCAGACTTTTGCTCCAACACTAGTCAAACACACCTGAACACACTAATCAGTGTCTTCAAGATCACTAGAAAGCAAAATCAGCTGTTTTGTCATCACTTTAGATATTACGCTAGAGAATCATTCAAATACTAGTTCTAAAATGACGTTGGTGAATTAGTAACAGTTTCTGCTGTTCTGATGTCAGCTGCAGATGTGAATGAATGGCGGAAGAAAGTAGTTCCTCATACAAAAGGATTTTGAGACTCTCCGTGTCTTTTTTATTCTGATTATATCGTCGAATTGTTGTATAAACGCAATATCAAACTCGTAGCAGTGCGATGTGGCTGTATATCGTCACTAGTGGGACACAACGCATGCCTCCCACCAGTGCCGATATACATCCACATCTCACTGCTACTCGTGTGATAATGCTCATTTAAACTTTAGTTGATGTGTAATGTAGCTGTGTGAACATAAACAACATCTCTGAATGTAAGAAGTTCAAAGAGAGACATGGATTTTTACAGAGTTAGCTTAGCAAAGCCTACAGTGAACGAAGTTTGGGGACTACAAAAAAATACATCCGGGCTAGTGAGATCACAAACCTTTTAGGTTATGCGCATTCACCACATGCATAAACCCCGCGCAGCGAAGGGGCGTGGCCAGAGGCGCTGTAATGTTACAGCAGAGAAAGCTAAAATACCGTCCAAACGCTGCTATTTCCACAGTGCGTCTTTTGTTTCTGTATTTGGGCTTCCAAAGGACACGACACAAAGAGGGTAATGCTTACAATTTAATTTATGTTCCAGAGAATTATAAAAAAGATATAGCTCTAGCATTTGACAAAGGAGAACTTCCAGAATATATCCCAGTTTAGTGCTGGATTCGGCTAATGACTCCTCAAAGAAGGAGCAGCTCCAGCCATAATAGCAGAAGCTGTGGATTGAGACCCACAACCTGTAAGTATTTTTATTTGTTAAAATTGATCTATTACATGCATAGTGTCTAGCATTAACTGTATGTTGTAGCAAGGACTTAAACGAGAATGTGAACAACAGGAAATGCTTTTTGGCACTGTTAACAATTTAGCTACAAATTCATATTTATCAGTCAAACCGCTGTAAACAGCCACAATCTTCACCAGCGCTGCAGTGTCTCTCTATGCGGACGTTTTCCCTGCGTTCTACATCCCAAATAACAAATTCACAAAAGATATGTGAATGTTTCATATTACTTACACAGGCTTATTCTGAATATATGTGAAAGACACTTGTCAAATTTTATTTTAGAGAGCAGGCGTGAGGTTCAGCTGTGTCCTCTTCATTTTATGTCTAATTTAGGCTCAGATTGACATGGCAACACTGACTAACAGTATTTACACAGCAGAGGCAAAGCTCGTGCTAGTAGAGACGTTTTTTTTTTTTTTGACATGGAGCTTCCTGGTGACGTGAAGCCGATCCGCGAATCACAGCACATTATGTTAGCTGACCAATCAGAGATTCTTGAGGGCGGGCTTTCGGAGGAACTAGGAAATATGATTGTCGTTTTCATGTTAGCTGAGTAGCAGTATATAGTTAACGTAAGATATATGAAAAAATAACGTGATTTTTTTTACAAATGAAGCATGAGCACACATTGCTTTGCATCTTAAATACAACTAAGCCTTAAAAACACACTCTGGACCACCCCTTTAAACGATTATCAAAAGTACCCTCCAATGTCCTTTGTTTAAAAAGTTCAATGCACAAATCTTTGTGTTTGGTATTGATTGTTTTCACTCAGAAAAACATTTCAGATAGGCAGTTATCCCATTCAGAATACAGCAATTATCGTATCGTATGTAGACATGGACTGGTAAAAGATTTTGACGATATGATAACCTTGGATAAAAATCACGGTTTCACGGTATTGTGATTACTGCTCTAAACTATGTTCTTTTTAAATGTCTGGGTAAAAAAGAAAAACATTTTTCCCCTTTGAACACAATATATTTTATTTTGAGAAACTTAAAATATTTTGTAACAGTAAACATGTCCGGCTAAATAATTCAAATAAATAAACGACTTCTGCTGTCTTTGTTAGATCCAAAAACACAGATTTCTTTACACTTTTTAAAATGGCATCTTTGGATATCATTTCTGCTGGAGATGCTGTTGTCCTAAAAAAAAAAAAACATTAAAAAAAATCGTACATATACCGTAGGAACGATATAGCAGAAAATTTTGACGGGTTTAAAACCTTGACTTTTCCAAACCGCGGTAAACCTCGAAAACGATTATCATCCCATGCCTAATAAATTTCCAACAGAAATGGTAGTAAACATATACTCCTGTTCACCACTGCAAGGACAAAATGACTGTATCCTCATTAATGTTTCACAAAAGAAAGAAACTCATACAGGTTTGAAACGAAATGAGGGGAAATAAATAATGACAATTTTCTTTTTTGGTTGAACTGTTCCTTTAAAAAAAAAAGAAAGAAAAGAAAATAGTCCAGGAACCGAGGCCACTAAAAGTAGGCGGTCACTGTGGTGCTATACTCAGTCATGCACTCTTCTGCTCACGTACACTTGTTCATCGATTCACTTCTCTCTCTTTCTTTATTCATCTCTTACCAGTCTCTTTTGGCCCACCTGTAGTAGAAGACTGCCTGAGTCTCGACGATGCTGGATAGAGGACAGGTGAAGGACAAGGGGACATTTGTGATGCTGAAGTCCTTTTTCACATGATGATGAACACTATGGAGAGACGCGTCGGTAGGTTAATGAAACTCTGGATCAACTCTACTGTTATATGTACATACAGTTCAGCAAGTCTGTTTGTTCAGGAATGCATTATTTCCAGTGAAAGCTGTAAATCAGTATGAGGTGACAGGTTTGGATTACAGTTGAAGAAAAGAAAGCTGGTCTCTGAAAACTAAGTTGTATGTTTGCACACAACTTTCAAAACAGCATTTTTTTTGTAGCTGGAGCCACCGGAAATGTAAGGATGAGGTAAACGTGTATGGGATTCATTTTCTGTGTGGAGAACAGACTTTTGTAATGCAACAACTGTATGTATTACATGATGGAATGTATTAAAATGAATGGACTTTCAGTAGCACATCTTACATTATGTATTTTAAATGGCTTCATATGTTAAATACAATTATTTTGGCTTATTATTTTTTTTTTCAAACGAATGAGCAAATTACTGAATATGAAGGAATTATGAATAATATTCAAATAATGGTTTTCACAAAATTGAACAAAAAAATTCCCAAAACGTCCCATTTTGTTCTTTACATCAAATTAAATGACCAAACGTGATGTTATATATTAAAATTCATATTAAACACAAGTGTCTACTATATTGTTTCAAATAGCTTTGTCAAAATAAGATTTCAATGGATTATATTTTTAAAATCATCTATTTAAATCACCTACAGTTGAATTTATACCCCCCCCCCCCCCAACCCTCCATTTGAATTTTTTTTTAATATTTCCAAAATGATGTTTAACAGAGCAAGGAAATTTTCACAGTATGTCTGATAATATTTTTTCTTCTGGAGAAAATCTAATTTGTTTTATTTCGGCTCGGATAAAATCGTTTTTTAATTTTTTTAAAAACATTTTAAGGTCAAAATTATTAGCTTCTTTAAGCTATATATTGTTTCCAATAGTCTACAGAACAAACCATTGTTATACAATAACTTGCCTAATTACCCTAACCTGCCTAGTTAACCTAATTAAGCCTTTAAATATCACTTTAAGCTGTATAGAAGTGTCTTGAAAAATATATAGTAAAATATTCTGTACTTTCATCATGGCAAAGATAAAATAAATCAGTTATTAGAAATGAGTTGTTAAAACTATTATGTTTAGAAATTTGTTGAGAAAATCTTTCTGTTAAACAGAAATTGGGGAAAATAATAAACATTGGGGCTAATAATTCAGGGGATAATAATTCTGACTTTAACTGTATATGCTGTAAGACATCACCTATATGCGGTAAGATTGCAGGTTTACTATGTCTGTATATAATACCTTATCTTTGATTGTAACTTTAGCTTAATTTGATTGTGAAGCAATCATGTCCACCTTTTGTAAAGCTGCATTGAAACAATTATTTATACAAATAAAACTATTATTATTATATTAATGTAAAATATTGTGATCTCATGAAATGTTTCTTATTGTAATTATATTTAAGACTTTCTTGGGTTTATTATCTACTGTTAAATTGAGTGAAGTTTTATAAACTAAATTTGAGAGGATCACATGTTATGATTGATCGCGGTCTCACATCAACAATCATCACTAAATCAATCTGAATCCAAGCCTAAAGTAAATAGCCCATTTTTGAAGAATCCTATATCCACCCCTTTTCCACTTTTACCAGAGGAGATCTGAAGACCTACTTGATCTAAGTGTAAACTAAGTGTGTACTCCTAAAATGACATTTAGGGGGTGTGCAATTCATGCAAAATGTGTTATATTCATTATTTTATGCTTTAATTTTAATTTTTTATTAGGACACATTCTAATACAGGCCCGTAGCCAGGGGGGGTTTGGGTGGTTCCAAAGGCCCACCCCTCACTGACAAAGTCCAGTATTTGGCCCCTATATACATTTGTCCCTTTTTTGACAGTATGCCATCACAAATTGTGAAAATAACTGATAAAAGAAGGCTTTAAGACAAATTAAATGTTTAATTATTCAAATTTACAAATTCTGAGTGAGGAAATGAGCTGGCCAGTGTGTTATTTACCTACAGGCTACAATTTTTTATGTAATTAGTTGGTTTTTAATAGGTTTTAACAGATTCCCTTTTTTTTTTAATGATGCATGATAATAAATTTGGATTTTAAAAATAAGTATTTTTTCATACTTCTTTATTCTAATTTTTAATGTGAAATTCTATTCTCATATCATTATTTATAAAATTGTAATAGCTTACAGTTTAAACGCACATTTCTAAATAAACACTTTGTGGTAAAATAGTATTGTAAGCACTTTAACAAAATTGTAGGAATATTTTTGTTGCTTTAAAAGTGTGGTTATGATCACCATCAGACAAGCTAATGCAGCAAAGATTAGTGCTTAAAATGTTACTAAAATGCATTATTTGAATAATTTAATAGAAATTGAGGAGAATGACTACAAAAAGCTCCACATTTTGAGAAAAAAAAGAACCATCCCTTTCGATAGGCTGGCTACGGGCCTGTAATACACACAAAAAATGTAAAGGATATTTTATTATACCTTTCCCTAGCTTCCAGTCTTAAACTGAGGGGACACCGCCCACTTTTGCTTTTATGGGCAGTTCTCCACTGGGATTGGCCGGCCTAAATGACTGACACAAGTCACATTACAGCCCTTAAATCCTCTGCCACAGGACACATAGCACTGCAGGAAACAGAAAAGAGTTAAAGTGAAGAATTGCTTGAGGAACAAGCCTAATTAATGTGCCATTTGAGGTGATTAGGTCTGATTTTGAATACGATTGGTGTACTGTATGTATGGTGGATTAAATTGTGTTAATCATTCTCATTTAATTAATGTATTAGCATTGTAATGGCATGTGGAAAATAATAGATTTACAGTGTAAGAAGACAGCAACATGATATATGAAAATGTAAGCAGCAAAATCATTTGTATGTTAGGTTTACTATTAATTATTTGCAGTGCAAATATGTGACCCTGAACCACAAAACCGTAAGTGTTTTTGTTTGTTTGTTTTTACCTGAAAGCTGTTAAATTAGGTTTCCATTATTGTTTGTTTTGCTAGGAAAGAACAACTATTGACCAAAATGTTGTTGACCAAAGAATTGAGGGCTCAAAAAAAAAAAAGAAATACTAAGAAATTAGCTTTTAAAATTGTCTAAATAAAGAGCTTATTGCTCACTATTAATGAAAAACTGATTTTTGATATATTTACAGTTGGAAAATTACAAATGATCTTTACCTAAAGAGCCCCTATTATGCATTAAAAAGGGTCATGTTTTGGTTTTGGGCAGCAATAGGCTCAGTGGTGGATTCAGGCATGGGCAATATGGGCGATCGCTCAGGTCAGCATCTTGCTGGGGGCGGCACGGGGAGACAAAAAAGTGTCTCAGTAAAAGCTTTGAGATAAGATTTACTTTATGCAAGTGTATAGAGCGGTTATCCAAGAATAAGACAAGGAGCCATTCACATTTGGCGTCTTTTGCACACGCAAGTTTGTTAATCTTTATGTGCAACCGAAACAACACTGGTGAAAACAAATTGACACATGTGCGCAAAAAAAGCCGTTCCCACGCACCTCACACTCGCTGCCCCCTGATCACGGTTGTTTGCGTCGACATGCAAGCTGACAAAACTAAAGTTTATATAATAATATGATGATGATGATGATACTTTGACTAAGCATGGATATGAAGCAGAAAGAAGGAATAATGAGTCAGGGAGGTAACTAAGACATCATAATATTAATTCTCGGCCATGAGTCGGGTTTAAGACAACAGATAATTCTATAAAACATATAATTTTTGTATTCTATTGAACTGTCATGATTAATATATTTATGCAAAAGTCCTAGAATATTACTCCAGTTGTGTCTTTACATTGTTTTTCAGTTACATTTAGGATTGATATATGTTATTTTTTAGAATAATAGTTGAATAATAATAATAGTAATAAACAAATTGTTATATTTATTGAAAATAAATATACAGTTGAAGTCAGAATTTTTAGCCGCCCTGTATATTTTCCTCCCCAATTTCTGTTTAACAGAGAGATTTTTTTCAACACATTACTAAACATAATAGTTTTAATTTATTTCTAATAACTGATTTATTTTATCTTTGCCATGATGACAGTAAATAATATTTTACTAGATATTTTTCAAGACACTTCTATACAGCTTAAAGTGACATTTAAAGGCTTAACTAAGGTTAATTAGGTTAACTAGGCAGGTTAGGGTAATTAGGCAAGTTATTGTATAATGATGGTTTGTTCTGTAGACTATTGAAAAAATATATAGCTTAAAGGGGCTAATAATTTTGACCTTAAAATGGTTTTTAAAAAATTAAAATGCTTTTATTCTAGCCGAAATAACACTAATATTTCATTTTTCAGAAGAAAAAACATTATCAGACATACTGTGAAAATTTCTTTGCTCTGTTAAACATCATTTGGGAAATATTTAAAAAAGAAAAAAAATTCAAAGGGGGACTAATAATTCTGACTTCAACTGATATATATATTTAACTGTATTTATAATATTTATTTTAAATGTATATATTTAACATATATATTAAAATATTTTAAATATATATATAAAGTCAACCACACAGTGTATTTCTTGGGGGAAGGGGGATGTTTGGGGTGGTTTCGCCCAGGGTTCCATTTAAACTAGAACCGCCACTGAATAGGCTGATATGTATGCAAGGTCAAAAAAACACTTTTATTGTCTTATAATATGCATTTGTTTTTACCTAATTATCCCAACAACTCCCATATGATTCGTGAACCCCTCCTTAGCGCAAAGCTAATCTGCGCTTATTGGTCCGATGACGTAGTCTATTGCGATTGGTCAACTGTGTTCAGCGTGAGACAGAGAGAAGCGCCCACCACGGCTTATCAACATTGTTGAAGTAGTCAGAGTGCAGAGTGTATGTGAGAGCCCAATGCAGGAGTGCATTGCAGTTTAACACCAGCATATTGCTCTATTCCAAACCATGACACACATCCAGTATTAATTCACACAGTGGCAAAAGCTGAACTATTTTGAAACTTGACCGACCCACGTGTGTAGGAACAGCTGATGGTGGCCATAGGAACGATAAACAGCAGTGGATCGCAAGCTCAGAAACCCATTTAAATCAGTAAATAAACTCACGGTTCGGTTCGGTTACGATTATCATGCCATCGATTCGGTTCAATTCGATATCTCGGTGCATCATGGTGCATTGACGATTCTTTCCATACACAGTTTTATATTTTCTTCACAGCACAGCAATTCTTGTATTAAAATGTATAAATATATTTATATACTATTTGTAAAACAATTTTGTCCTTTAATACGAACAGTCAGATATATAAACTGTACCTTTAAACAACACCAGCATTTATAGCAAATAAACAAATATAAATATCCCGCTCGCTTTCTGAGCCTTGTCTACCAAGTTCTTTCTTACACCCCTTTGATTGGTCACACGCTCAACAGAAAGGGCTGTGATTGGCTCTTACATGCTGGCGCTCTTCACAGATGCACTCATGGGCCACAGTGAGAGAGATGGAGATTACTTTCATTCTCTTACTCGCCATGAAATAGGGGCTTCTGCTGTAAGTGTCAGTGAAAAACTGTCCAGCAAACACACACGCAGTGAAATTCTGCACAGTTTCTGAGTTAAGTAGTTGAAGCGTTGTAAATACTCGCGCTCGCCTCCCTCGCTATAGTATGCTACCGCGACATAGCACATATGAGATAAATGACGTCAGTACATAATAACCGGTTATGATTATTACTGAACCGATACCGAATTGTCCACGTCTGCATCCCGGTGCACCGAAGAAACAAATAATTTTGAAACCCCTACTTCACAGCCTCATGTTTGGGTAGGGAAAATAGCACTAACTTTCCCTTACACTTCAGAGCACAGCGTCTTCGCGACATGATTTAACCGGGATCTGCCACAGTGGTTGTCGTCCTCTTTCTTTCTGCAGTGTTTGTGGGTGGGGCCTGGGGTTTCAATTTCCCGGGTCTGCGTGTGCAACAAATGGGCGGGGCTTGAGTTCCGTATCGACGTCAGGTCGACACTGCTAAAGACTCGTTAACCTTCATGATTCAATGAACCACTACGAGTCGACTCTTTTAGATGAATCAATATTTTTAAACACTGTGCACTTTCAGATTTAAGCTTTAGCTGGATATTTCACTTCACTTAGAGATGTGTTACACACTGCATGGAAGGTCATTTTTAAAAACCCATAATAGGGGCTCTTTAGTATTGTAATGATTTTTGGCATTTAAAAAAATCATATTACAACGTATTTTTGTTTATTGGCAAAATATACCCAAGTAATATAAGACTGGTTTTGTAGCTCAGAGTCACATATTAGGATAAAAGACGCAATATTAAGTGTTTCAGAAGTATAATGAAGGCTAGATTTGCTTAGTGAACCAAAGGAACAGTGACATATTTTTTGGCACCATGTTCACTGAGTGAATGAACCACGAGGGGAGCTGATGGGAAAAGAGAGAAAGGCTTCCCTGGACTCCAGGATGAGAGGGAAAAGGATAATCAAAGGGCCTCGTAGAGGGAGGATGGATACGAGGCGACAAGTCTGAAGTTGAACGAGTCCATTCCCAGCATGCATACGCGAAATACATGAGCTGAGAGAACAGAAACTTCCCAATTGGATAATGCTTTCTTTCCTGGGGATATTTTTCAAGAGGAGCCTAGCAGATCAGTGTGTGTTGTATTGAGGGTGATGGAATTCATTTTGAAACCAGAACTGGGGTGGAAAAAAAAGAAGATCTCAAGCAATTGGGTTAACATTCAAATATATATTTGCTTTTATAAATATTTACAGTACCAAAATATATACAATTGGTTCAACTGAATACATATTATACACAATTCAATATTAACATAGGCAGCAAAACAACAAACACAACAAAAAAAAAACTTCATATAAAAATACACATTTATCTTCAAAGCGAGACCTCCATGTACCACTGTCATAACGATCCACTTTAATAATTCATCCAAAGGCCTCGGTGTTGATTCATAATAAATCATACACTTGCTCACTCGGAATTCTACAGCGAGTGTGTGTTTATTCGACCATGAAAAGGCTTCTGTTTTCTTTTAGAGATTCTGTGCTATTACACGTGTGATGAAAGATCAATGTTTTTGAGTTGGTGCAGAAAATAAACTGAATATGTATACTGTGTTTCAATCTTGATGCTAATTTCTCATTGAAAACACAGAATCGCTGTTTTAAATATGTTTACATATTATTAAAATATCTGAAAATGGCCTATAAATCAATTAGATTTGGCAGGACGTTTATTTCAGTGATGATTAAAGGGATAGTTCACCCAAAAATGAAAATGTGGTTTCAAACCTTCTGATGAACACTAATGAATACATTTTGAAGAAAGCTGAAAGGAAAAAAACTCATATAATGGAAGATGTTTCCTGCTTTCTTTAAAATATCTTGCTCAAAAGAAGAAAGTCAAGCATGTTTGGAGCAAGGGTGAGTAAATAACGACTGAATTTTCAGTTTTTGGGTGTGCTATCCCTTTAAGGTATGAAAACCTGGAACACTGCTGTTCAGAGTTGATGTGCCTTGTTAAACAAACGCTCCACTGATTTAATGAGCGCAAATTACCAACATTTACACTCAAAGCAGGGGAATTTACTTCAAAATTCCCTTCATGCAAAAACCACCCACGATTCTGAAACGCACAAGCTTGAACTCATTTCCCAGAGTGGACTGTTTAAGCAAATTTCTCTTAAACCAGCATCAGAAAAATATAATACAAACGATGTAGGAGCATACAGGACTTTTTGGTTCAAAAATGAGCAAGACTTTTGTATATTTGTGACCCAAACCAAATAATCCAATTCATGACATTCCAATGCCGTCAAAACAAATAAGTGTGCCCTTGTTTTTCTTTGAAATCATCGTCCTGAATGATCAGTCCAAACCCGGCAACATGCCTCACTACATTCCAACTCCCGAGAATGAAACCACACACAGATATCCATGCCGAGGAGGCCTCCGTGCTCCATAGGGGCCTTTATTCTTTCCATTCATTTTTCCCATAAGATTAAACCTCTTTCTGAGAAATGCGTCCATTCTGATTAGATGAGGCCAGAAAAGAGCTTCCCAGAGATCAAAGGCCATCCTTGACCCCTTGTGCCCTTGTCATTGTTATTTTGATGCATGTTCACTCGCTTGACTGTGACCGTATCACTGCCATCAGTGCTGGTTAATATCCTGTGCTGAACCAAAGGAAATTGACAGCCGTATAGACTTCAATTTTCCTGTAGGTATTGAAGTGTAAGCACCAAAAAAAACTCCATCCGAGATCATTAAAACAGGTAATATAGACATCCCGTTTACATGAGCAGCAGGATAAAAATCACAACTAGAAGTCTGAGACAACAGATATTACGCTCAGTGATTTTGTACCTTCTTTCATTCATTGCATATTGAACATTTATGCTTATATATATAAAAAAAACATCTTTAGAATAATATAAAACATTCAAAAAGTCTCTAGATTTACAAATCAAGCAGTAATGTTCATTAATTACAGCACGATAGCCTACTTTTTAAAAAATAACACCTTACAGTTGTTTAATTTGACTGTTCGAACATACAATGACACATGTATGGCAGTGGTAATAAATACAAATACATACAATAATATACAGAAATGCTCATGCACACCTTTATCAATACTGCCATTTGATTGAGAGCACATCATTTTCAGTCTGGTTACGGTAACAGACCATGTCATGAAAGGGAATTGCACCACAGACACTGTAGCACCATGGCGTCTTTGGACAATATACAGGTTAGCAATGATACAGTGTTGTGAAAAAGTAAGTACACCCCCTGAAAAGTATCTACTGGATTGGGATTTTGCTGATTTAAGTTGAAGGGATGATTCTCACAAAAAAATGAAAGTCTGATGTTAATATAAACACTCTGCTGAATATTAAATAAGACATTAAGCTGAAACTGTGGTACTTTGCAATGCATAAAAATAGAAGTGAGTGGTTCATATGTACTGTATATTCATCTATACAGACAACATTAAATAAACATATATACTTTTTGGATAGGTTAATATATCTTTTGTTGACTCAACATATCGGGCGCTATCATACATCCGGCGCAATAAGGCGAAAGACGTGTTCGACGTGATTTGTTGCTATTTTCAGACCAGCGCAACCCTTATTTTAACGTTTTGCACCACGTTGTTTAAATTCACCACTTTGTTGGCTCATGGGTGTTCCGGTCTAGAAAGGAGGTGTGTTATGGCGTATTGTTGGCACGTTGCTATTTTGAGGAACTGAAATAGATTGCGTCATTGACCAACTAAAAGCTGGTCTACATTCTAGCGCAGAGCGCGTTAGTTATGCACCTATGCAGGTCCAAACGCTTACACATTGCTTAATACACACAGGACGTACAGCAATACACAAAAATATCTTTACATATGAAAAAAAAATTACGGATTGAAATGTAACAAAAATATTATTTTCTACATAAATATAAAAACCACTACTTCCAAGCCCCCTTCATGCCTCCATGCCTTTTTTTCCAGTTAATTTAAGACAATTTGCTTTTGTATAATGTTGTTATTATTATTAGCATTATTATTTATTATAGGACGTGTTTGGATATATAATTTTTGACCACACTTTGTTATTATTGTTCATTTATTCATTTGCTGGAAATTAGAACTGAATTTAGAAATAGCTTTAAAACAAATCTTTACGCTTAAACTAAATTATTATGTAGGCTAATGGATGTCTTCAGTGGAGTAAATGCAACACCGTTTCCTTATCAACGAAAATAAAGGAGTAAAGAGTAAAAGTAAAGTAAAGAGGCTAAATGGAGGCTCGTTCTTTATCCTCGTGCTGCAGATGGTGTGTTTAACTATTTTCTCGCTAATGAAGCACTCAGTTTTTCCACTTACAAGTCTGCCATGTAAATAGCAAATGTGTCATGGCGCGGAGCAACTGACTCTTAAAGGGAATGGGAGATTTAACTTGGTTAAACTCAAAACACACTCATTAAGAGAATAAGCACAACACTGTTAGACCATGCGCCGCCGCACAGATCGTATTTTACCATCCTTAAAATTGCAAAAGTGGATTCGGACATGCTTTTGCGCCATGTGCATTAGACTTTGCGCCTAGATTGTTAAAATGGAGCCCATCATCAGAAGCCACCTGTATTAATTTTCTGTTGCCTGTAATTGTTGTTTTTTTGCCTCAAAGTCTTTTAGTTGCATTTTATGAATCACTAAAGATCACATTTTAATTAGCCATTATTATTTACTGTTTTAATGATGATCAAAAGTGGGTTAAATTTGTGCATAGCTCATCTATGTAAAAAAAGAACATTTTCTTAGAGAGGTGTCAGGAACCCGATTTATTCAAAGTAATTGGAAGGGATTTTTTTTTTCTTAGAGTGCATGTTAAAAGATTAACTGCAAACTTTCATTTTGGTGTGAACAGTCCCTTTAAAATTCAAACTTTCATTTATTATTTTTAATATACATTTTATAACAATTTGAACCATATTGTGTATGGTGGGAAACATTTTTTCAACACTGTATGTGTCTCTTAAATTTGGTCATCATCTACTATCATATCCATGAGATATAAAAGAACAAATTAAAGGGTTACTTCACCCAAAAATAAAAATTATGTTATCAATTACTCACTCCCATGTCATTCCAATCCCCCAAGACCTTCATCCATCCTTAGAACACAAACTAAGATTAGAGTTTAGATAAAAAATCTAAGAGCTCCCTCACCCTCCATGGACAGCAACGCTCCTGAGATGTTCCAAGTCCAAACCAAAAACATTGTCAAAACTCTCCATATGACTTCAGAGGTTCAACTGGAATCATATGCTCCAAGAACACTTCAAAACTTAAATGAAACGCGTCAATAAAGTATGACATATTTGTCAGCAAACGCAACAAGCAAGCATAGTATTGCCCATAGTAAACATGCTTCCTGATAGGCTTCCTGAAAACATAGGCAAAGTTGTTTTTATAGAATTCTGTCACACAAAGTGTTTTTGGAGCTTTGTATGGTTAAAGTTGAACCACTGAAGTCACACATGGAATGTTTTGAAAGTTTTTGGTTCCTCTTCAAGACTTGGAACATCTCACAGCGGCAAGATGAGAGAGCTCTAGGATTTCATCTAAAATATCTTCATTTGTGTAGTGAAGATGAACGAAAGTCTCAGGGGACTGAAATGACATAAAGCTGAGTAATAAATAACAGAACTTTCATTTCTGGCTG
Source organism: Danio kyathit (assembly GCA_903798195.1). Classification (NCBI taxonomy): domain Eukaryota; kingdom Metazoa; phylum Chordata; class Actinopteri; order Cypriniformes; family Danionidae; genus Danio; species Danio kyathit. The sequence goes on along the minus strand of LR812529.1, from coordinate 22,729,791 downwards.
AACTAACAGTTCAAGCAATAAATTTAGGGACGTTAACATTTTGTATCCACATCCACTAATATGAAGTAGAGAGAACATGGATATAGGGCTCTTCATTGAGAATGAGGTAGACACAAGTAACTGGCCAACAAAACAAACTTACCAAAAAAAAAAAACAAACAAAAAAAACTTGATTTATACACAAAACTAAAATAATAATACTGAAAATAATTCGAAAATAATAACCTAGGAAAAGAATACAAAAGGCTATCAGAACAAATCAACAGACATGAACAGAAGCTACATTTGATTTACGCCACAATTAGTTTTGTATTTACTTCAGTCAGTTACCTTAAATATACAAAAATATAGCAACTATAAACAGATTTTCACAAAGTCTCCCTTGTACTGAAAAAGCACCATCATAAATTGAAAAAAAAAAGGTCAATGGCTAGCTAAGTTTCACGTGAGGTATGGTTAAAAAATTAATAACAAAGAGCAACAGAAACAAAAATAAAACAATATACCAAAGTAAACTGCCTGCATTGTAAATACTATATACAACTGTACTATGTTTTGAACACAAACCACCACAAATACCATCACAATCTTTAGAATTAATGTAAAGTACAGCTGCATTTGGCAAAAAAAAAAAAAACAAGTCAACCAAAGAGATGCTCACTTTTTCAGTTAGGAAATAAAACTTTCAACCAATATCGAACTGCATGTTTTGGTAGGTCTTTAAGTGCAACCTCAAAGCAGCAAAAGATCAAACCGTTAAAGAGTTTCCATTTGTTTTCTTCACGTCTTGGGTGTAAAGAAACCTCGGCCTGTTGTGAGAATGAGAACTTATGAAGGGGAAAAGGGTTAAGATAGTTATGAGCGTACCGAGCTCCATTGGTCTGTGCTCCAGTGAGGGTTAATAGAACAGGACTGAGTATTGCACTGTTCTCGGTCGGGTGGTTTGTCAAGAATTTCACAGCTCAGATCGTTAAAACGCTCCCCGTTGGGACGCTGACAGGCGACCAGCCGGGTCTTTATCCCTCCTCCGCAGGATTTTGAACACTGGGGAGGCAGAAACAGAGCATGAGTGAACGTCTTGCTTCATTAACAGATGTAATCTTTGTTCATTTGCATTTCCTAAAGAAGACTTGGACCACATGGCAGAATGTCATAATGTCAGAGTGTTTTGCTGAGTAGAGACTATTGCAAAGCTTTGTTTGGACTGATTTTGGTTGGTTCTATGCTGTCAAATCTGACACAAAACACTAAAAATATAAAAGCAAAACATTCTAAATATAGAATTTAAATATTTAAAAAATATTATAACCGTACATAATAGAACTATTTTATGGAAGAAAATATGTGGGTCACATTTTACAGGAAGGTTTGATTAGTTAATGTTAATGTACACTGTAAAAATTGTTGTAAAAACTACAGTATAACTGGCAATTTTGGTTGCCAGTAATACTGTAAAACAGGGCTATTCAATTGGCGGCCCGCGGGCCAAACCCAGCCCCTGAGTCAATTTGTGTTGGCCCTCCAAATAGTGACCAAGACATCAAAAATAAATTTAGTTCAGTCGAAAAATGGTCGCTATAGTTATGAAGTGACGTGCGTCTGTTCTACACAGCATGAGCTGCAGTTGAAGGCTGCGCAGAGCGCGAGTCACCTGACATGGTGCGAGCAGCCGAAAACATTTGGATGCCAAAGTTATGCTAGTTTAAATTCTGAGCTTATACCGAGGTTATTACGCACACACATTGGATTAACTATAGCAGTGGGCCATTCACATTTTGCGTCTTTTCCTCACACAAGTTCATTATTTCCAATGGAGACGTGCGCATATTGGGAGTGGTGCACACACGGCTCACAAGTGGACCGACGCACTCGTGACCTCCAGGTGCACACAGTAGAAGTTATCTCACGCTGTAGTGGTGAGAGTTGTGCAAGGCTTTCAGTGCAATGTAAACAAAAGATCTGTCAGATGAATTATTATAAATTATTAAAATGATTATGTATGAACGCAGATAATAACAACAGTTCATTTAAATTCTTAGCTAATATATAGCTTAAATTAACATTAGACAAATACTATTTTTTATTTATTCCTATTTTTATTTATTATTATGTCATTTATTTTCATTGTAAAATTATCACTCATGTTTAAATCAAAAACTTTTTTCATTTAAGTCTAAAGAGAGAAATGGTCTATTGTTTGTTTTTCATAAATTTTTTGTAATGTATTTGGTTACTGAGCAGCAATAAACAACACTTTATAATAAAAGCAGTTTTCTTGTGATTTTCTAAACAAATAGTGTTTTGAATTTAATAAATGCATAATAATGGTGATAACCATGAAACCATGATTATATCTTTAAATCTATAATCTATAGTCTATAATCGTTGCATCCCTAATTGTTACCCAGTTTAAAACATTACATATGAATGTGTCTGAATGTAGCTACTCGAGCAATACACTGATTTTGTATTATTCAAATACAACATTTGAATATGTTTGTAAAATAAAGCCTATTGTACAATGCAGTGATGTTATGTACTAGTACATTTTAATGAAGAAAAAGCCAACGTGGGTGTCTTATGGACCAAAAATACAACATATGGGCTTATATGGCTGTTGTGTCATCACTCGTATTGCAAGTCACATCTCTCCGGCTCCTCGTTTGGGATGCTTTTCATGAACTGGCCCCCATGACAAACTAATTGAATAGCCCTGCTGTAAAATTCATAAGTGTACGGTAAATTAACAATTACAATTGTGCTGTAAAAACTGTTTTACAATTTACAGTGTGCTTGTAAATTGAGGAAAATTAATGAATGAATAGTTTGTAAAGAAAAAACTAATCAAATATCATTCTAAATTCATTTATTCATTCATTTTCTTTTCGGCCTAGTCCCTTTATTAATCTGGGGTCGCCACAGCGGAATGAACCGCCAACTTATCCAGCATATGTTTTACGCAGCGGATGCCCCTCCAGCTGCAACCCATCACTGGAAAAACACCCATACACACTCATACACTACGGACAACTTAGTCTACCCAATCGGTCTACCCGTACCACATGTCTTTGGACTGTGGGGGAAACGGAGCACCCGGAGGAAACCCACGCAAATGCGGGGAGAACATGCAAACTCCGCACAGAAACGGCAACTGACCCAGCCGAGGCTCGAATCAGCGACCTTCTTGCTGTGAGGTGACAGCACTACCTATTGCGCCGCCTATTCTAAATATCAATTTAAAATATTTAAAAATATGAACAAATTTAAATTATATTAGTTAAAAATTGTAATAATAAAAAATTTACTTAACAATGCTTTTACTATTAAAACTAATTAAATTGTATGTAATTTTCAGCATCATTATTCAGCATCCATTGTCACATGATCTTTCAGAAATCATTCTTATATGCTGATTTTCTGCTCAATTCTTTTTTATTTTTGTTATAATGAATGTTAAAAACAGTAGTGCTGCTTCACATATTTTGTGGAAACACTGACATTCAAAAGTGAATTATTATAAAGGAAAAATGAATGAATAAACAAACAAATGAATGAACGAACTCAACATTCATTCATTTTCTTTTCAGCTTAGTCCCTTTATTAATCTGGGGTCGCCACAGCGGATTGAGCCGCCAACTTATCCAGCATATGTTTTACGCAGCGGATGCCCTTCCAGCCACAACCTAACACTGGGAAACACCTACACTCATACACTACGGCCAATTTAGCTTGTTCAATTCACCTATAGCGAATTGTCTTTGGGCTGTGGGGGAAACCGGAGCACCCGGAGGAAACCCACACGAACACGGGGAGAACATGTAAATTCATCACAGATATGGCAACTGACCCAGCCGAGGCTCAAACCCGTGACCTTGCTGTGAGGCGATCGTGCTACCCACTGCGCCACCGTGACACCCGAACTGAACATTGTAATCGTTAATCTATATTGTATGTATAGAGTCACAGTCACCTCACTCCAGCTGCCGTAGAACCACTGCGGACAGGAGCCGGATTCACAGGAGCGCTGCTCAATGGGCTGAATGCTCTCATCACAGCTGCTGGCCGGATATCCGTTCTCATCCTGACACACCACCACACGCCTCTGGAAGCCTCCGGCACAGGTACTCGAACACTGAAAGGAGAGAAACACAAACAACAGATCCATAATCACAGAAGAGCCACACACACACATTCACACCGGACCAATTTCACATCCCATTAGCTTTGATGGAAAATATACGTCACTGGATGAACACTGACCAGCACTGAAGACTTTGATGACAAAGATCATGAATCAAGAGGATTTCTTTGTTTTGTGGAAAACACTGCAACTTAATAACTCAATCAGTTCAGAAATCATCTAATATACTCAGGAAACAAATATTACCATTATTAATGATCACATTCTTTGATGAGCTCAAAAGAAAAACATTTATATCAATTGTAAATCTTTTTAATATAATAAATGGTTTACAGTCAACTTTGACCAATTTAACACAGCCTTGCTGAATACAAAATGTTACTTTTTTTCAATAGTCTACAGAACAAACCATCGTTATACAATAACTTGCCTAATTACCCTAACCTGCCTAGTTAACCTAATTAACCTAGTTAAGCCTTTAAATGTCACTTTAAGCTGTATAGAAGTGTGTGGAAAAATATCTAGTCAAATATTATTTACTGTCATCATGGCAAAGATAAAATAAATCAGTTATTAGAAATGAGTTATTAAAACTATTATGTTCAGAAATGTGTTGAAAAAATCTTTTACTCCGTTAAACAGAAATTGGGGAAAAATTCTGACTATATATATATACATACATACATACATACATACATACATACATACAGTATAAAGGCTTTAATAGGTTATTTAGGTTAATCAAAGTAAAATTCTACAAGTAGGGTGACACGGTGGCTCAGTGGTTAGCATTGTTGCCTCACAGCAAGAAGGTTGCTGGTTCGTGTCCCGACTAGGTCAGTTGGCATTTCTGTGTGGAGTTTGCATTTTCTCCCCGTGTTTGTGTGGGTTTCCTCTGTGTGCTCCAGTTTAAATAAACTAAATTAGCTGTAGTGTATGAGTGTGTGATTAAGTGTACTGGAAGAGCATCCACTGCGTAAAACATATGCCAGAATAGTTGGCGGTTCATTCCGCTCTGGCAACCCCTGATAAACACAGGGACTAAGCCGAAGAAAAATAAATGAAAATTCTACAATATGATTGAACTGTAAAGTTATTAATGCACTGTAATGCAGAGTTCCACACAATTTATTCATGTTGTCCCAACACAAATCGATTAAGTTAACTTAACACTTTTAACAAATTTATGTGGATTAAACACAAAAACATTTAGTTGTCCCAATGAAATCTCAAGAATTGTGATTCAGATTATTTTAAATAAGTAGTTGGAACAAGCAAAACAAATATTTTTTTGAGTGTGACGTTATTTTTAATTATATAATATATAAGATAAAGAAATAATTTAATATTGTTTTTTTTTTTCTTTACTTTCAAACGATTAAACCCAGAGCTTTTATTTTGATGTAAAACTACTATTTTGTTTTTAAACAATACAACTTTTTGATGACAGCTGATTCATAAACTATTGTTGTTTTGATGTTTGATGCATCTTGCATTTTACATTAGCATTATACGTGACTCAGAGACATCACTTCATAGCATTTGTAAAGATGGGAGTTCATGTGAATCATTTTAATGTGAACTCATTTTTGTACATATTTCATTCATATTTTTGTACTTATTACAGAAGCACAATGTAGCTCTAGATATTTTATAATCTCATAAAACCATATTACATTGTCAGGCACTGTTCAAAGTTATAATAAAAAAGTTACCAGCCTGGTAAGGATCCTAACTCGCATTTGAGGCTTGGTGAGTGTTCATTTTAGTCCCTGGCTATAAAGGAAGCACTTTTCAAAAGATCTAAAAATACCTATTTTAAGACAAAGCGGAAGAGCTTCCCAAATGCTGCTCAATATTTAGCTGTAGTTTAAATCCTACGCTATTTAAAGTGCTGATATCACAAAGGAAGCGGCAGCATTTATCAGGAAGAGGAAATGGTGCTGTCTGGATGATTTGGAGAGTTCGTGTGCTGATGACATCATGACCTTAGACTTCATAATGTTCCTCAGATTGCTTCTAATATTTGAATTACATCGAATTCCATGCACATCCAGAGACATAATCAATTTAAGATCATTTTCTAAGGTACTTACCGCCCCCCATGGTCCCGTCCTCCACTGCTGAGCCTGGAGTCTGCCAGCTCTGTTGCGGTCAGTTCGTCCTGGAAGAGCTGTTTTTTTCCGAAAATCGGGGTTGGGTGAAAAGCCCCCGTGGTCGCTGGAGCGGGATGGACACTGGGGCATGCCACACTCCTGCTCTGCCGCTGGTTTGTCATCTAGGTCACACTCACTCAGTTCCACAACCTGATCGCTGATGTTCATACACACTACTTGCCGTGTAGTCGTACCCTGACCACAGGATACGGAGCACTGCAAACATAGATACATACTCATGATTACACAGAAAACACATGGTAAAATCATATACGTATTAAGATAATAGCCTACCACGCGTACATTTTTTTTGGAATTTATAAGAGTTTTTACTGGTTTTCAAATCTCTTGTTCATTAAGGGGCTGTTCACATATCGCATCTTTTGCGTGCGCAAGTTTAATATTTCCAAAGGAGGCGCATGGCATATTGGGAGCGATGCACTCATGTTTTCCAGGCACACCTAGTTAAAAACATTTCAACTTTTCAGAATGCTGCGAGCACTCGTGAGTCATGTGACAAAAACTGACCAATCAGCTTAATGCTTTATGTGGAATATACACATTTCAGTAGAATTATTACTTCAGACAAACACAGAGCACCCAAACACTGCAGTGTTTTTATTTTCTCTATTAATAAAACTTGTATCAGAGCTGCAGCAATGTTTGACAATGTTAGTTTGTCATCCTCAGAGAAAATGTTTGATGGTCGCCTAGCAATAACAGAGAACGCACTTTCTGACGTGACATGTGAAAGCTGCGGTCACACTAGACTTTTTGCCCCATAGAAATCCATTAATACAGATGCGAATATGGCAGACCGGAAACGCAAGCTCATGCGACAAGTTTCGCAGTTCGCTGTGTTGGAAAGTTCAAGCTTGGTGAACTCTGACCTGCGAAATCACACCATGTGGCTGTGCGAGACTAATGGAAGATCAAAACATGACCTCTCTGCAAACTTAAAGAAATTTAAAATATGGACCAATCGCTAGCTTTTTTAAAATGTCTAATCATCTTCTATAATCTCTTTTCGCAGCGTAGTACGACAGAATTTCACGTTCGAACTCTAGCGTGAACACAGCATAAGGCTATGTGTTTTTTTTAAAATGTCTAATCATCTTCTATAATCTCTTTTCGCAGCGTAGTACGACAGAATTTCACGTTCGAACTCTAGTGTGAACACAGCATAAGGCTGCAAATTTTTAAAAAGGTTGCTGCAAGCAGCAATTATGGTCCCTCACGCCCGATTCACACGGGGCTTCAGCGTCAATGCTTGACAGAGGGCATGTCTGAAGTTGGGGCTGACGCAATCGTCATAGCAGCATTGGCCAATGAAATTAGTCTGCAATCAGCTACTGTCTGAGCTGGAGTATTTGCATAAAGTGATTTGATTGGCTGACGCTTCCATTGGTGCTTGAAAAGTTGAGAAATTCCCAACTTCTGCAGCGAGCAACGCCACTGAAGCAGCGCCGACGGATCCACATTTCAGTTCGGCAACACTTGACATCACCCATTCAAAGTAAATGGGAAGTGTTGACGCTGACGCCCCATGTGAATGGTCAAGGTCCTAAAACACACCAAATTTGTTCTAATTGTGTTCAAATGTGAATATATGCATATATCATTTATTTACTTTTTTTTTGCCAGCGTAATCACTTGGTTTGTTTTGTGAAAATTAGTCAAACAATCTACAGTATAGGAGGAGTTCTTCAAAACATTTAATTTGCCAGATTTAGTTTATGACAGAAATGATGTCATATGGGGCAATCCAATCATCTTGAGCCAAGGAATCAAATCAGGAAAAAAGCAGAATAATTGTTCAATTAGCTTACCTTTTTAATTAAGTGCAACACTAGTTGTGTCATTTGGATCTACTGATTGTAAACCATTAGAAAGCAAAAGGCCACTGACTAAAGCAATCCAGCTTCTCTCTATAATGCTTGTCTTCCTGTTTAAATGTGAACATTATGCAGACTCAATCCATCTGCACACAAGATCCACACTAAATGAACTCTCATCAGTTTCCAATTACAACTGAGCTCTAAACAGCCGAATGGGAGAATGATCAAGGTCATTGGTGGATGATGTAAGGCTGCAGAACAGCTGTGAATGAAAAAACCTGCAGTGTTGAAAGAATGCTGGCTAACACAGTGGCACATTAACATTGAACATATACACTAAATAAATATAATTGAGTTCAAATGACTGGGTCTACAGAATGTAATTTCAACCTAAAAAATGAACAGAACATTTTAGGATTTTGAAAAATGCAAATCAAGAATAATGTTTAAATATGTGTGAGGTTCAGCAATACTTCTAAATCACAAATCAAATAAACACATTTGCAACACTGACCTTGTGAATTATGTTGCACCAACATAAAATAATAAAACAATATATAATGAATAAAAAAATGTAATGAAAAGTAAAAAATAAAACAAAATAGAATAAAATAGTTAAGCTACTAATAACGTACAAAAAACATAGTTATAAAAAGTAAAAACATAATAAGAAAAAAATAAAATAAATAATGTTAAATAAAAAAGAAAATACTAAATTGTGGATAATAAAATAAAAGTAAAAGATAAATAGGACAAATCATATATAAAATACTGAAATAATTAAACAATAATAGAGATTATGATAAAAAATTCAGATGAATAAAAACTAAATAAATGTAAATATATATTAAAATGATAAACTTTAAAATTATTTCACTAAAAGAAATACAATAAATCTAATAAAAAATACATAACAGAACTTAAATGCTGTATTTGAAGATTTTTTTTGCAAGTTTATTTGGTGACACTATTATAAATGACACGTCATTTTTAACATCTACTGCTCTGAATGTAAGAAAAACACATTATGAATAAAATGCTTTATGTTTTCACATAAGCTAAAATAAAATGAAGTGTATTTTATTTACCGCAGTCCATTCCAGAACCTTCCACTGTCCACACGCCACTGTGGAGCAGACCTCACTAGCAGGAGGTTTTGGCAGATGAGCACAGGCTGATTCCTCTGCTACCCCACCCTGCTGATCACGGCAACTTACATAACGCATCCGAATGCCTTTTCCACAGGTGGCGCTGCACTATTATAAACAACAACCATTTTTACAATTACTACCATAATAACAGGAACACAGCTGGGTTCAGTAAGGTTTTTAAATGTTTATATAAAAAAATGTATTCTGCCCTCCAAGTCTGGATTTATTTGATCAACAAATATGAAATATTATCAAAATTTAAAACAACTTTTCATATTGAATGTAGTTTAAAAATGTGATTTAATGTTGAATTGTCAGGTCTTCAGTGTGATATAATTCTTCAGAAATCATTCTAATAAATTGATCTGCAGCTCAAGTAACATTTATTATTATTATCATCAGTGTTGAAAACTGTTGGGCTGCTTCATACTTTTGTGGAAACTTTATTTGATTCAATTTTGTGGCGTAAAGCACCATACAGTACCGTAACATTAAAATGTATTTACTTTTATTCATCAAGCATACATTAAATCCTTCAAGAGTGAAAGATTTAATGTCAACCAAATGCTGCCATTTTGAACCTTGTTTTCATCATAGAATCTTATCAAATTCATGGCAATTTTCCTAAAATGATGAAACAGGAAAAATATTTTCAGCATTGAACAAGAATCTTTGACATTGTTTGAGTGTACATAATAATTGATAATAAAAGAACCTCAAATCAGCATATTATTATGATTTCTGAAGAGCCATGTGACACTAAAGACTGAAGTAATGATGCCAAAAATTCAGCTTTGCATTGCAGGAATAAATACAATTTTAAAGTACATTCAATAAGAAGAGAGATGTTTTAAATTGTAATAATATTTCATAATTTTACAAATAAATGCAGCCTTTTTGAGCAGAATTATTCTTTTTTTGACTGGTTTTGTCTAAATGTCTATTTGTTGTAATTGATCTGCATCAGACCATCAGGGCTTTACCTGTGTCCATGATCCAAAGCGCCACTGTGTTTTATGGCCAGGATGTGGCATCACTTTGGGCTCTGGGGCCACAGGATGAGTCACGGGGCACTGAGAGAGTTCACAGTCCTGTGGAAGAGAGGAAGTGGAGAAGGACAAGCACTTTTCAGTAATGAAGATCCGTGACTCTAGGGGTGAGGCCGGTAGGAGCCAGCGTGCCTGATTTATGCTTGACTGGCTGGAATCACTTCTTCTGGGTCACTGCAGCAGGATTTAAAACCAGGGGGCCTCCTGCTTTCTCCTTCTGCCTGCCATATCCCTCCTTTTAGTTTCTGACTTTCTCACAGTCCTGCCTACCTACACTTATAGAAAGTCTGCGTCCGGAAGTAAAAGCTACATTTATTTTCTATATAGCGAAACTGATTTTTAACAGTAACCTTTAAACCTTGTTGTCAGCTCTGAGATTACATATGCTTTTGTTGAATCCACATGTTTGCATTAATGGGTATAGTTCACTCAAACTGGAATAGTACCTCATCTATTTATTGTTTTTAGTGGTTTTAATCTTTATGAGATTATTTCTGAGATTATTAGAAGAGATTCTGAAGAATGCTGGTTGCTGACACCAACCGACTTTCGTTAAAAAAATACCAGAATGTTTCAGAATATCTTTTTTTGTGTTTCTTTTTTCATGTGAAGGTTGGTTTTTCATTTTGGGGTGAACTATCCCTTTAATTCAACTTATTTTAGAAGTTTTTAGCAGTTTTGCGGTAACAAATTACACCTAATGCGGGTTACGTAATAACATTACTTTTCTAAATAACAAGTAAGAACGCATTACTTAAAAAATAAGTAATAGTATTTAAGTAACTTTAAAAAAAACTTGTAATGCAAGTTGTTGTTTAGTTTAATTAATTAATTCACTTTCAAAAATAAATTGCTGAATTAAAATGATAGTAGTCAAGTTGAAGCACGCACTTATTGAGAAAATGCTCCATGTGAGAATAGACAGAAATGAAGATGGCAAGCTAGAGTTTTAGATTTGTGTGTATATATGGCATGTATAGCTCTGGGGTCAGGAAGTTCTCAGAAGATTTATCCTAAATTATTATTATTATTATTTTAAGTAAATGAAGGTTATACAGTGTGTTGTTAATTGCAGATCTCATCTATTAAATAAAAAAATAAAATAAAAAAAGCCCTGCAAGTTTTAAAAGAGATTAAGCCTTAGCCAAAGTAATGCAAAACTAACTCAGAAGTATCACAATCCATTACTTTCCATAAAAAGTAACTAAGTGACATAACTAGTTACTTTTTTGGGGAGTAACTCAAAATTGTAATGCATTACTTTCTTAAGTAACTTTCCCAAACACTGAACCCCAGTACTCACTCTCATTAAACACACACTAGAGCTAACTTACTTTATCCACTTCACCTACAGTGTATACTGAATGTCTTTCAATTGTAGGAGAAACTGGAAAACTCTTTACAGAAAAGCATCCTGGCTCAGGTGGGACTTGTACCAGGGACTTTCTTGTTGTGAGGAAACCATGCTAACCACTGAGCCACAAGTTTTTTTAGACTCTAAAAAGCTGGTAGCCATTGACCACTGACCATGATTTCAGCTAAAATCTTCTTCAATGTTGTACTGAAAAAATAGTCACCTACATCTTAAAGGGCATCTATTTTTCAAGATTTAAGATAAGTCTTTTGTATCTCCATAATGTGTCTGTAAAGTTTTAGCTTAAAACACACATCAGATTATTTTATTATACCGCTTAGAACATTAGAATTTTCTGCTCTGAACACAATGTAGCTGTTTTTGTTGCCTGTGCCTTTAATGCAAATGAGCTAGTTCTCCCCGCTCACCGTTCTCACGTGTCTGTCAGAGTGTGCCTCACTCTCCGGCTGCGTCAGATAAACAGGACAGTGACAGACACGAAGGAAGCAGATTTCCCGTAACGTTTGTGAGAAATACTACAGTAAAAACTTTCCCAATGATTATTTGATGTATTTGTTGTGTAGTTAATTCAAGCCTTTCTGCAACGATGAGTCACACACAATGTTGTTACAAAGTTTACACACACAGACTGCGTGCGCGTTTAACTTTGCACTGTTTTTGCACACAAATGTGACAGGATAGACGTTAATATCCACTGCTGTATGGATATCCGTTATGTTAATCAACAAAACAAACCTGATTTATCGTCCACAAACCGAGATTGAAGCATCTTCTTTTATAATTGCACTGACATGCAACTGTAATGATGAATTACAGCGATTTTATTATCTTTACTTGGTTTTAAAAACTTTTTAAACTTGAAAAACTCATTCTTGATCACATTTGATGATGATTGATGATCACAGAGAGCTGAACAGATCTTTTAATCCCAGTTGCTTTGCGCACGTCCTGTCTTGTTGATATGATTATACGCGTTACTACAGACACATGTTAAAGAGCCCCTATTACACATTAAAAAGGGTCATATATCGGTTTTATGGGTCTCCAACAACATACTGATATGCATGCAAGGTCAAAAAACACTTTCATGGTCTTATAATATGAATTTATTTTTATCTAATTATGCAGCGACTCTCATATGAATCGTTCAGCAATTCATTTGTTCCCAAACCCCTCCTTAGCGCGAAACTAATCTGCGCTGATTGGACCGATGACAGCCTGTTGCGATTGGTCGACAGCGTTCAGCGCTAGACAGTAAAATGCCCAGCACGGTTTATCAAGCCCCCAGGTTGCCAACATTGGTATAGGCTCCGATTGCAGCGGACGCCCGAAACACGCTTCATAGTAAACTTACTAACACCACAGTAAACAGTACCTGGTTCTCAACAGTGTTATATAGACACCTCAGCGCCGAAAGCAGTGCAGTTAAACACCAGCATATTGCTCTATTCTTAAGTAAGACACACATTTAGTATTAATCCACACAGCAGCAAAAGCTGAACTATTCTGAACCTTGATTGCTGCACGTGTGTAGGATCAGCTAAAGGTGGCCATAGCAATGACAAACGGCAGTGGAGCGAGCTCACAGATGCATTTAAATCCGTAAACAAAGCATCACGCAACGCGTTTACAACGTGGCATTAGACGCGATATGAGAATATAAAGAGTTAACCTGATACAGTACAAGCGGTTACAAGTAACAAAACATGTACAAATATTCGCATGCCTCACATTCGACATTTCACCCAAATGTTTTGCTTCCTTTTCATTACATTATATAAATTCCAGCATATTTCAGATGAAAAAAACTACTTATAATCACAAAAATACTGTAGCAATTGATTTACTGCATACCTATGCTCATCCTTTCTGCTTACTTTTTATCTGGGTAATTTCATCTCGAATCAAAATTGCATGTGAATTGATTTACCTTGGTAAGTAGCTGTGTAATATGAAGGATACTATGCAGCCAGACCTGGTGTTATCCCAAAATTATCCCAAACTCCTTCAGGGTGATACAAGATCCTTCTAGTTTGTGTTGTGTTCCTGAGTATCCTGTCAGGGCTTATAGTGTGATAATCCATCTGACTGTACAATCTACCTTACATATTAAATCATTCCCCCTCCTCTCAGTCTCTTATAGTGTATATTACTGGTACTGTTACTGTGTTTTATATGAATACGTTCCTGGGATTCTCTCAACCTAGATGGCTCGGTGGTGCTGGGAAAAAAGGCTTTTTTCTTTCATCTCCTAAGAGCCTTGTGAAAATGAAGCTCTATAAAACCAATGCCTCGGGAAAGTTCATAAAATACTCTGTGAAATGCAGCGTTCAGCCACTCCGGCTCTACAGCACAATTACGCTGGGGAAGGGAGGAGAATGTAATTTTGCAGGTATGTGCAGATTTTGAAAGTAGATCAATTCGGGATTCACATGACTGCAAATTAACTTATATAAGCATTTAATATGATGCTATGGAGGACATATAAACCTGGAATGACTCAGGAGACATAGGATCAAAATATGAAAAGTTCAGATGCAAAAACCTCTAAGTGTCGTCTGAAATTTCCATAGAAAATGAACGTTTTTCTCAGCCTCTTTTGTTTATATTGAGATATTTTTCTTTAAAGACAAGAAAAAGGACTTATTCTTTGCCATAAAAGTGATATTACTAAACATACACACAGAAGACATAAAAATACAAATTTTAGAGGAAATTTTCAGACGGCATTTAGAGGTTTTTGCATCTAAACTCTTCATATATATAGTGGGAGCCTTTAACTTATCATATAAACGTTATTTTTTAGAGATAACTTGATATAATGGGCGGCACAGTTGCTCAGTGTTTAGCACTCTCGCCTGACAGCAAGAAGATCGCTGGTTTGAGTCCCGGCTGGGCCAGTTGTCATTTCTGTGTGAAGTTTGAATGTTCTCCCCGTGTCCATGTGGGTGTGCTCCAGTTTCACCCACAGTCCAAAGACATGCGCTATAAGTGAATTGGGTAAACGTAGTGTGTGAATGCGAGTGTGAGTGTTTATGAGTGTTTCTCATTACTGGGTTGATGCTGGAAGGGCATCCACTGCGTAAAACATATGCTGGAATAGTTGGTGGTTCATTCCACTGTGGCGACCCCTGATGAATAAGGGACTAAGCTGAAGGAAAATTTAATGAATGAACTTGATATAATTTGTGTTGTATTTGAAAAATAGGTTTAAGGAGATGGAAAATGTACCCAAAATTCTAGAATAACTTATATATTTGACCAATGTGTTATAATTAACGGATTTAAAACACTGATATCAATAGTAATTATCCTAATAAAGATTGGCCTATAAGGATTAGTTAGTTGCCATTATTTTTTCTTGACAATTCCAGACATTACAAGACCGTGGGAACCATTTCATATTATTGTGTACGTTTGTGTAGACCCATGGTTTTCCATCAGACAAGGCCTTATTGAGTGCAGGTGATAAATATGCTGGGTGGGAAACTTCCTTCCTGCCTTTCAGGCTGCACCTGAACCCACGTTCTTTTCTCTTTTCCACTTTCTCGTTTCAGGATGATGTAAAACAACTTACATAATAATAAATAATACTTGCACATACCAAATACCAAAGCTAATAAAAGTTCAAAAACACTTGAAAAACAATCATTACTGATTGTCACATTTGAGCTTCTGCAAGAACTATTGAGATTTTTCTTGAGCATCAGGTATAGATGACCTCCTGTAAATGTCCGCCGATCAATGTTTATGTGTAGCACAATAAAGAATTCAATTAAATCTGCTCATCCTATAAAGTCTTTCCAGAAGATTCATTTGCATTCTTTTTTGTATTTACTTAAAGGTCCTGTGAAGTACTTTGAAATGTGCTTTTTTATTCAATGTTTGATGTAATCTCAACTGAAAAATGAAGAGAAGTTGGGATATAGATTAGCCCCTCCCCTTTAAAAAACAGCCAATAGTGTTTTGTTTTAATCACAGCTCTGCCAGTGAGAGTGATTTAGACCAAGCGCATCAAATGAAAAGCAAATGAGAAGCGTCTTGAAGAGGGTGGAACATGTCAGATACTAGAGAGCATTTGATTGGTCAAGATTTGATGAGAAACTGAAGTATGAGGTGACGTGGAAAAAATAAATTGTTGATCTATTTAGGTGGAAGTGACAAACTGTGTATGTTTATATCAATTTTATATTTTCTAAAAGCAAATTTTGTCACTGTTTTAGGGCGCAATAGCTAATAGACATCCTTAAAACTAACATCTATTTTTTTTATT
Source organism: Danio kyathit (assembly GCA_903798195.1). Lineage (NCBI taxonomy): Eukaryota > Metazoa > Chordata > Actinopteri > Cypriniformes > Danionidae > Danio > Danio kyathit. The sequence continues at coordinate 22,713,808 of LR812529.1, read as the reverse complement.
TCACTAGACCTTTAAGAATATTTTGAAGCATCCGAGTTTTGGATGGACAGATTTTCAAAGGAAGAAATAAAATAAAAATATCTTTCTTTGTCTTATGAAGATGAGACTTATGGCTTTGTAATGAAACAAGGGTGAGAAAATGACTAAATTTCCATCTCTGGGTGTACTAATCCTTTAAATGTGGTCTGACTTCAGTTAATAAAAGCCCATGTTAACCTGAGCCCTGGCTTTTTGCTCATTAATTCCATGAAGAAATTTCTAATTCTAATATAGTCTGATTCACTCTTTAATGCTATCCAGTAGTCATAGTTTCTTCTTTGGGTTCATTAGTGTGAGAGAAATGAACAAGAGTCTATATGAAAGGAAGATATCAATGCTCTTACCTGAGTGTCTGTTGGACGTGTTGCTGCATTACATTCAGTGTCATCCATAACAGAGCCATATGAGCCAACCACACACTTCACAGCTCTCATCTGATATCCCGGTCCGCATGTGGTGGTGCACTACACACACAAATAAAGAATCAGGTCAGTTAGGGACAGTCTCGCATTTTATCGTACATCTCAATGCATATGCTTGGTCCTGAAGCATAAATTGAAACTGAAGCGCAGTTCAACATTGATGTGATAAGCACTCGCTTGGGCAGCCTGGGACGTGGGCCAGAAATTTATCCACATTTCTCCATTCCTTTATCTCTTTTCCTCATCGCTGACTTGACGGCAACAGGGTCAAGCTTGTGTGGCAGCTAGAATGCATATTGAATGCTTCAGTAAAGCACCTCAAACATGCCTTTATCTAGATTGCTTAATCTATGCTAAGAGTGATGTCTATTCTCTATCATACTTTAGGACTTAAAGATAGTTTGCCTACACAAATGCTACAAATTCGTATTACCCACTTGGGAGATCTCTGGAGAAACTCATTGCTTGTCTGAAAACAGCCATAAGCTCTTCAAGTGGACAGAAAACACATTAGTCATGAGTGGGTGATATTCAGAGCTTAAAAAAAAGGAAATAATTTGTTTTATTACTTTATTTTAAGTTTATATATACACACACACATACATACACACACACACACACACACACACACACACACACACACACACACACACACACACACACACATATATATATATATATATATATATATATATATATATATATATATATATATATATATATATATATACACACACACACACACACACAGAACAAGAACAAACATTGGCTTGTACTGTAGACATACAAATGAAAGTATAAAGGAAAGCAAGAAAGAAAATAAACGACAACAAACACCAACAACAACAAAAAAATGCCTCAGTCACAAAACATACAATCAAAACTAAAGAGCATATATAACAATAAACCTCACAGGATTGTTCTTGAGATACAGATTTGTCAAATAAATCAAGAAATTGACCCCAAGAAGCCCAAAACTTTCTTTTGGAGCTAGTCCTTAAAAATCTGAGTCTCTCTATCTGAATAACAGATATCATGAAGGAAATCTAATTCTGGAATGAGGGTGGTAAAGGTGATTTCCAATTGTTAAGCACTAGTCTTTTAGCCACCACCATGCCTTGCATTAAAGACTCTTGCATTGTTTGAGGGAGAGAAGATGCATTTTCTGAACAGCCAAAGATGGCAAGCTCGGCATCTGGTAGAAAAGATCTGCTATAAGCCTTGGAGTACCAGTCAAATAAGTTTGTCCAGAAATGCTAAGGAGATTTTGGTTGATACAGGCTGATACCTAATAACTCTGTATACTCAGAAGCTGATAAGTGATTTATAAGCAGGTCTTGACAGATTTGGACATTTTTTCTTAATTATAAAAACCACAAATTTTGATGTTTTTTTTTTCCACAGATAAAAACTCCCACACTGCTGACATATTGTCTTTCCTCAAGCAAAAATGTTTGGATTAACCAGTGGGGAAAAAATCCAGAATTTATCTGCTTTAATATATCAGACAGGAGTGCGTTTACGAAAACCATCATTAGACAACTAAGGGCGCAAGCTTTGTCGTTACAGACATAGTTCATTGATTTGGTGTTTCCCAAATCCATCATTTCAATGAACATTTGCAAACTGCGTCGCAAACTTGTACATGTGCAACTACACCTCTAGAGCTGTAGTTAGAAGCATAGTTCCTGGTTGTGTTCTATTCCCAGTTATCCCCCTATGCCCTATTCCTTTCAAACGTTCCAACATTTAAACTTGGAATGATTTAAAAAAAAAAAAAAACATTAAATTCATCTCTCTTAGGTGTAATTTGCTTTCAAAGTTTACAGTTGAGTTTAGGAATCTTCATATTGACAATTGCGATCCCTTCATAGTGCACTTTGAAAACATTTATGTCATTTTGAACGCATGACGAAAGCTATGATAATAATGAGCTATTATTTAAAAGTGGAATGCATGTAATGTAATGCATGTAAAACAATATAATTTGCATAAAAAAATTATGGGTTTTTCTCTAAAGAAGTTGTTACTCCGCCCTATTTAGAGCGTCATTACAGATGTTTTACGTTATAACTAACGTGGTTCAAATGATAGATCTGCATCAAGGCAACTAAGGTTTTGGGAAACACTCGTCACTACATTGTTCTTTTCCCAAACGATTCATCATACTAACTACTATAGTAGTTCAGTCGCGAGTTACGTCGTTGTTTGGGAAACGCACCCCAGATCGATAATTTATTAGTCTACATTGACATGGCAGTTAAATTACATATCCCTAATAAAAAGCTTGAAAACTGTTAAACTACATGGATGGCCATAGGTTAAACCAGAGGTGTCCATACTCTGTCCTGGAGGGCCAGTGTCCTGCATAGTTTAGCTCCAACTTCTCTCAATACACCTTCCTGAAGTTTCTAGTATACCTAGAAGAGCTTGATTAGCTGGTTCAGGTGTGTTTAATTGGGGTTGGAACTAAAATATGCAGGACACTGGCCCTCCAGGACCGAGTTTGGACACCCCTGGGTTAAACAGTCCTTATTACATTTATGAAATGATATATTTAAGTCTGAGGTTATTAGTTTGTTTTAAGACATGAATACTTTTATTCAGCAAGGATGCTTAAGCACTGGTCATTTATTAAAATACATTTACCCCCGGTTTCACAAACAAGGTTTAAGGCTAGTCTTGGATTAAATTGCATGTTTGAGCTGTCTCAACTGAAAATAACTTGCAGTGAGATGTCTTAAAATATGTCAGTGTCATTTTTTTTTTACAGGTGCACACCAGTAATGTATTTTTCTAAGGCTGATTTTATAAATGTGGCTTAAATAGCCTAATTTAACTAAGGTCTAGTCCTGGCTTAAGCTAAACCCTGTTTGTGAAACTGGGCCTTAATGTTCTTCTTTTAAAATAAGACCATGTTTCACTTGATAAAATTACAAAAATAATGCAAAACATGTTTGTTTCAAGTAGTAAGAATTTCATGATCAGAATACCACGTCCACCTCATTTTGAGCCAGTATGAGATGAATGCAGCCTTGCTGACTATTAGAGTTCATTCAAATTCATTCATTTAATTTCCTTCGGCTTAGTCTCTATTTCAGAGGCTGCCACAGAGGAATGAACCGCCTATATATTACTGCAGTTTTATCTATCTATCTATCTATCTATCTATCTATCTATCTATCTATCTATCTATCTATCTATCTATCTATCTATCTATCTATCTATCTATCTATCTATCTATCTATCTATCTATCTATCTATCTATCTATCTATCTAATTAAAATAATGTTAGAAATGTTAGAATGTCTTTCAGATAGAAATCTATTTCTATTTATGGCCTTAAGTTTTGAAGTCAATTTACTATAATGGAAGTGACAATTCACAGACATCTTAGTTATTTATTTTTATTTTTGTTTATTTGCTCCACATTTCCATGAAAATATCATATATTATTCTGTCAACTTTCTGACCTCGTTCCATTTTTGTGGTCATTGTCCTCCCACACTGCAGCTGTCAGAATCTGTTTTCAATATCTGTCAGTTATGAATGCACCATCATCATAATACGCTCGAATTTCCATTTTCCCAGCATAACCATCAAATATAATGCATGTAAGTTCTGACATACCTAAACATCACATGAACCAAAATAATGTAAAATACACAACAACAAAATAAAAGTTGTTCTTCTCACCTGTCCCCAGGGTCCCACCTGCCAAGACGCACATTCTTGCTGTTGGCAGGCCTGCACCGATTCGGGTTTGGATGAGTCACAGAAACGGACATCCAAACGCTCCTCTCCAAACTGACACCAAGTCTGACGATGTTTATAGCCTTTGCCACAAGTTACCAAACACTGCCAGATAAATCCAGAACGACTGCATTAGTAAGTGACTATTGAAAAAATCTAAAATATGGCCAATGTTAAAATCATTATTTAACATAATAAAGAAACTGTGAAATAACCAAGCAATAATCAATATTCTTTTTCACAATATACTGTAAAAATGCACAAACAATCAATTTGTGTTGGGACAACATAAAGAAATTAAGTTAACTTGTGCGTTTGTACAAATTTGAGTAGATTGAACATAAAACAATTAAGTTGTTCCCCAAAAAACTCAAGAATTGTGTTGCTTCAACTCATTTTAAACATGTAGTTTGAACAAACAGCAAATGTCACTTTTTAGGTATAGCAATAAACTGTGAATTAAACATCATTTTAAATAATAACGGCTGCTCTGATATACAAACTGTAAACATCAGTGGATTTTTACTTGATACAAATTTCATTTGGCACAATATATACAGTAGTAATACTATGTTAATTAATAGTGCATTTGCATACTACCATATTTATCATAAACATGAGTTTCCTAGTTGTAAATTAGAGATGAATGGTCTCTCAGATCATATTTTCTACTTAAAGGATAATTTTGAGCTGCTCTGACGTATTTATTGGTTAGTTTTTTTCCATCACAGTCATTCATTCAATCCAAGCTCATTGGAAATACCTGCCTCAGGCTCCAACATAAAATACTTCACTTCAGTTATGTTTTGTTGCACGTTTCAGATGATAAATTCACTAGAGGGTGTTGTCTACATTTTGTGAATCTGTAATTTGTTTTGTTACATGTATCAGAAACACATCCTTCTTGTACCTTTCCACGAGAAGGCGACGAGAAGGTGTTGTTGTTCATTCATTCATTTATTTTCCTTCGGCTTAGTCTCTGTTTTACAGGTTGAATTTTTGCAGACATTTACTTGAAAATGCACTTTTTTCAAACATAAACATAAAACTTACATTTTAACAATTAGAAAAAAAAAAATAAAAATAATAAAAATAATAATAAACAAACAAAAAAAGAATAAACATGCATTCCCCCCACCAACCACCCACTAGTGCTATCCAACAATAAACGTACAGTAGGTACTAAAAAAGGCATAGTAAACATATTAATCACAAAGGAATAAGGAAATAAAAGTGGCCAGTATGTGTTTTACGCTGTGGATGTCCTTTCAGCCGTAACACAGCACTGGGAAACATCCATACACACTAATTCACACACACTCATACATTACGGACAACTTAGTTTATTCAATTCACCTGTACTTCATGTCTTTGGACTGTAGGAGAAACCGGAGCACCCGGATGAATCCCGCGCCAACACGGGGAGAACATGCAAACTCCAGACAGAAATGCCAACTGGCCTAGGTGACAGTGCTAACCACTGAGCCACCCCTTTGTTGTTGCTTTCAAAAGCAAACAGCAGAGAATTATGCCTTTGCTTATAGTTTTACCTCGTTTTTACATTGCTTTTACCTACTTTGTGGAACCGTGCTACGCCAAACTCGAACCCGTGCGCTCTATCACAAGTACAATACTGTACAAAGTGAGCTACAGAGCAAACTAACCACAAAAAAATCATTAATGTGAAAAGTAACAAACGTTGTTGGCGTCATACTGCACATAGCGATTCTATCTAGAAACTGCAGTCAAACATATGTTGAAATATGTTTTTGTGGTTGCATAAAAATGTAGGCTGAAGCACATATTTCCAATGAGCCTGCTATGCATAGGAACACTGAAATAACCATGTTCAAAATTCCAAAAATCACTATGACCATCTAGATATGATAGTAGGTGAATGTTTGTTGTTGTCAATAAATGGAATGCTACATTTTATTCAAATAAAAACATTTATATGTCATTTATGATTCCTATTTCTTCTGACAACAAAGCACCTGAATACGACAAGCTAAGAATCACAACTTCACAAAAAGGAAAGGGGAAATTTCCAATTGAATCTGACCTATTATGGGAATAACTAAGGTTAAAGTTAATCATATAAATATTTTTGAGTCATTATTTAACACCCCTAAAAATGTGTCTAATCCCATTTTGCACCAATGTCCAAATCCAAAATCAAAATCCATTGTTGTATATTAACCCACATCTGATTATTATTTTGGCGACGCAGTGGCGCAGTAGGTAGTGCTGTCACCTCACAGCGAGAAGGTCGCTGGGTCGCAGATTCGAACCTCGGCTGGGTCAGTTGGCGTTTCTGTGTGGAGTTTGCATGTTCTCCCTGCATTCGCGTGGGTTTCCTCCGGGTGCTCCGGTTTCCCCCACAGTCCAAAAGCATGCGGTACTGGTGAATTGGGTAGGCTAAATTGGCCGTAGTGTATGAGTGTGAATGAGTGTGTGGATGTTTCCCAGAGATGGGTTGCGGCTGGAAGGGCATCTGCTGTGTAAAATTGTGCTGAATAAGTTGGCGGTTCATTCCGCTGTGGCGACCCCGGATTAACAAAGGGACTAAGCTGACAAGAAAATGAATGAATAAATGATTATTTTCTCTGCATGTGCATGTTTTTGTAAACGATGATATAATCTCTGCACTGTAAAAAATCCAACTTACAAATAGTTAACTCATTTTAAAATGATAAGTTAGGTGGACATATTTTTGAGCTCAGAGTTGAATTTACTCATAAAAATGATTCAGCTGCATGTTTGGAACTGTTTGTTCAATGAAAGTAAAATATTCAGTTGACAAGACTTCAAAAAATAAAAAGTTGAGTTAACTTAAAATTTCAAAGCAACCGGCTGCAAAGAAATTTTGAGTTTATTAAGCTTCAGTGTTTGAAGTTGTGCCAAATTATTCCGTAAAGTATACTTGACTTAAACCAGCCTTTTCGGTCAACTTAAAGAAATAATTTGGCACAACGTCAACCACTGAAGTTTAATAAACTCAAATTTTCTTTGCAGCTGGTTGCTTTAAAATTTTAAGTTAACTAAATTATTTATTTTTTTACAGTGTGTGTAAACTGCAGAATGTGATGAAAATGGTGACCTCATGTGCATGCACATTATATATTCAGACTATTGTCAATCCACAAGTACTTGACAACCGAATAAACAATGCAGGATCATATACGGACAGATGACCAGTGTTTCTTTACAAACCATCGCAAACTAGTGGCCTGGCATTCATGATAGAGTTTTTAGATGTTTTCGAGGATGTTTAAGTCATGCAAGCACAATCTTAGACAACATTATCCATATTTGATGCTGCACAAGTTCTGCGAGACATACACCCGCAGATGTTTACCTCGGACCAGTCTCCAGTTTTCCACTGAGGACACAGGAACTCATTACAGGGCTGAGCTGTGAGCTTTTCTTGTGGGTTGCACTTGCTATCGTCATCTCTTTCGTCAGACTTTCCACATATTGCATTCCTGCGACGTGTTCCTCCTCCACAGCTCCTGGAACACTAGATAACCAAGATAAAAAAGCTCATTGTAAGTTATGTCATGTATATACATTAATATGGTCTAACATAGGCTGATTTGAGCACCTCAGACCAGGAGGAGTACTCCCATCCTCCAGGGTTGCAGTCTCCATGGCAGACCTCCTTGTCACTGGGTTTATGTTGGCTGCTGCAGTACCGCTCATCCACCTTCTGGGTTTTCCCATCCAATCTGCTCTGTTTGGTGCAGTAAATGTCCAAAGACCTGTAGCCCACACCACATGTGGCTGTGCACTCACTTTTGCGAGCAATGTGCCACCTAAAAATGTAAGAAATACACTCAGGATAAGTTATGGTTTTTGTTCAGAATATTAAACATTTCTCAGTGAATATAGGCAATGTATTTTGGTCCATTTAAACAAAACAGATTTATTAAACAGATATATTTGAAGAGTTCAGATGCAAAAACCTCTGAATGCCGTCTGAAATTTTCTCCTAAAGTGGATATTTTTCTTCAACTCCTGTGTGTATGTTCAGTAAATCCCCTTTTATGGCAAATAATATGTTCTTTGCTTTGCCTTTAAATAAATAATGCTAATTTTTATTATAATAAATGCTAAATTTACAACAAAATTTCAGACGCCACTTAGAGCAGGGATGTCAAACTCAATTCCTGGAGGGCCGCAGCCCTGCAGTTTAGTTCAAACCCTAATTAAACACACCTGATCAAACTAATTAAGCCCTTCAGGCTTGTTTGAAACCTACCAGTAAGTGTGTTGAAGCAGCGTTGGAACTAAACTGTGCAGGGCTGCGGCCCTCCAGGAATTGAGTTTGACATCCCTGACTTAGAGGTTTTTGCATCTGAACAATACCTGAACCTGAACTGAATAATATTTTAGTCACCAAACATATTTAGAAATTGAAAGATAATACAATTAAATTTAAGCGAAATATTGAGAAATAAATTACAACCTACAAAATTTCAACTAAATGTTTAATTTTTTTTTTGTTTCTCTTGATTTTTCCTCTTTTTTAAATTTGTATTTAATATTTCTCTATAAAATAAATTTGGGTGTACTACTTTTTGGACCGTTATCGTGAGTTATTTTGTTAGATAAGCTCCAGATTTGGCTTCAGTACTGACTAATCTAATGTATATGCACAATTATAATATTGTAAAGCTTCCTATTAAAAATAAAAATTTAAAAGATAGATTTGTGTGGGGTGTACTTATATATGCTGAGCACTGTATTATACATTCTTGAAAGAAGTATCTTTGTTAACCATTGCTAAAAAAATATTTTTTTTTTGTATTTTAATGAACTTTAAAATGTAAAGATGGTTTTTCAGATGGATTTACAGCAGTCCCTATTCCAGTCTCCAGTGTCAATTGATCCTTCTGAAGTCACTTTAAGGCCTTGTTCAGACTATTCAGATAGAGTTATTGGATTATGATTCAAAACACATTTGCATTTTAGCAGATTTTAACAGATGTGTCTCACTGTAGATCCTTTGGCCGCTACATCAAACTAGGGAAATGCCAAAAGAATTAATACACAAATAACGCAAAACCACCAATGACTATAGCATGAGGCATTGCAATATATAAATATATTTCAGCTTCATGCTGACCTTGTCCTTTTTACAAAAAAAAATCATTCACCAAAGCATTATGTTTAAGTTGACAGAGCACTTTTTAACTAAAGCGTGCATGAAAAATCTGATTTGAATGCTTTCTTAACAGAGCCTAATAATTGGAGTTGGTGCTCAAGAAACATTTCTTGTAAATCATTGTAGAGGGATGCTTATAATTTTTGTGCAAAATCTTTTATAACATTATAAATATTTTTGATCAATTGTGTGGAGTTTGCATGTTCTCCCCGTGGTTGCGTGAGTTTCCTCCGATTTCCCCCACAAATCCAAAGACATGCGCTAGGTGAATTGGGTAAGCTAAATTATCCGTAGTGTATGAGTGTGAATGTGAGTGTATGGGTGTTTCCCAGTGATGGGTTGCAGCTGGAGGGGCATCCGCTGCGTAAAACAAATGCTGGATAAGTTGGCGGTTCATTTTGCTGTGGCGACCCCTGATTAATAAAAGGACTAAGCCAAAAAGAAAATGACTGAATGAATGAATGAATGAATGGACTTTATTTTAATGTGCCATTAAATGTGCTATTAATGTGCTATTATTGTTCAATAAGTAAAAAAACAATCTTATGAACATCAAATATTTGGATATAATTTCAACTTTTTTTTTTATTAACTGATCAACAGCTAGACTTTCTAAGCAGGGCTAATTAGCATGAGAGCACAATCTCATAACAGCATCCTTGCAAGTGAAATGTTCTGTTTGTGATTCCAGTGACAACTTAGAAAATTTCCATATGACCACTACAATCTCCCAAGAGCAGCTCAAATTAACTTGCAAACAAGCAAAGATGATAATAATCAAGTGTGTGTTATCATCTACGAACAACACATGTGCAAAATCCGTTAAAGGTGCTTTCTCATTTGGTTTGATTGCCGGGTTTGAACATGAGTTTTATTGGGTTTGTTTATATTAGCCAAATGAACTGAACTCTGACTTCAAATGAACCCAGGTGTGTACCAAAAGTGCTGTTGTGAAAAGAACTCCCAGGCATGCTTTTTATGTTTAAATTATGACTTAAATGCTAATAAATTGACTCCAGGACACTTAGTAAAACACATTGCTTGATTCATTTAAACACTCGCCTCCCATAACTTTGTATACAAAAGGCTCCTACAAATGCATTTGCAATAAGCTCAGCTACAAAGAATAACTATGTACATATCTTTTCATCACAAATTGCTCACTGTGTCTTTAGCAAATCCTCAAGTTTATGAATGCCAAAAGAGGGTTTGTGTTGGCTCAAGCTGTTAGTAAAGCTAATGCATGTGGAAATGTACCCGAGTTCACAGTCTGTGTTGCATGGCTCAGTGATCGCAGCTGGTTTAGGTAAACCGTGGCACCGCTGATCAGAAACCACCACTCGATCCGATTCACGATTGCACAAGATCTTCTTCTTGCGCTCTCCTAAAAATGTACATTACATACAGCACAAGACATACACAAGTTCAAACACATGTTTGTGATCTAGAAAAGTAAGAAGAAGAAAAAAGGTCTTCAAATTTCCAAGAAATACTGAACTGGATGACCCGACAGCATCACACGTCTGGTTCAAGTTTACCAAATTCTACACTGACATTTCTGGCAAACGCAACAAATATTTGTTGCTCCTCTCACACCCACCTTGGCACAAAAGACTGCAATCCTGCCACAGGCCGTACGCATCCCAGAAAAAATGCTGAGGTTTGTCCTCTATGGGAACGTTGTAAGAATACCTGACATCAGGGTTGTAGAGGTTTCCTACGGATAGCACCTAGTTTGAGAAAAAGATCACACACAAAATACATGACGCATCAAAACAGTTTAAACAATAGTGACACACTGTGAAGCTGTGAGATTGAATATTACCTGGATAATAATCTCCTCTTCAATGCGGTCAGTGCAGTTGATTCTCTCCACGACATGGTCAGAGCCGCTGTATTCAATAACAGCATTCCCTACTCTGACTTCCCTTTTAAACATACTGACCACAAAATCTCCATTGAGTAAATATTCTCCACGGCTGTTGGACAAGGCTGCGAAGCAAAAAAGAAACAACATGCATGCTTTATCGTCCTTACGTTCACGCTCAGAAAGCAAACATATATAGAGGGTAAACAAACTAAAGTAGCGTCCGTTTGTTTTAAACACAAATTTGTCTCACTCCAAGACCCGAATGACCCAAGAAATCAAGCATTTTCATTTACAGTCAGATTTAGCAAGAGTCAGGGCAGATTAGGCTAATCGGGGCAGAGAAGTCCAGTATTGCGTGAAGAGGCCACGTCTTGCACTGCTGAAGTCAGTTTGCTTCAAAAATGCACGCTAATGTGATTATGTAGCTAATTTCCTGAGTTACTTTCCTCACTACTTCACACATTACACCGGCCAACCTCTGTTCCCCCTGCTAACCACCTACACACACTCAAATACCCCTTTCCACAACGTCTACATTCCTGTCTTGGCCTAAACCACACGCATTGTAGATAAACATACATAAACACACACACACACATACAGTATATAGGGCAAATACACAGAGACATGCAAAGATATCAATAAACACAGGACCACTCAGTAATCTGCTGAATCTGCAGAACATTTTTCTTAGGTTTGTGGAGTTCAGATGAATTAACACAAAATATTTGAGAAAAGCCTCTTGTACAGCTTGCAGTAAATTGCAGTTCTCCTATGGCACATTAGCCTACTTTAGCAATGACTTTTGTAATTTCAGACTGGTCTTACATATGCAAATTAATTTATAATAAATAAGCAATAAACCATTAAATGCATCACATATTTAAACACTAATAATATAGTACTGTCCATTAGATGCACAATATTTAAGGGCATTGTATTTGCTGTCTGCTTGTTTTTTTCTCATTTATTTTTGCCCAGTGGACTTTGTCATCATTATATGCTTATTAATTTAAATTATTAAACTATATAAACTCACCGGCCACCTAATTAGGTACACCTGTCCAACTGCTCGTTAACGCAAATTTCTAATCAGCCATTCACATGGCAGCAACTCAATGGTCAAGACAATCTATTGCAGTTCAAACCGAGCATCACAATGGGGAAGAAAGGTGACTTTGAACGTGGCATGGTTGTTGGTGCCAGACGGGCTGGTCTGAGTATTTCAGAAACTGCTGATCTACTGGGATTTTCACGCACAACTATATCTAGCGTTTACAGAGAATGGTCTGAAAAAGAGAAAGTATGCAGTGAGCGGCAGTTCTGTGGGCACAAATGCCTTGTTGATGCCAGAGGTCAGAGGAGAATGGCCAGACTGGTTCGAGCTGATAGAAAGAGAACAGTAACTCAAATAACCACTCGTTACAATCGAGGTAGGCAGAAGAGCATCTCTGAACGCACAACACGTCCAACCTTGAGGCGGATGGGCTACAGCAGCAGAAGACCACACCGGGTGGCACTCCTGTCAGCTAAAAACAGGAAACTGAGGCTACAATTCGCACAGGCTTGTCAAAAATTGGACAATAGAAGATTGGAAAACGTTGCCTGGTCTGATGAGTCTCGATTTCTGCTGCGACATTCGGATGGTAGGGTCAGAATTTGGCATCAACAACTTGAAAGCATGGATCCATCCTGCCTTGTATCAATGGTTCAGGCTGGTGGTGGTGGTGTAATGGTGTGGGGGATATCTTCTTGGCACACTTTGGGCCCATTAGTGCTAATTAAGCATTGTGTCAACGACACAGCCTACCTGAGTATTGTTGCTGACCATGTCCATCCCTTTGACCGCAGTGACCACAGTTTATTAATCATCTGATAGCTACTTCCAGCAGGATAACGCACCATGTCATAAAGCACAAATCATCTCAGACTGGTTTCTTAAACATGACAAGGAATTCACTGTACTCAAATGTTCTCCACAGTCACCAGTAGAGCAACTTTAGGATGTGGTGGAACAGGAGATTCGCAATATGGATGTGCAGCTGACAAATCTGCAGCAACTGTGTGATGCTATCATGTCAATATGGACCAAAATCTCTGAGGAATATTTCCAGTTCCTTGTTGAATCTATGCCACAAAGGATTAAGGCAGTTCTGAAGGTAAAAGGGGGTCCAACTCAGTACTAGTAAGGTGTACATAATAAAGTGGCCGGTGAGTGTATATAATAACACTATAATGGTGTGGAAAAACTCATTTAATTAATATTCTTTTTATATTATATTGTGTATTATATTGTGTATTATTAAGTGTATTATTACTACACTTATTTTACTTATTAGTATTTATTGTTTTATAGATTACTGTATATTTTAAGAGAATTATGCATATTAGCCAGAATTGTAATCTCCAGTTTTTACTATCTTTAATAATACTTATTAAATAATTACTTAATTCAAGATTTATTTGAATCTTGAATGAAATGATGGATGCTTCTATCCACCAGAAAATAAAAACTAATATAACTGCATCTTTTTATCTCTTTCTCAGAATTATGTCTTTCAAAAAGATTATAAATTCACGATTATGAATTACAATCTTGTATTTCTCAGAACTGTTAGTTTGTAGCAATTGTGCAAGTTTATAGCTCACAAAACTGAGAAGAAAGTTATACAGTAATTGTACAGTAATAAACTCCACAATGAACCCAGAAAAGCCTTGTTAGTCCATCTTTAAACACTTACTGCTCTGAAAATGCCCATAACCCAAAATTGAGAAAAAAAAAAGTTGCAATAAACTACATGTATAATCTATATCCATCCATCCATCCATCAATCTATCCTACTCTATAGTAAAAATGGACTTCCATTACTTCCAGTACTGAACTACAAAGTAAAAATGAACAAAAATCCTACACTGTTCAGTTTGATGTCTTTTTCTTGCCTTACCGAGGTAGTTATCGTCCTCTGCTTTCCCTGAGTAGCTGTGTTGTCTCACATCTATATTTGTAGCACCACTGGGAATTCTCACCACTACATTGTAACCTGTAAAATAAAAAATAAAGCAGAAGTCAACAAAATACACATCCTAAAATATCATTCTAAGGTAAATACTTCTGTTATTTTGTTCTGATATCTGACTGAAGTGAATCAAACTAAATTTTTTCTAAACTACTGAGTTACCTTGATATACGAGTCTGTGTGACCTACCATAATGCACTATGTTGAACGTTCCTGCCACGGGCTTGCATGAAGAGTTATCCCCACCGCACACCCCACACTTATCTCTCCTGGCCTTGGAGTTCAACACATGGTCACATCCTGCTTGCTGCAGAAACAGGATGTGGAATTAAATCAGAGGACACTTGAAGAGGATTATACAGCAATTCTGCTTCACTTTTGCGCCCCATACAGTGTCCTACACTAATATTGGCACCCTCAGTTGAGATAAAATGTATTATCCAATCTAAATATGTATATTTAAAAACTCTTTAGTCAGTGAAAACTATTAAAAACAGCACATGTGCCACAATTATATTAGCACTTTTATGAATTCATTTATTCATTCATTTTCCTTCGGTAGGCTTAGTCTTTATTTCAGAGGTAGCCACAGTGAAATGAACCACCAACTATTCCAGCATATGTTTTACGCAGCGGATGCTCTTCCGGCCGCAACCTAGTACTGGGAAACACTCATTCATACACAATTAAATGTATTCAATTCACCCATACCGCATGTCTTTGGACTGTTGGGGAAACCGGAGCACCCGGAGGAAACCCACACGAACAAGGGGAGAAAGTGCAAACTCAACACAGAAATGCCAACTGGTCCAGCTGGAACTTGAACCAGCGACCTTCTTGCTGTGAGTTTGAAGTATATTACTAATGATATTTTACACTTTTTTAAATACACTTGGTTGACCAGAAATATGAAATTTAAAACAAAGATCTCATGCTTCACAGGGCTATAAATGTAAGGAAATGCAGGCCAAACTCACTCAGTCATTCATCTCAATGGATAAAACCAAAGAACAGAGCTGTGATTGACGATGAAAGGTTGTTGAGCTTCAAAAAAAGGTAAGTGTTTATAAGAAATTAATAAAAACCCAACCAGTGAAATAAATAAGTCATTTCAGTAAACTGGTAGAGTTATGAATTAGTTATTTAAGTCTTGGGATCAGAGAAAGTCTCTAAAACTACAATCTGAACGCACCTGCATCAACACACACTGTTTGAAAGTGTTTGATGAAAAAAAGGGGTAACACTTTAGTTTAGGTCACAATTCAAGATATTAACACTCCATTAACTAACACTACTAGCTTAATAAACTACTAATTAACTGTTTATGTATAGTTAGTAAGGTAAAAGTTGGGTTTATGTTTTAGGTAGGATTAGAAATGTAGAATAAGATCATGCTACTGAGGAAATGTTCATATCTTAATAATAGGCAGGTAATAAGCCAGTAGTTGATAGCATGAATTGTAATCTAAAAGAAAGTGTTACCAAAAACGGCTCTAAAAACTAGTTCAAACATCTCTTTAGTTTTTTTGTCATAGTATTTTGAGCAAACAATCAAGAAGGTTAAACAACACAGAAAATCAAGACCTCATGTTTCACAGGGCTAAATATATACAAGGAAACGCAGGCCAAACTCACTCAGTCATTCATTTCAATGGATAAAATCAAAGAACAGAGCTGTGATTTGAGATAGAAGACTGTTGAGCTCCACAAAAAGAGAAGTGGCTATAAGAAAATAATAAAAACCCCACCAGTGAAATAAATAAGTAATTCCAGTAAACTGGAAGTGTTATGAATTAGTTAGTTGAGTCTTGGGATCAGAGAAAGTCTCTAAAACTACAATCTGAAAGCACCTGCATTAACACAAACTGTTTGAAAGTGTTTCATGAAAAAAGCCTCTAAAAACGAACTCATCTCATCTCGTTTTATTTGTATTAGTTTTTTTAAACCCAAAATCAAAAAGGTTAAACAAAGAAAAAAAACAGCCTTCTTTACATATATTTACCCCGGGTGCCATTATTAGTGGAGCACAAACACAAACACACCCACCCTGCACAGGCCCTGAACGCAGATGTCATTAGTGTCAGGTCCACACTGCGTGCCGTCAGTCACTCTGTCCCTGAGTTGGTAGTAAGCTGTGCTGCCTGCCACACGACAGAATAGCTTACAGCGATCCTTCATCAGAACTACAGCAATCAGATACATGAGAGAGAGAGAGAGAGAGAGAGAGAGAGAGAGAGAGAGAGAGAGAGAGAGAGAGAGAGAGAGAGAGAGAGAGAGAGAGAGAGAGGAGAGAGGAGAGAGAGAGAGAGAGAGAGAGAGAGAGAGAGAGAGAGATGTTAATACATTCTGGAGGCCTTACTGTATATAGGACCTTGATAATATGTTTCTCGTCAGCTCGTCGTCTTTGTGCTGTGCAGTTATCAAGTTAATTGAAAAATAATTGTGTTTGGTAATTTGATTTTGAAAGTATGGAACCTTTGAAATGATTGGCTTCACCATGTCTCAAATTATTTAATATGCCAAAAGCAATTATGTACTAGTTTAAAAATGCATTCTCAACCAATACTGAAGCTATACAGTATATGAGCAGAAACAAATAGCAAGTTATTTTACTGTTTATGTACTAAATATAAAATATGTATGTTGTTTTAATTTTAGTTTATAAACTTGTACAGTGCTTTTTTAGAAACATTATTTTTTGTAAATTTACTATTTCACATATTTCAGTTTGTCGCTTTCTGGTTTTAATGTCAAAATCATAATTTTTTGATTTTTTTTAGTTTTTGTTTTATCTTAAAGGTATAGTGTTTAACAGAAGAAATAAACCCAAATAGGTGAAGGATGAGTAAATGATGACAGAAATTTCATTTTGGGTTAACTATACATTTAAACATTGGGGTTCTATTTTAACGATCTAGGCGCAAAGTCTGATGCGCAGGTCGCAAAAGCATTAAGGGCATGTCCGAATCCACTTTTGCTATTTTAAGGACAGAAAAATACGCTCTGCACCGCAGCGCATGGTCTAACAGGGTTGTGCTTATTCTCTTAATAAGTTATAGGTGTGTTTTGAGAATAAACTAATCAGAGTCTCATCTCCCATTCCCAGAGTCAGTTGTGTCGCTCCATGGCGCATTTGCTATTTATATGGCGGACTTTATAAGTGGTAAAACTGACTGCTTCACTAGCGAGAAAACAGTTAAACAGATCATCTGCAGTAGGGATAAAGAATGAGCCTCCTCCAATCGGCCTTTACTTTCACTTTCTCTCTTTCATGGATAAGGAAACAGTGTTGTACGCACAGACATCCATTAGCCTACATAATTAATTTCGTTTGTTAAGCGCAAGATTTGATTCAAAACTATTTCTAAATTCAATTCTAATTTCCAGCAAACGAATAAATGAGCAATAATAACGAAGTGTGGTTATATCCAAACACACATGCTATGCCCCATATGGTCTAAAAGCTGACAGGTGGACAAATCTAAGCTTGTTTTTAATAAAACAAATATAAATATACATATAATTAATAATACTACTAATAATAACATTATACAAAAGCAAATTGTCATGAATAAACTGAAAAAGCCCCTGAGATAAAGGCATGGAGGCAGTGGTTTTTATGTTTATGTAGAAAATAATATTTTTTGTTATATTTTATTCCTATTTTACATCCTGCTTGTTTTAAGCAATGTGTAAGCAAGGCGCAACACTAATGCGCTCTGCATTGGACTTTAGACCTGCTTTCAGCTGGTCTATTGCGCAGTCTATTTCAGTTTCTCAAAATAGCAACGTGCCAACAATGCGCCTTAACACACCTCTTTTCTAGACCGGAACACTCATGAGTCCACAAAGTGGTGCAATCCGATTTGCTATTTAAACAACGTGGTGAAAAAGGGGAAAATTGAGCTTGCGCTGGTCTGAAAATAGCAACACGTCGGGGCAAACACATCTTGCATCTTATTGCGCCGGGTGTATGATAGAGCCCTTGATTTGGTTGCTAAGGCACCATTTCAAATATTCATTTAATATTTTTAAGTGAAAGTTTAATGCAATAATGATTTTTTGGAAGTTACAGGATCATTAAATAAGTGATTGTTACTAAATTATTCCTTATAAAGTGATTAATACTTCTAACTCAATCATTATTTTGAGTGTGTTTTTTCAACTGAATAGATGTACTGGTGAGGCAATTTTTAGTGTTTTTATTTAGCTTTTTTGAAAACAACTTATAAGATTATTCTACAAAACCTCTAATTTTGGTAACCACAGCAGAAAAAACAACAGGCATGTAAAATTATATGATAGAATAATATACTAATATACTATAATAATTTTTTGAGAACTGCCTCTTAAATCTGATTATTATACTCCAGTTGCAATCACTGGACTAAATCCCTTACTTCCGCTATACTTTGGCACCCAGCGGACATTTGGAGGTAGACCATTGATGTTGAAGTGCCGTCCATCAAAGCTGGCACACTGTTCCTCCCTGAAGTCTCTCTTTTGCTTGGAGCATGGCTCAGAGTTACAGGAGCGAAATTTCATTCTGCGTCCAACACAATACTTCCCCCCATTTCTGGGCCTAAAAAAAAAAACACAATCAGAGCTCCTATCTACAGTGGAAATATTTCTTAGAAAATCCCTTTAGCTTTCTTGATCTTTTTTCTGTTTTACTGCAATTTAAATAGAGCAAAGCCTGCAGTCTACCCACTGCACTAAGAATGCAGCCTCTTTTGAAGAATGTTCTTCTTCAGGATGGCTTTGCTGCTGCCATTTGTCAGGGAACATTGAGAAACATGGTGCCAATTCACAGTCCAGTGAGGATGCAAGACTACAAAGAGCGGCAGCTTACACGGGTCGGTTACATTCGCGGACAGCGATCTTGATTCCCCCTCCGCAGGTCCTTGAGCATGTGCCAAAGGGACTCCACACGCCCCAGGCACCCTCAACTTGAACATATTCATGCTCTTTATGGATGCACAGGCCATGTTTACAATGCTGCAAGCAATGAACAAACAGAGAAAAGATGAGATCATTGAAGAATTAGTCATGACTGGCTGTTTGTTATAAAGTTCACCGACTAGAATGAATGTTGATACACAGACAACATGACGATTCAGAGTGTCTTTTGTTTCGGGCAGATCCCTTGTCAACATGTGGTTGGTTGAGTTGTGTATCCAACTGACTCATTTACTTTCATTTCAACAAACTGTTTAGTCGACCTGGAGAAAATTAAGTCTTTCTTTTTTAGATATTACCTTTTTATGTTTGGTCTGCAAAGTTTTAAAGATCAAAGTGCGGGATAAATGGGGTCTAGTAAAAGAAAGATCCAATTCCCAACTGCCTGAAACAAGTTGTCAACGGTTCCAAGGTTACTTCAAACACAAACCTAAGCAGGCTTTTAATAAATTTGTCAAATGTCAGCCTATGGTCTTCAGCAGTCTCTTTTCAGTGCTGTAGACAAAAACAAAATGTCATCCACTCAATTGTTGAGGATTTCGGACTACATTTATAATTAACCAATTTATCTTATAAAGGTCACACTAGATTTTCAGTTTAGTGCATTGTGTATCATGTGGCTTTTGGGACTCAACTTTAAACTTTAAAAAACAATAATTAATTTGTGTCAGTAATGTACCTCACGTGAACACATATTCAGCATTATCTTACACAAAGTAAGAAAACACGTACTTACCTAGTCACTTCTCTTTAATTGAGAGCACAGAAATACACAAATACAACTACCATTAGGGCTTTTAAGTCCAAATGCAAACACATTTACAAAAGTGTGTCGAATTGTTTCGTTTACATCATGTTATTAATTCAGAAAGAGTCAGAATTTCTTTTAATATTCCACAAAGTTATGCAACCCAGGCTCATTCTGAAAACGTAGTCCTATATACATTTCTGGTGAGCGCCAAATACGTCCCAGGAGCTATGTTTTTTTGAAGTTTTTGTTTTTTGCCAATCCACCAGAGGCTGCTGTGTATGTTTTTTGAGATCTTGACTGATAACCGACTGATAACTCCACCCACTCCCTTCCCTAAACCCAACCGATAGTGTTTTAAAAGCACAGATTGAAATTTTTACCACGTTTTCAGATTTTACCACATTCTCAGCCTGTTATTTACTTGTTTATTTTACTTTTGGGTTTGTTTTACTCGAACCCCATCATTGTGGTCACCTCCTTTCTGCTTCTCAAGTTCGCCGACATACGCGGCGAGCCACTGGACAAACTGGTAACTGCAGGAAAACCGTTCATAAGGAGGTAAGAGGTCAGCTGCTAGCGCGAAAAGAAATGGCATCATACCGCCCCGTAGCGTTCGTTTTAAAGACGAAATGCAGCCATATGTACTTCTGGCTAGATAAATCGCAATCTCCAGAAATGTATATAAGGCTACGTTTTCAGAATGAGCCTATGTTGAAATGATGTGCTCCAAAGAAATTATTTTCTCCCGTCTAACTATGTTTTTACCACATATATATACACTGTTATACAATTATTCTTTTAATCAAAGCAATAGATGGAGCTCACTTAACACAAAACTGGAGTTAAATGCAGTAAACAAATAGTTACAGTAAGTTCTCTGTTATCATTTTCATAAGTAAGCGTAATGTGTAATTCTGCTAGCATAAGTAGACTTTAGCATCAAATATAAATCTGTTATTATATTTATGCTCAAAAAAGTTATTAGAATCGACATCAGATTGCAATCTGGGAATGTTTCAGACACTCGCTGGTGTATGAAACTTGTGTTAAACATCTTACATGTTGATATTAGCTGGTAGACTAATATGTTTAATTCAATTCAATTCATGTTTACATGTATTTCTATAGCGTTTTTACAATGTAGATTGTGTCCAAGCAGCTTAACAGAGAAATTCGGTCACACTTAATTTCCGTTTGTTGAATTTAGTTACATTGCATCTACATGCCAATTAATTCTCAATAGATTATAAGTAGACTGTTAGGTTGGGGTTAGGTTAGGGTTAGTGTAAGTTGACATGTACTTGCAAAGTTTCTTATAGTCAGTTAAATGTCTGTTGAAGGAACAGTATCAACAGATATTAAGCAAACAGTCTACTAATACTCAAATGGACCATCAGAAATTCTAGTAAATTGAAACTGTGTCAGTCCAGTTTTCAGAGCTGAAGTTCAGTTTAGTTCAGTTCAGTGTGGTTTAATTTTCACTGCTGAAAGTTTAAACACTGAAGAGCAAATCCATCAATGCGCAGCTCCACAAGTCCTAAACCAAGCAAGCCAAACCAAGCAAGCCAAGTATGTGTTGACAAGTATATGTGTCGCTACGGCGGCACATATACTAAAATTGGATCAATACATAGAAGATTAACATGGCCCCTTAAAGGATGACACGCAAATCCGTGAAGTGCTCCATATGTAAACATGAGAAATGAACAGCATCGCTAACTATCTCCTGACTCTGGTAAACTCTGCCTTTGTTTATGAACACTCCTCAGGCCCAGCTCCCCCACCATAAACCAAGGTATTTGGTTTGCCAAAAAACAAACAACCTGGCCATTGGCCCTGAGAAAGCCTAGAAAGATGTAGCTTGATCAAGCCACTGCCATGAAAGTGGAAACACAATTGGCCCTGGTACACATTAGCATGCTCATTTTAGGCCCAACTGTGGAAACAGCTATTGGTTTCCTATGAAAGATTGCTCTATTCTGCCTTTTCACTTTATTGTAGGGTAGTGAAATATTGGCTATGGCAGGTAAGGTTGTGCAATATGACAATATATGTCATTGTGCAATATGAGAATATATGAAGAGTTTAGATGCAAAAACCTCCAAATGCCATTTGGTATTTTCTCCTAAAATTAGCTTTTTTCTCAGACTCTTAAGTGTAGGCTTAATAATTTTTACTTTTATAATGATAAATAAGTTCTTTTCACTGGCTTTAAAGTGAAATAACTGAAGACAAATGAGAAGGCTTAGAAAAATGCTCGTTTTAGGAGAAAATTTCAGACAGCATTTACAGGCTTTGGCATCTGAACTCTTCATTAATTCATTCATTTTTTGCAGCTTAGTCCCTTAGGCTTAGTTAATCAGGGGTTGCCACTTATCGAGCATATGTTTTAAGCAACGGATGCCCTTCCAGCTGCAACCCCGCACTGGGAAATGAACTCTTCATATATATAGACAAAATAAAAAATCTAGCAATTCATATTATGCTCTATCATTTATTTAGTGGTGTCACAAAATACATTATTTATGATACTACTTATATATAATTTATATGAGCACAATATTACATGCCCTGAAAGAAGAAAATAAATAACAGCATTGTTAGAAAGTTGCAATTTTGAAAGTAAAATGTTTAGATTTTGCATTTTATTTAGCTATATATATATATATATATATATATATATATATATATATATATATATATATATATATATATATATATATATATATATATATTTAACCTGTAATCATTTGTTAAAGACGTTTTATATTTTATTAATATCTAATTTATGTTTCTACATTTTTTATCAAACATTTGGCTCAATAAAGTGTGAAATATGATCACATATAAATGAGTCAGTTTCTGAGTATATACTGTACTTTTAAAAGAAATAGTTTTTTACATGAGATCAATATATATAAACTATAAATTGATTGAATGTACAGAAATGCTACTATATTGAGATATATACAGTTGAAATCAGAATTATTAAACCCCCTTTGATTTTTTTTCATTTTTAAATATTTCCCAAATTATGTTTAACAGAGAAAGGAAATTTTCACAGCATGTCTGATAACATTTTTTCTTTTGGAGAAAGTCTTATTTGTTTTATTTCGTCTAGAATAAAAGAAGTTTCAAATTTTTTTAAAAACATTTAAAGGTCAAAATGATTAGCCCCTTTAAGCTATATTTTTCGATAGTCTACAGAACAAACCATCGTTATACAATAACTTGGCTAATTATCCTAACCTGTTGTTTCCCAAACAACGATGTAACTCGCGGCTGAACTATTGTAGTGCGATGCATCGTTTGGCAAAAGAACTATGTAGTGACGAGTGTTTCCCAAAACACATAGTTTCTCTGTCGCAGATCCATCGCTTGAACCACGTTAGATATAATGTAAAACGCCCATAATGATGCTCTAAACGGGGTGGAGTAACTTCTTTAGAGAACAACCCCATCATTTCTTTGTGCAAATTATATTGTTTTACACAAACACGCATTTAAAATAAAATCCAATATTAGTTTTGGTAAAAACATGCACTCGTTTTCCATATTAATTAAAATATATATATAAATGGCACATATAGGGCCAATGTTTGCTTTACTAATATTATTGAGAAGTTGAACATTACATATTCTATTCTAAAACATAAAATCACTTACAAAAGCTAACACTATTCTAATATCATATATAAATCATATAAATAAATAAATAATGAGGCTATTTATTATAAATATATTTACTTTAATAATAATATTAATAATTTTATTGATGATGATGATGATGATTATTATTATTATTAAGTAGTATATTGTTTATTTATTTTTATTTTTTTAAAGTCTACTTTTACAATTTGACGCATGCAAACCACAGCAGAAAGTTCTAACCAACAGGCCTATGTCATATACAGTAGAGACACTTAATAAATAACCCACTATAAAATAAAAGAATTAACGTATGCTATGTTTTTTATTTTCACAAGCATTGGAGACGCAACATAATTTGCGCTTTTAAATATACCTATAGCTTTCGCCATGAGGCTGTGTTCAAAATGATATCAATGTCTTCAAAGTGCACTGCAAAGGGAGCACAGTTGTAAACATGAAGATCGCTAAAACTGAACTGTAAAAATACTTTGAAAGCAAATTACACCTAAGAGAGATGGCCTTAATGCTTTTTTATTTTTAATAATTCCAACTTTGAATGTTAGAATGTTCTAAATGAATAGGGCATAGGGGGGATAAGTGGGAATAGAACACAGCCAGGAACTATGCTTCTAACTACAGCTCCAGAGGTGTCGTTTCAAGTGCTCAAGTTTGCGACGCAGTTTGCGAATGTTCGTTGGAGCAATGGATTTGGGAAACAGCAAATCAACGAACTATGTTTGTAACGACGGAACTTGCGACCTTAGTTGGCTAACGATGGTTTTGGGAAACGCACCCCTGCCTAGTTAACCTAATTAATCTAGTTAAGCCATTAAATTCCACTTTAAGCTGTATAGAAGTGTCTTGAAAAATATATAGTAAAATATTATTTACTGTCATCATGGCAAAGATAAAATAAATCAGTTTTTAGAAATGAGTTACTAAAACTATTATGTTTAGAAATGTGTTGAAAAAATCTTCATTCATTTATTCATTTTCTTTTCAGCTTAGTTCCTTTATTAATCTGGGGTTGCCAAAGCGAAATGAACCGCAAACTTAACCAGCACGTTTTTAAGCAGCGGATGCCCTTCCAGCCGCAACCCATCTCTGACAAACATCCATACACACTCATTCACACTCATACACTACGACAGTTAAGCCTACCCAATTCACCTGTACTGCATGTCTTTGGACTGTGGAGGAAACCTGAGCACCCGGAGGAAACCCACGCAAACGCAGGGAGAACATGCAAACTCCACATAGAAACGCCAACTGACCCAGCCGAGGCTCGAACCAGCGACCTTCTTGCTGTGAGGCGACAGCACTACCTACTGCGCCACTGCATCACCTGAAAAAAATCTTCTCTTCATTAAAATGAAATTGGGGAAAAAAAATAAACAGGGGGGCTAATAATTCAGGGGATTTAATAATTCTGACTTCAACTGTATATATCGTTATCAGAATATTAGATACCTTGTGATATGAGATTTTTGTCATATTGCTAATGGCAGATAACAGTTTAGATCCAGTTGTCATTGCAGTTCCATTAGCAGCTGTTGCTTACAGAGCCTATGTGTGTTTTTTTAGATGAGTTTAGTTTTAATGCTACAAACTTTATGGAGTGTACCCCAAGCTACAGCACGACTCTACTGCCATTCCACACATAGGTCTATCTTTGTGAAAATTAAAACGCAATGCTGGGATTTAAAACAGTTTTACCCAATGATTACCAGACAATCCACTTATCATGGGTGGTCCCAGCATGAAAATCAAAACAAGATGCAAAAGGCTGATTCCTTGCATATCTAGATGCATCAAGAGGCATGACACCACAGCATATGACATTCTGAGAAAAAAAGTCTGTGCTGAGATAGCTAGTAACATAGCAAATATGAGACTATTGGCAAAGCTTTTCATATACTGTAAAGGTCATGAGATGCAAGTCCATTCACAATCACAAGCACTACACAAGTCTGACTTGAGTTCACAATCTGGGAAACATTCTAAAGCAGAGATGGGGGCAAAAACAAAGCAATATATCAGTGTGGACGAGTGTCACTGTGGAAGTGATTTGGTCGGTGTTTTGGAGTAAATATGTGTTTGAAGTTACACTGATGAATCTGCTTTTCATCTGCAATTCTGCAAAACCGGCTATTGGGCGACGTGCAGAAATATAATGTGAACTCCCTGGAGTTCTTTCAAGGGACATAATGAGTTTCTGGCAGGGAATTAAAATCTACACAAAACCAATAACATGCAACAAACTCTCCACATGTGACCAGTCAAGAGTTATTATTGTTGAGAAAAAAAGCTAGAGGGATAGTCCACTGAAATGAAAATGCTGTCATTATTTACTTGCCTTCATGTTGCTCCAATTTTAACTTTGCAACATATTTTGCAAGATATTCAATGTCTTTTTGTAGAATGCTTGGGGTCTAAACAACATTGGAGCTTGTTGACTTTCATCATATAGTTCAAGAAAAGAGAAATACTTCAAAGTATTCTTGCTTGCTTAACAGAAACATTACTGAGCAACAAAGACAATAGGTCTCATTCACTACGCAATGTGTTTGTATAATCCACCTACAAATGTTCATTCACTCATTCATTTTCCTTCAGTTTAGTCTCTTTATTCATCAGAGGTCACCACAGCCGGATGAACCGCCAACTTATCCAGCATATGTTTTACACAGCGGATGCCCTTCCAGCTGCAACCCAGTACTGGGAAACATCCATACACACATTCACACACATACACTATGGCCAATTTAGTTCATCCAACAACCCTATAGCGCATATCTTTGGCAACAGTTCTAACCACTGAGCCACTGTGTCGCCCCCACACCTACATATATTCTAATGGTTAAATCTTGACTAACCAAAAATTTGTTCTAAAATATATTTCAATCTAATTTTTCATTTCTAATTTTAAATCATACAGCAAAAAGAGCTTATTCTTGGAGAGGTTTCTTTGAGTAACCACCCATATGTAAGCAAATACAGATGGCTAATGAGCTCTGTAACAAGTCACTGTGCAAAAGGTGTTTACTGTGTTTAAACTGCGTTTGTAATGACAAATTTCACATTTGGGGATTGCACATGTTGTAAGTTTGCGAAAAACATTTAGTGAGAAGTTTCTGAACAAACAAAAAAAAAAAAAAACACAAGGCCATGTTTTCACCTAGTATTAAAATGCGTTTTCAATGATCATAAGTGTCAGCTGAGATGCATTGCTGTTTCCACTGGTTTTGGTGTGTTTTTCATAACACATCCCATACTGATCACATTTTAGGGGACTCTTTTGTGGCAAGTTCATTGCATTTGACCATATAAGTGTTTTCATTACAAAAGCAATCTGATCTAATGCTTTGACAAAACACCTGTAGAGCAAACACTCTCCTGTCCGTATGCACCAGACACCATCTTATAAACATTGTAATTTTCTTGGAAAACATTGTGCAATTCTGAGTGTGCTCCACACAGGTGAATGGGCGTGACAAACCACCTATAGAATGCACACTCTGCTCTCCATATGCACCAGACACCATTTTATAAACATTTTAATTTTCTTGGAAAACATTGTGCAATTCTGAGCGTGCTCCACACAGGTAAGTGGGCTTGACAAACCACCTCTAGAACAAACACTTTCCTCTCCATGTGCACCAGACACCATCTTATAAACACTGTATTCTTTTGCTGAAAACATTGTGCAATTCCGAGTGTGCTCCACACAAGTGAGTGGGCTTGACAAACCACCTATAGAACACACACTCTGCTCTCCATATGCACCAGACACCATCTTATAAACGTTGTAATTTTCTTGGAAAACATTGTGCAATTCTGAGTGTGCTCCACACAAGTGAGTGGGCTTGACAAACCACCTATAGAATGCACACTCTGCTCTCCATATGCACCAGACACCATCTTATAAACGTTGTAATTTTCTTGGAAAACATTGTGCAATTCTGAGTGTGCTCCACACAGGTGAATGGGCGTAACAAACCACCTATAGAACACACACTCTGCTCTCCATATGCACCAGACACCTTCTTATAAACATTGTAATTTTCTTGGAAAACATTGTGCAATTCTCAGTGTGCTCCACACAGGTGAATGGGCGTAACAAACCACCTATAGAACACACACTCTGCTCTCCATATGCACCAGACACCTTCTTATAAACTCTGTAATTTTCTTGGAAAACATTGTGCAATTCTGAGTGTGCTCCACACAGGTGAGTGGGCTTGACAAACCACCTGTAGAACAAACACTCTCCTATTCATGTGCACCAGACACCATCTTATAAACATTGTATTTTTCTTGGAAAACATTGTGTAATTCTCAGTGTGCTCCACACAGGTAAGTGGGCTTGACAAACCACCTGTAGAACAAACACTTTCCTCTCCATGTGCACCAGACACCTTCTTATAAACACTGTATTCTTCTTGGAAAAGCTTGCTCTTCAGTGTTTGGACTTTCAGCAGTGAAAATTAAACCACACTGAACTGAACTAAACTGAACCTAAACTCTGAAAACTGGATGGACACAGTTTCAGTTTACTATAATCCTCTATTTTAAGCTGCTTTGACACAATTTACGTTGTAAAAGCGCTATAGGAATAAAGACTGTATTCTTCTTGGAAAACATTGTGCAATTCTGAGTGTGCTCCACACAGGTGAGTGGGCTTGTCAAACCACTTGTACGACACCCTCTCTCCTCTAACCTAATCTAAAAAAACCTAACTTAGACTTGTCCTTGCATTTATATATTGCTGATTCTTTTTTTGAAGCGCTTCTTTTATCCTCACTTGCAAGTTGCTTTGGATAAAAGTGTCTGCTAAATGAATAAATGTCAAAAGAAGACAATCTCAAAGCGTTTTAGATCCAATTCATATCTGTATTTAATGTTATCCACTTGTAATCTTATTTATGAAAATGCATTAAAATATTAAGTATAAACAAATAATTACCTAAATAATACATTGAACTCAAAGAAGAAGATAGAAATGTAAACCAATGCATAAATGTAAAAGTAAATGTTCAAATTAAAAGAGCTGCTGGGGTTGGAGGACTAGTGATGTCATTTGTAGGTATGAGTGCTGTTGTACATTTTCAGAAGTGCTTACCTTTCCTGGAGCGCAGTCTGTGCCATCAGCCCATGGCATGTGTTGGGTTCGACAGCCCCGCTGAACTCCATCAGGACTGGTGCACCACAACCTCCGGCATTGTGTCTGCACAGCATCCAAACACTTACTGTTAGCTTAAAAATCTCACTTGTGTACATCAAATTGAAATTGACAGCTATTTTCAGGCTACAAAACAAAAAAAATATTTTCTTACATAGAGTTTTGTCTTGTTTCTATTCCAAATAAGTGTTTTATTTAAATCTAAAATGAAAAATAAGTAAAAATAGTCTTGTTTTCAGAAAAAACAAGTGTAAATAAACCGAGTTTCTTCTTAAAGCAACCAAAATAATCTGCAAAATACAACTTTATTTTGCTTACCCCTTGATTTAAGGAAAAACTTGATTAAAATATAATATTTTTTTCTGAAAGCAAGACTTTTTTATACATTTGGACTAGAAACAAGACAAAAACTCTAAGTAAGAAAAGCATTTTTTGCTGTGATGTCACTGAATAACAAACTCGTGTAACCAAAACACAGATTCACATCACAGTATTTCATAAAATTTACATCTATAAATAATGGCTCATGGCAGATATACACTAGAAGATGTCCATGTCAGTATGTTAAGCCATTCCCTGAGGGATCCTCTCACCATATATGGGCACACCTGCGTCCCAGGCCCAAATATCAGCTCACATTGTTTATTGACGCTGTATATCTGTCCGGGCAGCTGCTGGGATAAACTGTATGGCCTAGAAACCGGCTCATCAAGCAAACACTCACCATACCCTGTGCTAATGAGAAATGATAAACAAATGAGCTAAAAGAAAGCAAAACAAACAAGCAACAAACAATAGAAATGTTCTCAGTAAGTGACAGTTTGCTTCTGATGACGTCATTTCCATCTCAGTTGAGAATGTTTAGAGGACAACAAACGCATGCTAATGCTGGAAATTAAACACTAAGTGGTGCTCAACTTGAAGAGTTCGAGCCAACATCACAGGCTCAATAACATCCTGTCAATGCATGGAGTGTAAAGAGGGTTTACATACTCGAGGAACTCAGTGATGTATTTCCGACTGCATTTGGACCACATCCAGGGATTGGTGTAATAGTTGAGCGTAGGGGCCATCACATGTTGCTGGTTTTTGACTCCATCCTCCTTGCATTTGTTACTGTCATCGTGAGGCATGTTGAACCTGAGGCCATGAGTAAAAACACACGTGTGCACAAACACACACATGCAACTGATCAAGATGATGAGCATGTTCAGGACACACAGTACTGCCACAGTGTTTGCTGGTTTAAACCAGGCTATTTCACATTTACGCCAGGATCATATGAAAACGGCAGTAGTGAAAAACAGTAAAGGCGCTGATATTTAGTATCAGGCTCATTAGTTGGTATATACAGTATAGATAATTTATTGGGTATCACTTTATTTTGATGGTCGCTTTAACGCATTTTATTGAATTTAAGTTACATTGCATCTACATGCCAACTAATTCTCATTAGATTATAAGTAGACTGTTAGGTTGGGGTTAGGGTTAAGTTGACATGTACTTGCAAAGTTTCTTATAGTCAGCTAAATGTCTGTTAAAGGAGCAATATCAACAGATATTAAGCAGACAGTCTACTAATACTCAAATAAGAACTAATTGGCATGTAGTTGCAATGCAACTTTTAGTCAACAAAATGTTCATTAGGGACCAAGTGTTACCATTAATTGTTCTATTGTTATAAATGATGCAGTAATTAGCTTGTTGAAAATATTTGCTTGTCCCCATAAAGAAAACAGGGACATACCAACACAAAAATGCATACAGAAACAATACAGATACTGATAAACTGGTACCTACAAAATCAATAATTTTATGTTATGGAAGATGATCTATTAATGTCAGATATTAAAAACTACTCATTCATTCTTAATACAAATAAAATTACATATTAAGAATTGACCCTCATTTATTATATCAGCCTGTCCTTATATATGAAACATGTATAACTTTCAAAATTTGAAACAGGGATGTGCCAATACTAAAATATGGAAATATGCAGAGATTGATCACTACAAACATAACTGATTAAAGATGCAGTGGGTCTTCAGAAACATTATTTGTTGTGCTGGTTGAAAGTCTCTTCACATTCCATTAGTAATGATTGAAGTAAATGATCTAAAAGTATTTTTATGTATTTTATATTCTGGGTTAAGACAAAAAAATGGCATAAAACTAAAAAATGTTCATCCAATTAAAATTTGTCGGGCCGATATTTCCCATAATTCTGATAAGTAGCACAAACTGTCTGTCAACAAATGTAGATTTGTACATCTGTGCACCTCTATTCATGCAGATCCGCCATTTGCTCGTCATGTGCATGGTCACGTGGACACGAGTGACAGCCGTTAAAACAAATGCTGAATCAAAACTATTTAAAATCCTGAATCAATATAGGAGTTACTTTCGCACGCTGGAGGAAAGATGACACCATGGCTGAAGTATTTCTTTTAGACAGGTAATGTTATGTTTTAAAACTATTTTACTCACGCAAAGCTGATGTAGATTTTGTTGTTACGAATGGGCTACATGCACAGAAGTGTTGTTCAGCCACCGAAATCTTCCGGTGAACGACTGATGTGGCTATTTTCAATTGGAAAAAAATGGCACTTTTTATTAAATAATAATAATAATTGTACTTTAATAAATAAAACATATTAAAGGAGATTTCATCCTAAATTCACCATATACTCACCCTTAAAAGGATAGTTCATTCAAAACTGAAAATTCTGTCACCATTTACTCACCTTTTACTTGTTCCAAACCATAAGTAATATTTTGAAGAAAGCAGGAAACTGGTAACCATTGACTTTCATGGTATTTTCCTACTCTGGAATTCAATGATTTTAAGTTTATAGCTTTCTGTAAAATATATTTTTAACCTTTTATTTGTTAGTGTTCAACAAAATAAAGAGACAAAGATTTGGAACCACTTGAGGGTGAGTAAATTAAAATGTTTGGGTGAACTATCCCTTTTCAATCTATTATTTTTGTTTGAGTTTTTTTCTGTTGAACAAAATAATAAAATATTTTGAAGAATATAGGACACACTGATAGCCACTGACTTCCATAGCTAGCCTATATGTACAGGTTTTAAAGCTTCAATTATATATTCTAAATAAATGACTGCAAAAACGAGAGGGCAATATTTCACTATCCAGCTGTCATTTCTCTGTTACATTAGCCTGTATGCCTATAATATTACCCTGGCTAAGCTTTAGCTAACGTATTACATGGTTGTTAATCAGGAAGATGTTAGCAAGACAAAATAGCCTATTTGCTTTTGAACTTTTGGATAAATAGCTGATACTAAATTTGAGCCTCAGTGGGTCTTTTGTTAACCGTTACTCACCTCCACACAATATAGATGAATGACGTATGAATTTACATCGGCAGGTTCTGTCGATCATATCGTGCTGCCGTAACGGAGGTCAGCTAGTAATGTATGTTTTACACACACTCAGTCTGCAGTGTGTGTATGGGCCAGACTGTAAAGCTATGGCCCGGATGCAGTGTGGATGCAGGAGTTGGCATAAGCGCTAATAGACGTTACTCCACTGTTGACACCTTACTTTTGAGGCGAGAGTAACAATGTAAATAGAGTCTTCGTTAGAGCGTTTGCCTCGCATGTGGTTTTCTTTCCAAATCGCCGGTTCGAGGCTCGCTTGGAGTGGCTAGACTAAAACCAAGATATACTTTAAAACTTAGTTTTAAACTTAGTTTATTGTCTGACAGGAAAAGCTGTCCTTAAATACAACACGCATTAACTTATACATTTATATTATATTATTATTAGTATTTAAAAAATAACTATTACCCCTAGGAAAAAAGGGCACTTTCTCTCCAGGAGAAAAAAAAGCAGGGGCTCAAGCACCCAAAGCCCCCACCTCTGCACGTGCCTGCTTAGTAATTCCTGCATCCCGCCAGCCAACCACTAAGCCTACAGAAGTCGCTTTAGGACAAAGTGCGTGAGACAGTTAGACCAGCGATCCTTGCATGCATGAAATATTGCACATTATGACAAGTTTTGTTTGCTAACTACACAACTGACAACGTGTTAGATATAACAGTTTTTCATTCAGAATTGTAGTATTATAAAGTACTATAAAGTTTTCTAACTGGTGAATGACAGGAACTAGTGAGTCTCTGTCATCTTTAATGTGCGCGTTCGTGATTTCAGGACTCGTGGCTTTGGATGGCAGGGGAGGGATTGTATTTGTAAGATATTATGGTAGCCTGTTAGCATTTAGGGCAGATCACCTACTGCACCTTTAATGATTCATGGATAAATGAATAAATAAAAAAAGGTTTATCCTAAAAAACTAAATATAAAATGTAAAACAAAACATAAACAATAAAATATTCAATATCATAAAGAATCAAAAGATATATTTTCATTTATAGGTTATATAAGAGTGTATTATCTAGTCTGCTTTATATCAACTATTTACCAGTCTATTGTCTACCAGTAATTTTGGCAAAATTTAAATTCCCATATCTGTTGTCCTCCAGTGAGGACAGTAATAATCCCATGAGCAGCAGAACACATTAGATTGTGGGGCGAGAGGTGTTACGCGCTGCATAGCACTGTACAGCACCAGAACTAAATCCACACTCAAGCGCACGGCACTGATGTCACCACCTGCCACAGGGCAACAGTGTAATTCATGAGAAAAAGGTTCATTTAAAGGTTGTTTACAGGTTATTTTCACATCAGTGCACATGCAAACTAAATGCTACTGCCAATATTGCAAGTTCAATGTTTGTCTTCAAATGAGAATGTTAGCTAAGCTAGCTGACTGAAATAGGCACTGAGATGTTCTTAAATAATGTTTGCTTTACTTTACTTGACCATAATGAGACTGCTGTATATGCCATGACATTTATTACCCCTAAGACTCTTTTAAGCTACAAAAAAACCTAGTGTATAACTGAACACTTTAGTGCTTTCTGCAGAAATGACCTTGGGAAGTTGCATATCAGACATAGACACACCGTTATCAAGCTGTACAAAAGGCTATGAAATCTTCCCAAAACATTACAAAATGAAACAAAGCTATTGAAGACGAATAAGAAATTTACACACTGTTAGACCTTGAAAGAAGTAAAGTGTTTTAAAGGTAGACCTTTAACAAAATCTTTTGAATAAATGATTAAATGTTCAGATCTGGGTGTAATAAAAGCTCCTCTCAGGTAAAGTCCATATGACAAATATCATTGTTAATGCAGGAGATATTACTGCCCCAAAAAGAATTTGGACACTCAGGCCACATTTAGAAATGAAAAATGCATGACAGACATTGTGCTGAACAGCAAAATGTCATGCAAAGTGGACTTTATTTCAAGGAAGAAAAGTATGAGCACATTTATTTCACAGTATTTCACAAAAAAACCCAACAGTACTCACACATGGCCGAGCTCATGAGCGATGGTGAAAGCAGTACTGAGTCCATTATCCTCATTAATACTGCAACTTCTATAAGGATCACAAACTGTACCCAGCTCAGCTAGACCTGAAAGTGCAAGTGGAAGCAGTCAGTATGTTGCTGCATTTCACATCATTGCCATAAGCATCATCCTCATTAGGGATTTACACCTTGTGTTAATCCAGGTTTTCGTCATTCTAAACACAATTAAACCCCAGGAAACAAAACATTTCACAACTACAATTATAACTACAGTTGAAGTCAGAATTATTAGCCCTCCTGAATTATTAGCCTCCTGTATATTTTCCCTCAATTACTGTTTAACAGAGAAATTGTTTTGAACACATTTCTAAACATAACAGTTTTAATTACTCATTTCTAATAACTGATTTATTTTATCTTTGACATGATGACAGTAAATAATATTTTACTAGATATTTTTCAAGATATTAGTATTCAGCTTAAAGTGATATTTCAAGACTTAACTAGGTTAATTAGGCAAGTTAGTGTAATTAGGCAAGTCATTGTATAACAATGGTTTGTTCTGTAGACAATCAATAAATATATATAGCTTAAGGGGGCTAATAATGCTGTCCTTAAAATGGTTTTATAAAAATGAAAAACTGCTTTTATTCTAGCCAAAATAAAACAAAAAAGACTTTCTCCAGAAAAAAAAATATTATAGGAAATACTGTGAAAAATTCCTTGCTCATTTTAACATCATTTGGGAAATGCGTAAAAAATAAAATAAGATTCACAGGAGGGCTAATCATTTTGACTTCAACTGTATAATATTAATTCATAATAATAATTTAAGTCATAACTGTAATTTTGGGGGTTAGCACCCTTTTTACCTTAAATACTAATAACGATTTAATGCTAATGGTGACTGTTTAGTGCCAAAGTGTAAGACCTCATTTGGTCAATGTTTTCTCTGTTAAGGGAGCCAAATTGTGGAATGATTTACCTGTCAGCCTAAAATTAGAAAGTAATATAAATATTTTAGTAGTTTTCTTACAGTTTTTCTCAGTCGCTTTGGTGCATTTCTCACAACACTATTTACATTTGCACAACAGTTAATGCATTTCTCAAAACAATTAGTCAATTGTGCACATCATAGTAGCAGTTTCTCATTCCTTTCAACAAATTGCAAATGCTTTTGGACATGCATCAATTGCTTTCATGCAACTCTCTGCTGTTTGTAACATTATCATTTGCTTATGTCATGTCAGTCAAAATTAACTAAACTTGTGAATGCTGAATAGTCATTCCATAAAAACTAATAGTCCTCATTTCATTACTTGAGTCATTACATACAAAAATGTTGAACTAGTTGTCAAAATCTGCCAAGCTATTTTATTTTAAAAATGTTTATTCTTTTTTTTCTGAAAATGTCTTCTAAATTGAACAGTTTCATGAATGATTTACAGACCTGTGTATGTTGTAGGGTCAGTTCTAATATGTACTGCAATATTGTTTACAGTTGTGCACAGCTCCACCCAAAGGAAGTTTATGTTTGTTGTAAATAAGGGTGTATTTATTCTTTTGCACAATGCTGAGAATAAATTAGAATTGTAAAGAGCAAATGCAGTAAAAATGTGAAACACATATTCAGTGTCTTGTACTCAGATACCTCACTAAATGCAGTGATGTCTAACTTTACTGTTTTCAAATGGCTGTGCAAATAGTATATAGTGCTGTCTTGAGCTTTTTCAGCAAGTGTCACCAAAATCTGACTTTTTTTGCATTGGAAAAAATGTCCAGAGTGAACTGTCAGAATGAAAACATGACAAAGCCATTTGACTATCTTGTTCATAAACAATGCTGTCAGGACTTTTCATCTTGATGACACTGACACTTTCATTGACATCAATACTTGCTTTTGAGGAATGAGCTCTCCATTTTGAGCAAGTGACACGCTTTTGCAGGTTATCCACTAGGTTTTGCAGTTTGCACTAATTGTTTTGAGAAATGCACCAAAGCCACTGAGAAAAACTGTAAAAAGTGGTTAAAAACAAAACAGCACACATTGTCTACTACTAGTTTGTTTGATCATGCCACCTTTGCTTTTGCCTTACAGTAATTTTATGTAAAGAATTATAATGTTGTGTATATGTATCTATTTTATTTTCATTTTGTTAAGCCTCCTGTGAACAGGTGTTGAGAATTAGCAAGGCTGATAAAACACTTAAACAAATGCATTTGGTTGTCCAGTGTAATTGTGATGTCCATGTCAAATAAATAAATCAATAAATAAATTTAAAAAAATGGAGCATGGTTGGCACCCCTTTTGTAGTGATAATACACACTTTTTATAGTGAGTGAGTGAGTGAGTGAGTGAGTGAGTGAGTGAGTGAAATAAGGCATATTTTGTTATTAGTGTACTTGGAAATGTTCATTCTGAGCAGATGATTTTACCATCACTGTCATCATCAGAACGCACTTGCCCAGTGCATTCAACATCTGGCTCACATTTGCAATCTCAACCACTTTCTGATGACTATTATTTCCAATGTCTTAAACATCTCTGTCAACTTACTAAATCCAGCATCAAGTGACAGTGACATAATTGATTGCATATGGTGATTGGTTTCTTATTCAAGACATTTTAAGTTTTGCTGATTATATCTTTATGCCTATGGTAATTTTGAGAGAAACATCCCATCACATAATCAGTGACTACGTTTACATGGACATCAGGAATCAAATTATTTGCCTTAATCTGACAATAATAAGACAATAATATGATTAAGGTGTTTACATGAGTTGCTTTAAAAATGTTCCTTTCATGATCTCGTTTTACATGTTCTAGCACATAATTCGATTATTGGTATGACCTGCTGGAAGAGTGTTGTTTTATTGAAACTTGATACAGCATGCCGTATGGAGAAAAAAACCTCGACATTTCACGATGCAGGTGTCTGTGTTCCTTCACTGACTTGGTAGGTACAGAGAATAGTGTCAAACAGCTGTGCGTACAGACTATCCTGTCATAAAATGCAGCGAAAATCCTCCACGATGGTAATAGTTTGATTCAGATGTTTACATGTCTGTACTGTACTCATGACACTAAATATTGGCATACTTTAAATGCCTTAATTCAATTTCTGTTTAATTTGATTATGACCTTAGTCGGATTAAATTAATCAAAAACAAAAAAAAAATCGCTGTTTACATGGTAGACTCTTAATCAGAGTATTGTCTTAATCGTATTAAAATCAGTTATTGGTGTCCATGTAAACGTACTCACTGTGACACTACCATCTTAAAGGAATAGTGCACCTAAAAATCAGAATCAGAAAACTGATTCTGATTCTGAAAATGAAAATTCATTCATCATTTACTTATCCTACACTTATTTTAAACCTGTTTGAGTTCTTCTGTTGAACACAAAGAAAGATATACTGAAGAATGTTGGAAAAGCACAGCCATTGATCTCCATAGAATTTTTTATTCCTACTATGGGTGTTTTTTTTTTCAACATTGTTCAGAATATCTTATTATAGAACCACTTGAGTGTGAGTAAATGGTAAGGATATTTTCATTTTGGGTGAACTAACCCTTTAAATGAATTGCACAGTCATATTTAATTATACATTCTCAGAAATAAAGGTACGGGAGCTGTCACTGGGGCAGTACCCAGTAATATACATATTTGTACCTGAAGGGTCCATAACGGTACCTTAAAGGTACTTTTTAGGTACATCTGGGCACTGAAATGCACCTTTGAGGTACCACTGTGGGGTCTTTGGGTACTGTCCCAGTGACAGCTCCTGTACCTTTATTTCTGAGAGTGTAGTTGCATAGGGAGAATATATTTACACTATTACACACAGTGGGTCGCTAGTGACCCTAAACACTTTATACAAAAAAGAAAAACGTTGAATAAAGGCATTCTTTAAAACATTACGTGGAGTTTAAAATGTCACTGATTAACCATTCTAAGAGTAAAAAAGCTCTATTGTCAACTGCAATCTGATCATGATCAAACTTTTTACACAAAATTTACCTAAAGTGTCACATTTGTCCCGTGCTCGACAGATGTCCTGCCTAAAAAAAGAAAAGAAAAAACAGGACAAATTTAAGCAGTACTTACTTACACGATTGATCTTACATTTGTGTCTATGTTGTCCACATTAATGTTTACTTTCTGCTTTTGTGGCCTTGAAAAGTCAAACTTTTATTTAGCTTTCATCGCCTACACAAAGTATAAAGTTTCAGTGTTGGTAGGTGAACGGCTCTAAATATATGTGGAGGGAGGACACATAACATCAACCATCTATATCTATGCTAAGTATTCTACAACACCAGCGAACAATAAGAATAGATAAGAAAGCATATGAATATTTCTCACCTTGTGATTAAGATGGCAGTGTCGTGATGTGAGGGATGGTTGTCATCAGGGTGATTTTGACTTTGCTGCCATATGCAGAAGTTTTTCAAAGTGGCTTGTGCATTGAAGGAGATAGTGGGTCCGTCCTACAGAGGAATAGAGACAGATGTTACTGAAACATACATTTAGCCTTATGGAAACGATTAGGGCTCGACTGTAAAGAACTGCTTAAGCACATTTAAAAGAGCTGTTAATTAAGACACTTCCTTTAAACCACACAAAGGGAACTCTTACCAGCTCATTCTTTATAATGACCAGCTTCACAATAACAATGTTAATCAGGTTTCCAATGCTGGGGTCCTTATAGATGGAGGAAACCTGAGCGAAGAAATACAGACAATTGGAATTCATTATCAAAGGATCTAATTACTTTACAACAGGGGCCTCAAACTGTCAGCCTGAGAGATTTAGCTTTCAACAGTTTATCCTTACATCTGACCAGTTTTGGCCCTTAATTGTATCCCATGGTACGGTTTCACAGCATGTTGTTATATATTGTAGTATACTTTTCAAAAGTTTGGGGTGAGTGGGAAATTATTTATTTTATTCCGCAAGGATGCATTAAATTGAACCAAAAAGCACATACATTGCTGAAGAAGTACTAAGCGGTTATGGCTAGTAAAACTAAGCTGGATTGTTTTCAACATTTGTAATTATGATAAGTGTTTCTTGAGCAGCAAATCAGCATATTAAAACAAATGTCAAAAGATTAAGTTACAACAAAGACTGGATGAAGCTGAAGTTTGCTGAAATTTTTTGAATACATTGAAATAAAATAGACTTTTGTAAAGAAAGTAGTTGCAAATTGTAATAATATTTAACGATTTTACAGTTTTAATCAAATAAATGCAGCCTTGATGAGCATAATTGACTTTAAAAACATTTAAAAAATCATTTGGTTGTGCGTTAACCAGAAGAGAACATTGCTTCATTTGTGTGATTCTCTCAATTGAAACCATTGCAACCCAGGCTCATTCTGAAAACGTTCCGCTATATACATTTTTGTATTTTTCTATTGCATTTTTGACAAATACATCCCTGAAGCTATTAAGTTTTTTTTTTTTGCAGTTTTTGTTTTCATGAATCCACCAGAGGCCGCTGTGTATGCTTTTATAGATCTCAAATTTCTCTCTCGAGTGCCATTCGTGCCTGCTGTTCTCTGGTAAATCCACCAGAGGCCGCAGTCGACTGACTGTCGGTTGACTGACTGACTGACTGACTGACTGACCGATCAACTAACCCACCCTCCTTTTTCCCTAAACCCAACCACTAGTATTTTCAAAAGCAATCCAGAAAAAAAAGCCCTCACCATGTTTTCAGATTTTACCACATTCTTACCCTGTTATTTATTTGTTTATTTTATTTTTTGGCTTCTGTTTTTGTCTTACCCGCTTTCTGGAATTGT
The DNA here is from genome assembly GCA_903798195.1 of Danio kyathit. NCBI lineage: Eukaryota > Metazoa > Chordata > Actinopteri > Cypriniformes > Danionidae > Danio > Danio kyathit. Next base: position 22,673,773 of record LR812529.1, on the reverse strand, counting down.
TTTTCATCAAGCCGCCTATCCACTGCACACAAAATTTGGACACGACTGTCGGAATATGCCCCCTTGTGGCAGTCGCACAGATTTTCAGTGTTGTCGTGCACCATGGGAGAGAAGCTGATTCTCGTGGTGTCCAAAATAAAGTGCAAAAAGAGCATTTATTCTCCGTGCGTTCACCATGGTTGAATGAATGAATCAATGAATGAATACTAGAAACTCAGAGCGCTAAAAATTTTGGAGGGAATGTGGAGACAACATTAAAAAAAAAAATTATTACACATTTATGAAGAGAATTTTTTTTAATATAGACTTTGTTCTGATTAAAAAAATCATGAAAAAAAACCTCCTATTTCTCATCTCGTGCGCACAAACCTGCTTGGACAACACTGGAATACATGACATCCGGTCAGCTGGTCGCATACGGTCTAGTCGCAGGAGTTCAATTATTTATACGGTTTATACGGTCTGTCGCTTGTCGTATGCAGTGGAAAGACGGCTTTAAACTTGAACCCTGTCATCGTGGTCAACTTCTCTCTGCATCTCAAGTCTGCTTATGTACATGGCGAGCTAACTGGACAAACTGGTAATAGCAGGAACGCCGTTCACATGGAGGTAAGCGGTCAGCTGGTAAGCCCTGTATCGTTTGTTTTTAAAGATGAAATGCAGCCATATGCACTTCTGGCTACATAATTCGAAATTTCCAGAAATGTATAGAGGGCTACGTTTTGAGAATGAGCCTATGTTGAACCCATGCTTTACAATAAAGTGTGTTTTGTGTACATCTGTGCATCTTAATTGTAACTGAAAGCACAAAAAATACATTTACAGTCCAGTTCTAGGTAGAGCAGTTTTTACATTGCAGTCTCAAAAAAGCTGACATTTTTCTCATTCACTAACTCCAATACACACAAACCTCTTTGATTTGTCTTATTAAGTAGGGTTGAACACGCGACATTAACCTCAGCTGTTGAAAAAATGTTTCTTGGCCATTGAGAACTGGGCTGCGCTGCCAGATCCTGCTGAGAATGCAGCCTTTGCCAAGATCAAAATATAGGTCATCGAAGCTCCCAGTGAGTTTCAACAAAAAAGCATCTAAAGCATGCCGTGCATGCGACATACCTGATTTTATTTGTTTTATATTGACGTGCATCAAACCCTGTCAGAGATATTCCTTCCACACTGACGACCTGACCTAAAGCAATGGACACAGACCCATTAAGACTGTAGTTAACTGGCCGTAACTTACGATGGACATCAGGGTAAGAATGTAGTGCTGAAGGTTGCTTCCATGATGTTCCACCATCTTGCTGTCTGCCACAACCATGACTTCAACAAAACGGGGGTAGGAGAGGAAACGCTTTGATCTCCGGTGTGGCTTGGAGTCACTGCTTTCATTAGCGGAGTTGTGCTTGTTTTCTGAGAAGGGGAAGAGTCTGGAATTAAGAGTCTCCAGGTCGGACAGCATGCTGGAGGGCGACTTTCTCTTCAGTCTGTTCCTGTTTCTGCGGTGTGGCTCTGTATGTCCTGCAGTTGAAGAAGAGAACAATGCATTTAAATGAATTTGAGTTATTTTATTATAAGAAAATCAAATATAGCCATGAGGGCTACTGCTTCCTTCATTATGTCACAAGTTCACATCCAGTGGTGACCATGGATGAATGTATTCACGATCATGTATTCAGCTATGTAAAAAAAATAAGAGACCACTAGAAAAGTTTAAGTTTCTCTCTATTTACTTGATTTATTAGGTATGTGTCAGAGTAAATTGTTAATATTTGTGGTCACACTTAATTTTGATGGTCCGTTTGTTGAATTTAAGTTACATTGCGTCTACATTCCAATTAATTCTCATTAGATTACAGGTAGACTGTTAGGTTGGGGTTAGGGTTGGGGTTAGGGTTAGTGTGAGTTGACATATACTTGCAAAGTTTCTTATAGTCAGTTAAATGTCTGCTTAGCAGCAGTATCAACAAATATTAAGCAGGCAGTCTACTAATACTCAAATGGACCATCAAAATAAAGTGTTACCATATTTGTTTAATCCAAGTTTTTTCTTCCATATTTCAAATACAAATTTGTCACTGACCTCTTTTTTTGGCAAGAAAATAAAAATTAGTCAAAATAACAAATATCTTTGGCGACTGAAAATCAGGGCTACACCACAGATATATATTTTTGTTCTAAATGAAAACATTGAGAGTTACGCCTCATTTACACGAGGCGTCAGCGTCAACGATTCCCTATGAAAGTCACTATGAATGGGTGACGTGAAGCATTGCCAAACTAAAATGTGGATCCGTCGGCACTGCTTCAGCAGCGTTGCTCCCTGCAGAAGCATTTCTCGGAGGATTCCTCAACTTTTCAAGTGCCAACGGAAGCTTCAGCCAATCAGATTGCTTTATGCAAATACCCTAGCTTAGACAGTAGACGATTGTGGACTAATTTCATTGGCTGACACTGCTATGATGATCACGTCACCCCCAACTTCAGACACACCCTCGGTCAAACATTGACACTGAAGCCTCGTGTGAATGCACCCTTTGTAGCCTCTATTTTGTAACAAAATAGTAAACTATGTTCCGTAACAAATTAGTAAACTATTTCTGAAGAATGTGATGTTGCAAATTAAACAAAAATGCATTAATTGAATAGCATGTATTTTAAATGAGTTTATTAAGTTTTGCCATTTTTTCATCCATTCAGCCAATCTCTGGGTCTGGTGGGAGCACTTTTAGATTAGCTTAGTATCGATCATTGTTTCGATTAGACCACAAGCATTTCACTCAAAATTACCAGATTAGACCACAAGCATTTCACTCAAAATTACCAGATTAGACCACAAGCATTTCACTCAAAATTACCAAAGAGTTTCAATAATTTTCCTATTCCAAAGCTTGACTCTTCTTTAGTTACATTGTGTTCTAAGACCAACGGAAACGTTGCTATTTTCTAGGATAATATGGCTTGGAGTTATACTCTCATTCCAGCATAATAATCAAGAAACTTTGCTGTTGTACCATGGCTGCAGCAGGTACAATGATATTATGCAGTGCTTGAAAATAGTCTCCAGCTAGATAACTTCCAATGTGAATGTTACGCAGAGAGCATATGCTGGTTGTGCTGCATAATTTCACTGTGCCAACCAAGGTATGGCAGCAAAGTTCCTTATTACATCAGCATGGGAGTATAGTTCTTAGTCATATCGGCAAAGAAAATATCAACTTTTCATTTTCTGCTGGTCTTAATACACAATGTAACAAGAGAAGGGTCAATTTTGGTCTTTTTTTTAAGCAAGATGCTAATGGTCTAATCCGATTTAATGATTTATATTCTAAGCGAAGCTAAAAGCTCTCCTGCCAGACCTAGAAATTGTCTGATTAGTTTAAAAACAGTAAAACTCAACTGTTTAACTTTAGGGGAGTTGTAAAAATGAGTTAATGCTCCTTTAAATTAAACCTTGCAGTCTAACCTAATGGTTGAATCAAGACTCAAGTGTTAAGTGTTAATCACATTAGACATATAGAGGGTTTAGTTTTATGCCAAAATAAAAGCAATAACAGGACTCTCTAAACTCTCTTGAGCTTAAAATAGGACACAAATGCAACACAACCCCTACCGTCCACTCAATATCAAACAATAGATATTGATTTTGCACATAAATTGCTGGGAAAAGTGCTTTGCGGAAAAAGTGTGCCAGGAGTAGACACAAATCCTGTTTTTATTCAAATTAACAAAAAGCAGACCACAATGGAGCTTCCAATAAAAAATGCAGCCTAAAAAAAGTTCTCCTCCCAGCACTTTTAGGGCCAAACAGTTCACTTAAAAAACACAATAGATTTCAAAACAAAGCTGCCGTTGACTGCTATTGATATACACCAGTGTGCATTAGCCCAATCCACATTTATTTTTGTTACATTGAATTTCCAAACACTTCAAACTGGCATTGCTTTACTTCAATGCAGTTCCCCACGTGGCGTTCATGGTATTGGGCCTCTTGAGTTTCCTTATCTTCAGGCCACAGGAAGTGCAAGAGTCAACAGGATTTTGTGGCAGTAAACTAAGATTGGAATGATACCAAGAACTTCCAAAATGATTTTTCCTGTTCCACTGGTTTTTACTCAATGACATATGAAAATAGAAAAGCAAAGGATGTAAAAGATACCATGAATAGCACTGTGAGTATTTAAATGTCAATGAGAGCAGTCTATTTCTGTGCCTGTAGAAGGGTTGTGCTGCATTCATATTCATAATTGTATTTCGATATACAGATTAATAACTGGATAGACTATGATAAATCATTACAATGCTGTATTTTTTAATCTTTAATATGAAAAGTTACAGTGATGAACAATCCAGTACAGGATCTAGTAATTAATGTTAAAAGTATATCTGTTTGTCATCTCAAAATGTAAGGTAAGACCTTTTTACGGTGTTTTCCTGCTTACCTGAAGTTTCACATGCAGCGGAATCATCTACAGTCTTTTTTGAGGCATCTTTTCTGTACACGACGTGAGGTTTGATGTGTTCTTCTTCATAATGTTCACTATTGTAGCTATGAAGGGGCTCCACAAAAAACTCCCCTTCTGGTGACCTGAAAGTGCCAAGCTAAAACAAACAACAACACTGTTTAAATTGGTCCATGGCCAGTGCAATCTATAGACACATTCAGTGTGTGACTGTAAATTGCCCTTAAAACTTCCCCCCTAAGATTTTATTTACGCACAAATCCTAAGTGGCTGATGGAGTGATAGAATAAACATACATTGCATGCATATCAGTGCACTGGCCTCTGGGGGGTAATGAACGCAGAATGCAGTTGATAACTATCAGAACATAGTGCTACACTTACAAAGTTTATTGTCTGGAAATGTGAACTGCATAAAACAAGCAAGAAGCACACTTGAAAAAATTCTCCTTATCTTCAAGAAGAAACATGCTGAACGGTTTTGAAGCTGATTATTATATTAGACTATTGATTGTTCTATATTTTAGACAAACTGTTTGTCTACACCAAGGAATAAAAACTGGAGAACTTTTTTAACCTATTAAAAAAAACCTGAGATTCTGCATAAGAGCTTCTGGGCAGAATCTTTTTTTATGACATTCATTCATTTTCCTTCGACTTAGTCCCTTATTTATCACCACAGCAGAATGAACCGCCAACTATTCCGGCATATGTTTTACACAGCAGACCCAGCCTCAACCCAGTACTGGGAAACACCCGCATACACAGTCTTGCAATCACAAACACACTCATACACTAAGGCCAATTTAGTTTATTCATTCACTTATGGTGCATGTCTTTGGACTGTGGGGGAAACCGAAGCCCCCAGAAACCCACGTGAACACGAGTAGAAAATGCAAAATGCCAACTGGCCCAGCCAGGATTCAAACCAGCAACCTTCTTGCTGTGAGGTGACAGTGCTACCCACTGAGCCACTGCTTTTTATGACATCAAAATACCAAATATCATATAATTTTTGCTACAGGCACTGTATGCTAATGGGGATGGTTGGTTAGAGGTTAACTGCGTAACCTAAACTTCATGTTTAAACTCCAAAGAATATTGATATTGATTTTTTTTTTTTGCTTCACAATTACGCTTTCTTTCTTTCATTGTTTAATGTTAGTAGTATATTGGAGATTTTCAACCAACACATGGTTGAGCTCTTTGTTACAGTCGTTCAGAATGACCAAGACCACACTAGACAGAAAATATGGGAAAGTAATTAGAGATACAGATTCGTCCATATTTTAATGAAAATATACAGCTCTCGTGATGGCAAAATTTTAATAAATGCACTCCTAGTGGTCGACGGATTGGGGGTTGTTGAAAGGACTTAGGCATGTAGGACATATATTACGTTTTGTATATAGGAATTCATGAAGTAGCATGATTTTGAAAAGTTTAGATACTTAACACAATGCTGTCAAAACAATTCCCATTTACATGAATGACTAAAACTATGCATTATGCATGTGAGGGCAGTAGTTGGCAATGTCATGTTGTAAAGAAACACTAGTCCTATGCACCTGCTCTGCATTCGTCTGCAGAATAAACATGCTTGCATATTAATGCTTTTAAAAAATATGTGTGTAGTTTACTCTGGGATGAAAAGATCACTTTGAAACGCATTTAGAATGTTTAGGCTCCCAAAATATAATAAGTATTTTTTTTTAATATAGCATAAAAGTTTTCAGTGCCACTTTATATTAGGTGGCCTTAACTACTTACGCTGAAATTAATAATTTGTTACAAGTACTTATTGTGTACATACATGTTTTACATTGTACTTATGATTGATTAAATACCTGCATTTAATTACATCTGTACTTATACTGTTGTGCCAACCCTAATATAAAGTGGGACCAAGTTTTCAGTTTTTAAGTGTTGTGTAAATGCCCCCACATATAAACTAACATGGCCTATATTACTGCAGGAATCCTTACAATGTACAATTGCATTTGATGCTTGCAACTTATGGCTATAGCAACCTGTCAGATCTCTCCCTGCAAATATGATGACCTAATGTATAGCTTCAGCTTTTTTAAGCATGCTAAAGCATCTGCAGCTGAGAAACTTACTATTTCATCATGCAATCACTGAATCATGCAACAGCCATTATTGGGAATAGGGACACAAAATTACTTGATGTATTTCTAGAACTTTACTAGCCCTAGCCACTCTCTAACTACAGAAGAACCACTAAGTTTAAGTAAAGGATTCGAAAGAGCCAAACTAGTTCTCATGGCTACTTTTGATTTGTGAGAAAAACATTAAGTTTGGCGCAACATCACGTTCGCATCAACAGATGACATCTGACTCCCATATATGGAGTCTCCGTTGACGTCAGCTCACTCCTGCTGCTAATGCCTCTGATGAATGTGCGTCACTCAACTCATAGAGCGCAATTTTGAAAGTTTGATGATTTCATGTTTGAGAACATACTTTATAAGTGATCCAGATCCGTTTCAAAACCGTTGCCCCGACTAACTTGCACCACCCTTCCAGTCAAGTGCGTGCATAATTGTGCAATCACGTACGAAAGTTTTTGAGAAGGCTAATTTTGCAAAGTTTCGAATGCGTCCTGCATTGCGTAAATAATGATCATTAAAAAGTAGGTAATATCAACAAAGAAATGTATATTTTAACTTACCAAACCGGAGCAGAGGCTGATTACTGCAGTGTGCTCCTGCCCAGCGTTCACATGTCCTTTATAAAAGCAGTGCTGATACTCCGTGTCCTCCTCCTCCTCCCCCTCCACTGAATTATGACCTTCACTGGATGCTCCGAGTATCGTGACAGTGTAAACTGGCGCAATAAATCCAGACTCGAGAGTAAGGTTAAGGTAATAGTCCTGCCCAAAGGCAGATATTTGATAATAGGCGTGCGGCGAGGTCCAATGATGAGAGATGTTGGCGGTTGTTGGGTCGGTACTCCGCTTTCTCCTCTTGAAGTGCACGCCCGTTGGCAGTTGCTCACCGACTTCATTCAATCTGGCCGGAGTTACAATCTCATACGCGCCAAACTGCTGTAATTTCGCTGAGGACGGGAACGGGTTGAATGGTAAAATTACATATAAGTAGGTCATGAATGTCATTTGCAATGCGATGAACTTTTCCAATGAGTGCTTACACAGCATTTCTACGAATAGCAAAATGGTTCATAAAGACAATTTAATTGTTCTTAGTATAGAGAACGGATTGACAATCCAAAGAACTATTTAGAGGATGAAAGTTTTGCATGGATGGCTCTTAATGCAACCATTGATGCCAATGAAGAACTTCTATTTTAAAGTGAAAAGACATTTAAAGCCATGTTTTGGTAACATTTTAAACCTTATTTTTTTTTTTTTTACAGGTAAACAGTGTATAAATCGTCGTACTTTGCGACGATAAGATAAATAGAAAGACAAATAGAAAGGTAACCGAGTTGACAGTTCTACTGTTTGTCATTAAATGATAAACTCTAAGTTACTAAAACGTTGATATTTCTATAAATATCTGTTTTTAGTTAGCAATGATGGTAAAGTGGCTGATACCTAATTAAAAAACGATAAAACAAACTGACAAAAATATGACAGTTCGACTTGTCCATAAGGGTTCACTTGAATGAAATCTTTGCTTAAAATGGGATGTTATTCTGACTGTAACAGGGTTGATGACTTCAAGTTTTTTTTTAATAATTCATTTTGTCAACTGATATAGCCCATACTAAGTAAAAATGTAAAAATCCTCATCAAACTATTTGCTAATGGACTTCATTAGAAGACTCCACAGGGTAAATCAGGTGTCAGTCAGACTTCTGAAAGCATTACTCGAAATCTCTTCGACAGCGCGCTACAAACTGTGCGGAAAGTAAAGGAAAGTCATTCATTCTCCGCGCCTCAAGGTACTGAGTTGAATGAGAGAGTAAACGATCGTGAAAAGAGCACGTACCTTTTTCTGAACCTCGCAGTCTCCCCGTTGAAGCTAGTGCATTCATTAGATCAGAGAGTAATACTAAAAAACTAATTCCCCAGGAGAACAAAACCATGATTGTCCACGTTTAGAGAAATGAATGCAAGCAAGCCCGAATACAGTATTCCGCTGTCCCTTGAAGCCGGGCTTTCCGCCGCACGGTTGCTGCATCCAAAGCGTTTCTCCTCTACTTTATAGAAGTGACTTCCATGTCGCTAAACAAGCGCTCGGTCGGAGCTCTTGGTTTGCATGCATAATACCAGAAAGGGGGTCGATGCAACTGTGGTGGTCTCCAGTTTGCTGATTACTTTAGCCTAGACTTGGGCGTACTCTTAGAGACACCCCTCTCCCAGAAAGCCACTCCTGCCATATGTGTCGCTAATGTAGCGTGCAGACTAAACTTTTAAAAGCACTGAACATGTTACTCATAATCATCACGCACACGTGCGTTATGTTCGTAACAACTTCAGATTGTGCTGTTATGTATGAACACTCAGTTGGATAAGTTAGATAAGCACACTGCCTCAGTCCAGCGATTATCTAATGTAATAATAACGTAACACGTAATATTACTGTATTAATACAATACTTTTGAGGGGAAAATAGCAATTTGGAAATTAGAACACCTGACTTTTATCTTAATCTTAAAAAACAGAATATATTACTGCTAAAGTCAACTGAGATTCGAAAAACACTTTTTAATGGAAAAATCTTTTAATATTTATGTTATTGTTATTAGATTTTCTTCATATTTTGTGTATATCCCATTGTGTATAAATTAAAAGTTAATTTATATGACTGATAAGTGTTTTTCAGTGGCTGATGTTAATTAATATTAGTGATATAAGGTATACTGACTTAGCGCATGGCATTAAGAGAAAGTGGCTGCTTTGGACCCCAAGAAATCAGAGGTGGCTTCTTATATTGTCATCATTTAACCAGAGCCAACTTTAAGTCAGTCAGAAACTTGAGTGACTTAATCCATTGATTAAAACTGTAAGAATTAATTTTTGTTTATTTATTAACAATTTGCCCAAATTCTGTTCAATCTGCCAGATTCAACTTTATGCAGATGATACTGTTATTTATTTTTCCCATTCTGATATTTCATATATTCAGTCTTCTTTGCAGTTAGACTTTACTTTAATTCAAAAATGGTTTAATAAAAACAAACTTGCACTAAGTCCTGTAGTATGGTGTTCTTTAAAAAATCTCAATGGTTTCATTCGGTAGACATAAATATTAGATTTGATGATGGGTCACAGTTGTCTAATGTTGACATATTTAAATATCTAGGCCTTTGGCTCGACACTGAACTGTCCTTTAAATCCCATATTGATTTTATAATTAAAAAGTATTTAGGTGTTTAGGTTCTCTTTATCGTTCTATTATTTGTTTTTCAGTTCAAGTAAGAACATTTTTATTTTTCAATAAATTTTCCCTATTAGTGATTATGCTGATATTATTTATAACAATACCTCTGATATTAATTTAAAACCTTTAAATACTGTCTTCAATTCTCTATGTAGGTTTGTTTTTAGATGTCCGTATAGAACCCATCATTGCATTTCATACGAATCTCTTGGTTTGCTTCAACCTAAGTTCCGCAGACAATATCACTGGTATTTGTTTCTTTTTTAATGTGTTTATTTTAGTTTCCCCTCTTATTTAAAGCAGTTTTTTGTTCCATTTACCTCCTCATATTCTCTTCAACATACGTAATAGAATTACTGTGGCCGTAGGTCCTTTCAATGCAAAGCTCCTTCTGACTGGAACAATCATCCTTCTTTTAGTGATTTCAGGACTAATTTATTTTCTTTTTTTGAAAACAACTTCTAAATGTTGTTAATATTGGTTCCAATTTAACTTTTGATTATATGCTTTTGTTTGCTTAGGCTTTAGACTGTGGAAAGTTTCTCAGGTGAAGTGTGCTGCTTGTTTGTTTGTTTGTTTGTTTGTTTGTTTTGTTAGCTGTATGTTTGCTATGACGTGATGTACTCTGTTTGATGTATGTTCTTAGGGACCTCCCTTGAAATGGTATGGTTCTTCTCAAGGGGCTATACCATTTAATAAATTCAAATTCAAACTGAAATGAGTGACAACTTTTAATTTTTTATAAATCTAGTGCTCTTTGCATTCTTTCTTTTCAAATGTACAGTACACAGTATTATTCATTCAGAATTTGAATAAAACGTGTGTTTTAAATGCTGCTAAGGAGCCCATGTCCATTCTGTGAAGTCTCTTAGTAATGTATTAGATTTTGGTTTCTTGCTAATTTATTTGATATTTGATTTTATTAATTATTTATTATTATTATTTCTTAACATTTCTTCCATTGTGATCTTAAAAGAAACTTAGATGTAGTCTTGTATGCTGAAATTAAGACTTTTACCGATATTCACAGAAGAAACAAATGCCACTTTGGATATCTGATAACTAATTAGGCATGGACATAGATTAGCTGATTTTTTTTATCTTTTTAATATCTTACGTTAATATGCATTGCTCCTTAAAGCAAAGGTATTCTCTCTTTACAGTTACAGTACCTTCTCTGAAGTGGCTATAAATCTGGTGCTTCATGGGATTCATTGGGTTACAGATTTGGACAAAGCAAAGTACAAACAGTTTTCCATTACAGGTTTAGATGAAAGGAGTTGGAGATTCTATCTGCACTCTAGGATTTCCTGGAGTGAATATGGATTTTACTGTGCACCAGCTGTAAGGCTCCTCAATGGAAAGCATGAATGAGGGAGAGAGAGCTTGACTGTAGTGTGTTGGGTTTGCAATCTTGTATCATCGGTGACCTCAAGTCACTGTAAACTTCACTTCCTCTTGGCTTTGATGAGACGATAAGAACTAGAAAGCTTGAATGGATGCTGAAAGTTGCCTTGAGTGTTCAAAGAAGGTTCAAGATCAGTCACTCAATGTCTCTGAAATTTACCTAATTTACGTAACATATTCTTACAAAAAAAAAAATGGGGTGAGTGAAAGATCTGAAACTATGATTTAACTGAATACATGTTAATGGATTTCCTACACACTTATTTAAATGTGTAGTATGCTGGGTAAATTTGCAAGGCAAAAATGATTCAGCGGTTATTCAGAAATGTTTGTATGAAAGCCTTTTTCCTCCTCACAGTAAGGAAAAAAGGGAAAAAAATAAAGTAATGGGAAACAAATTGACATTTGCATATTTAAAGTCACGCAATTATAAAAGACAATGTGCCCTATCATACACATGGCGCAATAAGGCACATGGCACATGTCTTGTTTGGCATGATTTGTTGCAATTTTCAGACAAGTGCAACAGTAATGCGGCACATGGTTTAAATAGCAATTTCATTTGCACCACTACTTATGGGTGTAAGTAGGAGATGTGTTAAGGCACATTGTTGGCGCGTTGCTATTTTGAGGACCGTGCCATTGACCAACTGAAAGCTGGTCTAAAGTCCAGTGAAGAGCGCGTTAATTATGCACTTGTGCTGGTCCAAATGCTTACACATTGCTTAATACACACAGGATGCACAAAAACACACAAATATCTTTACATATTAAAAAAAATTACGGAATAAAATGTTACAAAAATTATTTTTTCAGTTTATGACAATTTGCTTTTGTATAATGTTATTATTATTACTTATAGTAGTAGAGTAGTAGTAGTAGTAATAATAGTAGTAGTAGTATTTATTATATGCATATTTATATTTGCTTTAATTAAAACAAGTTTAGATTTCTCCACCTGTCAGTTTTTTAGACATATACATCACCATATAGGGCATAAGATTAGGACACGTGTTTGGATAGAAATCAGTTTTTTGACCACACTTTGTTATTTTTGTTCATTTATTCATTTGCTGGAAATTTGAACTGAATTCAGAAATAGTTTTGAAACAAATCTTTGTGCTAAACAAATGAAATTAAATATATAGGCTAATGGATGTTGCGTACAACACAATTTCCTTACTTCACGAAAGTAAAGGAGTAAAGTAAAGAGTAAAAGTAAAGTGAAGAGAAAGTAAAGAGGCTGAATGGAGGAGGCTCATTCTTTTTCCTCGCTTCAAATGGTTTGTTTAATTGTTTTTTTCATTAATGAAGCATTCAGTTTTTCCACTTACAAAGTCCGCCATGTAAATAGCAAAAGCGCCAGGGAGCAGCGCAACTGACTCTTAAAGGGAATGTGAGATGAGACTCTGATTGGTTTAGTGCACATTATACTTAAAACACACACATAACTCATTAAGTGAATAAGCACAACTCTGTTAGACCATGCGCCAGGGCGCAAAGCATATTTTTCTGTCCTTAACATAGCAAAAGTGGATTTGGACATGCCCTTAATGCTTTTGCACTATGCGCTTTACACTTTACGCCTAGATCATTAAAATAGAGCCCTTAATGTTCAGTTGTGAGATAAAGTTGCACTTACATGACAAAAAAGAGGACATTTTGAGAACTAAAATCACATTATGTAAACTTGCAAAGAAACAAATTTTCAGTTGCAATATAAAGTAACACTTGCAGGAAAAAAGTAGATGATAAAAAATAATGTGGATGCAATTTTAAGAAAAAATGACAATTGTGAGAAAAAAGTCATATTTAGAAGAAATATGTGTCATCGAGTATGTTTACATGGACACCAATAATCTGATTTTAATATGATTAAGACAAAACTCTGATTTAGAGTCTACCATGTAAACAGAGATTTTTGATTTATTTAATCTGATTAAGGTCATAATCGAACTAAACAGAAATCTAATTAAGACATGTGGAGTATGGCAAATTGTTCGCATCACTGAAGTGCAGTATGGCGACGCAGTGGCGCATTAGGTAGTGCTGTCACCTCACAGCAACAAGGTCGCTGGTTCCAGTCTCAGCTGGGTCAGTTGGCATTTCTGTGTGGAGTTTGCATGTTCTCCCTGTGTTCGCGTGGGTTTCCTCCGGGTGCTCCGGTTTCCCCCACAGTCCAAAGACATGTGGTACAAGTGAATTGGGTAGGCTAAAGTGTCAGTAGTGAATAAGTGTGTATGGATGTTTCCCAGAGATTGGTTGCAGCTGAAAGGGCATCCGCTGCGTAAAACATATGCTGGATAAGTTGGTGGTTCATTCCGCTGTGGTGACCCTGGATTAATGAAGGGATTAAGCCGATAAGAAAATGAATGAATGAATGAATGAAGTGCAGTACAGACATGTAAACACCACAATCAAACTATTACCCTTATGTAGGATCACAGACACCTGCAGGATTTTTTTTTTCACATTCGGTATGCGGTATCAAATTTCATTAAAACAACACAGTTGTTCGTACTTTCAGCGAATCATACTCGCATCCAATACCTCATTTGTCACCGGGGCATGCATGAAATGTTCCTGAATGAAAGTGAAAGTGCCAAACTGCAGTCAAATTCGACAAATTCTAAATGAAACGCCTGTAATTACATTAAACTCCGAAGGAAATGTGGATTGCATGGTGGCGCAATGATGTTAATACAATTATGTGCTATAAACATGTTAACCAGATTCAAAAAGCAACTCATGTAAGCACTTCAATCATATTATTGTCTTATTCAGATTAAGGCAAATAGATCGATTACTAATGTCTATGTAAATGTAGTCAATGATGAAATCAAAAGTCACAAACTAATAATTTTTTTAAAACAGCCACAATAATGTGGCAATTACATATGCAACGTCACACTACGAGATAAAGTTATAATTATATATAATTATATAAACATTTAAATTTTTCTAGTTTGCAGTTAACATGGGATATTGTTTAGCTCTTTTGAGGCAGAAAAAGGGGTTCCATAGAAGACATCAGTATTCTTTAAATGTCAATCTCAGACAAAAATATTTTTAGGCCATAGACCACAATGGTCTCTGGATTGCGCAGTAGGTAATTTAGAAAAATTCCCACAATCTTTACAAAAATTTGTTTTTGAGAATCAAAAACTCAGAAAGGGGGCAGGGGCTTAACGTGTGTGTTTTGTCTTAATAAGCCTTTTAAATATCAAATGCAAAACCAGGTCAAAGTGCTGACGGAGCTAAACTGAACATGGACATTTTCCAAGATCTAGAGCAGCTGCTTGGGGTCTTTTCCAAATCCAAGCACTTTCCAAATTGTATCCCGCTCCATGGAGTGGGAACACTACAGTTAAGCAAAGCAGGGATCCATCAAGACGTGCAAACAGAGATTAGACAGCAGAGAATAGTCTGATGAAACTTGTTAAGGTTGGGAAGACCTTTTCCATGCCGCTTCCTAACAAAGCCCATCTGTGTTCCTAAAACTTTTCAAAAAGCCATTTGTTTAGATGTGCTTTTGACCAAGAATGGCTGCACTGAATCATTCCCACCTCAAAAGAGCATTTTACATGTGGTATCGCTGCTGTGACACTGACTATGTGAAAATACGTGGCCATCCAGATGGAGTCAAACTTTGATTAACATGAAACGTGACAGATGGTTAAAAAAAAAAAAGTTTTATTTTTGATCTGAGCCTTCATGGCATTGCATTACGGCTGTCTGACCCATCACCTCACATATCTTCTCGTGTCAAACATAAGGACAACATGGTGACCTAATCACTCTCAGCTGTGAGAGAAATTGAAAAAGATAACTCAGTGCCCAAACTGCTTAAGCCTGCATGCTGATATGAAGCAGCTGGACACAAAGAGAGAGAATGAGCTGAGCAAATGAACATGGAGGACCTACAGAGTTATCACTCGTCATTTCTTTGGCCTCACCTCGTGTATTACGTTTACTGAACCAAACATCTAGTATCATGATGAACAATGACATGTTGAGAGATTCATTGATAAAAGGGTCACAACATAGCACGATGCTTAAGATTAAATGACTAGTCTGCGTTGTGGGTTATTGTAACATACAGTACTGAATGTAATGTTCATCACTAAATATCAGTGAGGCTTTTCATTTCCTTCTGGCCAATTTATACTTTATTTAATTTATTTCATGGTCAACACATAAGTTAAGCTTAACCAGAAGTATTTATGTTATAACGACCACCAAAACCTTTAGCTTGTTACTCATATTAACACTACAGTAAGGGATTTGGAACAGAAAATACATGGGGCCAGTTTTTGGAAGATTTAAAGCACTAGTTCACCCAAAAATGAAGGTTCTGTTATTAATTACTCACCCTCATGTCATTCCCTGAGACCTTTGTTCATCTTAGGAACACAAATAAAGTGTTTTTAGATGAAATCCGAGAGCTCTCTCATTCTCCGTAGACACAGACAGTCCCAAGATGTTCAAAGTCTAGAAAAATAACAACATTGTGAGTCACTTCAGAGGTTCAACTAATCATACAAAGTTCCAAGAATCAATTTGTGCATTAAAAAAACCTGTAAAAATGACTTTTTGGCCTATGCCTTCTGTATCAGATTAATGTGTGTGTTTGCATGCATTACGACACTTGTGTATTGCGCTGGTGACTCTAATGGCAATACTGTATATCATATTGCCTGTAGTTAACGGACACCCAAGTGATGCAGAACAGAAGATGAAGGCAAACAAAGGTGTTTTTATAGTTTATGCCTGGCACAATGTGGACTTCATTTCAGCCAGCCAGCCTCATAGCTTCCGGTGATTTGTCTTTCTATTATAAAATTGGCACGTTTGAGGTCTGATTTCTTTAAAAATCAGTGATCTTCACAGCCGGATAGATATGCGATATAAAGTGGGTCTCAGACCGGACAAAATTAAATCTCATTTTCCCCCGCCATGTCTTTAAAATATGACTCCAGTATTTTCAATAGAGTGTTCGCCTGCTGATCCTGATGGCGCAAGAGGTTAGACGGTCTTCTCATTTTACACTTGAACAACTAAATGAATGCTTAGGTCTAGTTATTTAACTGAATGTATTGTAATTACATTATGACATCGATGCTGTAAAAAGGACCGTATGAAACTGAAAATTAGGGATGTCCCGGTCAGGTTTTTTTTGCCCTCGAGTTCGAGTCATTTGATTTTGAGTATCTACCGATACTGAAACCCGATCCGATACTTCTATAATACATTAAAAAATGAGAAAGAAGAGCGAAGAAACAGATCCAGGAAGTATCATCTTTTGATATGATGAAAAATGATGTCCATATATGTGGACTCGTGGTCCGAATTTACATAAAATACTTTTTCCTGACTGTTTTTTAATGCATATATAACTTTTTTTTTTTACTTGTTTTGACTATCAGAGAGTAAAAACAACATTTTTTTCTATATTGGACAGTTAAAAAAGTAGTGTTTGGGACATTTCATATGCTGCAAAACAGTTGCAGAATGACACTGTAACAAAATATAAAACATTCAAAGTATTTTAAATAGCCACTTAAGAGCTTAAATGTGCCGTCCACGTATGTGGACACTCAAGCTCTAGGAGGTTAAGCTTTCACCAGAAGATTATCATTGGTTGAAAAACACTAGCTGTGCATATAGCCCATTGGGGCACAAAAGTGTTCTCGGAGCTTCGTATGATCACAGTTGAACTGCTGAAGACACGTGGAATGTTTAGACAGTGACATTGTTTTTGGACCCTTCTTTAGAGTTTGAATGCATCAGGGCAGTTGCTATCTATTCAAGATGAGGGAGCTCTCACATCTAAAATAATTAAATTTATCTTACAAAGATGAACAAAAG
Organism: Danio kyathit; assembly: GCA_903798195.1. Taxonomy (NCBI): domain Eukaryota; kingdom Metazoa; phylum Chordata; class Actinopteri; order Cypriniformes; family Danionidae; genus Danio; species Danio kyathit. The sequence goes on along the minus strand of LR812529.1, from coordinate 22,656,667 downwards.
TTTCAGGGGACTGGATAAGTAATTAAGAACTTAGTTTTTCTTTTTGGTGAATTAAACATTTAAAAGAAAGAAAGAAACTTGAAAATGATACAGCAACACTTTACTATAAGTCTCCATTTGTTAACTCATTTTTTTGTTAAATTTTAAACTATGGGTCACACTTTACAATAATTTGTCATTAGGTAATGTAAGTTAATGTTTTTTATTAACTTGAACTAAAAATAAACAATACTTTTACAGATTTTCTTAATGCTAATGTAACATTTATTAATGGATTATTAAATTCATGCTTGTTAACACTGATTAATGCACCATGAGTTAACATGGACTACAATTAACAACTTTATTTTAATAACTTACATTTACATTTTGTCATTTAGCAGAAGCTTTTGTCCAAAATGACTCACAAATAAAGAAACTTTATTTTTTTACCGCTTCTTGTTATTACTGTTGTTCATTCATTCATTTTCTTTTTGGCTTAGTCCCTTTATTAATCCGGGGTCGCCACAGCTGAATGAACCGCCAACTCATCCAGCATGTTTTTACGCAGCGGATGCCCTTCCAGCCGCAACCCATCTCTGGGAAAAATCCATACACACTCATTCACACTCATACAGTACGGACAATTTAGCCTGCCCAATTCACCTGTATCACATGTCTTTGGACTGTGGGGGAAATCGGAACACCCGAAGGAAACCAACGCGAACGCAGGGAGAACATGCAAACTCCACACAGAAACGCCAACTGACCCAGCCAAGGCTCGAACCAGCGACCTTCTTGCTGTGAGGCGACAGGACTACCTACTGCGCCACTGCGTTGCCCCTATTATTGTTGTTGTTTTAGACAATTAGGACTGCATAAATAATGTATAAATACTTGAATAACTGTATTTAATTCTTTGGTCATGTGAATAAGTACATTGATAACACAACTTTACAGTAAAATGTTACCAAATGATGTTATTTAACATGGAACGTACAATAACAAATAACCCCAAAAGCACATATTCATCTTAGTTAGTTGCTTAATTTCAACATTTACTAAAATTGCAAGAATTTTATTTAACAGACTTGAGCTAACATGAATTAATCAACAGTATTTTTCATAACTAATGTTAACAAATATTGATAAGCAATGGAACAAATGTATTATGGGACTATGTCCTCTGCTCTGACAACTTTTGATATTGAAAATATACATTATACTGACGCTGTACTATGCAAGATAAGATATTTAGGATCTGGTAAGATATCAGGATCTGTTGCACACCAAATATAACCAAATCATCACATGATCTGTGAAATCCGACTCATAGTGGGACACTATAGCTCATGCTGCACTTTTATTTTATAAATGTAATCTAACTGCACTAAATAGTTCTTATTTATATAAAAAAGCAAAACTACTGGCAAGTAATGTAATTGGTCTACAGCCAAACAGGATTTTAGTATTGGCAAGAAAGACTACCGCAGCAAGCGTACTCATTATCTCTGCCTGAGTCACGCCAGATATCTCATATGAAGGTGAATATGAATGATTCCTCTGCAGCATCATCAAACCACAACTTTGTTTGAAAAAAAATGACTTTAAGCAGCAAATTACATACAGAGTCTTCAAACCAAATGACTATTTTAACATTTACATGTTGCTTCCATTTACTTCCAATGTAACTCCCTCAATTTAAAAAGAAAACAAGGGCGAGTCTAGATTTTGGTGGTAATCAGCATCATCCCACAAGGGCTGTCAGTTAAATTGAACTTGTATTAACTATTCCTTTAATCATAGTTTCGAAGAGGCCAATCAGATTATGCCTCATCATTTCTTTCAGACTGGAAAACTCTTTGTCCGAACTGTACATCTTTACATCAAAGCCATGTGCCTGTAGGAGGAGAAACCATGGGGAAAATGTGCTTGGCCCCTCCAGATGCAGTGGCCTGGCCTTTTGTCATATCATATATAGCTTAGAATTCTGGGTCACAAACTCTATTCTCTGGTTGTCACAGGGATGAGAATGGCCAGGCCAGAGTCCTGCTGACAGGAGCTCGGAAACCCGGGACTGACTGTGACTTCAGCCACTCAGCGTCTGACAGGATCGCAGCGGTGCACGCCGGGGCCCCCGCTGGAGGAAAACGGCAGCCCAAATTACCTCTACGCTCCTGTGTGTGAACGTGAGCATTCATTGAAAAGAGACCAAAAGAAGGGGGAGAAACGGGACTGAAAGAAAGACCTGCTGAGAGAAATCCTCTTGATTTATTAGGAAAAAAAAACACAAGCTTCCATCCAAAAGCGTAGTCGGAATACAGTCGACCTGGCTGAGCTTCAAGACATCCGCGGTGGTGATGATATTAGCCTTCGTTCCTTACAGACAGCATAAATTGTAACTTGGCTGTCTGAACATGAGAAGATTCGTCATCTTTTGTGAAATGGTGCAGAGGCAGTGCTTCCAATCACTGTGATTGACAGCTTTTCAGTACAAAACATCAGAAGCTGTTGTTGCGTTTCAGATGATCCAACAATCATAGATGAAAGTTTGTGGGAAATGTAATTTATAATTGCAATGCAGTAGAGCTTCTGGCACAATCTGAGAAAAACTTTCCTCATTAGTCCATACATAAACTATTTTGAAACCACAACAAACTATTAAAAAAGGCTTATCCTTTTTTATCATTACTATTATTTATTTTATTTGAATGTCAGAATTTGCAATGTCCAAAACTTGAAAAAGGTTGTAGCTAAATTTTTAGAAAAACAAAACAAAAAGATGTTCGAGGGTGTTTTATAATTAAACAGTTTATATTCTGCAAATCTTCCTTAAAAGAAGCCCTGAAATGTTGACATCTGCCATTATAAATGTTCAAAACGCAGAACATCACCATTAATTTTCTCTTTCTTTCCCAGGATTAATGACATTCTGGCCACAGATTGTCTTTTGTGTATGCTTCAGTTGTGAACTGGATGGCTGGAGAAGTACAGGAAATATCAAATGACAACGGGCTGAAATTCCTATACTTGTATACCCTGAAACACTCATTCCTCAGGAAAAGGCAAGTGAAGCACAGCTCTTTATTAAACAGCAAATCCTTGTTTGGGGCCATAAACATTGTATGAAACTCTAAAAAACATGTTTCATAAGCTTAGTCAGCAATAAAAGGAATGCAGCTCTGATTAAACCAAACACAAAATTGGAAGATGTTGTGCACTGACATTAGTATACTACAGAATCATTTATTTTCCTTCGGCGTAGTCCCTTATTTATCAGGGGTCGCCACACAAACCATTCCAGCATATGTTTTACACAGCAAATGCCCTACCAGCTGCAACCCAGTACTGGGAAACACCCATACATTCTCACATTAACACACACACTCATACACTATGGCCAATTTTGTTTACCCAATTCACCTATAGCGCATGTCTTTGGACAATGGGAGAAACCGGAGCACATGGAGGAAACCCACGAAAACACGGGAAGAACCTGCAAACTCCACACAGAAATGCCAACTGGCCCAGCTGGGACTCAAACCAGCGACCATCTTGTTGTGAGGCGACAGTGCTAACCACTGAGCCATACTACAGTATATTAGATTTAATACTACCGTCTTTAGAAAGGCACTGAAATACAATATGCAGACTAAAACTTGCTTTTCAGAATCACAAAATCCAAAGAAGAGTGTAAAGCACAGCATTTTGAGTGTTTGCATGAAAGCTGAATATCAGAAGAAGTCATCTGGACAAAGGTCCACATGTTGCATGTGAAAGATTAGCCCAGGCCAGGGTTTTAGAGACATATTACTAACACTGTTGTTGAATCAGCTATGACATCTTCTATTATTTCATCCCAGTCAAAATGAGCTGTAGGCCAAAAGCACTTTCTGTTCGTTTCTCACATTTTCAACAGTCTCTGTTTATTTAGTCAGGGCTGTTCATACTTCACACTATTATCAACGGACAAAGTGGACCAAATATCAATTGAGGTATAATTACAAACTGTTTGTAATATTGTGACTTTAAATGTCCTGTTACCTTTCAGTTGAAAGTATTTTAACTTAATATTTTTAAATTCCTGCATCATCAAGGTTATATGAGATTGCCTACTGTTATTATGCGGCAAAACGAATCCTCATATAACAGCTCCAGACAGACTTATTTTCTATATGTGAATTATTGAACAATTCATTTAGCTGATTCATGCTATGCACCCTGAATGTGCAGCACTATTACATGTGCAGTTTTATGATGTACAGCATCGCATCTCAAATCTGTGGATTTAGAGGAAGACTGAAACAGTTTACATCAGTGGTTCTCAATCCTGATCCACACTGCTTATTTTGCAGGTCTCTTTTGTTTACCACACCTGATTTAGATAACCTGCTCATTATAAGAGAGCTCCAAAATGAAACTGTCTGTGTCCGAAACTGTACTGCATTTGAATTTATATGTATTACTTGGCTGTAAGAAAAGTACGTTATACATTATGAATGTGAGTACTATGAATGGAACTCGGACGTACTGCATCCGCCATTTTGTCATGATCACGTGACCTACCCACGGGAGTTGCATCGCTTCACTCCCATTCATGAAATCTCTTACCGGGCATCATGGGATAGTGTAGCATCTATCCGATGCGCACTTCAGTATCTCGCCAGAAGTAACAGGTACTTCTCGCATAGGCTACTGAATTCTATGAATTATTCTATGAATTCAGACATACTACTCGGCTTGCACTGTTTTTAGCGTACTATATAGTATGGAAGTATGCAATATCAGATGCAGCCTCCGTGTTCAGATCGACATGTTCCTTACATAGTTCACTGCTCTCTACCCCTCTACCCCCAAAGGGGTGCACAAGTTAACGTATTTTATAGCTACTTCTGTCATGACAAGTCTCAGGATTTAGTATGGTAATGAAAATGTTTATGGAAATGTTGACATGTTTGGTCTTGGCAGTGTAGATCTGCTACGCTGCTGCTGCTGCTTTGATTATTATGGCAGAGCAAGTACCGAAACCTGCTACTGCCACTATACACACAGACATGCTGTCTGAGAATATAACACACTGTATGTATATGTAATCCCCTTAGCAGATCTAAACACAGGTGGAGCTGGGTCTCCGAAAACACGCTGCAGCTAAATAGCATAGAACGATACAGGCTGCGTCCAAAATCGCATACTTCCATACTATATAGTCCCCTAAAAACAGTACACAAGCCGAATAGTATGTCCAAATTCATAGAATTCGAAAATCAACATGCGAGAAATACCCGGATGATCTACTACTTCCGGTGAGATTCTGAAGTGTGCATCCGATGCACGCTGCTCTATTTCATGATGCCCCACGAGAGAATTTATGAATAGAAGTAAAGCGAAGGAACTCACACAAGTAGGTCATGTGATCATGACAAAATGGCAGATGTAGTATGTCCAAGTTCCATTCATACTGCTCACATACTGTAAAGAACATACTTTTTAAATGCAGTACCTACTGGGTAGTAGGCTTAGGTTTTGTCTACAGAGCATTTAAAATGATGAGGAGCAAGCTCATTGGCTACTGAGGTGATAGCAACCAATCTCCTGCACCATGTAGACAGCAGAATTTACACTTAGTAAAGTACAATTCCTGAGAAAAACCACATAATTAGTAACTTGAATACTTGTAATTTGTACTAACCCACCAGGTTGTCCCTAGGAGAGGCAAACATTTTTTGATTATAAATCATGTTGTGCAGAACTGCAGAAAAACAATCCTTTATTGATTGATGATGTGTCCGTGTCAATATCATTATTGTGAAAAAAGAAAATTTTTTGGCAGAAAATTTGTTGGCATCATACTGCCCCATTGTGTTCATTTTACCTATAAATTGCAGTCCAACATGCGTTGAAGCACGTTTTTGCAGTTTCACAAAATGTAGGCTAAAGCACGTATTTCCAATGAGCCTGTGTTGCATTAAATGGGTGACTCTTTATGAGTGTCCCTGAATCACTCATTCAGCTGATTCATTCAAACACATAGTTCCTTGTCCCTGACCCAAATGGCCAATCATATGGGTGTAATATCCATCATTTCCAATTTTAGAAGGGTGCTTACGAGTCCCTCCTTTGTGAGGCAGTGATTTGTTCCTAAATAAATTAGTGCTGTTGAATGAATCGCTTGAATTGAATAACGAGACACTAATTTCATTTCTGAATGGCCTCGTCCAAAATTCATTTCACTCAGAAGAAGTTTTCACCCTTTCACCCTTGATGCACACTTCTTCCGAGTCCACATTTCTAATTCAATAAAAACAATTGATTCAACAGCACTAATTTATTAAGAAACAAATCACTGCCGTGCTACATGCAACAGTTATTTAATTTTTTCATTGGTGGAGCAAAAAGAGACAAAGTAACTGTGTCTAGCTCATTGAACTATTGTACAAAAGCAATCTCACAGTCTTAATAGACTTAAAAAGGTAGTGCATTCATGTACACTACCATCACTTGATATAGCATGAATGCTTTTGTTTCAAGACAAAGAGATTTTTCTGTCCTAATTTGTTGTCACAGTCACTGCCTAACAAAGAGTGCAGTTTAGGCATGTTGCATTCATGTGGCTGTGCACCTATTCATTATTAGACTCTGCATCTGGCCTGAAGAAATTGTTTAGGACAGGTAATTATCAACGATCAGGGCGAAGGAGAAATTCCACAAATAATGCCATTGTAATGAGGCCTTGAAACTTGGCAGGAAATCAAAGAGCAAATAGTTGCTTACCCCATAATTCAGTTGACCCACCTAGTTCAAAAATAGTTCCTTGATAAATTCAGCCCTTAGATTTTGCTGCTCACACTGTATACTGCAAATACTAGAAGAAAAAAATGCTTAGCCGTCTTAAATTGAAGGCAGATTCTCTCTTGCAGCGCACCACATATAGTCAGTCAATGAGACATACTATAAGGCTTCAATTTCTTTTCAGCTTTATTTTAACTCTTTTACAAGGGTGCACTGGTGTTTCTCCTTTGTAGTTAGCACACCAAATGCTATGCCAAATCCCTTCTGGGCTTGCGGTTTCCTGCGACTATCCATCTGTACAAGCACTGCAAAGGACTCGAAAGGAAAACACAGATGAACTGATGCAAATTTGAGCTGCAACGATACGTTTCATGTCCCAGGGACATTTCACTTGATTGGGCTGCACATCAGCCTTTGTGCACAGTATCTTATCAAATGCAAACATGTTTTACTCTTTTTTGAAGTCTCCAAAAAGTGTGATTTTGTGTCTATAGAGAGGTAAAATGTTGCATAAGAAAAGCTCAAGTACCCTAATGACCTACTTATCTCTGTTTGAAGGAGGGGACAGAAAATGAGAGGAGCTGTGAGCTCAACGGAAGCTACTGTAACTGATAAAAACATGAAAAAGGAAATGTTCTGTTTTATTACTTGCTGTTATCAAAGCTGCATAAAGGAAGTTGTATGTTCTCATGGCCACCATGAGTAGTCTTGCTCTACTTCAGTTCCAGTGACTGGACCTGGAAGAAAAAAAAAGATGGAAGGATGCCAGTTATGGAACATTCATTAATTCATTTATTAATTTTCTTTAGGCTTATTGTCTCTTTTCAGAGGTCGCCACATCGGAATGAACCACCAACTGATCCAGCATATGTTTTATGCAGCGGATGCCTTTCCAGCCGGAACCCAGCACTGGGAAACACCCATACACACTCATTCACTATGGACAATTTAGCTTAACCAATTCACTTATAGCGTCTTATATGTCTTTGGACTGTGGGAGGAAACCCACGCCAACACCGGAAGAACATGCAAACTCCACACAGAAATGTCAACTAGCCCAGCTGTCAGGCGACAGTGCAAACTACTGAGCCCCGTTGTTTTCAAAAAAGCCCACTATGAAATATGCAATATATAAAATAATATGCAAACCAAAGCCTATGTACTTCTGCAACTCTTTTCAATAATGCTGGATCATGAATGTAGGGAATTAACTGCCATTCAGGAACTGATTTTGGGTGATCTGGGTTGCATTCACCAGTTCAGTTCAGTTTGCCCCAAAGGTGTTCAGTGAGGTTCAAGTATAGACTTTCAGCAGGCCATTCTTCCAAAGCAACCACAACGGTCCAATTTAACTAAAAGGGTTTGTCTAAGGCTTGGAAGAAGATTTTAAACTGATATATGGCGACATAATGACATTTTTAATAGATTTTCAACACCACAATTCTGTGAAAACTAGAGGATTAGTACAGTCCACAAGACCACACTATTAAATTCAGTTCAAGTATATTTGTAGAGCACTTTTCAAAACAATTGCATCCCTCTAATTGCAGGTTGAGTTGTGAGATATGCTGTGTACAGATTTTTTGTCCAAGAAGTATTAATTCTGTGTTGTTTGAATTTAGAAGAAAGTTGTTAGCTCAGGTTTGATTGAAATATATAGTTGTGTACCATCTGTATAGCACTAAAAGTTAATCCCATGTCTTCTAATAATGTCTCCCAAGGGCAGCTTGTATTTTGAAAATATAAAGAGTCCTAAGACAGATTCTTGAGGCACTCCATACCTCGCTGGCATTAGTTATTGACCAGTACTTGACAGTTGTCCAATAGCATCTACATAATGGAAACGATCAGATAGGAATGACTCAAACCACCTTAAAGGGCACCTATGGTGAAAAATCTACTTTTCAAGCTGTTTGGACAGACATTTGTGTAGGTATAGTGTATAGACCGTCATATTGGGGTGATATAAACACACCCAGAGCTTTTTTTTTCAATTTAACAACATAAAAATGGTGGACCAATTGGAGCGGTTTTGAGACAACTTGACGTAGGAGTGCGGTCCCCCCGCCCACCGAATTGATTGACAGCTGCGTATTAACATGTCTCCGTAGTAACGTGTACAATCATACCAACCACAGGACGTGCGCAAACTAAGCAACCTTAAATAAAAGTCTGTTCAGTTTGCTAGGATCATCTATCACCATCAAATGTGATCAAGAGTGAGTTTTACAAGTTTAAAATGCTTTAAAACAGTGCATGTTTGTAATAAATTACAGCAATTTAATTCAGCTTTGCTTCATCAACACAGCCCCATGTCAGAACAATTATAAAAGACGCTTCAATCCCGGTTTGTGGACGTTCAATCAGGTTTATTTTGTACATTAACATAACAGATATCCATACAGCAGTGGATATTAACGTGTATCCTGTCACATTTGCATGCAAAAACAGTGCAAAGCTAATAGCGCTGTGTGTGTGCGTGTCCGCGCTATGTGTGTGTGTGTGTGTGTGTATGTGTGTGTGTGAACTTTGTAACGACATTGTGTGTGACTGACTCATCTATGCAACTCCACAACATGCATCAAATACTTATTAGTAAGATTCTTACTGTAGTTTTTCTCACAAACGTTACGTGAGATCTTATGTGAGATCTTATTCCTTCTTGTTTGTCTGTTGTTTGACGCAGCCGAGGTAGCTGTTGACAGGCACGTTGAAACGGTGGGCGTGAAGGACTAGTCTTAAAGGCGCAGTACACAAAAACCGCTAGCTGATGCTAAATGCTACAAAATACAAACTTCTAAAAGGTATAATAAAAAAAATATGATGGGTGTTTTGAGCTGAAACTTTACAGACACATTCTGGAGACACAAAAGACTTATATTGAATCTGGAAAAAGTGGTAACCTAGGTGGCCTTTAAAGCCTGTCCCTGGATACCTCTGTAGTTTAAGTCAGGGGTTCCCAAACTTTTCAGCCAGCGATCTCTAAAAAAACAATGCCAGTGACTCGCGATCCCCAAATTCCTCGGAGGTGGTTATAAATATACAAATGTTGCACACACAACAATAGGTCTACGTATGTAAACACGAGTATTTTGACAACACAAAAAAGTGCAACAGTCTAACAACCAAAGGCTATAATTTATATAGTCATTTATTAATTTGTTTAATTTAATGTTAACCTCACCTAATGAAAATGGTGAACACAATGTTTTCAGCACAAGTCTATTCTTGGTTTAATTCTGGAGACTGCCAATCAGAGATCATCCTCAGTGTTCAGTTGTGGCCTGTATTTATTTTTAATGTATTTGATTGCCATAAATGTGTCAGAAAGTTTAACCTGGCGCTATACAATCAATCTGCTGCAGCTGGCGCTATTGCTGTGTTGTTAATCTAACGTAAACACCAATCCTATAAAAAAAAAATGTAAAGGCTGATGGCTTTTCATTTGCATGTTGTTTTTTTTTACTATTAAAACTACTATTTTTATCTTCTGTGGGTTATGGATAAAATATGGTAATTCTAATAGTTTAATAACATTTATTTGACTTTTGAAAATCACCAAGCGACCCCCTGTCATTGTCCCGCAACCCAACCCTAACTTTGGGAACCACTGGTTTAAGCAATCTAAGAGGATATCATGATCTATAGTGTCAAATCAAATGCAGATCTAGCTAGAAATAGCTAGACGAAGCCTTGGTCAGCAGCTAAGAGTATGTTGTTGGTAATTTCCACATTTGCTCACTGGAGCAATTTCACAGATCAATTTAAAAAAAACTATTTAACAGAAAAGTTGCACTTGTACTGAAAATTACTCTTGTACTGCTGCCATAATTCTAGAAATAGATCTGCTTTCTAAATACCCCATTTTTGTGACTTGTTGGTAGCAGCCAAGTTTCAGCTATAAAAGCACGCAATATCCAGTTGACAAAACTTGTTCTCATTGGCTATTGCAAAAATCCCATCGGATCGGCTCCATTCTGAGCAGTAAAATAATCCTAATTAAGGATGTCTGGATGAAACATTACCTCCCGGGCGATTGGTCTGGCCCAGCCCAATAAAAGCCCTGGCTTGCACTGGCCCGACAGTGGAAATGTGGCTATTAGGTTCAAATCAGGCCAAAAATCTTCACATATTTTGTCTAGTCATTGGCACAACATTGGTGTTCCAGGAGCTTGAAAACCAAAACTTTTGAAATCATTATTATCTTTGAAAACAGTGAATATGAATATTACATGTTCATTGTGTAGACATGCGTAAAAACAAGACCAATGGCAGGACTGTGTTTGTAAAGTTGCGTAGTTTCTTTTTAAAAGTGACTGGTCTGGCATGCACATTACAGTTTTTTTTTTTTCATGAATCCAAGAGAACAGAGATTGACAATGTTGTCTTTTGTACAGGTTGTAAAGGAATAACTTTTATTTTCTTAGTACATCTATTTGTGTAAACATATTTGGAGAAGATACAGCTGTTCAAGTATCTGGAATCTGAGATTTAAAAAAAATCTAAATGTTGTGAAAATCACCTTTAAAATTGAACAAATGAAGTTCTTAGTAATGTCCATTACTAATAATTTTTTTTTGTGTTTTTGAGTTTTGATATATTTATAGTACAACATATCTTTATGAAGATGATCTTTACTTACAATTTGAATGATTTGTGGCATAAAGAAAAAAAATCTGTCATTTTGACCAATAGCCAAAAATATGCTTGTGCAGCATACAGTAAAACCAAGAGAACGGGGATTGACAATGTTGTCCGTTGTACAGGTTGTAGGAAAAAACTCTTATTTTCTTAGTACATTGTTTTTGTGTAAACATATTTTAAGCACCTGTTAGTAATGATTTTAATGAGTGCAGCTGCCAGAATCTGTTAATTATAATGAAGTGTTTGCATACTTTCATGTATTTTGATGCACACAGTGGGGAATCTTTATAAATGAATTGCATTCTATGAAAGATCAGTGAAGGGTAGAGTCTTGAGCTGTGCTGAATCACAAGATAATTGTGGTCATTTTGTTGTAAAGTGAGTATATTAACTAGCTGCACATGCTTAGAGCTTTTAATGGACATCACCGGCATTGGAGTTTATTCATGCTGTGAAAAGACAATAATGATTGTAAATGTCAGCCTTTGAACTCAGAATCGCCATTTCCGCTTTAAGAACACTGCATGCAAAATGTTGGGTTTTTGCTCTTAAATTACATACCCCATAATTTTGTTATTCTTAGTCCAAATTGAGAATTTATTTGAAAGCCACAGAAAAACAATCCCAGTTGGGAAGAAAATAGCTTAAAATGTTTTTTTATGTAACTCTCCTTCCCACATATTCCTGTCTCATTCTAGAAGTAATGAGAAAGGGAAACTCAAAGAAGCATATAATTTAATTAAAACATTTATTTCATTCAAATAGAAACTAAAGTAATTCTACAGAGATAATAGAGGAAGTGATTGCTTAAATTTAGCAATTATGCATTCAATTGAACAAAAGTGACCGTAAAAACTGTAATAAAGACCGTTTGGTTTATAATGTTAAAAAATACTTCTTTCAAAAAAATTGTTTCTTTCGAACTTTCTTTTCACCAATGAGTCCTGCAATTAAAATACAACAATATTGCTTTAATAAAATTATCAAGAAGTGCAAGTGAAATTGTTTTCAAAGCTTAAGTTCATAAGAAATAATAAAATATTAGAATACTTAGTGAAGAACCATGGGACACTAACACTGGAGCAATGATGCAGAAGATTACACAAATCATTCATTCATTTTCCTTCAGCCTAGTCCCTTTATTCATTTTCTACCACAGTGGAATGAACCGCCAACTTATCCAGTATATGTTTTACACAGCGGATGCCTTTCCAGCTGCAACCCAGTACTGGGAAACATCCATGCACAATCATTCACACACGTACACTGCGGCCAATTTAGTTTATTCAATTCATCTATGCCGTATGTCTTTAGACTTTGGGGGAAACCGGAGCACCCGGAGAAAACCCACGTGAACACAGGGAAAACATGCAAACTCCACACAGAAATGCCAACTGACCCAGCCGAGACTCGAACCAGTGACGAAATATTAAAAATATTAAATTTTTTAAAAACTATAAACCTCAATCACATGAATGCTAATAATAAAATTCTAACGTAAAAAATAATAACAAGAAAAGGAATAAATAATATATTTATAAATATTTGGACAAGATACAACTGTTTGATTTGAAATGTGATTATTGAGAAAAAACTAATCAAAATATTGCGAAAATCACCTTTAAAGTTGAAGTCCTTAGCAATGCACATACTAATCAAAAATTCAGTTTGAATATATTTACAGTACAAAATATAATTATTAAACATGATCTTTACTTAACGTTTGATAGATTTTTGGCATAAAGTAAAACAAAAAACGTATGTAATTTTGACCAATAGCCAAAAATATGCTTGTCCAGGGTTAGACTACCGGTCAAAAGTTTGGGCTTTGGGGTATTTATTTATTTTTTTCATGTTTTTTTTTTTTTAAAGAAGATTATTCTGTTTATCAAGGCAGCATTTATTAAATGTAAAAAAAATGCTAATTTGTTAAATATTTATTAAAATGTTAACTGGTTTCTTATTGATTGTAGTTTCAAATGAAATTATTATTTCAGTCATCATTGCTTTTATTACTATTACCATTAATAATAATAATAATAATAATAATAATAATAATAATAATAATAATAATAATAATAATTCATTCCTTCATTCATTTTCTTTTCGGCTTAGTCCCTTTATTAATCTGGGGGCTCCACAGTGGAATGAGCCGCCAACTTATCCAGTACATGTTTTTTTTCGCAGTGGATGCCCTACCAGTTGCAACCCATCACTGGGAAACACCCATACATTCTTATTCACACACATACACTACAGACAATTTAGCTTACGCAATTCACCTAAACCGCATGTCTTTGGACTGTGGGGAAAACGGGAGCACCCAGAGAAAACCCACACGAACGCGGGGAGAACATGCAAACTCCACACAGAAATGCCAACTGACCCTGCCGAGGGTCGAACCAGCGACCTTCTTGCTGTGAAGTGAGAGCGCTACCCACTGAGTCACCGCGTAGCTGGCCAATAATAATAATAATAAAAATTATTATTATTATTATTATTATAATAATTATTTTTATTATTCATATTTGAGTGATTTCTGAAAGATCATATGACTGAAGACGGGAAATTTCATCTTTAAAGTCACTGGAATAAATGTTTAATTAAATTATAAACTACTTTTGAACAGTTATTTTATAGTGCAATATTTCACAATTTTACAATTTGCACTGTATTTTTGATTAAATAAATGCAGTCTTGATGAGCAGGATAAGCCTATTTTAAAACATTTAAAAATCCTACTGAGCCCAATCTTTTGACCAGCAGTGTATGTTTTATTATTTATCACATAATGTATCTGTAATTGCAGTTCTCTTTTTGTTCTTCTCTTATGTTCAGCTCTATATAAAAAAAAACTAAACAAACACTGCTAAATATTTATCATTCAGAATCATCATTCTCATTCATGTTTATAGAGCAGATTGTTGTAGAGTGGGTTGTGAAACCCTACTGGGAATGTGACAACCACCCACCCATCCTGCCAAATGAACGAGTGTCTAATGGGAGATTTCATCTAACACTGGAAACTTCCAAAATCTAATCTTCTACCAAGATTCTGAGCTCACAGTTTACCTATCAAGCTATCGTCTTTCTTTACTTTTTGGCAGAGCTGTGTTTGTTACTGTAGCGAGGGTTTCTCAATAGGTCATAAAGTGCGTGTTTAATCTTGAGGGACTTCCAGATGTGCAGCTCAGCTCTCGAGGAAGCAGCTTTAGTTGTTTACAATTATTTTTTACTTCCTTCTCATCTTCAAGTTTATAGAAATATCATCCCGATGGTTTGAACAGTCAGTCTTTGTGGTTTGTTTAAATAAATTAAAGCATACAAACTTTGAGACATACCTGAAGTATCTTGCTGTCTGGATTCTCAAAAGAGGCCACAGGCAACATTTAATTGCGATACATTTTTTATGAGAGCTGCGCTTAAGTATAATGTTCTATGATCACTATACCATTTAAGCAATTTACAATGAAATGATGCTGCTTTTAAACGGTTTGGTCAAAGCTTGACTTCGTGCCTCATAAAAAAGCTAGCTGACTGGGTAACAGTTATAGAGAAAAGCAAAGTGCACCATAAATAAAATGGGAATTAGTGCATTTAGTGGAATTTGACCTATTTAACCTCTTTCAAACAACACAGTTTCTTGTTTTTCAAACAGAACAATCAAAAGCATCTGGTTGAGCACATTTATAAAAACCCTATGGAAAATCAACCCAACTGTAACCTTTACAGAAGAGAGAAGAAAAGATAAGTGCTTAGTTCGCAATCTCCCAAAACAGAGTGCAATGTTGGCCATGGGCCAGCTGCTTGAATTATCAATGTGTATAAGAGAATAAAAAAAAGGTTCCAAAATATTATTTGATCCACCATGAGCAAAGGTACCAGACATCGCCATGTGGATTTTCTGTAAGAGCTATTTTCATAACACTCTAAATGATGCCAGGGACATTATGGCAAGCTGTTTTAACATTTTGCTAGAACTTTTTTCATACATTTTTTTCCATTAAGTTCTTGTACTTATTAGTGTTGGGCGATGTTGACCAATGTGGCATTGTACGATGTCTAATGTGAAACATCACGATGGAAGAAGGCATCGTCATCGTAGGCGGCGGTGAATTAATTATTTATGAATAATTAATTAATGGGGCAGCACGGTGGAGCAGTGGGTAGCGATCTCGCCTCACAGCAAAAAGGTCGCTGTTCGAGTCTCAGCTGGGTCAGTTGGCATTTCTGTGTGGAGTTTGCATGTTCTCCCCATTTTCGCGTGGGTTTCCTCCGGGTGCTCCGGTTTACCCCACAGTCCAAAGACATGCGATATAGGGGAATTGGGTAAGCTAAATTTTCTGTAGTGTATGTGTGTGAATGAGAGTGTATGGATGTTTCCCAGTGATGGGTTACAGCTGGAAGGGCATCTGCTGCGTAAAGAATGTGCTGGATAAGTTGGCGGTTCATTCCGCTGTGATGACCTCAGATTAATAAAGGGATTAAGCCGAAAAGAAAATGAATGAATGAATTAATTAATTCATAATCAATTAATTATTTGTTGCCTACCGTTTCAACTACCTGACGTGCATGGTCTTTGTTTTACCCATAACCAAATCATAAGTAAAGATAAGTTACACAGAAATTACCACCTGTCAATCACTTTTTCGGCGGGACTCTGGCATGAATAGGCAGAGTGATTTGTGTCGTAATAATGGCGTCGACAAACTTGGTTGGTAAAAAAGGTGCACAACCAACAGGAACCAACCAACAGTATCTGAGGTTTTCCCTAAAACTACTAAGTACAAGTGTGAAAGCGAAAGATTGAAGCAGTGTACTGACGCTGTGACACATTACCTGATAGATTCAAAAGACCAAAGAGTCGTTAGATAGAGACAAGATGAATTAAATATCAAGTTTAACAACTATACATGCAGTACATCCTTGATAAACTGTCCGACGTGACTGCTCTTTGGGGTTTTGTGCTCAAAGCACCCCCTGACTGCTGGAGCTCAGACGCGCGCATACATTGCAGCATGAGTGTTTGTGTGTGTGGTCACGTGATGTGCGTTTTCATTGGTATAGTGTGGATGGAGGGCTGTTCAGAAATGCTAGATGAAACGCCAGTGTAGACGTGAATCGTTTTCATTCTAAAATGCCATTTTAAAACTAAGACATTAGTGTAAACGGGCCTAAATGTGTATTTTTCGTGAGCGGGTTGCTGCTGCGACGGGGGTGGATGGAGGATTGCGATGCCGGTTCAGTATTATGACATCGTCTATCGACCCAACCCTAGTACTTATATACTATATTAGAATCTATTGCTTATTGCTTGTAGTTACTTGTGCCTATTTAACAATGGAACTACCAGAATTCTATATCAACTATATCAATCTGACTGTTCATATATGACCGAATTGAATTTGTCATGTCATATTTACATTTGAAGCTTCTATTGATTTTTTATAAATAAGCTTTGAATGCCCTTCAAAATTTTTATGAAGTCATTACCCCTAAAATGTAATATATAATCATCTATAATTGTGTACAAGATATTAGAACTTGTCCCTCAAGGTACGTACCTCACTTTGTCCAGCAAGTGGGAGAGCAACGCTCAGTGCTGGGAAACACCCACACCACACACTCTCTCATTCACACACTTTGGCCGATTTTGTTTATTCTATTCATCTATACCGCATGTCTTTGGACTGTGGGGGAAACCGGAGGAAACCCATGCAGACACAGGGAGAACATGCAAACTCTATACAGATAGGCCTCCTCATCCAACCAGGACTCGAACCTTCTTACTGTGAGGCAATCATGCTATCCATTTAAGCTTGCTGCACACCAGGTCGTGTCTTTACATGGTTGTCTATATGTTACTAAGCAATGCAAACCGATGTCGAATGACTGCACCGGTGTGCGTACACTCACAAAAAACAATTCTAAAAGGCATGGTGTGCCGCAGTGCAGTGCGTCTGGTGTGCGACCCCTTTAGCATCCATGTCGCCCCTAAGAATGAACGCTAGTAGTTAATAATTAGAAACTAGTTTGTTTTAATAATTAAATGTTCAAATGGCTTGCCATATATTTTGAGTCTTCGCAGGCTTATCCAGCATTACTATGCCTTATTATGACATCAGCTTCTTCTCTTTAAGTAGAGAGAGAGGTGATATACGGTGCCAACATTCAGTCTAGACATGCTACAGTGGAAACACATGGCATAAGCTCATCTGGGATATGCTGTACATTCAAAATGTCTGCCGAATGTCTTGTGACATTGGGAAATGTTTAATCAGTGTCTAAAACCACATGCTTGTGGTAATTATAATCACCACAGTCAATCCTGAAGCACGAAAGGAAAATAAATTCAATTTTGTTCCTCAGGTTCAACAAGAAAACAGTTGGATTTTTTTTAAAGATGTTTGCATGTGGAGTTGATTGATACGTCGCAACTAAATTAATGAAGATATTTTGAATAAGGAAGTTATTGACAGTCTTGCATTGAACATTTTTTTAGTTTATTAAGACTCAGTAAATGTACCAAAATATACATACATAGCAAAGTATGTGCAGTAGAAAACACTGCTATAAAAAAAGCTGAAATAATTTTTACTGTAGAATCTATGCATTTTTTCCAACCCATAATAATGAAAAAAACATGAAAAAAAATGAAAGAACATGGTTTTACTGTGTACGACAAATTTATGTTTATGTTAAGTTTAAGCTTACAATCAGGACTATGTTCATCTATCATTGTTATTCACCTATTATTTCCCTCTGATTTTAGGGATGACTTATCAGTAGGGTTAGTTTTAGAGGTAGGGATTACGTTTAGACAAAATTTTCTGACAGGACTGATGTTCCAGGATCAACAAAATATGTTGACCCAGGAATGTCTAACTCTGCAAAATCAGAATGTGCCAAAAACTGCAGGCCAGTGTTGACTTTATTTTTGACAAAAAAATACTTTATGTTGCTTGTTTCATGTTTTGTGGCAGTTAAATGCCTATTCAGAAAGAATTTGGATTATTACATGTTTGAAAGTTGCTGAAAAACTATTCGGAGTAACCAACAAAAATGCTCAATAAGCAAAATATATATTTTTTTTAATTGAGAAAAATAAAAAAAAAATAAATAAATTTTCTTTGTGCTATACTTTGTGTTAAATTCAGATGTACCGGCTTTGCTCATTTTCCCAGGATTTATGTCAATGACAAGAAGCAATTAGTGTAGTGAATGTCCTCTGGCCTACATACAGTACACCCATGCTGCTCATCTGCTCTCTCACGCCAAAGGATGTGCGGAAATGTGGCCTCCTGGGATGGAGTTATATTAACATTTTTTGAGCATCACTTCAGTTTTTTGCTTGATAAGTACAGTAGATTCCTGATTTCTGCACATATTGCAGAAATATCCATTGTAAGACTAATCAGATATCTGTACTGTATATGATAATTGAAGTATGGAGACTTTTGTCTCACAATTCAGATATTGTTTTCCTCCTAATGGTAGCTTTTTAACTTGTAATTCAATTTAATTCGATTCAATTCACCTTTATTTGTATAGAGCTTTTACAATGTAGATTGTGTCAAAGCAGCTTCACATAGAAGATTATAGTAAATTAAAACAGTGTCAGTCCAGTTTTCAGTGTTTAAGTTCAGTTCAGTTTAGCTCAGTTCAGTGTGGTTTATTCACTACTAAGAGTACAAACACTGAAGAGTAAATTCATTGATGCGCAGCTCTACAGATCCCGAACCATGCAAGCCAGTGGCAACATCGGCGAGGAAAAAACTTCACCAATTGGCGAAAGTGAAGATTTAAAAAAAATTGAGAGAAACCAGGCTCAGTTGGGCATGACCATTTCTCCTATGGCCAAGCGTCTTGTGCAGAGCAGCAGTCTAGGCGCTGGAGGCGGAGAATGCTGGACGTCAGCAAAGACTTGTCTGTCCCTGGAGCGTCACCAAAGTCTCATGCTCTCCACTCCTCCATGACCACCACAGCAGCTGCTCAGGATACGGCCTGGTCTAGGATTATGAAAACCTTGGGATCATCTCGTCGCTGGCCTTGGATCGAATCAGTGGCGCTGCATAGTCTGAGGGCCTCGGGATGAGTATCCCCAGGTGGAAATAGAGAATAATTCTCTGAGTAATTCTGAGTTTACATCTTACAATTAAAAAGACTTTTATGCTTTAAAATTCTCTTAATTTCACAATTGCCATATAAATGAATAGTTTACATGATGTGTTTTTTGTTTACATACTGAAATGCTTTTTTTCAGAGAATTTTCAGCTTGTCTCATAATTTGGACTTTTTTTCTCTCTAGAATTCTGTATGCTGTGCAATTCTGAGCTTTTTCCTAGAATTGTCTTACAATTCTGATAGTTTTTTCAGAATTGCAGGTTTATATATAACATTTTTGCATAACTATAGTTTTAAATTATCTTGTTGTTATAATATATTTATATTCTGTGGCAAAATAAGATTCCACATTTATGTAAAGATCAAAAGCATTTTTAAACATGAGGTACAGTCTGCAGCACAGTCTATGATGGTTTAGAGTCAACAAAAATCAAGCTATGCTCTTCATTTTAATCTATAATGTGTTCCTGAATGATTTATGATGAGGAACAAAGAAAGTCAAAACCCAAACATTTTCAGCTGCTATCTTCACCTTGATAGCTTCAACAGATACCCAGTGTACCGCACACAAAGCTCAGCGCACAACACCTCATTTTAAACTGACACTTCAAACAAAAACAACATATTGAAGTACAGATATTTTTCTTCCTAATGCATCCCTTCTGCAGTTATACAGAGAAACTGTGAGAGAAAAGAAGACTTAAAACAAAATATATTATTGAATTTATGTTCAAAACATCTACTCTATGCAATAAAAATCTAAATATATGCAAGTATAAAAATGGAATGTCTATTTTTTCAAGCATCTTATGCAGCATGTATACTTTCAAACTCTTATTTAATTTAAATCACTCTTAAGAATGTCTTTCAATGAACAAAATATTCCACGAGTGTGAAGGAGTGCATTTCGTGGCTTGAAAACCGCCCCAGAGCAAATTCGCATATTCTTCATCATCATGATTTGTAATTAACAGTTTTAATTAGAAGCCACGCTTAATCCTAAATCTCACAGCGGGTGACCACAACCCTCAAACACTCAGACAACCAAACAGGCCTGCAATTCTGGAGAATATGAAGGAATCGTCAACTCCTTACTCACTACAATAGATAATCTGTCTGCAAGACCCAGGCAGATTCAGACGTGAGCTTTTGGGGAATATCAGATTACCAGTCTAGTGTTAAAACCATTAAAGTGTTTTAGTGGGTCGTGGTGAAAAAGCATCCAGGAATTGCTTTAGAATGAGGAATCGACGTGAACTGATGAATAAAGTAAAATAATTTGAATAAACGGATGTGTTTGATTGGTTGTTGTGGATGTGGATGCATTATTAATTCTTCCTTCCTGCCATTTCCCGTTCTTTGCTTGCACCGTGTGAAAGCTTTCCCATACAACTGGGTTTGGCCCACAGGGGTGTTTTAAGGTGGCGATGAGAAGAGTGTTTAACGGAGCTGGCTCAGATTCAAGGCAGGTTGCCCGGGTCATTTGGAGTGCTGGTTAACCACTTCAAAAGAGCTGACATGAAAAAGGTTGAAAAAGACTGTGGCAGCTGGACTTTCTGAAAGGTTTTCACTTGTCCAGGTGTTCTTCCTGTCAATGTATGGGGCATGTTGAGTTCCCATAGCATCTCAAAAGGGTTGACTGAATTGTTTTTTTGTATTTCAAGACTTAGTTTAAACATAACGCTACTTTTCAACTAAATATTTACGGCAGCATCTCCCCATGTATAATGGTAGAAAAGAGATGATGGCGATTAGTTTACATTGAGGAACTCGACATGATAAAAAAAAGAATGATCTCCCTTTGCTCACAACCTTATTTTTCTCCCAAATCTCACTATTTTTTTCGGTTTGTGAAAGAAGAGTTTAATTTTGGAATGTTTTCTGTTAATTGCATCTATCAATTAAAACGAGAATTTTGAATTTTCCCTGCTCTTTTCTTTTTCATATGTAGGATATAAAAAAAAAAAAATTATGTAATATTTTGATAACTTCATGTGTCTGTTATAGTGACTGACTGTAATGTAATGTACTATAAAAAATGTCATTTGTCATTTCGTTTTCATAGGACAATTGTATATAGATGCATTAGTTGCAAAATTTTAAAGCAGTTTAACGATTTAAATGCTTTTTATTGGATATTACATCATTCAATACTACAATGCATGACTTTACGAAGAGCTTACGACCTACTAACTACGGTTTGCCTTAAGAACATGCGGTGCAACCGAAGTAAAAACAAATTTAGTTACAAACTAGCTAGTAGTTACTAAGCCCCTATTGTGGACTTAAGTTAAAGAAAGAACTTACAAACAGCTGGTGCAACTCTACCCAGGTCCTTTCTAAAATAAAGGGGGTCTCATACTGGACATGAAGTGCAGCGCCTTTAGAATTCAAATACATGTTTTTATGAGAGTCCAGGGAATTAAGTGAAAGCTTGGGAAAAAAAAAAACTTAAAACTCACCACTTTGTTCAGTCTTGTGAATTATTGCATGCTAGGTGAAACGATTGACTGTTTCAGAGAGCTGTCTAAAACTGAATGATATATGTGACTCTAGACCACAAAATAAGTTGTAAGGGTCAACTTTTAAAAATTGAAATTTTTACATCATCTGAAAGCTGAACAAATAAACATTGCATTGATGTATTTTTTGGTATATGAGTATATATTATAAGATAATATTTTAAAATTTGGTTAGAAAAAATCTAGATATTTAGTGAAGAAATGGCCCTTTTAAGTTGTGCAAATTACAGTAAGTGCTTTTCAATGCACATTACTAATCAAAAATAAAGTTCTGGACATTTACAAAATATTCTCATGGAATTTAATATTTATTTAATGTTCTAATGTTTTTGTGATTTTTAATGATTTTTTATATTTTTGACGTATACAATGTATTATATGCTATTGCCACTTTATTAGGTATACCTGAACAAATGCACGTTAACGCAAATTTCTATTCAGCCAATCACATGGCAGCAACTCAATGCATTTAGGCATGTAGACATGGTCATGACAATCTGCTCCAGTTCAAACTGAGCATCAGAATGGGGAAGAAAGGTGATTTAGGTGACTTGAACGTGGCATGATTGTTGGTGCCAGATGGGCTGGTCTAAGTATTTTAGAAACTGCTGATCTACTGGGTAATTAGTGTCATCCATTTTCCATCAGATTGACAAATATGCAACTTAAAGACACAGTATATCATTTTTGTTGCTAGAAGCGCACATTCACAACAAACAAAGGTATTGCATGATGACGCCACGACTCATGGAGTTCATTATGTCCTATTGGATTCTTGGAGAAATCATGTTCATGAGTGAGCTAAAGCAGAGGTGTCAAACTTAGTTCCTAAAGGGCCGCAACCCTGCTTCAGCAAACTAACTGTAGCTTTCAAACAAGCCTGAAGGACTTGATTAGTTTGATCAGGTGTGTTTAATTAGGGTTAAAGCTAAACTGTGCAGAGCTGTGGCCCTCCAAGAACTGAGTTTTACACCTGCGAGCTAAAGTATTCAAAACTTACTATTATGGTAGTATTTAGCAGAGACACTGATGCCACACAGCAAGAAGGTCGCTGGTTCGAGTCCCAGCTAGGCCAGATGGCTTTTCTGTGTGGAGTTAGCATGTTCTCCCCATGTTCGTATGGGTTTTCTCTGGGTGCTCCGGTTCCCCCACAGTCTAAATACATGTGCTATAGGTGAATTGGGTAAAACAAAACTGGTAGTGTATGAGTGGGTTTGTGAATGCAAGAGTGTATGGGTTTTTCCCAGTACTGGGTTGCAGCTGGAAGGGCATCCGCTGCGAAAAAAATATGTTGGATTAGTTGGCGGTTCATTCCGCTGTGGCAACCGCTGATAAATAAGGGACTAAGCTTAAGAAAAATAAACGAGTGAAGCAGAGAGCTTCATATTTTAAGGCTGAAAGCTGTCAAAATTAAATAAGACCACTGAAGCAATTGCTGATAAGGTTTGAGTACAATATCACACAGAAGCAGCAGAGCTGTTATTATGCCATAGTCCACCACTTTCAGTTTGTACAGTCATGATCACGTTTGGAGGAAGCAGCATTTTATCATACTTGATAGTTAAAAATGTAAATAAATAAATTTAGGGTTCTGTTACAATGCTGCTCTGTGCAGTCTAATAAAGCACACAAAATATAAAGCAGGGGTGGGCAAACTCGGTCCTGGAGGGCCGGTGTCCTGCACTGTTTAGCTCCAACTCTAATCAATCACACCTGCTTATAGATTTCTAGTGATCTTGAAGACACTGATTAGCATGTTCAGGTGTGTCTGATTGCAGCAAAACTGCAGGACACCGGCCCTCCAGGACAGAGTTTGCCCACCCCTGATATAAAGCATCTTTGGCGTTTCCCTGTTTTTTATTAAACCAAACTAGAAATTGAGGGTGTGTGGCATCATTACCAAGATGACACAGACAGTGTCACTACTTAGAATTGTGTATTTCTCTGAATTTTAACATTCCTCGAAACATTTGAGATAATGTAAGTCAGCAAAAACACTATATAAAACATTGTTCTACTGTTTTGTTTTTGTGGATATTTTAATGAAAAAAAATCTTCCATCTATCCTATTTGAATGCTCTATGAAAATCAATAAAAAATAATACATTGGTTGCTTTATCCTTAGCGATGTTGTGATAAAACATTTTGTTCTGGTGTTATGGAGCTTACGTAGGATCTAGCCACCAAATATATTTTTCTGCAAGCTACAGTAATTTTCTTCAGGGCCATTTTCTGGTTGCATTCACACTGTCTACACCAGGGATGTCCAAACTCGGTCCTGGAGGGCTGTTGTCCTGCAAAGTTTAGTTCCAGACTCAATAAGACACACCTGGGCTAGCTAATCAAGCTCTTACTAGGCTTTTTATAAACATCCTTGCAGGTGTGTTGAGGCAAGTTGGAGCGAAAATCTGCAGGACGCTGGCCCTCCAGGACTGAGTTTGGACACCCCTGGTCTACACTGTAAAAAATGTAATCTACACAATCAATTTGTGTTGGGACAACATGAAGTAATTTAATTAGCTTATTCGTTTTTACAAATTTAAGTGGATTGAACATAAAACAGTGGAGTTGTCCCCAAAAAAACTCCGGAATTGTGCTGTTTCAACTCATTTTAAATAAGTAATCTAAACAAGCAGTCATTTTTTGAATGTATAGGAACTCTGAAGTGATAAAAGCTAGCCAACATTGGCATTGTGCTGCATACAACAAAATCAACAACTAAAGGATGTGAACACCATGATTGAAGCTGTTTCCATTGCATTGTTTTGTGTTTCTTGATATAAAGATGGAACGTACGCATATATACATTATGAGAATAAAACAGCAATAGTGAGCCCTAAATCAACTACTACAACATGCATCACTACACATAATCAATCCTGATATTAACACTTTAAAATATTACACTGGGGATGTGTATTCTACCCCTCTCTGAGGTAGAAGTAAGGGGGTACTCACACTATGCTATCTGAACCGTGCCCAGGCCCGTTTCCCGGATCGTTTAAGAAGTGTGAGTGCTCTGAATCGGGCTCGGGCACGGTACACTTGGCCGGCCCTGGCCCGGTTGGAAGAGGTGTGCCAGAGCGCGGTTCACTTGGGCTCAGGCGCGGTACGCTTACAGTGTGAGTGCAAGCGTGCCTAAGCCCGAAACTGAAAGTGAGAAATGAGGCTGTGATATGCCTTAAATGACCCATCTGCACTTAAATTAACGATCTAAAGTCCTCGTAAATAAAAAAAAGTCCTCGCCTACACAAATCTGTTTAATGTGGATTTATTAATCATTCGTACTGTTCAATGAACGCAAACTGTCGAAGTTTATTAAAGACGCAAACCCCTCACTGCAGCTGCACCTTCAGCAAACCTCCTAATTCCTGCAGCACGAGGACTTTATGTTTATGAGCGTCAACAGTGGCTGATCTGTTCGGCGAAATATTTGACTGCGTGTCACCGCATATGAAACTACTTAAACGATATAACTATAACTTACTAAAGAAATCTCCACTGTGCTGAGCGAAAGCGCTTACTGAACTGCGCGTCATCAATGACGTAACCGTGCCCAGGCCCGAATGTAATGTGAGTGCAGGCCGTCGGGGGAGAGGGGAGGGGGCGCAATCGTGCTTCGGCCCGGTTCAAGGCAACTGTACATAGTGTGAGTACGGCCTAAATTTAGTTCCCAAAATTGCATTCCTAGAACTAAAACCATTATTAGTTTCTGTTTTGTAAATACATGAACATGAAAAAGCAGATAATTCTGCTAATACTTTGTGGAAGTAATGGTGAAAAATGTCATCTTGTGTGAAGGCAGCTTTAGATGGTTTAGAGGGGGTTTTGTACACTATCGAAAAAAGCCAATGTTGAGCTTGCAAGACAGTAAACCCTCATCACAGCTGTGTGTATTTACAGTGATAAACCACTCAATCCATTGACTACATTGTGGGAAAAGGAGGAAGAATAACAGCAGAAGTACCTGCAATTTGTCTGCATGCAAAACCAGTGGTGCAATTGATAAAATATGGCTAAAAGGATGTGTATGATTCTGTGCTGAAGAGTGATGTCAGAAACAGACAGATTTCCTGACAAGAAGCAGCCAGACAAAAGAAGTGGAGCACACACACAAGTGTACTTACTCTCAGCAGGGAGGGAGACAAGCCACAAACAAAACTGCTGAAAGACTTGCACACAAACAAGCTTGAGGCCAGATTACAAAATTGCAAAGTCGCTATGGAAAATTGTCAGTTAAATGAGAGATTTGTGGATAAACAAAAGATGGGATGGAAGTTTATATAAGGCTAGAGTTGACAGAAGCACATTAGGTTAAACATCATAAGCTGTTTAGCATGTACGATTTTTTTCCAAACTAGAAATGAAAACTCAATTATGACTTATTGACCCGCATGTCTTTTAAACCTGCTTGACCTTCATCTACAGAACACAAAGAAGAAGAAGAAAATCTTGAAGAATGAACAACAAAGCCCATTGACTTCCATTGTGTACACAAGAAGCTCTGAGACATTTCTAAATATATCCTGTTTTATCTTTCACTGAAACAACAGAGCCATTCAGTTTTAGAACAACATGGGTTTAATTTGTTTGGGTGGAGTATCCATTTATGAACAAGCTCCACCTGCAGCCAATTATAAATTACATTGGCCATGTACACAATGCTAAAACAAATATAGTAGCTTCAAGCAGCGATGAAAGAGACCTCGCACCCAGGCTCCCTGGTGGTTTTAAAATGACAGAAAATGTTGGGCAATATAAGTTTATGCTGAAAATTATAAAAAATAATGACAAAGTTTTTAATTTGTGGCAAACTTCCTTCTGTCAGCAGATGACTAACTATAACTATACTAACTATGACTAACTCAGTGTTAATTTCGCTGACGAAAAATTTTCATCATAATTTTCGTGATGAACAAGTTTCTACAGACAAAAACTAAACGAAAACTAAATAAAATAAAAATTAAGTGATGATGATGATAACAACTAAAATAAAAATATACTGACATTTTTGTTGACTAATAAAAACGAGATGAGAACATGATTCTGGACATGATTGGGGACGTTTTTTGGAAAATATCCAATCAGAATTGATCTTAGTGTGTGATGCATGACACACACACGTTTGAAAAGTAACTGGTTTACAGTAGATGCAGGATGCGATTACATCATCATTCATTGGGGTGTTTGTCTGATTAAACTATAATGAAATAGGAACAGCTGAGAGAAAAAGAAGATTCAGCTTTGATGTCAAGACAAAAGACCGTAAACCGTATGGGGAGGAAATAGCTAATAAAGACAACAAATCTAAAGCGACATCAGCATGCCAGAGAATCATCCCGAAATTCACACAAAGGTAAACTCACATCTTTTTTATTTACCCGAGTGTGTACTTTTGCTTAACTGAAATGGTAGAGCCTCTCGCTGACCTTTAGAGAATTTACTCAGATTGTACATTAAAGGTTATTAAATCGGTCAGTCTTAAATTTAAATGATCATGGCACTCATTTTCATGAGGACCTCTCATTTTCATGTACCTCTACCACTACACGAAAACTGCTTTATTCATGACATCATTCAGCAATGTGATTATTTCTTTTGTCTGTAAGGCTGTAATGATACTGCAGTGCTATAATCTCCGCTTATCATGGAGTTGCATACAACATACAAGATAACGAAACTGCCTTGAAGTGAAGCGCACTTTTATTTTTTACGTACATCTTCGTTTTATAACTTCACTATGTGAGTTAACAGAGCCATGGGACTGAGTGCTCATTTTACAAGATAACACATTACATTTGCCAGTCATATGTCATTACTCATTTAATCAGTGCTTAACTGAGCACCATGTACTGTAACATCAACTACAACAGTAAAGTCTGCTATAGACTGACGTCACAAAGTGGACTTAAACTATTTGAGCCCTTTCAAAGATTTAATAACTTGAAACTGTTCAACAGAATGGTTAAAAAGACTAGTACTTCACGACGTTAAAATAAACTGTTTGTTCAATAATTGTATAATATTTATTTAATTACACAAATTAAACTAAATATATTTTAGTCAACTACATCTTGAGTAGATATGGTGGATTAAAATCTTATAAAATTTAGTCGACTAAAACTAGACTAAAAATTAAATATAACTAAAACTAAAATGAATTTTAGTCAAAAGACATGTGCTGCGTCCCAATCCGCATACTATCCATCCTAAATAGTATGTGAAAATATAATTAGTATGTCCCAAATCGTAGTATGTTGAAAAGAGTATGCCAAAAATTCCCGGATGATTTACTATTTCCGATCAAAATTTTAAGTGTAGAAGCGTCCATACTCTAAACGCTGATATTGCCCACAGTACACTGCACGTTCGACGTGAATTCGATTAGAACTACAAAACGTGGGTGAAAAGTGCCTGCTACAAACTACAAACACGATGCAGAGAGGCTTCAGTAATGACTGTTAGTTAATATTTAGCCAACGGGAGAG
Organism: Danio kyathit; assembly: GCA_903798195.1. Classification (NCBI taxonomy): domain Eukaryota; kingdom Metazoa; phylum Chordata; class Actinopteri; order Cypriniformes; family Danionidae; genus Danio; species Danio kyathit. The sequence goes on along the minus strand of LR812529.1, from coordinate 22,628,121 downwards.
TATTTAAATGGTGTTGTCTGTGTTATATTTCATCTACAACAACAATATTGAACTTATATAAAGACGTGTTTGGACATTACCGTCTGAATGCAGAATTATCCAAAGACCTGAGGAGATTTCTCTGCATGAAAGACTCTTGAATGGGACATTATCCTGCTGCTGCTTCTCCAATAAGGTAGGAAATTAAATATGACAGAAATGTGGATGATTGACAGGGCTCTTAACTAAGCAACACAACGATCTGTTTAACGAGGAAGTAGTATGTCCCAAAGCTTGCATACTCTTCTGTTACACACTGAAAGTATATATTTTTCCTTCACAAAAAAGTAAATACTTTTAGGGCGTAGTATAAGTATGCGAATTGGGACGCAGCATAAGACTAAGGCCCAATCCCAATTCTATTTTTGTACCCCTACCCCTTCCCCTTGGCCCTTAAAACCGAGTGTGAAGGGGAAGGGTTTCAAAATTTACCCCTAAGAATTGGGACAGCACTACAGCACTTGCACAAGTCATCAGATGTTATTGCGATCTCTTGCTTCATATGAGATCAGATGATCACGACTGCTGTAGTTATTCCAGTTTTTTTTTTTTTTGGTATTTATCTTCAAGAAATCATTAAAGGCACGATATCATGTTATCATAACGATCTAATGTGGCAATAAGATTGTAACTGGACTGTGCATTTACACAGTGGCCATATTCATCTATGTAAACACACCAAAACAACATTAACATTATAGCAGACACTGTAAAAAGCTCATTCCCAGCCACTAGACTTTTCTGACAGGGTATTCAAGTGTCATCGAGTGTCAGAATGTTGTGGGACTGCTGTACAGGAGTTATTATTAGGGATTATAGATTGCGAAATTTAGCGGTTTTTATTTTAGCGTTTTTTTTGTTGTTGTTTTAAAGCAGGATGGTAAAACACGAACGCGGTTATGAATATATTAAAACATTTGTTTGTTTGTCGTAAAAGTTCGTAATAATGACAAAAAATACTAATTTGTGGAACTCCTGGTTTCTCCTGGTCTCCTGGTTTCTCCGGTTTCAGCTGTGGTTGGTGTATTCTGGGAAATTTTCTAACCCCTTGGTTTCGAGTGTGGTCCTGAAAAATCTTCATTCGAAGGGGTATCTACTCCTTGCCCTTAGCCCTATGCCTTCAAGCTAAAGAGAATTGGGACACCCCTACCCCTTCACGAGAACGCGCAAAATGAGGGGTAGGGGTAAGGGGAAGGGCTAAGTGGTAAAATTGGGATTGGGCCTAAGACTAAATCAAATTTTGCTGTCAAAATTAACACTGCTGTAACTCAATATTGGCATGTAAATTTCTTTAGGAGTGGAATCTCATCAAACATGTGAATTTTCCGGCAGACTGGGTATTGTGGGAAACACTGAAATTTGTCAGACGGCCATAGCCACGGCCATCGACGAAAACTCTAGATCTTCACAATTTAACATCACAAAGGCCATTTAACCCTAACACCACTTAAACCTTAAACTTAACTTCAGTATTGGTAGCATTACCGGAGTTACATGCTAGTTGCTAGTTGACTAAACTAGGTATTCTCAGCCTCAGACGTCAGGCCAAGCACCATCCAAGTACTTGAGGCTGAGCATCTGATGCATATGGCACACTTTTCGGAAACACTTCAGCAGATTTGAAGTAGTCCTTTGATTGGTTTAAGTATACCGGATTCCTGGATGTTGAATGTGCAGCGATCTTAACCAGCCTTCCTGGAAACAAGTCTGATTGAAGAAAGAAGCTGTGACATTTACAATGATGACAATGCACATAATTCGAGATATACAGTATTAAGCAGAATTCCTAAGACTAGGGGACTCGCATTATAATATTTTTAAAGGATGTCCAAGAGTTTTTCTTGAGGCACTTAAGTGGAATCTAAAAGAGATAACTTTGCAGACTGGATATGGACCATTTGTCCTAATTTTGTGTTTTGCTTCCCTAAACATCCAATTTTGATTGTTTACCCCGTCTAATCACCTGCATACATGGTCAAAAAATGAAAGAACAGACAATGAGACAAAAGTTGAAAATTTAGACTCATGTTCAGTTCTCCTGAACTGCTTGTTGGAATTAAGGAGTGGCAAGATATACTCAAAATAGATGTGTTGTATTGACACGGCTGTCAAAGAAGTGCACACCTTTGTACAAGTGTGAGAAGCATTCTTGGATTAATTTTTGAGTGTTTTAAAGATGACTTTTGATATTATCCAGTTTGACAGAAGGGTTTTGTTGAAATCTGGACACAAGTCATCCAAAGAGATGCATTTGTATTAATACTAAGTGAAAACAGTTATGTACCTCAGCTTGCCACTTGCAATTGCACCACTAAAAAGCATGTTAATAGCAGTTGGAAAAAGGCACTACATATTTTTCTAAAGGAGACCATCAAAATACCACAAACAATCACATGAATTTCCTAGACCCAGTATCCTATAATTGCATGTATTTTGACTGAGGAAATGTATGAAAGAAGCCTGTAGGGAAAAGATGTAAGTAGAGAAGTTCACATTCAATTTCTCTGTCATTCTCTCTTGCATCTACTGTAAAAACTCCCAAACTGCAGTGTACTCAGAGATACAGAAACATTCACTCGCAAAATCTCTGCCTCAGTCTTCTCAGGGAAATTTTTTGGGGCTGCTGTATGTCATTCAACACCTCTGAATGATGTTCTTTGTTAAGAATGATGAGAATGAGGTGTCTAGAGAGTGTGTGCGTGTGAGATATCTAGTGTGGGCCTCCAACAGCTGGCACCGCCGAAGTGGCAAGCTCTTGGAATATGTCACTGGCATCTGTCAATGTGACAGTGTCTCTAGTAAAGCCTAGAAATGAATTTTTACCTTGACTTTTGGTCAAATACTGAAAAACTAACCACACTTCATTATTACATGAAATTCTGATACACAAGATTCTCTCACAAGTTGAATTAGCCAGTCCTACTGCACCTGCAAGTCGCACGTTTCATAGATAAAGAGCCTGGTCTGTGTTTATAAAAACTGTCAACCCGAGAACAAAATACAAAATAAATAATAAGAAATGAACCTGCACTGCCAAGTTTCTGGTACACATGATAGTATGGTAATGCTTCTCTGTGGGGGCATCTCTCTGGTATGTAGATGAATATTTCCAAATATATTTGAAGGAAAAGAAAGAGAGACAAATATAGAGGGAAAGAAAGAGAGTGAGGGAGATGAAAAGAAGCAAATGGAACCGATAAGAGTAGCCAGATGCCTCACGGAGAATTTCAACATACAGTACCTGTAGTAGCTCTGTTAAAAAAATCCAGTTATCTGCATCGCTACCAACTAGCTACTTAGGCTACTGCCATCTAAACCAGCAGTTCTAACTGAATCAGCTCAGAAGTCATACTGTAACTCATAAATGATCTGACATGCTCTATACAATAGCATGCCACTATACACAGGAGACTTGGCTCATAGCTCTTTCCAGCAAAGTGTGATGTTAGCAATTTGCTAAGCAAGATTAGCTTAACAACTCAGAATCCCAGAATAAATGCATGTGGGGTGATCAAGCCCCTGACATGACTTGGTTTGAAATATTCACTTTAAATATTCAATTTAACTGCATAAAGCACCCATATAAGTTTAATAGAGGCCAGCTAGTAAAGCGCTGTGCAGGTAAACCTCACTCCTCTGAACCTTAAAAGGAGTGAGTTGTCGGTTCGATCCCAGCTCGGAGTGGACTGGGTGGTGTAGGATTGGCGGGTGCTGTTACATTGGTGCTGTGACCCGAATGGGAGTGAGGTTTAGGGTGATGAGTATAACAGAGGCAAGCTAGTAAAGTGCTGTGCAGGTAAACTTCACTCCTCTGAACCCTACAAGGTGCTCTGGTCCTAGAGGTCATAGTCTTTAGCCTCCTTGTTAGAGCAACCGACTCCCATGCAGAGTCGCCGGTTCAATCCCAGCTCGGAGTGGGCTGGATGGTGTAGGACTGGCAGTTACATAAGCTTGTATTATCAGTTTTACTGGTTATGAGGGAATTGAGTTACTGGTTATTGGTAATTGAGGCAATAACAAACCTGACATGACTGATCAATCAGAAAGATTATTCCAGAGTGTCATGTAATTTTACATTTTTCAATCTGTCTTCACTTTTACAATCACAAAATTATGTCGAGTTCAGACTGCAAGATTTTAGCCTCGATTTTGACTCGCTGACATGTTTCAAGAGTTCACACTTAGCTGATGATTGATAATAAAAGCTTGTTTGGCATGCTGTACCGGGAGATCCTCAAGCCCTGGTCTCCCTTTTATTTGCAGGGTGAGAGGAGAGTTTGAGCTCAGGCAGATCTCGATAAACTCCCCCTGGCTTATTTCTAGCTAGTGACGGATATGGATGACTGAGGAAAGGTGTACTCGCTGAGAGCTTGACTATGGTATCAATTTTGTGTGTTCAATTTACTTAGGGTGTGTATTATTTGGACTGTGGGAGGAAACCGGAGAACCCAGGGAAAACTCACACGAGCACGGGGAGAACAGTGAAACTCCGCACAGAAATGCCGTCTGGTTTAGTAGGGACTTAAACCAGGGGCATTCTTGCTGTGAGGCAACAGTGCTAATCACTAGGCCGTCGTGTCGCCCATCTGAAAAGGAGGGAAAGAAGGGGTGGGTGGTGGTGGGGATCTTCAAGACGAAGATATTGAGATAAGAAAACTCTGGTATGTAGATGAATAATGTAGATGAAACTCTGGTTAGCATCCACTAATATGGGTATCTGCAGTCAGCAGGAGGTTGGGGGAGAAGATAAAAGCGCTTTTTTCAGTCTATTTGGACCCAGGAAATGGAGGAAAAACTAGTGGAAATTTGGCAGGAGCAGCTGTGTGTGTTTGACGTGTCATCTGAGCAAAACCACAACAAGTTGAGGAGAAATTGCTAATACCCTTCAAAGCCAAAAGTTGTCTGAAATTCTTCCTATTTTAAAGTCATGCAATGTGAAACCCCCTGTCGCCGATCCATCTTGCAGTGTAAACAAAGCAGTGACGATACGCTACCCCAGATAGTCATGCAGTGTGAAAACATCTGTGACGCGACTACTTTGAAAATTGTGCCGTCTGAACTCGACATAAGGAGTATGGATGGAATTCAAATGTACTAAATCCAGCAGTTGTCATTATCACATGAGCTTCCTCTACCAGTTGCGTTGCTTCACTCCCATTCACAAACTCTCTCATGTTGCTAATCAAGCCCTAACTAGGCTTTCTAGAAACATCCCTGCAGGTGTGTTGAGGCAAGTTGGAGCTAAAATCTGCAGGACACCGGCCCCCCAAGACCGAGTAGGTCAGTAGGTCATCTGGGTACTTCTCGCTGTTTTTCGAAAACTGTGAATTTGGAAATACTACTCGGCTCACAGCCTATATTTGGGAAGAGTGTGATTTTGGAACTGTTTATAATTATCTAGTTTTTGGCATAATGCATTTTGGGATTGCCTTTCTTATGGAGTTTACAATACTGCTTAAAAGAGGTGTTCTGAAGCAGCGTTGACTACCAAGGCAACTGCAGACCTAATACAGTACAACTGGCTACTAGCAACCAACAAGACAGCTCTTTATGTTTTGGAACAGAGCGATTGTTTCCACTTGACATTGTATCTCCAGTACTATATACAGTATGAAGGATTGCAGTGGCATATTTGAACTGTGCAGCACTTGTAATGTCAGAGTATTCTCTCTATAACATAAACTGTCTCCTGCCTCTTTGAGATGGCCCTTTCCAAATGGGCTGGTATATCTGTCTCCACTCAGCTCAACGCTCACAAACAGTCAAACGTCTGTGCTATTCACTCCATCGCACAGGCTGATAGTACTAACATCCAGGGAATGTGCTTTTACAACAACAGTCTCCCACTTACCTAATGGCAGAGCAAGAAAAGTGAGTTGTTCAACGTTTCTCTTTCTCCATATGTCTTCTTATTTCACTCATCCCTTTCTCCTCGGTCCTCCCACCACAACCGCTCTACAACCAGAAGAGACAGTTGTAGAAGATGAAACAGAACATGCAGGTGTTTGGAGGAATAAACACGAGTGACATTAGCCATGTTTCCATATGCACATTTTTCAGCAAATTTGGCAATATATCAGTGGATGCACAAAAAAGTGCGTAGAAGCTTAAAATGTGCTTAAAACTATTTTATGCACACAAATGGACATTTTTTTATTCAGTAAGAAAGACGCACATGTGCTATGATGGAAAACAGATTTACTAAATAAATTACTTATTGAGGGCGACACGGTGGAGAAGTGGGTAGCGATGCCGCCTCACAGCAAGAAGGTCGCTGGTTCCGGCTGGGTCAGTTGGCATTTCTGTGTGGGGTTTGCATGTTCCCCGTGTTCATGTGAGTTTCCTTCGGGTGCTCCGGTTTCCCCTACAATCCAAAGACATGTGGTACAGGTGAATTGAATAAGCTAAATTGGCCTCTAAAATGGTATCTGCTGCATAATAAAATATTCTGGATAAGTTGGCGGTTCATTCCACTGTGGCGACCCCTGATTAATAAAGGCACTAAAGCAAAGGAAAATGAATGAATGAAATTACTTATTGATAGTCTGTCATCAAAATTATTGATTCATTCATTTTCTTTTTGGCTTAGTCCCACAGCACTTTTCGGCAGCTCGCCACAGCAGAATGAACCGGCAACTTATCCAGCATATGTTTTATGCAGCAGATGCTCTTCCAGCCGCAACCCAGCACTGAGAAACACCCATACAAACTTTTTCACAGACACACATACACCACGGCCAATTTAGCAGTTAATTTGTCAAGCACACTTTCACGTGTAATAATTCCCTCTTAGCTAATACACCTGCACATCTAAAAAATGCTGAGTTACTTTAACCCAATTTTAAGTCAATTATGAACAAACCCAACTTGAAATTGGGTTGAAATCTGAAGTTTAAATAATTGTAAAACTAGCTGAGTTTGTCTGTATTGGATCAAAATGTGGATTTAAACATTCCAGCATTTCTTGAAGGTCATGGACATGTAATGTACAGGTTAAAGTGTGAATGCATATTAAACTGAAATAAATTAACCTAATTTTGTTCCTTCAAATTAGCTTTGCCTTTACTGAATGTGCACTTTGCTACATCCGACAGATTGCACTATTAGGGAAAAGTGGGGCACAAAGTAACACTTTTTGGTTTTGGCCAAATAATGAAGTAATGAGGTTAGACAAACCATATTTTTTTTTACCAACAACACACAAGCCTCTCCTACAAATGAGCTTCTCCTATGGTTTCTGTGCAGTATTGCCAAAAGTGGCAGGAGTAAAAATGTTACTATTTACCCCACCTGCAGAGCAAGTTGTAACAGACAGAGGGTTAGTTGTAGCACATGCTTAAAAAGGCAGATTTTACACAATTAATTTAAATTAAGTTAACTTTAATTAGTATATTTCCACTGTACTTAACCAAAGTCATTTGACTCAGCGGCCATCTTTAAAACGCCTCTCGGGCAGTATGCTCAGGCATTCTGTTTGAATGGGCAGACATCAAATTCTCCAAAACTGCTTGCCAAGTTTGAATTTCATATTAGGAATCACCAATAAATTTAAACAACAGCTGTCTCTTTAGTTTCATTTCTAAACGTCCAAATCACACAAAATCTGCAGAAACTCACGTCTAATCCGAGCCCCTTCCCCAGAGTATCGTCAGTCTAGTATGATGATGATTAGCTCCTGTACTAGAAGGCGGGTTTTAGTCACCATATAGCGATTGAGGATTGGCTTCTGTACTAGTAGGCGGGGCTTTATTAACCATATTGATCGTTACACTTTTCCCCATTCAAAAAGATACGAGTGAGACGTCTTGTGTATTCTATAGTCTTTCACTTAACTCAATTTTCTTTTTTATTCTACTGTACACAGCACAGCATGTTTATTTATTAATCTATTGGATAAACACATTTAGATTTATTTGCATTAATGTGCATTATTATACAATGCATTCATTTGCATTATTCGCAATAAAATAGATTTATTCTATTAAAAATATTTTCTATTAAAAAAAAAATTTTATATAAAAAGTTCTCAACATTACACTCAAAATTCAAAAATGATTTTGTTAGTTTAATTGGTGTGTTTAACAGTGTGTGGCTGAACCCTGCTGTGTCATGTTTTCCTCAAAACTGGCTAGCAGTCACTGTGTGTTTTTACATTTTTCAAAATGGTTCCATCTTTTAGCCTAGAAGACTTAAAAAATTTAAATAAAATATTGAGTATAATAAAAAACACTGTTATGCAGAAAAAATGGTTTCTCCTTTGTTTTTCATCCAAATTTCACCTAACTTTTTCAATAATCGTCAGGAAGACGTCTGCCGACAATATTGTGAAAACCTCGGAAGCCTGCCATGGTTAACCCTGAGCAAATACCTTAAAACTCTGTGTTACATTTTACCCTGCATTACTTGCGTGCCCCACGCTCCCCTATGTCTTTCTTTTCTTTTTCATTCCTTTAAAATCTGTTTTTAACACATTTTAATCATCTTTATTCTTTGTTGTATTTCATGTTTCTTTAATTCTTGTTTATGTACTTTGAATAACCCTTGTGTATTAAATGAGCTATATAAAAAAAAACTTGCCTTGCCTAAACTGAACCAAACTTCAACAGTGTCATTTGATAAAAGACTGCAAATATAAGCTGGTAATTTACCAAACAATGCCTTGGCAATAAAAAAGCAGCATATGCACTGCATCAAATGGCTCTTCCATTCCAATATCTGCGTTGGTTTATAAAAAAAGGCTCACATTACTCATCTTCTTGACTCAGGTTGGCAAAGAAGGAAATGCGAAAAGCAGACAAACTTGAGAGCCTATTCTGAACTTTACGGGCATCTGTCGTATAATTTGTTCTTTTGTGATGTTTAAAGTGGTTTGTGGTGTACTACAACAGTCTGGAAGACGATCCTCCAGGCTATGCACACGCTTTGGGATCATTTTGAGACAATCATCATGACACCTACCCTTTTACCAAACCTCAAGCACAAGCTCACACATGGATCGCAACACAAAACAGACATTCCAGCTAATTAGCTCCATAAATGCAATAACACAATGACTTGTTAGTGCTTATTGTGAGCTGTTAGGTTAGTGTGTTTAAAATGAAAGCATTCTTGGCTGCATTCGAAGAGATTTTATACACAATTAGAGCCCACGTGTGTACAAGAGATTAACCACTAATGCATATGAACAATTTTTTCCTTTTTACATTTTTATAATTTTCCTCAGACACTCAGTTATTTGTGTCTGTCATTGTTTTTGTACACCATATGGTATGAAGCTCTTTTGCCTCAATTGTCATTCTGCTGCAATCTCTCAATTAAAACATTATAATTCCTCAGAGTCAAACAGCGACTCTGAAAAACTGTTTTTATCAAAATGCCACATAAAAAATATTTTCTAAAATAATGCAACCTGTTCAGAGATACTTGACTGGTACTATATTAAAGGGCACCTATGATGAAAATCAACTTTTGTAAGCTGTTTGGAAGGTATAGTGTGTCCACAGTCATATTGGACAATGTAAAGACAATAAGTCTCTTTTTTTTTTTTTTTTCTTGACGTTAAATAGGATCCAAATCCCTCCCGTTTTGAGGCCCACCGCAACGTGATGTAGGAGTGCGGTTTCCCCGTCTACTGAATTGATTGACAGCTGCGTATTAACATGTCTTCATAGTAACACGTATAATCATATCAACAAGACAGGATGTGCGCAAAGCAACTGGGATTAAAAGATTAAAAGAACTGTTCAGTTCTCTGTGATCATCAATCATCATCAAAAAATGAGTTTTACAAGTTTAAAACGTTTTTAAAACATTGCATCTTTGTAATGAATTACAGCGATTTTATCATCTTTACTTTATCACCACAGCCGCATGTCAGTACAATTATAAAAGACGACGCTTAAATCCTGATATGTGGATGATAAATCAGGTTTATTTTGTACGTTAACATAACAGATATCCATACAGCAGTGGATATTATTTTGTAACCTGTCACATTTGCTGCATGTGTAAAAACTTTGCTGTGTGTATGTGTGTGTGTGTATGTGTGTCTGTGTGTGTGCGTGAAATTTGTAACGACATTGTGTGAGACTCATCATTGCAGAAAGACTTGAATTAAGGCCCAATCCCAATTCTACCCCTTGGCCCTTCCCCTTAGCCCTACCCCTCGTTTTGCGCGTTCACAAGAAGGGGTAGGGGTGTCTAAATTCACTTTAGCTTGAAGGCGTAGGGCTAAGGGGAAGGGGTAGACACCCCTCGAAAGAGAGATTTTTCAGGACCACACTTGAAACCAAGGGGTAAGAAAATTTCCCAGAATGCACCAGCTACGCTGCACCCGGAAGTAAGGAGATGCACAAATTAGTATTTTTTTGTCATTATTATGAACTTTTACGACAAACAAGCACATGTTTTAATACATTCATAACCGCATTCGTGTTTTACCATCATGCTTTTAAAAAAAATGCTAAAATAAAGCAGCTAAATTTTGCTATCTACAATTCCTAATAACTCCTGTACAGCAGTCCCACAACATTCTGACACTTGATGACACTCGAATACCCTGTCAGAAAAGTCTAGTGGTTGGGAATGTGTTTTTTACAGTGTCTGCTATAATGTTAATGCTGTTTTCTTGTGTTTCCATTGATGAATATGGCCAGGGTATAATGCGCAGTAAAGTTACGATCTTATTGCCACATTATATCTTCATGATAACATGATATCGTGCCTTCAGTGATGTCCTGAGGATAAAAACCAAACAATAACACTGGAAAAACTACAGCAGTCCCCATCCTCTGATCTCATATGAAGCAAGTGTAACCCACGACACACAAATGTATTGCAAGTTGTCTATCAATGGACCAGTTGTTCAGAAGTCTAAATTCCTCCAAAGAGAGAGATGATACAACAACAGTGAAGGACTCAGACACAGAGGTAAGGTAAGAATAATAAAAGATTGTATTATAACAATTCCACAGAAATATCAAATAAATAAAATAAAAAATATATATAAAACACATAAATGAATAAAACAAGTTCTACACTTTTTTTCACACTTATATAATGACCTAAATCTTATTTACACTCTATAATATCACTTCTCTTTCTTCACAGGGTTTTATGGATGTATCACTTATAAGGTAAGTTAATATTATATTATTTTTTCTGTTTTTCTATTGTTAAGAGCTAATATAATATTTTGGTTACTATTATAAACAATACTATAATACTAATATACTAATAACAATACTATATAAAAGATGTGTGAGTGTTAGCTAATAATATAATATTAAAACTATTTTATCATTAACATATTTTCAAATTTTTCCTTCTCAAACCAATTGGCTTTTTTCAACAAAACTTCAAAACTTTCAAAAATGAACACTCCAATGAAAACAATGTACAAATAAAATAAAAATGAAAACAAAACATTCACTTAAAACATTTCAAAAGTCCAGCGCAGGTGACGAATATTCAAAATGATTCTTGTGCAAAACAACTAAATTGCAAATATAGTTCCAGAAATCCAGGATGTTGAACTTGTGAGTGTGTTGTAAATTTACACTCCTACCATGACGCTGAATAAATTTTACTTTGTTTCTTTCATACAGGTGTATCCAAAGAATCCGCTTAATGGGAGGCTCGCCAGTCCAACTCCACGATCAGACACGCACAGATGGATGTTGAGACAATCCACAGTTCACACTTCAATCAATTCCAATCCAGAGCAGATCACATTCAGCAATCGACGTCAATAGAACATCTCACCGATGAAAAACCAGAAGAAAATACACAAAACAAAAAAACCTGGCCTTGAAAACACAAGGCCAAAGGAATCATTAGCATTTTACAGTGTGTGTGTTATCTCAGCTTAACATATTTATAAATAAACAGCAACAATAAATAACCATGTATATGCTTCTCTATACTGACTTTCTTTGTGTTTTTTCTATTTCTCTCTCTTATTTAGCATTTACTTTTTACAAATGACAGCCTTTCACTTAAATTCTTCCACTTATACTTTACACAATCACTTGTACAATACCGTTTAACACATAAACATTGTATTTCACAAGAATTACTACTGTTTTTGTTTCTATCTCACCCCTTATATACGTTGTTGTGGTTTTTACTAGACCAAACAAATGGTTACTTAATAAAACACATCTTAACACTAGTTTAAATCATGTTATAATGAAAACAAATTAAAAAACACAAACTCACCAAGAAAAATCATTCAAAATCAAAGCAAAAACCAGGAAAAACTCCAGGTGGCAGTCGTGAGCAGATTTCACTCTCAGATACAAATCTTGTTTTTCTCTCGATCCTTCATTAAAAAATATATATGATAGAAATCCTCTCAGCATCTTGTTAATTGTACAATTTCTCAGTTAACACGCATTTAAAACATTAAAATATATAAATCTAATAATTTTCTACTGTTAATAATATAACAACTTACATTACATCTCTTGCATTCCCTTGCGAATACTGAATCTCCATAGCAACGGTAAACACAAACCAACCGACAAGAGTGATTTGTTATTGTTTGTACTGTATAGCTGATCTGCTGCTATAGCAGAAGGCACGATGATGTCATTCCAAAGCACTATTTCCTAAGATGCTGTTATAAATGATAAGTAATGTATTGTTTAATCGAGTATTCTGCAAATGTTTTTCTCATATTTATAGTGGTATTTCTATTTGCTCTATTTCTGTGCACTACCCACTAAACCTGGGTTACACAAGAGATCGCGATGACATATGATGATGTGTGCAAGTCCTGTAGTGCTGTCCCATTTCTTAGGGGTACATTTTGAAGCCCTTCCCCTTCACACTCGGTTTTGGGGGTCATGGGGAAAGGGAAGAGGTAGGGGTACAAACATAGAATTGGGATTTGGTGTAACTCAATATAATACCTCAAGTAATCATTGGTTCTTACTGTAGTATTTCTCACAAACGTTACATGAGATCTGCTTCATGTCTGTCACTGTGCTGTTTATCTGACGCAGCCGAAGCGGAGATTGAGGCACACCCTGACAGGCATGTGGGAACGGTGGGCGGGGAGAACTAGCATTAAAGGCACAGGCCACAAAATCAGCTATAAGGTGCTCAGAGCAAAAAATTGCAATATTCTGAAAGGTATAATAAATAATCTGATGTTTTTTTTTGAGTTTAAACTTTACAGACACATTCTAGAGACACAGAAGACATCCTAAATCTTGAACAACAGGTAAAATAGGTGCTCTTTAAAATAAAACTGTGGATTTTCATATCAATTTTCACATACAGAATGCAGAAACAATAACTGCGATCAAACCTTTTTTTTCCTTTAACACTCCCCTGTCTGATACTGGTCAAACAGATAGCCACGCACAAGCAATTGGATAAGCCAATGTTGTCATTGTCAGGCTGTCCATAAAACAAAACAAATAAGGCCAAGAAATGTTTTGATGATGGGAAATCAGCTTTCAGATGCTCTCAGCATATTAAACTGGTACTGGAGAAAATATTTGAACAAACTTAGCAAAACATTGCAAACAAAGCTGGCAGTACAGTAATTCAAGTCAGACTTTTACGCTTGAAATAATGTGTGATTTATGCCCAAATAATACCTCTTCTCAAGCCGCTCCACGTCTTCCCAGAACTCCTCCCTTTACATCCCTTTCCTTTGCCATCTTCCTCTTCTCTGCTCGCTGGTCAGATCCAAACAGACGTCACTGCGCTCAAACACATCCACACACATGAGAGGACAACGTCACTGGGCTTCTCGGCATCTGGGAAACGACGCAGCTTGAGCGTTCTTACAAGGCATGGCTATAACTCTGAGGGAACAACGTGGATTTTACAATAATCTGTGTAGCATCAGGCTAAAATAATGTTTGTTCAGTAGATGTCTTTTTTGGTAGCTATGTACTTGTTGGTTAGGCAATGATAACAAAACAGCAAAACAAAACATGTAGCAACATAAAGTATAAGTACATTTTTTTAAATGGGAAAAAAAATCTAAGAACTTGCATCGCAGTATATTATGTTATGTTGTTGGATCTTTTCTATCACAGAACAGTAGTTAAAAATTAAATATTACACCCGAACACACACTCTTTCAGTGTTAAAACTGAAACTAAATTCATGTTTAAATTCTGCACACAGTAAAGCTGTTAAACTGCTTAGACAGATCATCCTAAACATTTAACTTAAAGTTGCAATAGAATGGAAATGTTGATATATTGGCATAGCTGAATAATAACAGTTAAGTACACGGAAATGACCATGAGCCTCAAACACCATTGTTTCCTCATTCTCATGTAAATCCTGTGTGTAAAATTCCAGAGAAAATCAGGACAATCGGAACACTGACTGCTATGATGCACACATCATCATTAATTAGGATGCCCCACGATGCATTTGATTGGTCATAATGTTTTCTAATGTAATTACAACAATTGTATTTTCCCCCTTATTATCTAAGCTTGTATACATACTTTGTATGTGGGACCCTTATTTTGAAAATGTACACCCACTGGCCACTTTATTATGTACACCTGTCCAACTGCTCGTTAACACAAATTTCGAATCAGCCAATCACATGGCAGCAACTCAATGCATTTAGGCATGTAGACATGGTCAAGACGATCTGCTGCAGTTCAAACCGAGCATCAGAATGGGGAAAAAAGTTGATTTAAGTGACGGCTCTACAATGGTTTAAGTCATACTTAGCTGACCATTAACAGTTTGTGACATAAAATATAGAAATGGACAGCTTTCACAAGTCAGGCCAGTAAAGTATGGGGTGCCTCAAGGATCAGTTTTAGGCCCTTTGCTGTTTACAATATACGGTCACACTTTATTTTGACGGTCCGTTTGTTGAATTTAAGTTACATTGCAACTAATTATCATTAGATTATAAGTAGACTGTTAGGTTGGGGTTAGGGCTAGTGTAAGTTGACATGTAATTGCAAAGTTTCTTATAGTCAGTTAAATGTCTGTTGAAGGACTATTAAATGTCAGTGTCAACAGATATTAAGTAGACAGTCTACTAATACTCAAATGGACCATCAAAATAAAGTGTTACCCAATATACATGCTAGCCCTGGAAGACTTTATTAGAAGACATGATGAGATCAGCTTTCACTGCTGTGCAGATGATACGCAATTATATATTTCAACTAAACCTGATGAGATGTCTGAACTGTCTAAGCTAACTGAGTGTATTAAAGATGTTAAAGACTGAATGACCAGCAATTTTCTTCTCTTAAACTCAGACAAAACAGAACTATTACTTATTGGGCCTAAATCCTGTACACAGATCTCACAACTCGACCTGCAATTAGAGGGATACAAAGTTAGCATTAGCTCTACTATAAAAGATCTGGGTGTTATATTAGACAACAATTTAACTTTTGAAAATCATATATCCCATGTCACAAAAACTGCTTTCTTTCATCTGAGAAATATTGCTAAGTTACAAAGTATGCTATCCATCTCAGATGCAGAAAAGCTAGTTCATGCTTTTATGACTTCTAGGCTGAATTACTGTAATGCTGTGTTCTCTGGTTGCCCACCATCCTCTATTAACAAACTTCGGCTAGTACAAAATTCAGCTGCCAGAGATCTTACCAGGTTTAGAAAATATGATCATATCACCCCAATTTTATCCTCCTTACACTGGCTGCCTATTAAGTTTCATATTGATTACAAAATATTACTTCTTACCTGTAAAGCTTTAAATAATCTAGTTCCTGTTTATCTAACCAACCTCCTGTCTCGCTACAATCAAACCCGTTCTTTAAGATCTGAAAACTCAGGGCTTCTGGTAGTACCTAGAATAGCAAAGTCGAGTAAAAGAGGTCGAGCCTTCTCATTTATGGCTCCTAAACTATGGAATAGCCTTCCTGATAATGTCCGAGGTTCAGACACACTCTTGCAGTTCAAAAACAGATTAAAGACCTATCTTTTTAGTAAAGCATACACTCATGCATCACATAGCGGTATGATGCATGAGTGTGCATCTCGTTTATATACACTATGAACAGCAGCTACGCTAATTATTCACTTTATTCTCTATTTCCACCTGGGGATACTCATCCTGAGGCCCCCAGAGATTATGCAGTGCCACTGATGCAATCCAAGACCTGTGAAGAGATGATCCCAAGGTTCCACAATCCCGGACCAGGCCGTATCCTGAGCAGCTGCTGTGGTGGTCATGGAGGAATAGAGAGCATGCGTCTGATTCCTGTGACACTCCAGGGACAGCCGAGTCTTCACTGACGTCCAGCGTTCCCCATCCTCCAGCGCCTAGACTGCAGCTCTGCACAAGACATTTGGCCATAGGAGAAATGGTCGTGCCCAACTGAGCCTGGTTTCTCTCAAGGTTTTTATCCTTCACTTTCGCCAATTGGTGTAGTTTTTCCTCGCCGCTGTCGCCACTAGCTTCGGGACTTGTAGAGCTGCGCATCAATGGATTGCTCTTCAGTGTTTGGACTCTCGGCAGTGAATATTAAACCACACTGAACTGAGCTAAACTGAACTGGCATTTTCAATTCACTATAATCTTCTATGTGAAGCTGCTTTGACACAATCCACATTGTAAAAGCGCTATACAAATAAAGATTAATTAAATTGAATGGAACTTTGAACGTGGCATGGTTGTTGGTGGCAGATGGGCTGGTCTGAGTATTTCAGAAACTGCTGATTTACTGGGATGTAAATCACACACAACCACCTCTAGGGTTTAGAGAGAATGGTCAGAAAAAGAGAAAATATCCAGTGAGCGACAGTTCTGTGGGCACAAATGCCTTGTTGGGGTCAGAGAAGAATGGCCAGACTGGTTTGAGCTGATAGAAAGTCAACAGTAACTCAACTAACCACTCAATACAACTGAGGTATGCAGAAGAGCATCTCTGAACACACACAACGAACCTTGAGGCGGATGGGCTACAGCAGCAGAAGACCACACCGGGTGACACTCCTGTCAGCTAAGAACAGGAAACTGAGGCTACAGTTCACACAGGCTCACCAAAATTGGACAATAGTGTAGTGTCAGAATTTGGCGTCAACAACATGAAAGCATGGATCCATCCTGCCTTGTATCAACATTTCAGGCTGGTGCTGGTGGTGTAATGGTGTGGGGGATATTTTCTTGAAACATTTTAGACCAATTAGTACCAATTAAGCATTGTGTCAATGCCACAGCCTACCTGAGTATTGTTGCTGACCATGTCCACCTTTGAGATTCACATGCATGTAATTCACATTGCATGAGTGTGTGTGTATGTGGGAGACAGAGCACTCACTTGACAAGTTGCAGAGCTCATTAATATTCATGACTGTTCCAAATACGGTCAAACCAAGCTTTTCATAATAATTTCTGTAGTTGTAAATGAGCAAATAAACAACATTTCTGGGAAATTACTGGATGTGCCTAAGCTCCACACAGATATCAGAGAACAATTTAGCATACAATATTAATGGCACCTTTAAAACATTTTTGTCATCGTTGGAACAAATAAAGCTACATCAATGTCAGATGGACAACCCTGTGTACTTGTCTATTTACCCAGTTTATGGATTTCAAAAGCAAATCTAATTTGTAACAAATATGGGACAACCGTATCAGGGTCTGAAGTCACAGTCATTAAAACTAAATGCCACAACCATCCCTGACCTCCTCTACAGTCCTTCAGTCCACAGTTGTTCGCTCTATTGCTGAAATCAAAGTTGGTCTCCTCTGAAATACTTTTGTGTATTTTGGCCAAGGTTCATGTATGTTAGCAAGTGTGTAAGGCTTCTATTTTTTGCTCTCACAGCAGGCACACTGAACGAAATCTGTGTGTCCCAAGAGGCGCAAGCAGTGGCCTTTGTTCTACAAGGCAGCTGAGCATGCTCAGTTTTTCCCACAAAACTGGGCCAACGTTGTCCCGTCTTGTCCTACGTCAGAAGTATGTCGCCCTGTCACTTCCTCCTGTCAACCCAGCCTATTATTGTTCAGGACATCCTGTGAACACCTCCATACCTAGCATCACTTCCTATCTCTTAGATGGTTTAACAACTTGTCTAAAGGCCATGAGTGGGATATGACAGTGCCAACAACGTGTAGGTGACCCCACCTCACTTTCATTGTGCAGGCGTTTCTACACGCCTCTCCCCACGGTCCAGCATTGTCATTTCGGAGATGTAGTCATCCTGAGAGGATGCAACCTCCTCCCTACTAGTACTCCTTACAGTAATAGCTAAAACACAAACGAGATTCATTAGCTGAAACATGTGGAGATGAATTTGTGGAAGGAAGTCCAGGCAGACGAGAAGAAGAGAAAGATCCAAGAGCGAGAGACAAGGAGCCTTGCCAAATATCCCGAAGCGGGAAAGGGGAGAAGCTGACCGAGTTTGATAGTGTTGAAAAAGAAGGTGGATGATTAGATCAAGGCATGGAGCACATAAATGGTGTGTGTCTTCTGGAAGATATTTCCTGTACACTTTCCAAATGTCATCTTCACCTTTAAAGCCTCTGAAGAAAAGAAAAACTTAGCAAGCTGCTTAATAATACCTTTTTGAATTCTGACATGCAGTTATCTACAGTTGCAGATCTGCAAAAAGAAGTTTGTTGAAAGGATAGTTCAGCCAAAATTTTTAATTTCCTGATTATTTATTTTCCCTCATGTGGTTTCAAACCTTTATGAGTGTCTTTCTTCTGTTGAACACAAAATAAGATGTTTTGAAGAATACTGGTTGATGGTTGACTTCCATAGTATGAAATAAATACTATAGATGTGTCTCATTTCAGAGCCTGCATCCTCCGAAGAATGCATTCAAAGGGGGCTGCATCAACGCGGCGCGATGTCATTTTTAAAAAAAACTCAAAGGGTTCTTCAAATGCAGCCTCTAGTTGCGTCCTTCATTTCCCATGTTTCTGACATATAAGGGACATATATGTTTCTGGCATATATGGGACATGTAAGTTTCTGACATATATGTTGACATATATGTTTCTGACATATATAGGACATATTTTTCTGACATATATGTTAACATATATGTTTCTGACATATATGTTGACATATATGTTTCTGACATATATGGGACATATTTGTTTCTGACATATATGGGACACATATGTTTCTGACATATAAGTTGACATACGTAACTGACATATATAGGACATATATATTTTTTACAAATATGTTTCTGACATATATGTTGATATATATGTTTCTGACATATATGTGACATGTTTCTGACATATATGGGACATATATGTTTCTGACATATGTTTTGACATAAATGTTTCTGACATATATGTTGACATATGTTTCTGATATATTTGGGGCATATACGTTTCTGACATATATGGGACATATATGTTTCTGACATATATGGGACATATTTGTTTCTGACATATATGGTACATATATGTTTCTGACATAAATGTTGACATATATGTTTCTGACATATGTTTCTAACATATATGGGACACATATGTTTCTGACATATAGTTTTACATATATGTTTCTGGCATATATGTATCTGACATATATGTTTCTGACATTTATTAGCCATATATGTTTCTGACATATATGTTGATATATATGTTTCTGACATAAATGTTGACATATGTTTCTGACATATATGTATCTGACATATATGGGACATATATGTTTCTGACATCTATGGGACATATAGGTTTCTGACATATATGTTGACATACATGTTTCTGACATATATGTGACATATATGTTTCTAACATACACAGTATGGGACATATATGTTTCTGACATATATGTTGAAATATATGTTTCTGACATATCTAGGACATATATGTTTCTGACATTTATGGGACAAATATGTTTCTGACAAATATGTTGACATATATGTTTCTGACATATATGTTTCTGACATATATGTTGACATATGTTTCTGACATATATGGGACATATATGTTGACATATATGTTTCTGACATATATGTTGACATTTATGTTTTTGACATACGTTGACATGTTTCTGACATATATGTGACATATGTTTCTGACATATATGTCACATATATGTTTCTGACATATATGTGACATAAATGTTTCTGACATATATGTGACATAAATGTTTCTGACATATATGTGACATATATGTTTCTTACATATATGTGACATATATGTTTCTGACATATATGTGACATATATGTTTCTGACATATATGTGACATATATGTTTCTGACATATATGTGACATATATGTTTCTGACATATTTGTGACATACATGTTTCTGACATATATGTGACATATATGTTTCTGACATATATGTGACATATATGTTTCTGACATATTTGTGACATACATGTTTCTGACATATATGTGACATATATGTTTCTGACATATATGTGACATATATGTCTCTGACATATATGTTGACATATATGTTTCTGACATATATGTCTCTGACATATATGTTGACATATATGTTTCTGACATATATGGGACATATATGTTGCTGACATATATGGGACATATATGTTTCTGACATATATGGGACAAATATGTTTCTGACATATATGTTAACATACATGTTTCTGACATATATGGGACATATATGTTTCTGACATATATGGGACAATTATGTTTCTGACATATATGTTAACATACATGTTTCTGACATATATGGGACATATATGTTTCTGACATATAAGGGACATATATGTTTCTGACGTATATGGGACATATATGTTTCTGACAAATATGGGACATATATGTTTCTGACATATAAGGGACATATATGTTTCTGACGTATATGGGACATATATGTTTCTGACGTATATGGGACATTTATGTTTCTGACGTATATGGGACATATATGTTTCT